>BDMV01000010.1:29122863-29407915 GCA_008326285.1 Oryza officinalis | reverse complement strand
CATATACATATATATATATATATATATATATACTTCAATTTAGTTACTACATGTCAGGAATGAGACCACAAACCTCCAATTCAGCCAAAGTCTTCACCTTTTCTTTGCACAGAAGGCGCATGTTGTGGCAGACATGGAATCCGCATCGGTCGCCTATTTGTTGTTTGACTGGGAAGTCCTTCTTGTGGATAAGAGTGTCTTGCCCTGTCTTTCGAAGGCCTCCTTTTTGCACATATTGGCCCCACGCTTCATCTATTGCGAGTTGAATCGGGGTCCAATCGTACAGTTGCTTGTCAATTTTGGAGTTTAAGTAGTGGCATGTACTCCACTTAGGCGTTATTACCAATAGGATCCAATGTCCACTGCGGCATTAAATTAGTTAAGGTTAATACTAAAGCTAGACGTGTAATACAATGTATTTAGGGAACACACTTACTATTGATTGTAGGCGCACATGATGTACTCCTTGTCTTGTCGGGCCCAGAAGGTGTCAAATAAGTAGTTTACCATTCCACTACGGTCCCCTTGAAGATTTGTGACATTGACTACCTGAGGATCAAGGAAGGCAACTTCCGGTGCATTCTTGAGACACCACTTCCAACTATACCTACACGCAAGCCAAACGCTCTTATAAGCATGTTACACGGATTGAGATGAATAATTTTCGTGAGCAAGAGTACTTACAAGGAGTAGCACTTGAGGAGGGTTGTGTCCACCGAGCGGAGCCTGTAGAGGTCGAACAGATCCTTGAAGTCTATCATGATATAATTTGATGGCCCAAGGAATGGCGCTCTGGCGTGTTCGCCTATTATATCATTTTCTCTATTCTTCCTCCTCACGTTAGATTTCTCCATGCAGTACATGTGTAGCTCTTTGCAAGCGGTGCCCATCGTTGCTAGCACGTCGTCTCCAACCAATGGCATGCCTAGTTGGTAGGACGATGGAGGTACGGGCTTCCTATGTGTGACGGGCCCCTTGCTGAGAACTAACTTTGTTGGAGCAAGACGTGAGAGGTGTAGCTTTCCTTTTCCTCGCACCCCTGCAGCAGGTTTTTCGATAACTCTTCTCTGCGGGGAAGAATGCGCCTTCCTGCTCTTCTTCATGGGTGGGGGTTTAGTGATCGCCATGCTGTCGACCTCCATAGGCTCGCCCCCAAAGTCTGTGTCGTACTGCAACTAGACATCGTCAATTTCATGACGACCGGGAGCTGGAGGGGCTGAAGGAGCAGGGGTAGTTTGTACTATTAGACGACCGCTTGGTGCAGTGCTTGGCCTCGGGATCACCCTTATCTCAATGAGGTCCTTGGGCCATTGGATGAAGGTTCCACGTGCATTTCCAAGGGTTAGGACCTCGTCGTTCGGAGCCAGAGGGAGGGGGAAATGATCGAATTCGGGCTTCACTGAGTCAACTTGCACTTTCGCATAATCAGCCCTAAGTTGCGCCCCATGCACTCTTGTCTCCGAGGTCGGCTTGAAAGCAAGGCCCTCAGCTGCAGGAACAGAGAAGGTCGGCACCACCCTTACTGTCAGGTGCAGCTAGTTGGTTCCTGCGATACATTCATAAATATTGTTAGAATAGTACTTACCATATGGTATCGTTAAGAACTCTATGTGTACTATATTATCGTACCGTTATTTGGTCGACAGCGGCGGGGACCGATGGCGGGATCTTCCCCCGCCTCAGTTGATGCACAACTGCTGCGCCTCTGCGTGGGACTAGCTAAATCTTGTTGCGTAGCAGTAGCGGCAGCCACCGGGAGATGTTGCTCTTCTCGAATCTCTTGCCTGATACGAGCCCTCATCGATTCAAGCTTTTCGTCGAATTGAGAGCTCAATTCGGCTCTGACCTGCTCCCGGATCTGGGCGGCAAGGCGGGCATCTTTCTCCGCCTTCGTGACTGTCCGCTTCTTGTACTGCCACGCGTAGTCTGGAAATCCAAATTTCCATGGTACGTTTGCGCCAAGTCCCCTTGTCCGTCCACGGTGTTCCTTGTTGCCCAACGCTTTACTGAGGATGTCGTCCTCGCGTCTTTGAGAGCTGACCTCTTGCGAGGCTTCTTGGGAGGCAACCAACTCCTTCTGCAGTTCAATTGAGATCGGATTCAATGAAAAGTTCAGGCTGAAACAGTGCGAACAAATACTGAGATTAGGCACTTACTATATTATCGTACACTTGTTGATCTTGGGGATTTGGAAGCGAAACTGTCCCATCCTCATTCTTCTGGTACCTCGCCCGGGCCCAATTCCTTGCACGTGGGTGTGGGATATCGGCAAATACCAGCGGTGTGTTCGCTGCTGCTGCCGCTTCATCCTCCTCTTGCCATTCCTCTAGCTTCCCGACATATCCTGCGGTGCCTAGCCGGTGCGGGTGCACGTTCCTGGCCTGCAGTGCTCGAAAAGCTTCGCTTCTGGCCCGGGATTCTGGGGTCGACTTCTTCTCGTAGAATTGCTCCCAAACTTCAGCCGTGATGAAGGGCCATTGCTCTGTTGGATCAGGGGTCGTCGGATTTAAGACAAACTCCGTGACCAGCCTGCTCTTGAAGTTCTTCCAAGCATTGCCCATAGTCTTCAAAGCAGCCCGCTTGAGACGGTCCTCGTCGGCTGCAGGATACTCGAAGCGTTCCTTGAATTTGAGCCAAGCTGCGTTCTTCTCCGCTTCGGGCACATGCTTGATGTCATCAACAAGGATTGTGAAGTTTTCCCTCCCTAGGACACCGCACGTCGACCTAAACTTGGCCAGGACAGTCCGAGGACGCGTCGGCAGTCCAACCTGGTTCACCTCTGCTATGGTGTATCGTTCCTTAGGGATTTTGTTCCCTGTCCTACGACTCCGTGCCCTTGAGGACCCACTAGTTGTCGTCGACATTGGTTCACCTTGCTGAGACATCGTCTAAATAACTTAGAAAATAACAAAGTTAATTTCACTACATACGGATAAAATAACCTAAAAATAGTCCCTTAGAGTAAAGTATTTTCATTAAATTAATTCAAAATCACTAAAATAACTAAGTGCCATCATATCTAAATACGAATTTCACTAAATACGGATAAAATAACCTACATTTCAGTAAAATCACTAAACCTAACTAAGATAACCTACATTTCCCCTAAAATCACTAAAATAACGTAAAAGTAAAGTATTTTCGTTAAATTAATTCAAAATCACTAAAATTAGTAAACTTAACTAAAATAACCTACATTTCACTAAAATCACTAAAATAACCTAAAAGTAAAGTATTTTCGTTAAATTAATTCAAAATCACTAAAATTAGTAAACTTAACTAAAATAACCTACATTTCACTAAAATCACTAAAATAACCTAAAAGTAAAGTATTTTCGTTAAATTAATTCAAAATCACTAAAATTAGTAAACTTAACTAAAATAACCTACATTTCACTAAAATCACTAAAATAACGTAAAAGTAAAGTATTTTCGTTAAATTAATTCAAAATCACTAAAATTAGTAAACTTAACTAAAATAACCTACATTTCACTAAAATCACTAAAATAACCTAAAAGTAAAGTATTTTTGTTAAATTAATTCAAAATCACTAAAATTAGTAAACTTAACTAAAATAACCTACATTTCACTAAAATCACTAAAATAACCTAAAAGTAAAGTATTTTCGTTAAATTAATTCAAAATCACTAAAATCATCTAAAATTAAAGTATTTTCATTAAATTAATTCAAAATCACTAAAATCACTAAACTTAACTAAAATAACCTACATTTCACTAAAATCACTAAACTTAACTAAATTAACCTACATTTCCCCTAAAATCACTAAAATAACCTAAAAGTAAAATATTTTCGTTAAATTAATTCAAAATCACTAAAATCACTAAACTTAACTAAAATAACCTACATTTCACTAAAATCACTAAACTAAAATAACCTACATTTCCCCTAAAATCACTAAACTTAACTAAAATAACCTACATTTCCCCTAAAATCACTAAAATCACTAAATGAGCTAACCGGAGGCGGCGCTTGCGTAGGAGGCCGGCGGCGGCGTTGGCGGTCGAGGAAGCCGGCGGCGGCGGTGCTTGCGGACGAAGAGGCCAGCGGTGGCGGCGCTTGCGGACGAGGAGGCCGGCGGCGGCGCTTGCAGACGAGGAGGCCGACGGCGGCGGTGGCGGACGAGGAGGCCGGCGGCGGATGAGGAGGCCGACGGCGACGGTGGCGGCCGAGGAGACCGGCGGCGGTGCTTGCGGACGAGGAGGCCTCTGCTAGGGTTCTCTGACTTAGAAAAATTTTCGTGCTCTCAGTGCGCGGTGGCCTCTGCTAGGGTTCTGTGACTTAGAAAAATTTTCGATCCAGATCCAGATCAAGATGCAGTGTTCTGTGACATCTCAATCGGGCGTAAACAAAAGCCCGACACGGATGACTCATCCGTGACGAGCTCTAGTGTAGGCCCGATAGAGATGACGTCTTTTCTATCGGGCCTACACTAGGGCCCGTAACGGATGATAGCATCTGTGTCAAGCCCTAATTTAAAGCCCGATATAGATTACGACATCTCTATCGGGCATTAAATTATGGCCCGTCACGGATGCTACCATCCGTGACGGGCCGTAGTGTAGGCCCGATAGAGAAGACGTCATCTCTATCGGGCGTACACTAGAGCCCGTCACGGATGAGATTTGACTCCTGTTCATCATTGACGTGAACTTTAAATAAATAACTGCAAAAAAATACTTCACAATGAAAGTTCACAAATTTTTCATTACTCACAATAATGAACTTATTATCCCAAATAATTAAGTGAAGTACAATAATTCACTAAATTCGCAATAAAAATTATTACAAGTTGCACCAATTTATCTAAGCTTTTTTTACTAATACAAAATACTTCATGTGTACAACGGGTTGGGTCACAAGGTTATGCCTTCCGTATGATCTGATCGAGTATATGCCACAGGCTCTTGTGGATCATCGTCAAGGTCGATTTGAGGTCGTACATGAAGATTCTGGTTGTATTCTTCTTCGTCGACAACGTTGTCAACACCAACAATTTGGCGCTTGCCATCCCTCACGATGTGCATCTTCTTGTTCGCGGGGTCCTTTATGTAGAAAATCTGCTCGACCTGTTTCGCAAGTATGAATGGTTCGTCGGCGTATCCAACCTTGGATAGATCTACTAAAGTGAAGCCTTCCTTATCGACTTTAACACCAGTGCGTATATTGACCCAACGGCATCGAAACAAAGGAATCCTGAACTTCACGTAGTTCAGCTCCCAGATCTCCTCAATGCGGCCGTAGTATGTGTTCGACCCCACTTGATCCTGGAAGGCATCTATACGGACTCCGCTGTTTTACACTGTGCTTTTGTCATCTTGCTGGACGGTGTAAAATGTGTATCCATTAATATCGTATCCTTGCCATGTGTCTATGGCCCAACACGGTCCCATTCCCAACAAGTGTACAGTCTCATTTGGGATATCCGTCAACATGGTGACACGATTCTTGAACCATGCGTTGAACCGAGAGTTATGTTCTCTATTAATCCACGTCTCAGATCGACCCGTGTTCTCCTGCCGGATTTTGGCTAAGTGCTTCTCAAAGTATGGGCTAACTTCTGCCATATGTTGGAGCACAGCAAAATGAGCCTGCCCGTAGGAAGCTTGATCGGGCCTAATTCTTTTCCTCCCGATTGTGCCAGCACCTGACAACCTTCCTTCGTGACGAGACGCTGGAACTCCGATAGGCTCGGCCTTGGACATGTAATGCACGCAGAACTCAATGACCTCCTCGGTCGTGTAGCCTTCAATGATGCTCCCCTCCGGTTTTGCTCTGTTCCGAACGTATGCCTTCAGAACTCTCATGTACCTCTCGAACGGGTACATTTCTCTTAGAAAAGCCGGGCCACATAGTTTGGTTTGCTTCACAAGATGAACAGGGAGATAAACCATGATATCAAAAAAAGACAGTGGAAAAAACATCTCCATGTGGCAGAGGGTATTGACAATATCGGTCTGCAACCCATCTAGATCTTCGGGATCTATAACTTTCTGTCCGATGGCATTGAAAAAGGCGCACAGACGTTGGATTGTATGATGGACTTTCGGTGGAAGAATGCCTCTGATAGCAACTGGCAAGATTTGTGTGATTAGCACGTGGCAATCGTGCGACTTCATTCCAACCAGTTTTAGGTCTTCCAATTTGACGTACTTACTAATCCTCGCTGAATAGCCCGATGGAACTTTAATATCTTTTAGGCATGATAACATTACGATCTTCTCATCCTTCGACAGTGTGTGGCAAGCTGGAGGGAGGTACACTCTACCTGTCTCAGCATCTGTTACGGGCTGGAGTTCACTACGAATGTTCATTTCACTGAAATCAAGGCGCGCGTTCAACCCGTCCTTTGTTTTGCTGGGAATATTCAGCAGCAGGCCAACCAAACTCTCACACACATTCTTTTCTACATGCATGAGATCAATGCAATGACGGACCTCAAGATCTTTCCAGTAAGGTAATCGCCAAAATATTGACTTTTTCTTTCACATACCCTTGTCCTTTGCCTGACTACGTTTTCTTTTCTTCCCAAACTCGTTGGTAATGTCCTTGACCAAGTTGTGGACCTCATCTCCGGACAAATCCTTGGGAGCAGGCTGAAGTTCTCTCTTACCATTGAAAATATTCTTCTTCCTTCGAAATGCGTGACGTAGCGGGAGCCACCTCCTATGACCCATATAAACCATCTTTCGTGATTTCTTCAACCACCGGCTGCGTGTATGTTCCATGCAGTCGGAGCATGCCTTCTTTCCTTTCACGGTTTGGCCAGAAAGATTACCGAGGGCGGGATAGTCATTAATGGTGCAGAACAGTAGAACTCGTAGCTTGAAATTCTCCTGATCATATGCATCCCAAGTTTCCACACCTTCTTTCCAGAGCATCTCAAGATCGTCCATAACAGGCTCCAAGAACACATCGATATCATTGCCCGGTTGTTTCGGTCCTTGGATTAGCAAGCACAGCATAATATATTTTCTTTTAAAGCACAACCATGGCGGTAGGTTAAAGTTTGAAATAAGAACTGGCCAAGTGCTGTGAGTACTACTCATGTCTCCAAAAGGATTCATGCCATCTGTACACAGACATAGCCTCATGTTTCTGGGGTCGGCAGCAAAGTCTTTATGTTTTCGATCGATATTCCTCCATTGAATCGAATCCGCTGGGTGTCTTAGCATACCGTCGTTCCTTCTCTCCGTGGCATGCCAACGTACTAAATTTGCCTCCTTGGGGTTTGCAAATATTCTTTTGAAACGATCAATGATAGGTAGATACCACACAACCTTCGCGGGACCACCCCGCTTTGATTTTTTTCCTTCGTCAGGACTTTTCTTACGCTTGTATCAAGAGGCCTTGCATACAGGACAAGCATCTAACTCCGCATATTGCTTGTGATACAATATGCAGTCGTTTGAACAAGCGTGAATTCTACGGACCTCTAACCCCAGGGGACACAAAACCTGCTTTGCTTCATATGTCGTCTCGGGCAATGTGTTCCCATCAGACAGCATGGCCTTCAACATTCCCAAAAGCTCTGTGAAACTCTTGTCTGTCCATCCACTACTTGCCTTCAGCTTCATTAGGTCCAAGGTAGTTGATAATTTGGTCTGCTTTGCTTTGCATCCGGCGTACAGAGGCGTCTGCGAGTCACTAACCAACCTGCTGAATTTTACGGAATCTCTCTCGTTGTAAGCTGGATCCTCAATGTCACGTAACATGTCTTGCAGCAGATCATGATCAACATCAACCATTTCACCGCCTAGTGAAGAAGGTACAAACATGTCATGCTCATCTTCATCTTCCTGATTTTGCACACCAGTACTGTCTGCAGCAGCACCACTTCCTGATTCCTGCTCTCCATGCTTAACCCAACATGTGTAGCCCTACATGAATCCTCGTTGTATCAGATGCGCGTGTACGTCCATTCGGCTATCAAACATATTTTTATTCTTACAATCTGCACATGGACAACACATGTAATCGCTGTTTTTTCTTTTCCTATCCTCCTCCGCGACGTTAATAAAATTTAATACCCCATTTCTATACTCTTGACTATGACGTTTCACAGATTTCGCATACATCCAACTTCGATCCATCTCTACAGAAATGAAAAAAGAATCAGAGAAACATCTTATAAGATAAATACCGCTAAATTCATAAGATTTGATTAATTTTCTAAATTAATTATTATTATTTGTCATTTACCTTTATGAATTTACTGTTTTCTTTGGGAAAAAAAAATTTCGCCCCCTCCAACCTCCCACCAGATTTGTGAATAGTGGGATACAGATACTCTGGCGGTTGCGGCTATTTATAGTGTGCACTAACTATCGGGCATATAAGGTATCTTTATCGGGCCTAAAAAAAAGCTCGTCACAGAGGAGTGCCATCTGTGACGGGCTTTGTAGATATCTCAAACGGGCATCAAGATGGCGCCCGTCACAGATGATTGTCACCTGTGACGGGCTGCAATTACAGCCCGATGAGATATTTAAGGTTATCTCAATCGGGCCTTAAGTTGGGGCCCGTCACAGATGTTTGTCATCTGTGACGGGCTCCAACTACGGCTCGATTGAGATATTTAAGGCTATCTTAATCGGGCTCTAGTTTAGGCCCGTCACAGATAAGTGTCATCCGTGACGGGTTTTAGTTCTATGCACATTTAACATGTTTCTCCAACCATATCTCAATCGGCCTCTTTTAGGCCCGTTTGAGATGTATTCTTTGTGACGGCCCGCAAAATCCAGTTATGTTATAGCTCGTCACAGATGAGAGGATCTGCACTAGTGAACATATCCGAGGATAGTCACATAATGTGAAACTAGTCGGCTATGAGAATCCTTTTCAAACCATGCAAAGAATATACACTTGCGCTCAACCGCTGTATTCCAAACCATTTTATAGTTATAAATAAAAGATATAGCAATTAAAAACATGCACGTATCTGTCTTGGCTAACCGGCAGCAAACAATGTGCATGTTATATATATATATAAGTACGGAGTATTCAACAAGGAAGATTCGAACAAGCACTTTCTGGGACCAGAGCGATGTCCAGATCAAGCAACAGAATATATACAAAAACACATGGATATATATACGTAGATGCCACGAGATAGCTGAAGCCCACAGCTAGCTATAGCTAGCAAACCATGCAACGGACAGGAGTTGAATCAAGTAGATGAATCAGGCTTGATTTGGACCTTGCAACGAATGAACCCACTAGGATGGCAGCACCAGACATGTCTTACTGGATTACTACTATTCACTTTTTAACTTTAACTGCTCGTTTTTTTTAAAAAAAATAAAGTACGTCATATTAGTAGTGACATGTACGGTGTTGTAAATACAACCGTATCATTGACAAAAATATTAATCATCTAAAAGTTATTAATGGTTAAAGTTAAAAATATTATTGATGGTTAGCGATGACGAGTAAATGAGGACGACGGGGGTAATTTACCACGACGGTATATCGTCGATTGGCCGCCCTGCTGTTAGGTAGAGGAAGGCATCAACGACAAAACTGGAAATAACCAGTATAATTAACCCGTACACAGGATCAACCAGGCATAAAGGCAAGAACCCGGCGCGCGGCCGGTCGACTGTGACGCAGGCCCGGCACACAGACACGGGCTCAGCTTGGATGTAATTAACCAGTCTGATTTGGACTCTACACCGAACCAGCCTTAACTTAATCACGTAAATGACTAATAAAATGTTATTGTTTTATTTTTATAATAATGCCACCACTTTGGACTCGATTAACGCAAATGGTGGCTGATTAATTGATCACATATGCTATATATATATGTTATAATGTTGTTGGCTTTTAACATGACTTTTGAATTTTGTTATGATTTGTTTTGTTAGTTAGGTATCTTAAGCAACTACTTATAGTTTTTCATATTTATATTAAATTTGTTAATAAGACGATGGTTAGATATGATGTCTAAAAGTAAACAATGTTATATATTTAAATGACGGAGGAAGTACTTGAAAATTTTGCTGGCTTTTACAAGCATGGAACTTATCTGCACAATGTGTCACTGAACAGTGAACAGCTCCAGTCATACACACAAGAAAATTCCAACCATCTTTTTTCAGAGAAACAAAAGGAATAGCACCAATCCGAACTGAAAATTTGTATGTTCTATTTCCAAGGACAACGAGATCAATCAATTGATCTATATGTGCTATTAACCATTTTAAAGTTTGACTGAGCTAGAGATTCTGAGATACAGATGATAAAAGTATGAACAACCTGACAAATCATAGCTTATTTCTAGACTTAAATCTAGATTATTTGAAGAGATGAAGATTACTAGGCCTATAATTTATTTCACAAAAGGTATACCATTAGATTTGTCGTTGAAAATGATTTCATAATATTGTTGTTTTATAATTACACTTCTATGTATTTTTTAGTTCTAAAAAATGTACTTCTTTAAAAAAAGTAATGGTCAAATTCATATACCTCGACGACCACAAAATTAAAATCAGAAACATTAAGTGGAAAAGAATGAAAGGAAGTAGCTAGATAGATAAGTATAAGATAAATACTATGTAGGTAGGTGGATAGAAGATACGTACCTTGAGTATACATAGAATGATGTCACTAGAGATATACTCCTATATAAATATTGTTAATTATATATGCATATATACCACTAAGAACATACTACAAAGGGCTCTAATTTGAGGTGATTTAATTTGGTCATTTCTTGTCGCTAGCTAGTGTACATGGAATTGCATCGTAGATTAGAATCCCTTCTGATTTTAGCATGATTCAGCTTTTAAAGATATATAAACTAGCTTTTACTGGTACTAATTAATGGTGTGCAGATCAGTAGATTAATTAACACAGGCTACTTGACACACTAGACCATTCGCCTATATCATCCTCTGACCTCGCTTCCTCTCTGCCTTGCCAAGTTGACAGTTTGACACTACTCATGCATGAACACGTCGCTGTCCAGACGATGTAATTAGCACGCAGCTCCGATCCGAAACAGGGAGCGCTCGCCGCGACGCCGCCGAGATCGATGAAGCCGCCGCCCACCGCCGCCACCTCGAATTCCGACGGCGGCGGCGGCCTGATCCGGCCGTCGCGGATATGCTACTTGGCCATCCTCTCCACCGTCTTCTGGTTCTTGGTCTTCTTCCTCCGCTCCGGCGTGCCGGGCGGCGACCTGTCATCCGTGCTGTTCAAGCCGTCGTCGCTGTCGCTCCCGCTGCTGAACAGCTTCACGTTCGACCAGAACACTTCGCCGGAGCAGCAGCAGCCGCCGCCGCCGCCGCCGGTGACGGCGGAAGATCGCTGCGCCGGGAGGTACATCTACATGTACGACATGCCGGCGAGGTTCAACGAGGAGCTCCTCCGCGACTGCCGCGCGCTCCGGCCATGGACGGAGGCCGGGATGTGCCGGTACGTGGCGAACGGCGGGATGGGCGAGCCGCTGGGCGGCGAGGGGGGAGTCTTCTCCGAGCGCGGCTGGTTCGCCACCGACCAGTTCGTGCTCGACGTCATCTTCCATGGACGGATGAAGCGGTACGGCTGCCTGACCAACGACTCCGCCGCCGCCGCCGCCGTGTTCGTCCCGTTCTACGGCAGCTGCGACCTCGGGAGGTACCTCTTCCACCGGAACGCGTCGGTGAAGGACGCGCTCTCCGAGGACCTCGTCGGCTGGCTGACGCGACGGCCGGAGTGGCGCGCCATGGGCGGCCGCGATCACTTCTTCGTCGCCGGCCGCACCACCTGGGACTTCCGGCGCCACCGCGACGAAGTCTGGGAGTGGGGCAGCAAGCTTCTCACCTACCCTGCCGTCCAGAACATGACGGCGATCCTCGTCGAGGCGAGCCCGTGGAGCCGGAACAACCTCGCCGTCCCTTACCCGACCTACTTCCACCCGGAGACCGCCGCCGACGTGGCCGCGTGGCAGCGCCGGGTGCGCGCGGCGGCGCGGCCGTGGCTCTTCTCCTTCGCCGGCGGGCCGCGCAAGGGCAACGGGACCATCCGCGCCGACATCATCCGGCAGTGCGGTGCGTCGAGCCTCTGCGACCTCTTCCACTGCCACGGCGCGGCGGCGGGCGGATGCAACACCCCCGGCGCCGTCATGCGCGTGTTCGAGAGCTCTCGCTTCTGCCTCCAGCCGCGAGGGGACACCATGACGCGGCGCTCCACGTTCGACGCCATCCTCGCCGGCTGCATCCCGGTGTTCTTCCACCCCGGATCCGCCTACACCCAGTACACGCTGCACCTCCCGCCGGAGCACGGCAGGTGGTCGGTGCTCATCCACCACTCCGACGTGACCGGCCGGAACGTGAGCATCGAGGAGACGCTGACGGCGATCTCGCCGGAGAAAGTGAGGAGCATGCGGGAGGAGGTGATCCGGCTCATCCCGACGGTGGTGTACGCCGACACGAGGTCGAGCCGCGTCGACTTCAGGGACGCGTTCGACGTCGCCGTCGACGCCGTCGTCGACCGGGTGGCGAGGCGGCGGCGCGGCGAGCCCGACGCCCGGAGGTGACAAGATCCACCAGGTAATCCTGTATGATTCGATTTGATTAGGCCATTGGATTCTCCATAAATCTGGGGTAAAGTGCAGTTTTTTCCCTTTTGTAATTTTATTTAGTTCTATTGCCTCAATGTATTGGCATGTAAGATCTTGATTGATTATGTATGAAAGAGAGCAGAATTCCCTCAAATCTTAGATGTTGGCTAGCTGAAAGGTTGGCAAGTCAAATTAAGAAATGGGAGAAAAAAATTTTAGAGAATTAATTTTCTTGTGGATTTCTCTAAATCTCATATTTCCATGCTTGTGCAGTTTCTCGAAAATTATTTGTTCCAAACAACTACATCTGTTTTAAATTACTATCTATATTTCACCGTTAATATTTAGAAATCTGTGTAGTATATATTGGGAAAGTGGTGTTGAACTACATGAATTTATATAAATTGATGTAATGTTTGATTTAGGACAAGCCTAAAAAACAAGTAATTTGAAATGGAGGGACTAAAAAAATTTGTGTTTGCAGAATTTATAAAAATTATCAGTTCTAAACAGAGGCATAGCATGCATTCAGGGTGAACTGAGTTTCGAATAGGATGAACATTCGAAATGTGTTCGGTCTGCATGAATCTCCAATAATTCGTAGCATCAATATATGATGGCATTCATATAAAAAAGTGTATAATAATGGCATTATTGGCTTTAACCCCTGCAATAAAAAGGTGCAAATGCGGTTACGAACAAATATATGCATGCTTCGATCTGGTAGAAGTTTAAGCACGACAGCAGGTTGCTCTGACAGCTCGTGATGGAAATGTATATTAGGAGTATATAGTAGTATTTCTTTTTTCGGAGACGAACAAATAAATTATTTTTTTTACTCTAACAAGAAAGCTAGATCGCTTGGGTACTTATCTTTTGTTTTCTACTTACAAGTTGAATGTCCGGGCATTGACCCCGATAAAAGATATCAAACGACACAATCATGGTCTTCGCCAGTGACAAATATTTTTCTTCAAATATATGAAAGATTGTACTTGACCTATAAAAGTGCCCTTGAATCACAGTAAATATATGGTGGAAATTACGACTTAGGTGAAAAGGAAAATTTTCAAACAAATTAACATGGTAGTTTTCTGGTTCAAAATTTTTCAATTTTACGTCATGCAAATGAAGTCAAATTTAGACAAGATTTTTTGCCGTCATCTTAATTATATACATGTAGAATTTTTTTTAAGTTAGATAACTTATGGTTTCTACCATATATTTACCAATTTAATTACGCTTAAGAGATAGAGGGCCAATGTAAAATCCGTGAATCTCACTAAGTTCCATTGAAGAGCACATCCACTTGTACGTAATTGTCGGCACCAATGTACAATCTGGCCTTTTAATCAGGAATTTATATGATACAATCATATATAAATGTAAAAACCATTTGTTTTTTTATAATGAAAATAATTTATATTTCCGGCCTCTACCAACAAGCATACGACCAATGAGTCAAGAAAAGACAAATAAAAATACTCGAGGTTGTGGGACAAACTCCCATCTCCCTCCTAATTATATCATAAGTAGAATCTATAACAATATTCTATAGGAACTATGCCATCCAAAATGAAACAACAAACGACCTTTCTCTATCGACTCCAACAATGTAGCTCCACTGTGCAGAGTATCATGCTCTTCCTGTGAAAGCATCAAGGTCCAAAAATAGAGCCAACTGAAAAACATAAAGATAACCCGCAATAGGTTAGATTTTTTTTATTGAAAACTATATTATTGCAACGACGTCAAATTGACCAACATAACACACTAGTTTCAAACAAAATCAGTTTTTAATGAATCTAGACACTACCCTTAGCCAATTACCAAAAGTATTTTTAGCATTTTGGTAAAAGGATGTTGAAAGAAAAAAGATACATTGCCAAGCACACACTTTACGACATGGCAATCAAAGAAAAAAAACCATTTGAATACAATAATTTAAACAATAAATTAATATTTTTATTATTACAAAAGGATTTTAAAAAGGTTGCATATGCCTACTTGCAACACACGTAGAGAACAGTTCAATATGTGAGTATTCACGTGTGTCAGCGTGGTTGTATGTACTTTATTCATCCCAAAATATAAGAAATTTTGAATGGATATGACATATCCTAATAAGCATGTTCAGATTCATATTCATAATACTAAAATGTGTCACATCCATTCAAAATCCTTTATGATTTGTTTGGATAATGAGATAAAAAGAGTGGGATTGAAATAGGGAAATGAGTGAAAGGTTAGGATTAAATGAAAGAGGGAGAATGAATGGTTAGGATTTAAAGATACCTTTTGATGGGTGGGAAATCATTTTCCTAACGCATTAGCCAAACAAGACCTTATATTTTGGGAAAAGGGAATATCAGTGTAGCATCTAATTGTACTCTGAAAAAAAAGTGACAGGAGATTGTCTTCCTCATATTTGGGCCAGGCTGGGCTGGGCCATTTTTGATATTCGAAGGTCGGGCTTCTTCCAGTCTTGGGCCCACATTTCAACAGGGCTACATCCAATTAACAGCGAGCACAAGCTTAGCCCTCGATCCATTAAAAACGTTTACTACTAAATTTACTAGCACTAGGCCCTAGCTTTACTTTTGCTCATTGCACAACACACAAAAAAAGTCTTGGTCACTAATCAATTAGGTCAACTTAATCACTTTACTAAATAAAGCATCACGATGCTCATAGGGCATCGCATTCCAACTAGTTTTCCATTCTTCTAGCAAAGCTCTCTGATTCTTATGGACACCGTAGAATTAATACTCCTGCCTTGCTTAAGCTACACTGCTAATCTCATTCCCACACACACTGTCAAGCTAGCTGCTGCACCGTGCCGACACACACCTACGTGCGCACGTCCGCTCCGATGGCGGCGAGTGTCGTGTCCGGCAAGTCCGGCGGCGGCGGAACGAGCTTGCTCCGGGCGTCGCGGGTCTGCTTCCTCGCCATGCTCTCGACGGCGTTCTGGTCGATGATATTCTACGCGCACCATTCTGCGGTGCAAGGTAACACGACCATGGCGTCCGTCTTGCTCCGGCCGTCGTCGTTCTCCCGCCCGCTGCTGACGTCGTTCAGGTTCATCGGCGGCGGGCAGGACCGGTGCGCCGGCCGGCGGGTGTACATCTACGAGCTCCCGCCGCGGTTCAACGCCGAGCTCGTCCGCGACTGCCAGCTGTACTCGCGGTCGATGGACGTGTGCAAGCTCGTCGTGAACGACGGGTTCGGCCCGGCGCTCCCCGGCGGCGGCGCGCTGCCGGAGCGGGACGTGTACGACACCGACCAGTACATGCTGGAGCTGATCTACCACGCGCGGATGCGACGGTACGAGTGCCTCACCGGCGTCCCCGCCGCCGCCGACGCGGTGTTCGTCCCGTTCTACGCCGGGTTCGACGCGGCGATGAACCTGCTGAAGAGCGACCTCGCGGCGCGCGACGCGCTGCCGCGGCAGCTCGTCGAGTGGCTTGTGCGGCGGCCGGAGTGGCGCGCCATGGGCGGGCGCGACCACTTCATGGTCGCGGCGCGCCCCGTCTGGGACTTCTACCGCGGCGGCGACGACGGGTGGGGCAACGCGCTGCTCACCTACCCGGCGATCCGCAACACGACGGTGCTCACCGTCGAGGCCAACCCGTGGAAGGGCATCGACTTTGGCGTGCCGTTCCCGTCCCACTTCCACCCGACCTCCGACGCCGACGTGCTCCGGTGGCAGGATCGCATGCGGCGGCGCGACCGCCGGTGGCTCTGGGCGTTCGCCGGCGCGCCACGCCACGGGAGCACCAAGACCGTGCGCGCCCAGATCATCGAGCAGTGCACCGCGTCGCCGTCCTGCACCCACTTCGGCAGCTCGCCGGGACACTACAACTCGCCGGGGCGGATCATGGAGCTGCTCGAGTCCGCCGCGTTCTGCATCCAGCCGCGCGGCGACTCCTACACCCGCAAGTCGACGTTCGACTCCATGCTCGCCGGCTGCATCCCGGTGTTCCTCCACCCGGCGTCGGCGTACACCCAGTACACATGGCACCTGCCGAGGGACTACCGGAGCTACTCGGTGTTCATCCCCCACACCGACGTCGTCGCCGGCGGCCGGAACGCGAGCATCGAGGCGGCGCTGAGGAGGATCCCGGCGGCGACGGTGACGAGGATGCGGGAGGAGGTGATCCGGCTGATCCCGAGGATCACGTACAGGGACCCCGCGGCCACGCTGGTGACATTCAGGGACGCGTTCGACGTCGCCGTCGACGCCGTGCTCGACCGCGTGGCGAGGCGGCGGCGCGCCGCCGCCGAGGGGAGGGAGTACGTGGACGTGTTCGACGGGCACGACAGCTGGAAGCATAACTTGCTCGACGACGGCCAGACGCAGATCGGCCCACACGAGTTTGATCCGTACCTGTAGCTGATGAACAATTTTTTATCTTTCAGCTGCTAGCTTTGTAGCTTTTGCTCCTACTAGGTGTATCAGTTGTTTCGAATTTCAAGTGTACTTGATTTTTGTTACGGTTTCATCGCATAGGTGAAATCGACCGTAAAATGTCATCCGAAAATCTAACCTTGAGAGAAAACCACACACGATAAACAGCTTACTTTCTTTTTCAGCTGCTAGTTAGCGGAATCGTGCTTCAAAGTATCAATGTACTTGATTTTTGTGGTCATTTGGTAATGAAATAAACTTATGTCAATCGCTGTAGTGAACATATCACACGGTGAAATCTACCTGAAAATTAAAAAAAAAGAAGCATCTCCTAATATGTCTAACCTTCAGAGATCGATCAAGTCAAGAATTCTAAAGAGCAAAGACAGCCACAAATGTGGTCGCCTATCCATGTACACGCAGTGTGGTTTGCTAGCACTGCCATGTTAGTGCATACTCAATACTATCATAAATTCAACCTAGAGGAAGCTGTAATAACCTCGTAGGCTGCACAGTGTAGACTAGTATGTAGTAGACCCTGTGCCAGATGCTTACTCTAATTACCATTTGTTTTTGTCTATGGTTGGCTGTGGAGGCGTCGGCGGGAGAGAGATCGAGAAAAGGAATACGGCTGGCGATGTCAACGCCGCAGGAGACGCCGACTCGTCCCCAGGTGCGCGCGGCGCGCATCTGTCAACCAACCGCGTGCAGGACGATCTCTCGATAGATCGATGGAGATCGAGATCGGCGCGGGCGTTGCCGCGGCGCGAGTGCGAGACGAGAGGGCGGATCGCTCGCCACGCAGCGGGCGCGCGAGGTACGTTCGACGATTCTGAACAGCTAGCCCATGGAGAATTTCATAGTGGGATCAAAACCATCTAAAAATAAACCTCATCTGGGCCCTGAGAGTTCTTCTAGATAATAATTAAGTTCATTTGAAGTTGAAGTTGATGACTCAAATTTTAATTAATACAAAACAGAAAAACTTTATCTATTGTCTTTTGCAACCTGAAAGGAATAATTTTATTTTAGGTCTCTCAATTTGTTGTCGAGTGTGAAATTCATCCACGAACTATGATACCAGATATGACACGTCCCTTAACTTTCAAGACTAATGCAATAAAGTCATAAGACAGTTTGAACAGTGGTTTTAGTTGACGTGACGTTTTATGTGGCGTTGACGTGTCATTTAAAGTCAAAAAAAGCTAAGACCTACAAGTCAGCGAGACCCACATCATCACCTGTCACGCCCAGAAATTCGCTAACCCGAATTCCAAGCAGGATGTGTATTAAATCTTCATCCAGGACCGGCCAGGGTACACAAACGACAAAGTTGACATACAGATTCACGTCTTACAAACACCATAGAAATATCTTACATAAATACAGAAAAGAGAAAAACAAGCTATTCTAGTTAACTAGACGCTCGCAGCGTGGCAACTCTATTCCACCATCCTTGATGGCAAGCACAAGCCTACTCCTCTGAGTAGCCTCCATCTTACACGTCCTCCAACTCTGATGTGGGAAAAAATAAAACAAGACTAAGTACTACTCACTGTACTCAACAAGTCATACCGGAAAAGGAGTAATGATGCAAGTAATAGTAAAGGAGGCTGAAGGGTTTATTTGCATGAAATACGTATTTAAAGACAAAAGTTGAATGCAGTAAACAGTTGAGTTAATTAATCAAAATTGAACTATCACTGCCCAATGCTACATCACGTTGTGACAGGCCCAAACCACCACCTAAACTACACCAGTTCCATTAAGTCAGGTTATTAGAAATGTAACTAATCATGGTGAATCTAGTTGACTGCCCATAACCGCGGGCATGACTATTCGAATAGTTTTACTCTGATCAGAGGTGTACAACTGTACCTACAAGACACAGCCCCACAACACGTTACCGTGCTCCGACATACCACCACGGTACACTGGAAAGGAACTGCGACAGGACCCTTCGCACAACCCTTCATAACCAAGCGCACCACACCTCAGGTTTCGCCCCCACCTTTAAACCAAGGCAGGTAACCCCTTCTCGTGCCTAGGTGAATCCGGCAACTGATCAACGAGTAAACCCCCACCGACCCAACTCCATCACGCCCACCCTTGCCTGGATGTGTCGGCTAGAAAAAGCCATACTATAAACCCAGCCATTACTCACGCTGGCTTGTGGAAAGTACGGTAATTCTTCCAGGATTTCCCGCGAATCGGTCCTTAATTGTTATGAGCACGACCATCAAAACCATGTGCTCACAACCCACCATTATCCAGGTTTTAGTTGGACTAATTATTTAATCATTCACGATTAACCATCGTGAGCTAAAATTAAATAACCACCGTTAAATAATTGTAAAACATTAATTATCTCAATAATGTGCTAATGTTTCTAAGCAGGGCTAAGCATATTCTAACCTAGCTACTACTCAAATTACCTCCCAAGCTATCAACGGAATGAGATAATGGAACCATAAAGCTGAGTACAATAGGTAAATAAGCTCATAAATGACATTATAAAACAATGCAATATTTAGAGAAAAATAAGACATTCGCAATTTAGGTACAATATGTTCAAGTGAATAAGCATGACTTGTCTTGCTCTTGCACTGGATCGGCCTTGGCAACAACCTCAAAAAAAACTGAAGTGTCGGAATTACCAGAATCTAAACAAAAAACAAAGCACACGGGCATACAGGCTATAAGTCTACTGAAACAAAGAACAAAACCATTTTTAATGGATTCTAGGCATTTTTATGAATTTTTTGTAACTTGAATGGGCTCAAACGGAGTCCGGATGAATTAGTTATGAATTTTATAAGATTAACTGTGTTTTTACTACAAACAGAAAAGTCCTTATTTAATTATTACGCAATAATCCCTAGGGCTGACGTCACTGACGCCAGGGCTGACGTCAGCGGGAGGGCGGCGGCACCGATAGGTGGGCCCCACCTGTCGGTGGCACGAGGTCCCGGTCCACGGTGGACTCGGTCCACCGATCGACGAGCGGGCGACGCACCATGTGGCGCCAACATGGCGCGGGCGGTGGCCGGAGGCGGTGGGCGCGCGCGCGCGAGCGGCGGCCGAGTGGGGCCAAGCGGGCGACATCGAGAGGAGAGAGAAAAAGAGCGAAGACGAGTGCTCACCGGAGAGGAGGAAGATGACGGCGACGGCGGTGCTAGGGTGCACGGGAGGCGGCGGCGCTAGTGGAAAAAGGGATAGGGGAGCGCGGGGAGGCAAATTTATAGGGGGGTCGGGGCTAGGGTTCGGCCGACAGCTCCGGATTTCTCGCCAGAGTTCGGTGGGAGAGAGGAGAGAGAACCGGGATTCCGTTGCGAATCCCGGCCTCTACGGCGCGGGGGAGAGAGCGCGGAGTAGGGGACGGGTGCGGGCGGCGCGGGCAATGCGGGGTGGTGGGTGGCGGCGGTTGCGGAGACGCGTGTGGCGCGGGGGATGCGGGCGGCGTGGGCGGCAGCGGCCGGTTGCGAGGGAGACGGCCCGGGCGGCGGCCCCACCTGTCGGCGGCCCGGGAGGGAGAGGGAGGCGGGGTGGACTTCGCGGTGGGGCGGTGCGGGCGGCCTTGGGCCGGCCCGGGAAGGAAGGGAGATGGGCCGGCGGCCCAAAGAGAAAAGAAAAAGGAAAACGAATTTCCCAGGGATTTAATTATTGCGGTGGAGGTTTTTAATTGATTAAAATTATTTTTAGGGCTCTGAAAATTCCACTAAAAATCTTGTTAATGTATTTTAACATGGGAAACTCAAGAAAAATCCCACCATGCCATTTCCACTTGATTAAATATATTTTTAAATTAGGATTTTGCTCTAGGTTAAAAGAAAATTTTAATTTAAGCGATTTATTTCACAAATTTTAACCTGGAAAGCAAACTTCGGGGTGTGACATCACCCTCCTCGAGAGTGGATTTTAAACTCTTGAGGAAACGTCCCCTCGTTGCTTGCATGTCATTTAAATAGTTATAAAAAATTAGAAAAAATTTAGAAGATTATTAAAATGTGATATATCACTCTACAAACATGTAAATTAAAATTCAACTTCTACATATCGCAACAAAAAAAATCAAATTAAACTACAACTAGTTAACGTATATTCATAGTTAAATTTGTTTTTTTCATTGCGACACGTGGAAGATGAATTTTAAGTTGTATGTTTGTGAAGTGATATATCACATGTTAATACATCTTCTTAAATTTTTCTAATTTTTTATAACTATTTAAGTGACATGCAAATAACGACAAAACATTCCTTTAAGAGTTTAGAATAGTTTCCCCTTTCTTCTCTCTCTACTATTGAACCGTAGCTGCTCCGGCCGCCAACGATGATGGTAGCAACGGCGGTGGGGTCATACTGGTCGGCGGGGAGGAGGAGGGATGCCGTCGCGGCGGCGGAGGACGCTGGGTCCATCACCATGCGTGGGCGGGCCATAGCCGCCGCCCGTCGGGGAAAATGACGGGATGCTGTGGCCCATCGATGTCAGTCCATCGAAGTAGACCGGTCGACGGATGCGTACTGCTGCCGCCCCATGATAGCACCGCCATTGGCCACGGTGGTAGCTACGCCTCGCCTCTCGGCTGGCAACCGTGACACCGACCTTCCGCGCTACCACGACGACTCTGTCTCCCTAGCGTACCGTGTGGTGGAGCTCCGCCGACCACCGCCCTTCTCCGCTGGCGCCGGGAACCTGAGCCTGCCACGCGCCTCCTCCTCCTCGTCGTCCTCGGACTCCACCCTGGCTCGGAAGAACTCGTCGGCGAGGTCATCGAGGCTGATCTCCAGCAACCCCGCTCTGCCCCGATCGCCGCCCTTGACCTTGTTAACGAACCTCGAGAAGGGCGTGTCCGCGTCCTCCAGGTATAGATGGCCAAACGGGCCGCCCGGCACGGCCCGGCCCAGGCACGGGCTAGGCACGACCTGAGAGCGATTGGGCCGGCACGGCCCGGTTGGCACTTCGTGCCATGCCGTGCTCGCCCACGGGCTGCACATAAGGCCTAGGCACAGCCCACTAGCACTCGGGCCGTGCCGGATCGGCCCAAAGGCACGAGCAGTCCATTGGGCCCGAGCCAGCCCAGGCACGACATATAAAAGAACCCCTAATTCAACTTTTTTTGCACAACTAAGTCAATTTTTGCATTGAGTTCACAACAAACTTCAAAACACAAGTCACAAATCATAGTTTTTGCAAGTTCATGCAAGTCTTTCACCCAGACAAGTTACAAGTCACAAGTTCACAACAATCTTTCACCCAAACCATTTCATCAATCTTTCACAAGTAACAAGAAAACCATTTGCACAACCTTCACAGCAATCTTTCACCCAAACAAGTCACAAGTCACAAATCAGTTCACTAGTTCAAATACATACAAAATATAAACTTTCATCCAAATTCACAGCAATATTTCACACAACCTAAGCATTGAATAAAATAGCTGTATAGTGCAATGGCTGCCTCATTAAAAACCTTTCTAGGTAAAAACTCACACCTCGTGAGAAAACCCTAGAAAGGAAAAAAGAGTTCTGTCCACAACATTCAAATGTTCATAATAAAGTCCAAGTCCAATACAGTCATCCAGTGGTTACATCATTATCAAGATACAAATTCTCAAAAGACTTTTGAAGCTCCACATTGTCCATGGTATGCTGCATCTTTGCATCTGCTTGCTCCCAGCCTTTGATCAATGCCAAAGCTTGCACCATGTCATGACCTAGACGCCGCCGTCGCTCCTCGATGATCCTGCCAGTTAAGCTAAAAGCAGATTCTGACGATATAGTAGAAACAGGAACACTCAAAACATCTCTAGCTAAGATGGAAAAAATAGGATATGTGTGTTTGTGCTCATGCCACTAGTTAAGGATATTGAAGTTATCGTCGTATTGGTTGACAATGTCACTGTCAAGATAGGCAGACAACTCAGATGCATTCAAGTTAGCAGTAGAAGAAACAACCTGAATCAAAGCGGTAGCAGAAGTTCTCCTGAAAAATGGAGCAGCACCAAGTCCAGCACCTGGACTGGCACTAGCACCAAATCCAGCACCTGGACTGGCACTACCACCAGCACCATACCCATCACCTGCACCAAGACTGGAACCACCAACAACAGCACCAAAAATTTTCCCCTAAGCTGTCTTTTTCTTACCAGAAGAACTGCTTGGGGTTGCCATTTGTAATCTCACAGCACCAAACTTACTGTCATACTTAGCAAAAATGTCAGACAATGCAGCCCTAACCTCATTTAAATAAGCAGAGTAATCACCACTCATAAGTTGTGACATAATTTGGAGAACATTGCTAAAACCCCTGATCTTGGCCCTAGGATCCAAGATAAAAGCAAATGAATACAGAAATGGAATTTCAGACCAGTATGACATGAACTTAGTTTTCATGGGAACAACAACATTTTGAAGGTTCCAATCATGGTCATAAGTATTTAGATGTCCAGCAATCTCAAGAATGTAATGCATAATTAATAGAGATGTTGGATAATAAACACCGGATAGAATAACAGTTGAATCATAAAATTGTTCAAGGAATAACAGAACTGTCTCAGCAATTGTCCAATGTAAATCAGTCAGTAATGGCTGACCATCAACCATTGGATGGTGAGCTGCAATAAACAATGAAAAAGGCTCCCTATGTGGCAAGAGATGTTTAAGCATTAGATAAGTTGCATTTCATCTAACATCCATGTCCAACCCAAACTTACGAGGACGAATACCCTTAGCAATGCAGAAGTTTTTGTATGTAGCAATGCGCTGATTAAATGCATTCAGAAATGAAATAGCAGTTCTAAAATCTTGAAGCATGGGTTTGAAGATTTGAAGACCAGTCTTAACAATTAAATTGATGATATGACATGCACAACGCTGATGCAAATATAAATCACCAACATAACCAGACAGAGAATGTTTAAGATTATCCATTGCTTTAGTATTAGAAGAGGTATTGTCTAGAGTAATAGAGAAAATTTTATCAGTCAAACCATATTCTTCAATAACAGAAAGCACACGTTCAGAAATATTTTCAGCATTGTGTGCCACATCAATCAACACCAGAGCTTCTCTAATTGCCAATTAGAATTAACAAAATGAGCCACAACACTTAAATAATCTTCATTAGCATTACCAGACCATATATCAGATGTCAAAGCAACAGAGCTAACAGACTTCAAAATCTCAATAAGCATAGCATGACGCTTTTCAAAGAACTTAAAAACGCCTCTGGTGGTAGTTTGCCTAGAGAAAACATGGAATCTAGGGTTATGGGCTTTTTGAATGTACTCCTCAAAAGCAGCAGATCGACCAATAGAAAGTGGAAGATCCTCTCTAGCAATCAACCTAACCAACTCCATTCTAGCAACATCAACACTATATTCCCATTGACTAACAGAACCATCAGCATTAAACCTAAGCATGGACTGAGACAAGGCACCAACATTTCTAGGTTTGCATGACTTAATATGCCTAAGCAAATGTCCAGTACCACCAGATGAACGAGCAGACAATGTTTTATGGCAGTAATTGCATTTAGCAAATACTCGAACCTGAGAGCCATTGCGTTCTTCAAAGAGTTCTTCAAAGTCAGACCATACCCCAGATCTGGACCACTTGTAGCTAGCGCTTGAGCCGGACGGCGCGCCGTTGCCACCAGCACTAGTACCGGCATCGTCCGGCTCCGGCTGCGACTGCGACCCATCATCGTTGCCGAACACCTCCACGCGTTCCTCCTCCAAGTCATCTTCATCATCACCCCGCATCCCCATCATCCTCAACTCGTACTTGAAGGAGGATGGATCATCGTACATCGCAGGCACTCCGGTTCCTCAACGGCGGCTGCCACTCAGTGACCTGCAAGAACAAACAAAACAACGATGCAAGAACAATTAGGGTCTTAGGGATCGGATCGGATGGAGAAAAAAAACCTAAAAAAAATTAGGCCTTGTACCTGCGCATCCGGAGCACCGAAGTTGCCGTTGATGATAGAGATCCACGGATCTACGAGAAGACGAGAGCGGAGACTGGATTTGGGGGCTGGATCTGACGAAGAGCTCACGGAGCAACGACGAGGGTTGCGAAAAAAAGTACAAAAGGGAGAGGAGATGGACTGATGGAGAACGTGGTTGTTGATCCGACGACTAGAGATGAAGAGCTCATAGATCAACCGAAGAGCTCACGGATCTGGCGACCAGAGAGGCAGAGAGGCAGTGATGAAAGAAAAAGAAAGAGAAGAGACGACCCTCATGGCCTCATGCCCCCAGCGGGAGGCCGCCGACCCTCGGTGGAAGATCCGGCGAGGCATTTATTAGCGATGGCGATGAAGAGGTGGAGGGCTGAATCCGGAGCGACGGATCGGTCGAGAGAGACGGAGGCGGCTAGGGTTAGGTTTAGGGTTTGGCCGTTTGGGAGAGTGGCGCATAGGCGTGGCCACGTGGCCGGGGGGGATATATATGTCTGCCTGGCTGGGCCGCGCTCAGGCTGTGCCTGCCATTGGACCGTGTCGGGCCGTGCCGGCCCATCGTGCCGGCCTCTTTCGTGTTGTACCGTGCCGGCCCATCGTGCCGATATCATGGCCTAGGCACAGCCCAGCTGTCGGGCCGGGCCGGCACGGGCATGACCACAGTCAGGCCGTGCTGTGCTTGGGTCGGGCCAAATTCCCGTGCCTTGGGCCGGGCCATCGGGCCTCGGGCCATATGGCCATCTATACCTCCAGGGAACACGTCAAGTTCGGCAGAGTCCACCACCACTCCCCCGGTTAGCTAGCCACTTGTTCTATCGACGACATCGCGCGCCCACGTACGAACTCCACCGCCGGCGTCAATGGGGCTTCAATCATTGATGCACGCCGCCGAAGTGTTCTTCAGGTAAATGGTCTTGTGGGCACGTGCTAGTTCCTGGGAACATGAGGAGATGCATCCTGATGATTAATTGCTCAACGAACTGATTCCTTCTAGATATTTGTTCTTGCTTGCCATTTCACGCCGGCGTAGCTGCGGATGGCGCGCTCCGCTGCGTCGGCCTTCACCATGTGCTCCAGCTCCGACATGAGCCGCCTCTCGCTCCACCAGCTCGAGCCACCTCCCGCCGTCGCCCGCCTCTAAAGAGTAGAGACGCCACCGCGACGTTCACCGAGCGCACGGTGACAGACGGCGGGGCACGGAGCGCGTCATCCGCAACTACGTCGGCTCCAAGTCGGAGCGCGCCGCCCTCGCCGAGTTCTCTCGCCTGCTCATGGACTCCGACCCCTTCACCATCCCGGTGCATGCCCCCTCGCTCGCTAGAACTGCCTTCGGAGAGAGAAAGGAGAAGAGAGGGGACTGGAGAGGGGAGAGAGGGAGGAGGAAGAAAGTGACCGACATGTGGACCTGTGCGAGTCTCACGCTGACTCAACTTATCATTTCAGCTAAAACTGAATATAATATTGTTATTGTTTAGGATTTTGGATGATTTGGTTTTTGAAATTGACCGACTCGTTATATTGATATTTCGGTTTAGAGATAAATTTTAGAAGTTAAGAGATTTGAAGTGAACTTATTTCAGCCTAATACGACGTGGTGACATGGGAGTGAGCGAGGCTGGTCTCATGAGTGGGATTGGGCCGCTGCTCGCGGGAGAAAGAGGCCTCCCTGACGTGGTGGGCCGAGAAGTTTGAGTGGGCTTTGTAAGGCCCGACGGTTGAGGCTGGCCCAGTTTCTAGGTGCTGACAGGTACCCATGGTGTTGAGTGCGGAGTGTTGACTGTTGTTGAGTAGAGTGAATGGATTCGAGATTCTACTATCATTCTAATCCCTCGTGTATCTTTTCTCTCTCGAATACAACAAAAATAAATTTTAAAAAGTTGGCAATGTAAAGCGTAGTGACAACAATCACTCTAACAAAAATTAAGTTTGAAATCTATCTACACACACAAAAACAAATTTGGATGTCCAGTGTTAGCATTGTTCATACACTGTTTTTTTCTCAATGTGTAAGTTAAGCTTAGGCTAAAAAATTTGTAGGTTGCATATGTATATTTTACGGAATTTATAAGGTTTTTTAAAATATTTTTTCATAACTGTTTAAGTGATATTTATACAGGAACATCATGTCCAGGATTTATAATAATAGTTTCTGTTGAGTAGGCCGAACATGTGCATTTTAATCGTTTGACCTACAATTGATAAACTATTTTACAGCTTATTAAAAAAATAGTTTATAATTAAAACTTTTATACATATCCTTAGTGATTTAAAAGCTACAATTAAAAAACCTCAGATTTAACTATCAAAAAATTTCAAAATTTTTAATTTTGGCAACGACTGATAAAAGCCAAAGACAATTCCTCTAAGCTTTGGGAACCTCCTTTTCGTCTCCCTCCTTCCCCTCCCACTCTCACTCCTCATTCCACCTTGATCCTTACCCGAAACCTAAAGTCCAAACCTAGTGTTACTATCGGTGTAGCTGCCTTCACCACACCCTCGCTGGACAAGACTCCATTGACATTACCAAGCACAAATCTCGGCACAGATTATAATAAGGCAAGCAAATTGGACTGAAAAATTGAAAATTTAAATGTAGGATTTTAGGCTACTGAATTCTAGCAATTTCGTTCTCGTAAAAATCCCTTTCCCCCTCCCCGGTGGACCATGGCAACATTACAATGCCAACGAGAACAAATTCTCAAAAGAAAATCGTTCATTTTGCTGCGACCAACGTTAACTTTCTCAACGTTCACGGGAACGTCATCCAAATTAGCAAATGAAGCACACCCTGTGAAATTTCTTTTCCTCAGTTCAAGCAAAAGTAGTGCAAAATCCTCCCCTGTCCCCACGTGAACTGGAATTTTTTTTAGAAATATTATTATTTTAATGAAAAATCATAAAAATAATTGGCTTCGAGATAAATTCGCAAAACTAGGGACCTGTCGAACTGCCGTAGTTTAATGACCCAATCGAACGGCCGAGAAGCGAGTGGGCAGGCAGATTGAACGGCCGTGGCAGTTCGACAGGTCCCCAGAACAGGCCTGTCGAATGTTGGCTGTTCGACAGGCCTAGAAACACGCCGAAATAATTTTTTTTTAATATTTGGTTAGCAATTTTTTTAACTTGTTAATTTTCTTCGGTGAAAAATACATTGCATTTGTAATTTATTTATTTGAAAAATACATTGCATTTCTAATTGATTAATTTATGTAGTTACAAATTCTTTATTTGTTTTCATTGGCATTGTTGGTTTCATGTCTTTGCCGTAATGGTTGACGTCGCCCTAGAGGATGGCGGAGAAAGAATGCAAGGAGGAGAAACAAACTTTATCGATGAAAAAACAAATTAACCATTAGCTTTTGATTCGTGAAGCACAGACCAACATAACTCATTCGTGACGCATACACCAACATAAGAGAGTTAAGAAGTTGCATAGATGAGCTATAAGAAATTGCCGGTCGTGATGAATCGGGCTTGAGTTTGTCTACGGACCTCTTCTACGTCGTTCAGCGCGTACTGCAACTTCGTGGTCCTTTATTCGCATATATTCTGTTTGTGTTTCAGCTTCAATTACTCTTCTGCCATCATACGTCGGGTTGACCATGTCGATCCACAAAGTGAATCCGCACATCCTTCAATTGTCATGAGGAATAAATGTAATTAGTGAATGCGATAAATATATTATGGAAATATGAGCGAAAATGAAAATAAGTAATTAAGCATGTGACATACAGCGAAGTCATTGTCTATGTTGGGACAGACGAAATATCGTCTTCCAAATGTTTCTTGTGAAAAGGATGTAGCCACCTGGCAGCGATCTCTACAACCGCATTTTGGACGCTTAGACCATTTAGGTAGACCTAATGGATTGTTTCTCTAGTGTAAGCTAGCAAACTGTGCCCGGCGCTCGTACTCCATCCACGCTTGTATGAATTTTGTGATCATCTCAGGTTGTATTATCCTTGCACCGATGGAAGTTACTCTTGCCGTATCGATCCATTTTACTAAGCCACATTTCCTTACGTCTTTCTATTTGCACAAATTCATTACAACCAATGACATTTATAAATATATGAAAGTAGTGATCTATGGGAGTGAGAACTTAATGGTACTTACGACGAAATCGTCGTCGACAATGTTAGGACACACGAAGCATCTTTGTACTATAGTTCCTTGTCTTACGGACCTTATCACCTGGCAACGGTCTCCACAACCACACTCTGGACGCTCCCGCCATGTGGGGAGTCCTAGAGGATTTACCTACCATTCTAAGAATTCTACAGCAATTCGTCGTTCGTGCTCATCCTTTCTCCTTAGGTAGTCTAATATTGTTTCACTACGTGGGTACGGGTCTGTTCCATCATGTTGTGTATTCGCCTATCTACCCACTCAACGAACTCGCACAAAATACGATAAGTCTGTGAAAGATTGTGTGATTTTTCACAAATAGTTAGCGATGTATGTATTCAGTATATGTAACTGAATAGATAGAAATGATTTTTACCTGATAAATGTTTGGGATTGGAAGAAACTCCTACCACAGATTTCGAAGGTAATGAATGTTGTCGACTGAGTAGATGATGACTACGGTATTTGTAGAGTATGGGGATCGTTGGAACCAAGGTATACGCGAGATTAAGGTAAAAGAGATGGGAGACAAAGATTTTTATATAGGTTCGAGCCCCTTAACTGACAGGTGATAACCCTACTTCTGTTGGCCGAAGCCGGTGTTGCTCTTATATGTCAGATACACACAAGTACAATATTTGGGAGAACCTAATCTAGTCGTCGTCGACTTGGCGGCATAGATCTCCAACACGTAGTCGATAGCAGGGTAGTCTTCTTCCTTGAATATGAACTCGGCGAGATCAGAGATGGCGCTAGATCCCTCTTGTCGGCCTCTGTGGCTCCAAATTGGATATGTCTAGGCTTATCCTTGATGTTGATGTCTGGCGGTGTGTATTGGTCTCCCCCTATCCTCCTAGGGGTTTTGTATTTATACCCACAGATGTCCCCTTGTCCAAGTAGAACTAGGGAGATAAATATGAATACGATCCAAATAATCCTTGTAGTTTTCAACTTGAACTCTGCTTCTCCTTCCTTATCCGAAACACCTTCCGTATATGAGACATAATTCCGTATAAGACTTGGTATATGGTGGGCCCCGTCGAGCCCAACCCAAGATCATTGGGTATGCCTTATCCATAACACTGACAGTAGCCCCCCACTTCAATGCAAATGAACAAGTTGATATTCTTGACCGAAGACCTTGAAACAACAATTGTCAAACTCACCTAATCGTTCTCAGACAACCAAGAAGGTGTGGGGTATACGATTAAGTTCCCTGTCCAGCCTTGATCGAGAATTTGGATTGAAGTAAAAAAAGCTTCCATCTCGGCGGGTACACCATAGCTTTATCCAGTAACCCTTGTCGAACTCAACCGACCTTTCTCGGACAACCGAATAGGTGCAGAGTATGCGACAAAATCCTTATGTCTGACTTAACTGCTCTGATATCTGACTCTCCTAAAATCAATTACTCAGAGCAAATTGTTAGATAGAAAAAGCCCCCGAGCGAACGCTTGGGGGTACAATGTGAATTGAAAAATTGAAAATAAGCTGAATCTATTTATGACAATAAAAAGTACACTCACCAGAGCTGCCCTCAGCAATCGGAGTATGATACCCTTCCTAGCCCCCAGCTGTCTTTATGAAAAAGTTGTTTTTCACAAAGGCAGCTTAAATCTTATAACAACTATGCTGAAGCAGCGAATTGCTAGCCCCCAGTTGTGAACTTGGAAAAACCAATTTCCGATTACACGACTTGGTTAATACGCTCAAGTGGATACTCTAACATGATCAGATCTAACATGGTCGTTTGACCTTGCATGGCCTTACAAACTTTCACAGTGCTAGGCGTCCTTAGCCGAGGTCCATGGGACCCCGAAGTTTGCTAGACTAGCGTAAAAGGACATTAGGATCGACTTCGAGACGTAGCGATATAAGAAAAGGGGATCAACAGAGAAATATTGCACATTTATATGTATAAAGACTTATAGAGATTGATGCATATGGTGTGATGAGATTGCTACCAAGTTGGTCAAGAACTAGTTGTGTAGTCGTACTCAACAAATCGCAGAGGTAGTAGGAGAAATATTATAATCGTTGGTCGAGGACCAAGTATGTAGTCGTTCTCAACCACTCAAAGACGTGGTGGGAGGGTTGCTACGACGCTGGTCGAAGACCAGGTGTAGATATACCTCGACCACTCGAAGATGTGGTGCGAGCACCGCTATGACGCTGGTCAAAAACCAGGTGTAGACATACCTCGACCACCTGAAGGTAATTCGAAGAGATGGTGAAAGGATGACTACCACCACCAACCGAGGACCAAGTGAGTTATCCCTCGACCACTCGAAGGCAATGCGGAGAGATGATGAGAAGATGACTACCACCGTCGGGCGAGGCCCAGGTGTAGTTATCCCTTGACCCCTCGTGGGAAGCTTGGGGAGGTGGGAGGGAAATCACTACAATCGCTGGTCGAGAGCCAGGCGTAGTCATCCCTCGACCACCTGTAAAGAATTGGGAGAGATGGTGGGACTGCTACCACGCCTGTACTCAGACTAGGTGTGTAGTCATACCTCGACCACTCGTAGAAGATTTGGAGAGTTGTTGAGACTACTACCATGCTGGTTGAGAACCAGGTGTGTAGTCATACTCGACCACTCGCAGAAGATTTAGGGAGTTGGCGAGATCGCTACAACGCTGGTCAAGAACAGGTGTGTAGTCATACTCAACCACGCGTAGAAGATTTAGGGAGTTGGCGAGATCACTACAACGCCGGTCAAGAACCAGGTGTGTAGTCGTACTCGAACACCCGCAGAAGATTTGGAGAGTTGGCAAGATCGCTACAACGCTGGTCAAGAACCAGGTGTGTAGTTGTACTTGACCACTTGTAGAAGATTTAGAGAGTTGGCGAGATCGCTACAACGCTGGTTGAGAACCAGGTGTGTAGTCGTACTCGACCACTCATAGAAGATTTGAGGAGTTGGCGAGATCGCTACAACGCTGATCAAGAACCAGGTGTGTAGTCGTACTCGACCACTCGCAGAAGATTTAGGGAGTTGGCGAGATCGCTACAACTCTGGTCGGGAACCAGATGTGTAGTCGTACTCAACCACTCGCAGAAGATTTAGGGAGTTGGTGAGATCGCTATAACGTTGGTCCAAAACCAGGTGTATAGTCATACTCGACCACTTGCAGAAGATTTAGAGAGTTGGCGAGATCGTTACAACACTGGTGGAGAACCAGGTGTGTAGTCGTACTCGACCACTTGCAGAAGATTTGGAGAGTTGACGAGATCGCTACAACGCTGGTCGGGAACCAAGTGTGTAGTCGTACTTGACCACTCGCAGAAGATTTGGATAGTTGGCGAGATCGCTACAACGCTAGTCAAGAATCAGGTGTGTTGTCGTACTCGACCACTCTTAGGGGCGCTTGACTTGATTATTACATGAGCATCTCATGTGGCCAATATGACTCACACACCCAACTAGTAGCATATCGGACATTCGTTCACAATTATGCCGGGTGATTAAGTCGACAACATTCGCGAGGGGATTGTCCATAATAACCTTTTTCTCGAATAGTCCAGACGTGACTATTCGCTAGGGGATTGTCGTGAGATAGGTCGTCGGTCTTTGTTGGTAGGTTCGGTCCGACAACTCTGCATTTGTTCGAGAACGTTCTCGATAATAGGGTGTACTCGACCGCTGCCTACTCAATTGCTCGATTGTTCCTGAAAAATATTATCTAGAAGCCAAGATATATAGTAGAGAATACCGAGCGTGTACACAAAAAACTATATAAATCTTCTAGTAATATCAGGATGTAATGAGCAGATTCATGATTAAATATTATGTAAACCGTAAACAAGCATGATTTATACAGAAGAAACAGAGCGAGCCCCCAGTACTATACCGTTGTCGGCCTAACATAGGTGGCATTCGCACAACAAACATTATATAAAAAATATGCTCTAGGTAAATTATAAGAAATATTGTGTACCTTTGTAGATACATGCCAGATGTATCTACGAAATCAGTAGATTGATTTAAAAAATCAATATACTAATTGCCTTGTTTAGCGATGCTAACCAACTCAGAAGTAGTCGACCCGGATTGAAGCCTCGTGGTCGACGGTATTGAACTGTTGTTTTCTGTGGCGACGATGTCTCTGAAGCTTGGTTGATTTTGATAGATCGAACTGTTCACGACAATGATTCCGATCTAGTCGAGGAACGTATTCTGGTTGGGTTAGATCTCCCGGGACCAAAATCGTTGAAGTATCCTTTATCGAAAATTCCATAGTGGCGATGACTTGATGAAGCTTGAGATGACGAGGGTCCCAATCCATCGGAGAACATACTTCGGTCAGGTCATATCTCCCTGAAGCTGAAGTTGTCGAGTAGTTTGTCGTCGAAGAATTCGTCTCTTGAAACCCATCTCGTCGAAACCTTTTAGCACCAAAATCCCCCTACCTGGTGCGCCAATGTCGACGGAGTAAATCGCGACTATGGTATTTGTAGAGTATAGAGATCGTTGGAACCAAGGTATACACAAGATTGAGGTAAAAGAGATGGGAGGCAGGGATTTTTATACAGGTTCGAACCCCTTAACTGACAGGTAATAACCCTATTCTTGTTGGCCGAAGCCGGTGTTGCTCTTATATGTCAGAATCACACAAGTATAATATTTTGGAGAACCTAATCTAGTCGTCGTCGACTTGGCAGCATGAATCTCTAACATGTAGTCGATAACAGTATAGTCTTCTTCCTCGAATATGAACTCGGCGAGATCAGACATGGCGCTAGATCCCTCTTGTCGGCCTCTGTGGTTCCAGATTGAGTATGTCTAGGCTTATCCCTGATGTTGGAGTCTGGCGGCGTGTATTGGTCTCCCCCCTCTTCTCCTAGGGGTCTTGTATTTATATCCACAGTTGTCCCCTTGTCCAAGTAGAACTAGGGAGACAAATATGGATATGATCCGAGTAGTCTTTGTAGTTTTCAACTTGAACTCTGCTTCTCTTTCCTAATCCAGAACACCTTCCGTATACGAGACATGATTCTGTATAAGACTTGGTATATGATAGACCCCGTCGAGCCCAACCCAAGATCATTGGGTATGCCTTATCCATAACACTGACAGATGTCATGAGTATACATCGATCATCGCAAGCGCACAACGGACGGTCGCACCATGGTGGAAATAGACCAGCAAAAGGATCCCTTCGCCAATCAAGATGCTCGCAAAATGAAGCTTCCATTCTCTCCAGATCGATGTGAATGTGAAAGGGAAATGTAGGACCAAAAGAACTTGCGGAATTGTTTTGCCAAGGTCTATCTATATATAGTGGCGTAGCATCTGGAGCCACTGTAAGCGTGAAAAGTCGATTGTAACCATGATAGATTTTTCTGTGAATAGACATGATGAGCACGAGCAACCACGCTGTGCTGAAAGGTGATCGCGACTACTCGAGCTCACACAGTGTTCGTGTCATAACTCATCCCACGGTAAAGGTGATTGTGACAAATGAGCAATCTATTGTCGGTGTGTCAGCTGTTAGGACAACGAAATGACATAGGCGCCGAAAGTAGAATGTAACCACGCGCGACCACTATTAAGTTCATAGTGACTATTTTTTAAAATCTTTTTTAAAAATAAAACAATAAAAGAAATCAGAAATGCAGCTTATCGAATAAGTGTACCTCATGACTCAGTTCAAAACATAATGTAACATAAATAGTAGGTCAAAAAAAATAATAGTTCAGAATGCAGCTCACATCAAAATTTCAATCACGATTTCCCCTCGCATGCTTGCTCGGCCCCCCTTCTTTCGTTGCCTTATCTGTTCAGTGGGATAAGTCAAATTATCTGGTGGGTGCCTTTTGTTGTGAAACATCTGTCTAACTTGCACCTGCTTACAATCATACCACCAGTGGGCGTCTAAACCATCGTTAACCCTCAGACGACTCATCGATATGGTCATCCAATCATCAGGTACGTTGGTTTCCTTGTCCCACTGTGTTGTATCTTGGCCTTCCACCACAAGCGCAATGTATTCCTCGTTTTCCAGTTCCATCTCTTCCACTGGCGCCTCATTTTCCTCTACTGCATCAACAGTCAATTGTGAGTCTGTTGATGCAAAAAACACACACTGGCCTGGGAGATCTGCTTAGCTCCAGTGCAGGTCCAAATCTTGGTGAGATGCGGGCGTGCCAGTCAGTTTGATCCTGCAACTGACAAGATACACAAATGACAGATCAAAGAACCGATCGGCCAACATAGCCGATGTAGTAATTCCAGCCGATCCTGATGACAGCCGATAGCGATAGGGTTTTGAGCTATCGGCTATGTGTTCAATGTAGATTCTGACACTTGATGAAGAGACAATCGGCTGATGATAATATGCATTAGATCGGCAATGACTTGATAAAGTAAAACGAAAGTTAGACATACTCGATCGGCTGTAGATATCAATGATACATAATCTAAATCTCAAAATATATTTAAACCAAGTGATTGGGATAGATCGGACAGGGCGCCGAGACAGTATAAATCACTTATGTCTAAAAACACCTCAAGAGAGAGATTATATATATTCATAGCATAGCCGATGAAGTGAATCTAACATAGATCCAATGCCATAAAAAAAATCCACAAGATTAGATTAAACAGTGAAACCTTTGTTGTCATCGGCTAAATTCAACTTATATGCAATCCTTATAAGCCGATGCAACGTCCAGATAACTCATCGGCTGAAACCCCGATGAAACCCTTATCAGCAATCAAAAAGCAGGCTAGAGATTCATGGTTCTAAGCACGACTTAGTAGGTCAAACTCAACTGATGCAGCACTAAGTATGTAAAGAAACACGGTATCTAGATGATCAAGCCCTTGACTGATTTTCAGGGTGGTAGATGCCTAAGCTAATCTAATCTAGCAAGACGATTTAGTCGATACCGGCAGAAACCCTAAAACGAGAAGCAGCCGATAAAGCTAAATCGAGATGCTAATACTAGATTAACAGAAGACATATGATAAATAGCCAGGCAAATATATTATCCAAACCAGAGCAATCCAAGAGGTCGAATGTACTGATGCAGCCTTGAACGACGCCGGCGTAGATGATACAATTGCCTGAACCGACGGAACATTGGACTTACCCCTTCGCCGGAGATCGATAGCCGATGCAGCCCCACGTCAGGTGCCAAATTCCGCCGGTTGATAAAGAAACCGTAACAGAGTAAAAGGTGGCGATGCGCCGAATTGTATTGATCGAGAGTTGATTAATTACAATAACCCCGGGTGTACATATTTATACCCATGGGGAGATACTAGTCCTTGTAGGACAAGAAAGAAACTTTCCTAAAGATAAAAGGAAACTAACAAATATCCTAATTAATAGATACAATTGCCTTCTTCGGACTCAATCCGTACGCGGCAATCCTCATGAAGCACACCAACCGAACCCGACAATGATCCTGCCATCTCCTCATCGGAATCGGCTACATCGGCTATCCTTGTCCGATTCTGTTTCAGCCGATGCACACCGTAGCCGATTTGGCTTGCAGCCGATTCATACTCTGTTTTCTGTAATCGCTTATCTCCTCCAATCGGCTTCGGCTTTAACTCTAAATCCAATGCACGATTTACCAAATTTCGTCGTTAACAGAGTCCGGCTCATCGTCATCGCACAATGAATTCTACCGGTGCAATAACCTCTTTCGGTGCTTCGCCTTGACCACTCTTGCAAACATTAACCTCTTCCACGGCCTCAATAGGAGTTTGTTCCATCTTCGTGCGGTTTGTCTCGTCGTTTCCAAAAAAATCTATTTTCTTCTGCACAAGTATTGCCATACTATGCCCTTTCTATTTTACTTTAGCCACAAATTTTCTCCAACTCCCAGTAGATGCAAGCTTTACTACTCTCCACTGCCATCCATATTCATCCCTTGCTGGCCACATAACTTTTATGTTAAATTTTTCTAACAATGGATCTACCTCGAACATATTATGCAGCCACCCTAGCATGTCGTTCATAACCAACTGCCCTAGTGCATTCAGGCTAGTATTAACGAATGCATATACGGGCAAATCTACCCCGCTATCACAAAGTTGTATAGGAGCATCGCCATAGTACACACGAACGGGCATATCACCTGACATTCTGAAATAACATGCCAAATGGTCTTACTACGTTACTACCCACTAAATTCACCTATGGTTACATTATTGTAATCTAACTAAATTTCATTACTTAAATATAACTTCCTTTCGATTTCTACTAGTACTACACGTTAATTTCTCCTCGGTTATCACTACTTATAAATATCTTCATGTTAATTTATACTAATACTTGAATATTCCTAATACTCCATGTTTATTTGGTCACTACTTAAAAAATTATGTACTAACCTACTACTAACTTCAACACATTACTAGTATAATATCTGCACTAACGTCCAATAATGATTAAAAAAATATTTGCGTCGTACTTAGGGTTTAGGGTTTAGGGATTAGAAATTTATACCTTCAATGTCACTGCTCTCTTCTGCACAGTCGCGGACGTCTCCTCCCCAGCCACACAGCTCTTCTCACCGATCAAATGACGCAGCTCTGCACTAAATTTCACTACTTAAATATAACTTCCTTTTGATTTCTAATAACCCTCAACATTAATTTCTCCTCAGTGATCACTACTTAAAAATTAATACATTGCTAATCACCTCAAAAAAATACTAACTACAAACTATTTTCAACATGTAACTAATTAACTATCTGTAGTAACATCGAACAATGAAAAATGATTAACAAATTATGCGTACTAATATTCGACAATGAGAAACGACTAACAAATAATAAGCCCTCATACTTAGGGATTAAAAATTCACAAGCCTCATACTTACATACTTACGGATTAAAAATTCATACATTAACCTCTGTCGTTTCTCTCGGCCGTCGTCTTCCCTTTCCTCTCGGCCGTCGCCTCCCCTTCCCACCCGGCGGTGTTGGCTCTCCCGCGCGACGGCGACGGCACCAGCGATGTGGCCCTCAGCCTCTCCGAAAGTTTTCGAATCACGGCTAAGAGGGGAGGTGATATAAAGAGACCAGTCGAATTCCCATTGTTCAACGGGGGCGGTGCGGGGGGAGGGGAGGCTTATCGAACGACCACGGTTCGATAGGCCCAGCGGCTGCCAGGCGGTGGGTACAGTTGAACGCCCTCAGTTCGCGGTTCGACAGGACCCAGTCGAATGTGCGCCGTTCGATTGCTAGGCCTGTCGATCCTCCGCTGTTCGATAGGCCTCTAGTTTTACGAATTTATCTAAAAAATAAGCCAACTATTTTTGTGATTTTTTATTAAAATAATAATATTTCTAAAAAATTCCGTGAACGGTGCAGTTGTGCTGCTTTTTACCTCACCGACTTAAAATCTTCCTCTGAATTTCAAAACTCCCAAGCTGTAAATTGCAGAAATCCCCAGAAAAAGAAGAGAAACAGCTCACCTCGAGTGGTTTGCAAGAAAGAAAAGATAGGCAGATAGCTCTTTTGCGGGTCCCTTGGAGAGGAAGCTAGCGGCGGCGGCGGCGGTGATGGTGGTGGTGGTGGTGGTGGATGGGCTCCACGACGGCGAACTCTTCGGTACGGGGTGGGAGTGGGATTTTGGTGATTTCACGAGGGGTTTTGTTTTAGAATGGGTTGGTTCTTTCTTGCAGGGGTTGGATGATGTTGCGACGAGGGGTGGCGGCGGCGAGGTAAAGGAGGAGGAAGAGGAGGTGGAGCGGCCGTCGAACAAGGATTCGTTCCCGGCGGCGGAGAAGATGGCGACGGCGGCGGCGCCTCCGGTGGTGGCGGCGGTGGTGGAGAACCGGACGACGAAGGCGGCGGCGGCGGCGGCGGCGGCAGCGGTGGCGGAGGGGTTGCAGTGCCGGCACTGCGGGACGACGGAGACGCCGCAGTGGCGCAACGCGTGCGGCATGCGCTACCGGAGCGGCAAGCTGGTGCCGGAGTACCGGCCGCTGAAGAGCCCGACGTTCTCGCCGGAGCTGCACTCCAACAGACACCACCGCGTCCTCCAGATGCGCCGCCTACCGGAGCCCCAGTCAGGAGTCCCGTCCCCCGCGGTGGTGGCGAGGTGTGGCGGCGACGCCGGCGAGGCAAAGGAGGAGGAAGAGGAGCTGGCATGGCTGTCGAACAAGGACGCGTTCGCGACGGTGGAGACAATGGCGCCGTCGCCGCCGGTGGTGGAGACACCACCGGAGCAGGACCACCGGCCGCCGAACATCCCGATCACATCTCCAGAGCCGCACTCCGACAGACCCCGCCGCGTCGTCCAGCTGCCTCGCCGCCTGCAGGAGCTATCCGCCTCAGCCGACCTCGCCCTTGCAGTGGCCGCGACGGCGGTGGGGCGAGAGTGCGCGCACTGCGGGACGACGAAGACGCCGGCGTGGCGCCTTGGCCCGGACAGCCGCCGCAAGCTGTGCAACGCGTGCGGCAAGAAGTACCGGAGCGGCCAGCTGAACAGCACGACCTTCTCCCAGAATTCCCCAGAACAGATGAAGAAGAAGAAGAAGAAGAGCTCGGCGTGTTCCAGGGACAGGAAGCGATTGGCGGCGGCGACGGTGGTGGTGGTGGATGGTCTCCGTGACGACACGGCGGCGACGGTGGTGGTGGTGGATGGTCTCCGTGACGACACGGCGGCGATTGCGGACGAGCACTTCGACGGCGGCGACCTCCAGGCCTTGTTGGATGTCTGGGATGACGTGGTACCGTGTGGCCGTGGGGTTTTGGTGATTCGGCGAGTGGTTTTGGGGGTTTTTGCTTAGAATGGTTGGCTCTTTTTTCAGGGGTTGGATGATGTCGCGGCGAGGGGTGGCGGCGACGCCGGCGAGGCAAAGGAGGAGGAAGAGGAGCTGGAGTGGATGTCGAACAAGGACGCGTTCCCGGCGGTGGAGACGATGTCGCCGGCGCCACCGGAGAACCGAACAAAGGTGCCCGTGCCGCCGGCGGGGTGGCAGTGCCGGCACTGCGGGTCGACGGAGACGCCGCTGTGGCGCAACGTCCCGGCGGAGGCTGAGCACGTGAGGAAGGAGACACCACCGCCGGCGAACATCCCGGTCACCAAACACCGCCGCATCGTCGACCTGCTCCACTGCTCCACTCCTCCTGACGCGGCGGCGGTGGAGCAGCGGCGGTGCACGCACTGCGGGACGATGAGGACGCCGACGTGGCGCGAGGGTCCGGATGGCCACTGCACGCTGTGCAAGGCGTGCGGCAAGCAGTACAGGAGAGGTCGGCTGGTGCCGGAGTACCGGCCGCTGAGCAGCCCGACCTTCTCGCCGGAGCTGCACTGCAACGCACACGCACACGCACACCGCCGCCGCCGAGAGCCGTTGCTCGCCGTCGCCCGCGAGGAGTGAAAGAAAGTGTTAGCCCCCGGGATTTTTTGTTTAGGGAGGCGATTAGTTGACCCGCCACAAATTTTGTTAGCGCACTGAGGTTTATGGTTTTGGTCTTTGGCTCTTGCTAGTACTATGGGGTTTAGGAACTAACACTTCTCTATGGTTTGTCAGGATTAAGTACCTTTTTTAAATGTAGAGGGAGAGAGAGGGATTAACAAAGAGTGAGGATTTTGTTTCTGGTTGTGAACAAGGGTGACATGTTGTGTATTTGTGATTAAGGGGTTTAGAATTACAGAAATAGACGATATACCGTTCTAACAAAAGAACAAAATAGTTGACGTCATTCTATGGGGGTATTATTTCTGATACATTCGATATCAGATCCGATGCTTGGTATCAGAAATGATGCCTACGAGGTATCATGCACATATTAGCTATTTCGTTGTAACGGTATATCAAATAGTTGACGTCATTCTATGGGGATATTATTTCTGATACATCAGATATCAGATCCGATGCTTGGTATTAGAAATGATGCCTACGAGGTATCATGCACATATTAGCTATTTCGTTGTAACGGTATATCGTTTTGTAGTCTTTCTCTTAGAATTAGTACTATTAAAATGTAAGGAGATATTAAGGAAGACAAAACGAATTGAGGTTTTTTTTTTTTTGGCGTGTGTGGTTGTTGGTTTGTGCCGATTGTTTGTAGTGTTGTTTGGTTTTTAGCCTTTTCTTAATCCGCTTTTAGATCGCGCAAATGACAGTGTAATCGACATGCGTATTCTCTCAATGTTGCCGAAAGGTGTTATAAAAGAAGCTGTAGAAACAGCTCATCACACAAGTATAAAAACCATGAGACTATCTGGATCAAACAAGGTCGACGCATTTTCCTCCCTGAACTATGTCACCTTTGCATTTTGAAGAACCACGGAGTTTTCAATTTCATTTACAAAGCTCATTCACAAGCCTGACAGAATGGAGTTTAGCTCCCAAAACCCAAAGAAACAAAAACCAAAAAAAACCAACAGATGGCAATCAGCAACTGCATCATCAGCTCTAGTAGTGAAGCTTACACCAAGAATAGCTAGCTGCAACCAGTGTTAAGGCGCAAGTAGTGAAGCTTACACCAAGAATAGCTAGCTGCAGCCCACACAGTGGGTCAAAATGAGGCCTGCTAACTCAAGTGTTCATCATCGAGGTGTATCCATCACACGGATATCTTCAACAGGTTACTGCAAGCTATACTCCCAGAGGCCACAGCAGCCTGATGCAACGGATAGGTCTCTAGTTGCTAATTGGTTAACTACACATTAAAACACACTAGTTACTACCATTATCTAGAAGGTTAGAGCCGAAGAAGGCTGTAACTAGAAGCCATCGCCACGCTCCTCGGAGACCACGCCACCTGCAGTATGGGTTTATTCATTGTTATGAAAGCATGCATGAGAATCGGAAGGAATTGGAAAGAAAAAGATCAGGTAAATGTATCTTACTTGAAAGAGTAATAGCTATGTTTGCTTGGCGATCTGCCTCAGCATTCCATTCCTTTCATTCAAAGAAGAACGTAGAGAAAATCAGCAACACCAAAAAAGTATCAGTGTCTTACAGATTGTGCTGCTGTGTTTAGCTTTGCCCAACCAAGCATACACTAGAGACGACTTCTATACAGAAACATCAGATATGCAGTGAAGGTCTAGGAAGATGAGATGCCGCTGACGCAAAACGAGACAAAGTAATGTTCTCACTGTTCGTGCTTATATCAAATCATCAATGCAACAATGCAACGCAGGAAAGATTTAGCAATACCCTTCGCACGTGGTTGATCTCAAATGAGATGAAGTTCTCCTTGAGTTTTCTCACTTCCTTGCACAGTTCCATCATGTTCTGGTTCTTCGTCTGCCATGTACCTTTCACCTATTTGAGATATATATCAGAAAGCCGTTAGAGGAGAAAATGATACTCCTTTATTAAGTTCGACCAAACAGATCCTCTTGTCTAAAATATGTAGTTTGAATATGTGAAAATGGTATGAGTAAAATTTCTATGAAAAATACTTATATATGACTTCTTTTTAAATTTATGATATTGTCATGGGCATTGGGCACAGGGCTGAGGCCCACAACCATACCAAGGAGAGGTATGACAGATCGTTTCCAGTTTCTACATGTGCTTTGTTCATGATTTGATTTAAAACATGATTTTAAATGTTTGCTTCTAGGAACATCTGGTTCTTCTTTCATAATTGCAAAGCACATTAAGTAGCATGACAATGCCAACATGCCAGATAGGCAGACAACCATAAAAAGGGGGTGACTTGATTAGTGATGAAGAAGCAAAGAACAAAATATACCTGATAACAGACGAGTTGAGAGTCGCCATATACTATGATTTTCTTGAAACCATGCCTAACAGCATATTTCAATCCTAAGATCAGGCCCCGGTATTCAGCAACATTATTGGTAACAATACCAAGACCCTCGCGAAGTCGAGATATCTTCAAGGATAAGTAAGCACATTAAATCAAAGTGAAAACCAACCACTAAATTTTGAAGTGCATTAAGTACTTAAGTATACCACTCTCCCATCTTCAGTCATAAGCACAGCCCCAGCACCTGCTTTCCCTGGATTTCCTTTCGATGCACCATCGAAGTGAAGTAAACATACCATCTGAAAAACCAGATAAGGTGCAAAGTATTAATGACCAAGCAGATGATTTCTATGTAAGGTGAGGTGAGGAGGTAACCCTATGGCAACATAGTTTCCAGTAGCTCTACAGTTTGCCTGTAAGTCTGTAACAATTGGATTAATAAGTGGAAAACTTAGATGCAGCCATGCAGGATTTGAGCACAATTGAAATAACTTTAAGGGTTAATGGCCTCAATTGCATAGATTATTAAATTTATTTTATCATCCATTTACAAAAGATTCTGCAATAAAGCAGCCTAAAGAGCTGCAAGAAATAGGCACAGTTGAATAGTAATTAAGGAGTTAACAGACTTGTAAGGAATGTCTTATTGATAGCCTTTTCAAAATGATTCTGCAAAGCACAACTGTTTTTCTTTGGAGAATAGACAGGATTTTTTTTTCGATTACATGGAACACCCACATGCACAAACACCACCACGCAAGCACACCACACTTGCGCGTGTACCCCTTAAGGCAGTTCAACAGACAGAGGCACATGGTAAATCTGTGAACCTGAGTGTGTAAGTGGGGACACCAAGATTTGAACCTTAGTGGGCGAAGCCATGCACTCACAACTCATTTTTTCTATTAAGAAGCAAAAGGCACAACAAGTGTGAAACTTCCTATCCTAATCATGTAATACTTATTCATGTCGGAATATAAAAAATCTGTTATTTCCTTACAGATAAGAAGTCAGAAATTAATAATGAAAATTGAATTAGTGGCAGAACATGTTTGTGATAGGAGGCCTATCTGGTCAAAACAATAGAAAAACGAAGCTAGTGATTAAGAGCATTCAATACAAAAGCATATCGAGCATTCATATGTTTTTCTGTTTAATATCGAACTTAATTAAGACAACACCTTGGATAGCACCACTTTTTAAGAATTCATTACAGCTGTAGAAATCTGATACGTCAAAGTATTGTAGTAGAGGTAGAAAATTAATCAGCCAAACAAGACCAAACTTTACATATTGTTTCGAGAGAGGTTGTGCATCAACAGTTCCACTCTGATCAAGATTAGGTGAGAAATAGCTGGAAGAACTAGGTCTGGATTCCTGCAACATAAGGCCATCATATTATTCCAAGTAATAACAAGTGTCTTGAGGACATAAATAACTTGGAGAATCAGTGTATCCATTTTTAAGGGTTGTCAGGAACATATGACTACATGCAAATGCATTTCAGCAGAACATACATATACATTGTGGCACCATAATAATAAGCATGAACACGATGCTCTCCTCAAATTAAAAAGAAAAAAAGAGATTAAATCTCTTTATGCATGCTTATGCATGATGGAAGCCACATGGTAACTCATGATTATGTGCTCATGAAAATGGACATTATACACTTTAAATGTGTATGTACTGGTGTCACCGTCCTGCATTTACATGTGGTTAGGAAGCAGTTAATAACATGCCCTGAAAATTGAAGTGTGTACCTAATTACATTATCATCACCTATGCCAAACGTTGCTACCAGGGAAAGTATAAACTAGAAATAATGTTCATTTTCCTCGTATTCACTGTTATGTCTAGTGGCATGCTAGGCACATAAATACGCATACTCACACAGTCACACCATGGTACTTATCTGGAGTAGTTAGCTTACCAGCCTGTTAAATGCTTGTCCCCGAACAGAGTAGCCTTGGTTCATACGCTGGCTATAGTGCTCAGCTGAGGCTTGACCAGATCCCATGGCATCCTGTAATAATGCAGGATGAGGTTTTACCACTGATATCTTGAGTGCTTGCAATAGCAAAACTTACATAGTTCAGATCCACAGATTGTGCCCCAGGCTGATATCTTGTATTGTTCAGGACACCTGTATGATTTGGAGCTGATTGATTTGAACTAGAACCAGTTATCTCCTACCAAGAAAGATTGCATGAGTGAATTAGAAAAACAAAGCTAGTTTTTTTAAAAATATCCCATTACACAATATTGAAGCTTATATTAACTTTGTCAGATTCGACATGTCATCCAGAGATGGAAAACACACATATAAGTGTGTTGGCACTTTACCTGAAAAGTACAGGGGATAAGGGTACCAAATAAATGTTCCCTAAGTTCAGCTGCATTGATTACATATGTAGCATTACTTAACCCACGCGAACAGAGGTATTCCTCCTTTTCTCTGCTCCAAGAGTTACCCTTGTAGGCACTTGCAGCAGGACCAGATACCTTTTGAAAACAAAATCAGCAATCTCAAGAGATACTATCCATATACAAAGAAGCATGAAATTTACAGTATATAATTCCAGAATGTATTACAGATGGCGGGAGATGTGAGTTTGCGATTCTTACTTGATATTTGAAAATAGAAGTAAATTTCACCAAAATGTTGATAGTTTTTTAGCAGAAAACGTGAAGAGGGTTAACGTCAGATTTGTTTCATCTCCCTTCAGTTAAGCTAACGACATGGCAAGATAGAAAAATAATCCATTCCAATGAATAGAGAAAACAAACCACAAAAGGATTGGTAAAACCCCTATACATGAAGATACAAAAATTGTGTTAGGGGGTTGAGGGAGCAAGGATAAGTGCAAAGTTGCATAAACAACTTATCTTTTACCTTATCAACAGGTAGGATCACTGCAGGTTTTTTTTTTATTTCACAACAGCAAAACCAAAAACTTACACTATAAATGAGAAAAATGGATGAAAACAGGAAAACTTAATGTACAATCACAATAACATTAGTGTATACACATACCGATGAGCAAATTTGAGCCTGGCAATCATTTAAAGATTTGTAAACAGCTACCATCTCCCCCTTCCTGACAAGATAATAGTCGCTGCCCTCTTCCATCATACCAAATGCAATTCTGCCAAAAAGACGAAGCATAGATGAAGAAAACCATTTCAATGCAAATGTGTCATCAAGAAAACTAATTCTAGTAGCTACATAAGTGATAAGTATTGCAATTTTCAGTAACGATGCCAGCATAGTTAGAGACCAGCACGAACAGCAGCAACAGGCACTCTTGCTACTTCCCCTCACAGCTGCACCTGCAGGAACGCTGTGAAGTTGAGACTGGTGGTCACCCCGCACGACCGTTGTTGACGCGATCTCCGGAAGAGGGTGCTCCCTGGAGGCTGATGCGATAAGAGAGGCCTTATGCGATGAAGCCAGCGCACAATAGTCTTTCCGTACATGCATTTAAGTTTTAGAAAGAATATATATAAAATGGGGATAATACCTAGATAGGAGCATATCGTAGCTATTTTTACGAAAATAGGTGCAAATCCTCAATTCACACATAAATAGGGATAAATCCTGTAGGTTCCGTAAAAAGTGAAGCAAATACTTAATTTTCCCCTAGTAAACAAGCCTAACCTCCATAGATCATAGTAATGCACTAATGCTACCCCCGAAACGTCACAGACCAACAAAAATGGCTTTCCCTAACTTTCACAGGTTCTAACCCACTTGAGACCAAATGCTGCTTAGTCTGCCACATTACATTTGATCTCCTATGGGCAATGCACGTATGTGTAGCTGTACAAACATAGATCTTTACGGTTTCTACACGGAACGAGATGCTGGGTTTAACAACCAATCGGATGATACCTGAATCCTGGCGGAGAGGGCGATGGCGAGCACAACTGCACGAGGAGGCGGCGGGGCGGCCAGCCCGCGAGCGTGAGCTGCCGGAGCGAGGGAGGGCGACGGCCTGGAGGAGAGGGCAACGGAGAGGAGAGCAGAGGGAGGCGGCGACCGGCTCGGATCCCGCGAGCGTCGGCCGCCGGAGCGTCGCACCGATGAGCGGCGGCGGAGTGCGCGAGTGGGCCCGCGGAGTCGTCGGAGGAAATGCGAGGGTTTTGCTCCTCGTGGGCCGGTCAAAAAAGCCCAAGCTGCACTGGGGCACGGGGAGGCGCGCTGAGCATTCCGTTCGCCACCGCCACGTCAGCTTTTACTGAAAAAAAAAAGGGAATTCAAATAAATGACATTAGTAACAGCTATTCCTTCCGTCTCATAAAAAAACAAACATAATATCGGATGTAACGTATCCTAATACTACAAATCTTTATGACATATCCTAGTACTCGAATCTTAGATTCGAGAATTAGGATAGATGTAACGTATTCTAGTACTATAAATCTTTGTAACACATTTTAGTACTCGAATCTAGACAAAGATTCGAGTACTAGGATGCATTACATCTGATATCAGATTAATTTTTTATAAGACGAAAGGAGTAGATTTCACGTTTTGCCATGGGGCATGTTCGGTAGAGAAATTTGTATATCTACCACGCATAAAATCTGGTTTCACTAGAATGTCACCCTCAAAATGGGATTCGATCAAATGCCACTCTCAAGCCACGGCATTCGTTGCAATGCCACTTTTAGGTTTTTTTGCATTTCAAAATTAATTTTTCTCAATTACAATTTTTCTCATACGTTTTTGCCCCTAGGTCAACTGGTTAAATTGGACCTTGGTTTCTCATCTATTTTAGGCTGACACGCAAGCAAGCGAGCGCTAGAAGAAGAGAACGGAGGCGGCGACACCGGCGCTGCCCACCACCAACACATGCGCAGCGGGGCAAGAGGTGGTGGCGGGGCGAGGGAGGAGGAGTGGGAGGCTGTCGCCGACGGGGACGCCAAGGAGAAGGGCGGGGGCGATTCCGGCGAGGTCGTCGTGTTGATGCGAAAACACGGCAGTCTGCGAGATTTGCTTTACTCCAGTGCAGGTCTAAATTTTAGAGCAAACAGGTTCAGGGCATGCTAGTTGGTTTGATACTGCAACCAACAAGATATATAAAAAAAATCATGTTAGATGTACAATAGCCGATCGGTCGATAAGCCGATGACGTATCATATGGACCTAGCCGATGCGATCTTACCGAATCGGTTGTGAGGTGTAAGATAAATAATTCAAAGTGAACCCTAAATATGCTCATTGACTGTAAATATATAATCTATTGACAAAGATTAGATCTTAACCGATGAAATCATTGTTAGGTTAAAAACTGATACCATATCGGCTAATACTCCGATATAGCCTTATACAAGAATATCAATCTAGATAAATATATTGAAGCAAACTTGATATATTTAACTAAAGTGATATCCTTGTATAAGGGGCAGATATAACATAAAGCACATAATTAAAGTAATTTAAACATGACCAAGTAGCTATGTCAGATAAGATCGGCTGAAACTCCGATGCTACCTCTATTACAAACAAGAGACAGACTAGGGACCATGATTCTAATTAGGACTATGGCTGATACAACACAAAGTGTAAAAAGATACATGATATCTAGACAATCAAGTTCTTGAATGCTTTTCAGGGTGGTAGATACCTTATGCCAATCTAGGCTAATGAGCTGATTTAGCCGATACCCACAAAACCTTAGAAAAGGCCTGGTCGGTACGACTAAATCGGCCATTGACTTAGATTGGCTAAGTTATGTGGTAACTTAACAAGCCATACCTCCAGCTGAAGAACTTGAAGCAGGAACTCGTCGAAAAAGTAAAGAGAAAATTATGGCGATGCGTCGAAAGTATTTATTGAATTGTTGTTTTTTTACATAGATCTCGGGCTTATATTTATACCCGTACATACTAACTTTGTTCTTGCCGGACACTATTTACAACTTGCCTAAACAAACAAGTCCTATATGGACTCTTACCACAATATTACAAAAAAGAAACTAACTCTTATTTGGACTTATTTCTAATTACCACAATATTTCTAATTAATAGATACAATTGCCTTATTTGGACTTAATTCCTAGTCAGCAATATCTTCAAGTCCTTCTCCAAAACCAACACAAAACCAAGCTATCCATATTGGCTCAACCATGAACCAAGTCCGATTCAATTTAACCGTATCGACTCAACCGAGTCCAATTCATTTTACCCATATCGGCTGCCCGAGTCCGATTTCATATCGACCGATACGGCTCCAGCCGATGCGCTGTTTATTCTTGAAAACCACTTTATCCCTTCAAATCCGCCTCGGATCCAATCCTTTTTGCTAGCATATCTTTATCAAATTTTGTTGTTAACATGTCGGTGGCGGGGAGCCCGCTGCCAGAGGGCATCGCGCCGTCGGTGACAACGCCAAGGCGGTTCTTCAGGCAGCCGTTCCCGTCGTCGTCGCCGACGAAGCACATCAAGGCATCCTTGGGAAAGGAGGTGGGTCGCGGCCACTTCGGCCACACCTGCCTCGCGCGTGCCCGCAAGGGCGACATGAGAGGCCAACAATGAGTCACGTTGAAGGGGTGGTGGGCAGCATCGGTGTCGCCGCCTCCGCTCTCCTCTTCTCGTGCTCGCTTGCTTGCGCATCGGCCTGAAACAAATGAGAAACCAAAGGTCCGATTCAACCTGTTGACCCACAGACAAAAACGTTCGAGAAAAATTGTAATTGAGGAAAATTAATTTCGAAATAAAAAAAGCCCGAAAGTGGCATTGCAGTGAATGCCCGTGACTTAAGAGTGACATTTGATGGAATCCTATTTTGATATTGACATTCTAGAGAAACTAGTTTTTATGTGTGATACGCAAATTTCTCTGTTCGGTAAGAGGGGTTGTAGCGTTGGTACGGCTACGGGGCCTGTTCAGCATGAGGAGTTGTAGCATTGGTACGGGCCAGGCAAGGCACAAACCAATATTGCCGGCTTGTAGCTGGAGCCGTACAGCTACAACAAAAAAGCAGCTGGATAGAACCACCTTATTTATTACTCTTTCCGTGAAGTTTATATAGAAAACAATAGCAATATCTACAACATCAAATTAGTTTTATTAAATTTAACATTAAATATATTTTAATAATTATATTTGTTTTATATTAAAAATGTTAGTATATTTTTCTACAAACTTGATCAAACTTAAAGAAATTTAACAAATAAAAAAAATCAAACGACTTATAATACGAAATGGAGGGAGTACTACCTATATTTCAAAATATAATAATTTTTGGCAATGTATCACATAGCTATGCTATATTTGGGACAGAGGTAGTAGACAATTTGGATGGGCAAGTTTCAGAAAATACTGATACATAAGCCAATCTATTAACTTATTAGAAAAAAAGGTGTCTTCACGTTCACTCTCACGGTCTACAAATTCTCATATTAATCGAAGAGAACGAAAAATAATAAAGTCTATAAAGAAATACAATTTAAAAATAGCTGAAATTCGAAATTAAAAAATTAGAAATAATGGAAGAGAAGACTAGAGTCATACAGGTACACAATTTAGAACTAACTGAAATTCAGAATTAAAAAATAAAAAAGTAGAGGTTAGAGTCTATATAAAAATACAATTTTGAAATAACAAAACTTCGAATTAAAAAAAAGGAATACTGGAAGAAGAGATCAGAGTTCATATAGCATATAATTTAGAAATAATTGAAATTTGGAATAAAAAATAAGGAATATTAAAAGAAGAATTTAGAGTCCATATAGAAATATACTTTAGAAATAACAAAAATTCAAAATTAAAAAAGAAAGAATAGTCTAGAGCCTATCTCTACTATTATAATAATTGAAGTTGTTTTCGCTGGATCTTTGTTACGTCGTTCGTATCCCAATCTGATTATGTTTAAAAAATACATAGTGTTTCTATCCTCCTTTGATTTCTATCCGTCTCTCCTGATTTTAGTCAGTTTTGCATGTGTTGGGCCTGTTCAGTTCACTCTCCCGCGCGCGTGAGCGTGAGTACGTGACATTGGATTGACACTTGTTATGTTCGTTTCCAACGCATCACTCCATGATTAGCCGAACATGATCGCATTAACAGCTACAACCCTGGTCACAATGATTGCATAGATCAAAGACAAATTATTCTATTCAATACACTTTAATTCCAAATAAATAGTAATAATATCATAAAAACCATAATATATTTTAAAGTATCTATAAAATTTCTAATCTTTTCAAAATATCAGCACGTCAATATTATATGTCATTATGTTTTTAACTATCCAGCTTAAATAAATTAATAGAGATGAATTAAATTATGCTTAATACTCTTCTTCTTCATTATCGAGGAATATGTTTTACCAAGTTGAAAGCAATCACGAGTTGATATAGCAATGCAAGTTGAGGTCACAATCCGTAACACCAGATACTAAAATCAAGGTATCATGATTCTTAACAAGTAGTTTTTCTCATTGCAACGCACATACATTTTTTCTAGTATAAGAATAAACTTTATAAATAACTAAAATTATGGATTAAAAATTAAGAAATATTGAAAGATGAGTTTAGAGTTCATATAGAAATACAATTAGAAATAACGAAAATTCGGAATTAAAAAGTAAGGAATATTGAAAGAAAAGTCTAGAGTCCATATAGGAATTTAGAACTAATTAAAACTTGAAATTAAAAACAAGAAAATTAAAAAGTAGAGTTTAGATTTCATATAAAAATACAATTAAAAATAAAAAAAATTCAGAAATTAAAAGTCTGGAGTCCATATAGAAATTTAGAACAAACTAAAAGGCAGAAATAAAAATTAAAGTTTAGAGTCTATATAGAAATACAATTTAGAAATAACAAAAAGTCCATATAGGATTTAAAAATCAGTCCATATAGGATTTGGAAATTAAAAATCTGGAGTCCATACTATTCAGAATTTAAAATTCAGAAATATTGAAACAAGGGAGAGTCCATATAGGAATAAAATTTATAAATAACAGAAATTCAGAATTAAAAAAAGAAATATTGGAAGAGAAATCCAGAATACAATTTAGAAATAACTAAAATTCAGAATTAAAAAAATTAATAACTATCACGTATATATAATACAAAATGACACATTGTTTAGTTTGGTTAAGTTGGTACAGAATTTAAAACTATGTTGTCATTTTAATATATTTTAATAATAAAATAAAAAATTATATATGCTATTTTGTGAGAAAAAAGTATAACGATGCTAGCCGCACAATCTGTGTGGCCCATCATGCTAGTTTGTCTTTAAAATAGTATCACCTTATTTATTAGATAATTTGGATGGTACAATGGCATTTTTTAAGAACTTGCGCTTGTGTCAAACGGCATAACGTGGAACTTGATGTTTGTGAATTTCTTAGAATTTCTAAAAATGCAACTCAGTTAATAATGCGTATGTCCTGACACAGGAGCTAAAAATTAAGTGCTAATTAATTTATAGTTTTGTGATACAGTGACTTTACGTAGCTTTGTGACAAAATTAAAGTTAAATACGCAATTTTGTGATACAACTGTCTAAATATATTTGTGGTTTTGTGATAATTTTGTCAAGGTATCTTATAGTTTTGTAGAATTTACTTAAACTTTAACTCATGATACGAGTTTTAAAAGGGCGGAGGGAGGGCACACACAAAAGACAAAAAACAAAGGTAGGAGTTTTACCAACATGCAGATTTATTCCCTTAAAGTGTAGACATAGTTACCACCATAATACTGTCTTTACTGATAATCTGTCAAACGAAAAACAGTACAGCGAAAAAGGCACCCACAACAAATACAAGAAAGAGAGAAAAACTACCTAGAACACATCCTACATCTAGTAGAGGCAGAGCAACAGGTCGGATAAGACTTGACCTAATGCACAGCTAAAGCACATAGCAGTGGGAATTTCAGACATAGGATGGAGAGAATCCAAGGAGGTGTGTAAACTACAGAGGGTGTACATATGTGTGAGAAGCATGGTTTAGACTCAAGTGCTCCATTTTCTAAAGAAAGTCTAGGCGCTTTCCCCACTATAAAAGGTACAGTGACCAGATTAATAAAGAAGACTGAATCATCTGTTATTGGACCTGTGCTATGTAGGCCACTTGTAAGAGAGGGTGCCACGTTCAGGGAGAAGGTTGCAGCGCTACTGTAAAATGGGCACGTACCGCTGGTGAAGCTGAACGGCTGTTACTCTAGCCTCCATTACATAGACATCCCTCTGCCCTGTGACCCTTTCAGTCCAGCATCATCCACCGCCTTCACTGGGGCTTGGTGAATGATCGATCAATGCATCCACTGCAGTGAAAAATCCAAAATTAATCCTTATTTCTCGCATTTGTCAGTCAAGAAAATATATAGCCGTGCTCAAAACAGCAACACAGTGTGCAGTTTGATCTGGAGAAGAAGCTAGCAGTCTAGCAGGTAAAGGTATACTTCTCTTTTACCCTTTGCTGATACTGTTTGTAACATGAATTAACCTTACTCCTACTCTTTTCCCATATATATAGTGTCAAGAGTTCAGGGAATGCAGCTCCATACAGAGGAAACAAATCGGAACAATTAGAGCTATTTTCTTTCCGTAGTGTTTAAAGATAGCATTCTCAGTGTTATGAAAAGATTCCATTTGATCCAATATTTACGGTTTTAGTTTGCTCTCATGGGAAAAGATAGGAAAAAAACACTACTAATTAAACAGAGGTTTACATTGCGCCAGATTCCAAACTTTTTAGAAGCACATGATTCTATGCCTCCTTATAAGCAACTTCGTTCTTATGGTGGACAGCTACATCCACTGCCACACAAAATTTTAGTGGGGATTTATAATGCAGTAGACCAAAATGATCGGAGCACATAAATCAATAAAATCGGAAAGACAAGCAAGAATGAAGAAAATTAGTTGCACTCAATTAGGTAAGAACGACAGTCTAATTTGAAGGTTCATGAGTGTATTAATTCCTATAAACACTAGTTTAGAGTCGGTTGCTAACTTCTACATGACCTAACTTGGTTTCTTGAGCAAGTCAACTTCTGGCTATATGCTTAAAATTTTAATTGTGCCACTGCACTTTTATAGTCCTTTGTATTGCCATCACTTGTATGCATGTATGTACGTAGATCCTAGGTCTGACATGTGAGTGACACAAGGGATGGTATACAGAGGGATTTGAGGATTTTGTGGTGGCATGTAAGAATCTACCCATTTTAAGAAAAGCATTGCTAATTGACTCAATTTGTTGATGCACTTCATCGAAAGCTCATGTTATTTTGAGCCGAAATGATTTATCATGCGTGTCAACATTTAGCACATTATTGTGTTGGTCAATCCAAGGAGATTTCACATGTATGCAGGAAATCAATGATCCATTGGGACCGAAACAATTAAGGTCAGTGGCGAGAATGAGTGACCGTAGATAGCTTGAAGAGAAAAAGATAGTCAAGAGGATTAGAAAGGGCCGGAAAATTAATAAAATGAAGGATCAGTATTGAAGTAATCTATTAGAAGAAACAAGAAAGTCAAGGGGAGAAGAGGAAGCACAACCACACAATGGAAGCAAGGTCTTCGAAAGAATTAGCAAGAACAGCACGGATGAAGAGGAAAGAACACATTCTGCTCAAGCAGGGCATGAAGCGTGCAAGAACTGATGGAAGTGAAAGAATAAGAAGATATGAACCAACTCCCATCAGCAATATGGACTTGAAAAACACCGTTATCTGGAACATCAAGAATGAAGTGGAAAGAACTGGCTCCAATATTCAACTATTGCAACTCAAGGAATCGTCAGTTATAAATAGCGCAATAATATGCAACCAACTGATGAAAGCAATACAATCAAAAGAATTAGCCAGAACAACAAGAATGAAGAGGAAAGAACAGAATACCCTAAAACGGAGCAGAAAAGGAAATCGAACCAGTAAAGATGAGATAAGGAAAGGTGGCATTTCCGGTGCTAGTAAGATATGGATCTTTGGGGGCCCGACATGCATGTGCCCACACTGCCATGCGCTTATGTGGCATGGAGAAAAAATACAATCTACATGAAGCAAACATCCATCCTTTGCTCGTCAAAGAAAAAATCAGCCATCCTTTGGACTCTGCTGCAAGCAAGGGAAGGTAGCTTTGCCACCATTAAAAGAACCGCCCACTTACTTTATGAGTTTATTGACAAGAGATGGAGGAAGATCAACAAACTACCAACAGAACATTAGATCATACAATTCGATGTTTGCATTTACATCAATGGCAGGAGCTGTTGATAGAAAAATAAACAACAGGCGTGGACCTTATGTTTTTAGACTGAATGGCCAGAATTACCATCACATAGGAACTTTGCTACCAGAAGGTAGCAACAAGCCCCGCTTCCAACAGTTGTACGTCTATAACACAGAGAATGAGATCGAAAACAGAACTGAAGCATCAAGATCTGGTGCAAGTAATGCCCCATTAGATGAAAAAACTATTGCCAGCCTACTAAAAAATGCTTGATGAGAACAACACACTAGCCCAGACATTCCGAATGGCAAGAGATAGATTTAAAGAAGATGACTATCATAATTACACTATGAGATTACTTGATAATAGGGATCAAGATGGAAGGCAAAACAATATGCCATCAACATCAGAAAGTTGCTATGTTGATAGTCAAAGATCCAACTGAAAAAAGCTATGGACGCGACACTGTTCTTGAGTACAAAGATATGAGACCCAAAAGGATATCAGAAACCCATCCAAAATTCATGGCCATGCAATATCCGTTGCTCTTCCCTTATGGAGAAGATGGTTATAGACTTGAATAAAATACAACGGAAAGGATGGTGTAAAGTACGACAACAAATGTGCCACTATGCGTGAATATTATGCATATCGCCTCCAACAGTGCCAAGACCAATCAATGTTACCACTAACGTGTGGAAATCTCTCCATGCAGTTCATGGTCAATGCTTATTCATGCATAGAACAGTGTAGGCTCAGCTGGATCAGGCAAAATCAAGGAATTCTAAGAACAGAACTTTATGGTGGGCTACAGGATGCACTCAGAACTGGAGACACAAGAACAGAGAAATTAGGGAGGAGGATAGTACTTCCAGCAAGTTTCATAGGAGGTCCTAGAAACAAAGAGCAAAACTACTAGGATGCGATGGCAATGTTAGATAGAAAGATATTCTCTCTTGTAACAAATATAGATAGAGCTAAATATGGCTGGCTATAGATAGATAGTTGAGATAAGTTTCCTTTGTATTAGGATGACCAGCCGTATAGTCTCATCTATATATACACATCCTGTAATTGCTGCCGTTTGGCTCAATTAACACGCAACAGCCTCACCGTAGGCTTTCTACCAAAATAAGCTTCCGCTCTCTAATTTCTTCATGGTATCAGAGCCACTCTAGATTAGATTAGAGTGTTCTTCGCCATGGCCAGCTCGTCCTCCATGGCTGTCTCCAATCCCTTGTTTGGCTTCCAAATTTCTGAGAAGCTAGGCAAACAAAACCATGCGCTGTGGAGTGCGCAGGTTCTGGCAGCTATACGTGGCGCAAGATTGGATGGCTACATCAATGGTACAACCATGGCTCCGCCGGCAGAGATCGAGCGGAAGAAGGAAAAGGAGGGCGACAAGGTCATGATGATCCCTAACCCGGCCTACCAGGAGTGGTTTGCTGCGGACCAACAGGTTCTTGGCTTCCTCTTCTCATCTGTGTCGCGAGAGGTGCTCATTCAGATCGCGACATCCAAGACGGCGGTGCAAGCATGGCGTGCCATTGAGGGCATGTTCACGTCCCAGACACGTGCACGTTATCTCAACGTTCGCCTCTCCCTCACGACAACCCGCAAAGGTAATATGACTGTCTCCGAATACTTCGGCAAGATGAAGTCATTCGGAGATGAGATTGCTGCCTCAGGCAAACCAATGGATGAAGAAGATTTAGTAGCCTACATAATCAATGGTTTAGATGATGATTTTGAATCAGTTGTTTCTGCAATGGTGGCAAGGGTAGAACCCGTCACCTTAACAGACTTATACTCTCAATTATTAAGCTTTGAGAACAGGCAAGTTCTTCGCAACAGTGGCTCCTCAGTGAATGCTGTGAATCGTGGGCGCGGCACACCATCACCAGGACGCGGTGGCACTGGGCGCGGCCGTGGCGCACCACGCGGCCGAGGCACTGATGGTCGTGGCAGAAGCGACGGCAACCAGGGCAGCAACCAGCAACGGATTGACAACTACCCCACATGCCAAGTTTGCTACAAAAGAGGCCATGTTGCCTCAGAATGCTGGCATCGCTTTGATCAAAATTACATACCTGATGAGAGGTATGCTGCCAATGCCGCCCATGCATATGATGTGGATACAAATTGGTATCTTGACACAGGTGCAACCGACCATCTCACTGGTGAACTCGACAAGCTAGCTGTTAGAGAAAAATACAGAGGAAAAGATCAGATCCATGCGGCCAATGATCAAGGTATGGAGATTAAACATATTGGTCATTCTGTTATTTCTACCCCTAGCCGTAATCTATATCTAAAGAATATCCTTCATGTACCTCAAGTTAAAAAGAATCTCATATCTGCTCATCGTCTTGCTATGGATAATTTTACCTTCCTTGAAGTTCACCCCAAATATTTTTTGGTTAAGGATCAAGCAACGAGGACCACAATCCTTAAAGGGAAATGCAGGCGTGGCCTTTATCCTCTCCCTTCCACACCGGTGAAACAAGTTTTTCTGGTCACACCGTCCTTCTCAAGGTGGCATAGTCGTCTTGGCCACCCGTCTAATTCAGTTGTCACAAGAGTTGTCAGCCAAAATAATTTGCCATGTCTCCATGAGTCCAATAGAGAGTCAGTGTGTGATGCATGTCAAAAGGCTAAAAGCCATCAATTACCTTATTCTAAGTCTTTAAGTGTGTCTCACCATCCTTTGGAACTTATTTTTTCTGATGTTTGGGGTCCTGCTACCAGTTCTGCTAGCGGTAAGAAATATTATGTTAGTTTCATTGATGATTATAGCAAATTTACATGGATTTATCTTCTTAAGAATAAATCTGAGGTGTTTGATAAGTTTCATGATTTTCAACAATTGGCAGAACAACTTTTTGATCGCAAAGTCATAGCTGTTCAAACTGACTGGGGTGGAGAGTATCAAAAACTCAACTCCTTCTTTACCAAAATTGGTATATCTCATCATGTGTCCTGTCCTCACGCTCATCAACAAAATGGTTCAGCTGAGAGAAAACACTGCCACATTGTAGAGGTGGGTCTAGCCTTGCTTGCCCATGCTTCTATGCCTCTAAAATTCTGGGACGAAGCGTTTCTTACCGCCACCTTTCTTATTAATCGCATTCCTAGCAAAGTAGTCAATTTTGACACTCCGTTGGAACAGCTCTTTCATCAAAAACCGAGCTATACCTCTCTTCGGGTTTTTGGGTGTGCGTGTTGGCCAAATCTTCGTCCCTATAATACTCACAAGCTTCAGTTTCGATCGAAACAATGTGTCTTCCTTGGTTATAGTACTCTCCATAAAGGATTCAAGTGTCTAGATCCTTCCTCGGGCCGAGTTTATATTTTTCGAGATGTCACGTTTGATGAAACAGTTTTTCCTTTTACAAAAATGCATCCCAATGCAGGTGCTAGGCTGCGGTCTGAGATTTCTCTGCTTCCATCTGACCTTGTTCCTCACGGCTATGATCACGGGGGAGAACATCAGAATGATCATATGATTTCTTCTGCTAATGTCACTAACAATTTGTGTGGAGACACTGCAGGAAATCATGAAAATTTGGATGAGGACAATACAGGTGCAAATCACCACGTGGACATAGCAGATACCAATCTGAACCTGCAGCCTCAGTCTGGGGGGTGCACGTTATCCTCCTCGGTTGCCGCATCGCCGTCCTCCCCGGGTTCTGTACACACAGACACGTGGAGTGCTGCTGACCCTGCCCAGCCGACCGTGCTCTCCAACGGCGACACGAGTCAGCCAGATAGCAACAGCAACACGGGAGAGACACACGAGTCAGAACCATCTGCTGCTGATGGAGGCACAGCAACAAATGATCATGCACCAAATGCAGGTGCAAGGACTCATGAATCAGGGGGAGACACATATACACTGGAGACTGCACCAGCAGCTAGACCTCACACTCGTTCGAAAAGTGGAATTCGTAAAGAAAAGTATATACCGATGGCACAATTAGATATTCTTGTTTTACATCATCTGGAGAACCTCAAACTGTAGGTGAAGCTCTGGGAGACAAAAATTGGAAGGAAGCAATGGATGCAGAATATATGGCATTGATGAAAAACAAGACATGGCATTTGGTTCCTCCTCAAAAAGGAAGAAATGTTGTTGATTGTAAATGGGTCTACAAGATTAAAAGAAAGGCTGATGGAACTTTAGACAGATACAAAGCACGACTTGTGGCAAAAGGATTTAAGCAAAGGTATGGCATAGATTATGAAGATACTTTTAGTCCTATTGTTAAAGCAACTACTATCAGAATGGTTCTATCTATTGCTGTATCTAGAGGCTGGAGTCTGCGACAACTAGATGTGCAGAATGTCTTTCTTCATGGAATCCTAGAAGAAGAGGTGTATATGAAACAACCTCCAGGGTATGAGGAAACCACTTTACCCGATTATGTGGGCAAGCTAGATAAGGCCCTATATGGATTAAAGCAGGCACCTAGAGCATGGTACTCAAGATTAAGCACTAAACTACAAGAACTGGGGTTTAGAACCTCAAAGGCAGATACATCCCTATTTTTCTATAATAGAAGAGGTGTTACTATCTTTATACTAATATATGTTGATGACATTATTGTAGCCAGTTCTGTGCCTAGTGCAACTTCAGCCTTATTGCAGGATCTTGGAAGGGAATTTGCTCTAAAGGATCTAGGTGATCTACACTATTTTCTTGGCATTGAGGTCAGCAAGCTACCAAATGGAATATTATTAAGTCAGGAAAAATATACTTTAGATATATTAAGAAGAGCAGGAATGAGTGACTGCAAGCCAGTCACTACTCCACTGTCTACTTCTGAAAAGCTATCAGCTAATGAGGGAACTTTACTTGGATCTAATGATGCTACACAATATAGAAGTGTGGTTGGAGCACTTCAGTATTTGACATTAACAAGGCCAGATATTTCTTTTCCAGTGAACAAGGTATGTCAGTTTCTGCATGCTCCAACTACTGAACACTGGGCGGCAGTTAAGAGAATTCTAAGATACCTTAAGCACACTTGTAAGTTAGGACTTAGAATTAACAAAACATCATCATTACTTGTGAGTGGTTTCTCATATGCAGATTGGGCAGGCGGTCTAGATGATCGTCGCTCTACAGGAGGGTTTGTCATATTTTTGGGTTCTAATCTTGTGTCATGGAGTGCAAAGAAACAAGCAACTGTGTCTCGATCAAGCACAGAGGCTGAATATAAAGCTTTGGCAAATGCAACGGCTGAGATCATGTGGATTCAGACACTTTTACAGGAACTTGGAGTTCATGCACCTCAAGCTGCAAAACTCTGGTGTGATAACATTGGAGCTAAGTATATGTCTGCTAATCCAGTTTTTCATGCACGAACTAAACATATAGAGGTTGATTATCATTTTATAAGAGAAAGAGTAGCAAGAAAACTTTTGGAGATAGGATATGTCTCAACCAAGGATCAAGTGGCTGACGGTTTGACTAAAGCTCTTGCTGTAAGGCCATTTGAGATATTTAAGAACAATCTAAACCTTACAAGATCAGATTGAGGGGGAGTGTTAGATAGAAAGATATTCTCTCTTGTAACAAATATAGATAGAGCTAAATATGGCTGGCTATAGATAGATAGTTGAGATAAGTTTCCTTTGTATTAGGATGACCAGCCGTATAGTCTCATCTATATATACACATCCTGTAATTGCTGCCGTTTGGCTCAATTAACACGCAACAACCTCACCGTAGACTTTCTACCAAAATAAGCTTCCGCTCTCTAATTTCTTCAGGCAATATGTCGTTGGGCTGGAAATCCTGACTTGTTTGTAACATTCAAATGTAACCCAAAGTGGCCAGAGATCCAGTGCATGCTAGCAAAGGTTGGGCACCAGAAACCATCAGAACGACCAGATATTGTAGTTCGAGTGTTCATGATAAAACTGAGGGAGCTAATGTCAGATATTAAAAGGAATCAACATTTTGGAAAGACAAAAGCAAGTAAGGGTGTGTGCGGTACCCTATTTTCCCAACTTCACTCCTTGTGTTCTGCGCACACGTATTTCAAACTGCTAAACGGTGCATTTTTTACAAAAAATTTCTATATGAAAGTTGCTTTAAAAGATCATATTAATCTATTTTTCAAAAAAAAATAGTAAATACTTAATTAATCATGTGCTAATGAGTCACTCCGTTTTCCGTGCAGAGGAAATGAGTTCCCAACTCATCCAAACAAACACAGCCTAAGTGACTAGAAAATAATACTCGTGAGTATAGTCCATTACTATAAATAGTAACTGCTAGTCCTAAATGCTAACACATATATTGAATAAAAATTGCAGTTATCTTCGTAATAGAATTTTAGAAGAAGGGACTACCACATGCTCATATCCTAATATTCCTTGACAAGAAAGAAAAGTGTCTAAAGCACTCACAAATTGATAAAATGATATGTGCTGAGATTCCTGTCAAGAATTTCATGATGCATGGACCATGTGGAGAGGCGAACCCAAAGTCACCATGCATGGTAGACCATAAATGAGATAGATACTTCCCAAAAGGGTTTCTGATGAGACCATCATTGATGAAGTCAACTTCCCAATATACAGGAGAAGAGATGATGGAAGACAGATAAAAAAGGGACGAATCAATTTGAACAATGGATTTGTTGTTCCATACAACAAAGATCTTCTAGTGAAGTTCCAAGCATATATAAATGTCGAGTGGTTCAACCGGTCTAAGTCAATCAAATACCTATTTAAGAGCATCTGCAATGGAGATGACCAAGCAACAACAGTTGTTGAAGAAACTGATACCGCACAAGATAGTGATGAAATTAAAAGGTACCTGGGATGTAGTTACATGACAGCAACTGAAGCATGTTAGCGAATATTCACATTTCCTATACACTACCAAGATCCATCTGTTCAGAGGCTATTCTTCTTCGTGGAGAATGAGCAACAAGTGATTTTTCTAGACTCAACAGACCTACAGGAAATCATAAGACACCCAAGATCAGGGGTCACTATGTTTACCGAGTGGATGGAGACAAACAAAAAGCATGAAGATGCCAGAGATTTAACATACTCAGAATTTCCTATAAAATGGATGTGGGTTAACAAAGTGAAGAAATGAGTAAGGCGAAAAGGAAGAAAGAAAATTGGCAGAATCTATAATGCTCGTCCTACAAGTAGAGAAAGGTACTATCTCAGAGTTATCCTCAACACTGCAAAGGGTTGCACAACATTTGAAGATATCAGGACTGTCAATGGAATCGTGCACTCATCATACAAATCAACATGCCATGCACTAGGATTTCTAAATGATGACAACGAGTGGATTGAGTGCATCAAGGAAGCATCCTGCTGGGCATCTGGGATGGAATTACGACAACTGTTCACAACTATTTATGCCATTGTGAGGTTACTGACCCAAAGAGTTTGTGGGAATCCAGCTGAGAGGAACTCTCCAAAGACATACAGCATATACAAAGTTGGCTTAACTTTCCTTCCTCCTGCCTCACGCCTTCACATAAAAGGAAATGTGCTTTAATAGAAATTGAGAAGAACATGCGACAAGCAGGAAAATCACTAAAGGAATATACTGGAATAGAGCCACCAAATGTGGCAAAGTTAAGTGAAATTGAGAACAGTCTTATAAATGAAGAGATGAACTATGACAAAGAGAAGTTGAAGCACGAGCACCTGCAAATACTAAACACTCTAAACATAGAGCAGAAAAAGGCATTTGATGCAATAATAGAGTCGGCACACCAATCACTAGGCAAGCTAATATTTGTGGATGGCTATGGTGGGACAGGCAAGACATACTTTCGGAAAGCAATCACGACAAGGTTAAGATCAGAGGGAAAGATAGTAATTGCAGTTGCGTCTAGTGGCATTGCTGCACTTCTGCTTCAAGGAGGTAGAACAGCACACTTAGCATTCAATATTCTGATCAACCTAACAAATGAATCTACATGTGTAGCGCCCGTTCCGTCGTGGCATTAGCGGGAAAATCTAATTTGCTAAAAACCCTAATTGCGAAAATTATTCTTCGTTCGTGCTTCGCGTGTGTGCCAAGGTCTCGTCTCCCTCTCTCTGCTCCCTGTTTGAATCCCGGAGAAAAAGTTCCAACCCAAAATCCAAATCCAACCTCCAAATCCATCCAAATCAAGTTCCTCTGCAAAAGTCTAGTTCGCGTCCCTCAGCCTTCCTTGGGCCGCCTTCCTCTCGGTCGGCCCATTTTCGCCTCCCCCTCTCCTTGGGCTGCGCAAGCCCAGTCCGCGTCGGCCGCTCCCGGGCACGTGCGGCGCACGTGTCGCGGTAGAGCCCGGCCACACCGCGCGCCTCCTTCTCTCTCCCACACGCGCGCTGCTTCCTCCCTTGCTCTTTCTCTCTCTCGCTGCCGCTGCCACGCCGCTCCAAGCCGCTAGCGGCCAAGCTGGGGCGCGGAGCTCGCTCTCCCGCCCGTGCCGTCCCCGGAGTGGCAAGTCCACTCCCCCCCTTTTCCCTCTCCCTCTCCCCCTTTTTCCCTTCTCGCCCCGGCGATGGCTGCCGCTGCTCGGGCGCAGCGTCGGCGACCGCGGGCTCGCGTGCGTGACCACGCCGCGTGCCTTCTCCGTGAAGCCAGGGCCGGAGCCGCTATAAATCCGCACTCCCTCCCCACTCGGCCGCTCTCCTCTCCGCCGCTGAGCACCACCAAAATCGCTGCTCCGCCGCCGCGCTGTTGTCGCCGCTTTCGCCGTCCGCCGCCGGAGCTTGTGGATGCAAGACGAGGACTCCGGGCGCCCGCTCCCTCCCCTTCCTCGGCCTGAGGCCAAGACGATGACGTCTCGCACCGTCGGCCTCTCTTCACGGCGAATCGCCTCCCCGCGGTAACTCCCCCTCTCTCTCTCCGTTGTCGTCCATCTCTAGGCCGCTAGTTAGCTCGCCGTCATCCTCCCGTGCTCGTAGACGCAGTAGAGCCACCGTTAGCGCCGTCGCGGCCGTCCTCGCTTGGAGCCGAGCTCCCTGCGCCGTCGCCCGCGCTCTCCAGTGCCGCGCCGCCCCTCTCCGACGCTTGGGACGAGCTCGTGGGCGCATGTATGTGCCCCCTCCCCGCCGAATCGGCCCCTAACCACTCCAGCGAAATTTTCCCCTCTTCCACCGCCGGCGACGTGCGCTGCCGCGATTCATCGTCGTCGATCCCTCTCCGGCGCATCCGAGCCGTTGGCTCACCTCCTCGTCCGCCACTCTCCGCTCCGATGCCCTTCCTCTAGCCGAACCTGCGTCCCACCGTCCTGGAGCGCCTCCGCCATCACGCTCCATTGGATGCCGGCGCCCTCTTCTTCCTCCTCCCGCCATCTAACGTGGCGCCACGTCAGCGCCACGTGAGCGCCAGCCGCCGCTCCTCCCTCCGTGCACCTCGTCCCCGTGAGCTGGGTCGCTTGGGACCCCGCGCGGTGGACCGAGGTCCACCGATTCATCTCGCCGCGTGGGCCACGCCACGGTCCGGCCCACACGGCCTCTCCCCTCGTGGCTGTATCGCCCGCATGGGCTGTGCCCCGCCAGCCGGGCCGTTCAGTCTCTCCCCGCTTTACCGCTCAACCTTGGGCCACCCTCCCCGCGCGCCGGCCCGCTTCGCTTGGCCGCGCTCGTGCAAGCTCTCTGGGCCGCGCCTTGCGACCGGCCCATTTCTTCCGCGCGAGCCTCGCTCGGCCGTGGGCCGCCTTCGAGCGCGCGCTGGCCCGCGTTACTCGGTCGCGCCCGTTCTTTTAGTGGGCCGCACCTAATCATCCAAAACAAAGTCCAATTCATATCCCTCCTCCTTTCCTCTTTCAAAGAATTTATTAATTCTTTTTCCTTTTGCAGAAAATCAACTAACCTTAGGAAATTCATAGCTTTCCATCCGTTCGTCCGATTGATTCCATTCAACTTCCAAAATTCCTCACAAATTGAGATCTATCTATTGTCACAATTAGTGGTCATTAATAAGGCTTCCTTTTGACCGTTGGATTGAGTCGCCTCGTTTCGCGTGTAGCTTTGGAGCCAGAAGACTCGTAGTGCACGGATTTCGAGGAGGAAGTTCAAGATCTTGAGCAAGGCAAGTCACCTTTGATCAATTGAACCCATAATTTGAATTTAAGTATTTTCATTCTGCAAATTATGCATCCTTTAGGTTACACATGACACTTTGTCCACGGTTTGTGATACAGCCGGCAGGCCCTACCCACTTGCTGCATTTGACTTCCTTGATTTTGAATGTCCTAACACCCCTTGTCGCCCTTTAGGTTAAGTCTCGGTATTCGTACCTCGCGTACGAATATCAAGGCTCCCTTCAAATTTAAAATGATCAACTGGGTAAAACTTGGGTTTACAAAATCCATGGAAAACCCGACGCTTGGGTCGGTGCCTTGAAAATAAAATGAGTTTTCAAAACTTGCGGTGCAGGAGACGTACTGAAGGTACGGCTTTCCTGTTCTCGCCTTAAGGACCGATTCCTTAGGAATTACATCCGAGCATATAAAGTGCGACCACATGGGTGAATGGGACACCCCTGGTTGAGTAACTAGCTAGGCCAGGGAAATCTTGATGCCAAGGGACAAGTGGATTCGTCGGGGTGGTGTCGGGGAGGACCCCTGGGCTTTCTGGCACAGTATAGTCTAGGACCTAACTTAGTGTTGGTCCGTGGGACCCCTCCCATTGGCATAAGATGACCCTGAGTCGGCTTTCGAAATGCCTTGTCTTGAAAACCTCAAAGTCGCCAGACATGGTCGCGTTGCACGGGCTGGGTAACTCGGGTTAGTAACGTCGTGTGGGTAAAGTGTACCCTCTCTGCAGAGGTTAACAAACTGTTCGAACAGCCATGCCCACGGTCATGGGCGGATGTGAGGTAATTCCTTAGCGTAGCTTTGTTGACTACTACTTTGTGAACTGTTGTGGGTGTAAGGAAATCCTTTCAGTGCTTGGCTTGTGGCTATCGGTAACAGCCGGATTCGGAAAACGATTGGCAGGGAGTCATTCGTGCAGACAAAATCAATCCATACATTTCACTACTCCGGCCGGATGAGATGCACTTTCTCGTCCGTGTCGTTGAGAAGCACTCACTTAGTTGCTTCCGAAGGTCTTAAACTAAAATCGAACGCAAAAATAACTAGCTCTCCCTTGAAGCTTGCATTAAACACTTAATTTCCCTTGGCTTGCTGAGTACTCCCATACTCACCCTTGCTCTACATAAATAACCCCCCAGTTCTCGAAGACGAAGAGATGGACCCTGCCGATGAGAAATTTTTTTAGGAGCAAGCGAATTACGAGCTGTAGTAGGGTTTCGGCTTAGTCCCCAAGTCATGCTTGTGGCTTTGGGCTAGTCTCCGCTTCCGCCTTTTTGTAATACAGTTGCGAACTCGGGGTTTGTCCGCAGTTCCAACCTTGGTTGTAATTCTACTCTTAATAAAGAGACATCTGTCGCTGTGATATTCATTCTTCTTGTTGTACCAGCACTGTTTCCTGGGACTGGTACAAGTTTACAGGTTAATTTGGATCGCCTTACTCTAGCCTCCGTTCGGGGCTAGTTTGGGGCGTGACAATATGCGTCATCAAACAAGGTTTGCACATAGCCAATCTACTAATGAACACATCACTAATATTGTGGGATGAAGCTGTAATGGCAAACGGAAACTGTTTCAAGGCATTTGACAAGAGCCTAAGGGACGTGCAGAGGTTTAGAAAGGAGAATAGTTACCAAAGCCCTTTAGTGGCATGACAGTTGTTCTAGGAGGGGACTTCCGGCGGATCCTCCCCATTGTGCCAAAAGGAAGAAGGGAGCACACTGTAAATACATCAATCAAATTCTCGTACCTCTGGCAACACTTCGAGGTGTTCAATTTGACAAAAAATGTGCGGCTCAATTCTGTATCCAAAGATCAAGCGGAACAACAGAAGACTGTGGAATTTGCTGAGTGGATACTACAAGTTGGCAACGGTGACACAATTTTATTAGATGAAAAGGGTTGGGTGAGTATGCCTAATGACCTGCTACTAAAAAAAGGAGATGATCCGAAAGCTCAAATCGTCGATAGTACCTACCCTGGCCTACAAGACAATTGCTGCAAGCAGAAGTACCTAGAAGAAAGAGCGATATTGTGTCCAACGAATGATGATGTCAATGAGCTCAATGAGTACATTATGGACCAAATCCAAGATGACAAGGTAACCTACCTTAGCCATGACAGTGTGAGCAAATCAATGTCTTACAGCCATGAGAAGGAAATGTTGTATCCTATGGAGTTCCTAAACAGCTTAAAGCACCCCGGAATTCCAAACCACCAACTTAAACTCAAAGTTGGTCTGCCGGTGATGATTCTTCGTAACATCAATCAAAACGAAGGACTATGTAATGGTACTAGAATGAGAATTACGCGATTCGAGGAAAGGGTTATTGAAGCAGAGATTATAACTGGAACACACATCGGTGATATGTTATGTATCCCACAAATCATCATGTCACCAACCGAACGAAAATGGCCATTCGTGCTAAACAGAAAGCAATTTCCTCTCTCAATGTGTTTTGCCATGACAATCAACAAGAGTCAGGGCCAAACTCTAAACAAGGTCGGCCTCTGTTTGCCTAGGCAAGTTTTTACTCATGGGCAGCTCTATGTCGCAGTCTCCAGAGTCACAAGCAGAGATGGCCTGAAGATCCTGATCGCCGATGAAGAATGCCCGGGCGAAGGAATGGTGAAAAACATAGTGTACAAAGAGATCTTCCAGTCGGTGCGTTGGAACCAGTCCACTCGGTGCTGCCGCCGCCGCGTGTCGTGTTCGCCGGAGTGGAAGGAGGAGGCCCCGTCGACGAAGCTCATCGGTCGCGCTCGACTTGTCCGCGCGCGGCAAGCTGCGCCACAGCGCTTACGGCGGCAGCTACCTCAATCCCGTCGATCAGGTGGGTCGGTGCCGATGGAGGCGGCGACTCCTCGTCGGAGGACGCGGCGACGGAGCAACCTAGCAACCCTCCGCTTCTCAATGGCGAGTTTTGGAGAATTTTTTCATTTTTAATTTTTTATTAAAATGTTTATAAAAAGTAGTTTTCATTTTGCAAATCGATCCGCAAATTTTCAAAATGAAAAATTACTTTTATAAATATTTTAATTAAAAAAATCGAGTTTTGGATGCACCACGATGGCCATCCATGTGTATGGGCCGAGTCATCGGCCTAACTTTTGACGTATAATGAGCTTATACTTATAGGCCTAAATTCCGGCCCGTTTACTTATATGGGCCTAGCTTCCAGCCCATTCAGAAGTTTGTTTGGATGGGCCGAAATCTCGACTTTAGAGGAATGGAACCATGCGGGTTACTTGCACTGACACTGATATATAAGTTTTTCATTCCAATTTGATTCGGCTTAACTTTTCGAATTTCTCAAGTCACACAATATATTTCCAACTAAGAATCATGAACCCATTCCTTTCCATTTCAACGGAAAACCAGAGTCCAGTCTTCAGTCTCATTGACCAATTCAATTCATAGAACAAAACCAACGCATCAGGCCAGTTCAATTCAGAAGATACACCCATTTAATTCTGAAGTACTAACCAGTTTCATTAGAACTATAATAATTAACACTAAGTTGTACTGTTGTAATCCCTGTTGTTTGCATGCCTGTGTCACTCGGTGCTGTATGCATCTTCATACTGAAATGTTTGCATTCCAATATTTGTGACAACTTAAACAACTCCTTTTATAGCAAGCATGATCGTATCACTATGGTCATGTTCGTGTTGGATGAAATTTTTTATCTTCGTGACACGTTTTTTAAACTACTAAACGATACGTTTCGTGCAAAAACTTTCTATATAAAAGTTGCTCTAAAATATCAAATAAATCTATTTTTTAAATTTGTAATAATTAAAACTTAATTAAACATACGTTAATATCGCATCGTTTTACCTGAAACATTTAATATTTATCTTTTATCATAAAAGAACACCACCTATGACACCATCATAAAGCATGATCGACGATCGTACACCATCATGAAGAGGTGCATAGAAAAGAATAGAGTAGGCTCTCCATCGGATGGCCTAACGCTGATTATAAGTCATACGACTTATTAAAAAAAATGTAAGTAGAACTTTTATAATGTGTTCTTAACAATTTAAAAACTAATATTTATAAATATACTTTGACAAAAAATATTTAAATCTAGTTTTAAAGTTCAAATTTTGGGCAAGGGCTCATAAACCGTAGGACAAAATATGGGAACCTTAGAGGGAGCCATAGTAAACTGAAATTTATAGCCAAGCTATTGTAGAGGTTTTCTCGAAGAAGCTGGCAAGAACGGAAAAAAAAGTACCAAGATGATAAGGTTATAGTAGACTTCTAGTTACAGAACTACGCATAGCAGTAGCAAATCCATTATCCATATGAAAGCAACAGACTCAAGCCGATAATACTCTATCATCAGCATCTCACTGCTGGACAGCATCACTCTTGCCGCTTTCCACGTCTTCTTCTTCTTCTATTTGCTGACTTCTGCACATGATCTTCAGCTTGTCCAAGTGATTCTCTTGTACCTACACCAAATAAAATAGCTCTTTTTTTTTCTAAAAAAAAGAAGTCCTATAAGCAAGACTTACGACATTCTGGATCAAGGGGAAGAGCATTCATGTTGTCGTCGGCAAGTACAATAGGACAGATAAAATCCAAAGCAATACAGCAATATAATAACTACTCCCTCCGTCTCTTATTATAAGTTGTTTTAACTTTCTTTTGTAATCAAACTTTTTAGGTTTGACCAAATTTATAAAAAATATAATAATATTTTCAACACAAAACAAACAACATTATCATAATATAATTAATGTTGCATTTAATAAAACTAATTTGGTGTTATGAATGTTGCTAAAATTTTTTTATAAATTTGATCAAACCTAAAGATGTTTGACTAGAAAAAAAGTCAAAACGACTTATAATATGAAACAGAGAGGGAGTACTTGCTTTGAAATTAACTTGGTTTGGTCAATATATATCTTATTACTTGCTTCATTCCCTTCTTGTTTTGAAATCAACTTGGTCCTAATGCAATTTGATTATTACTTTTTTATAGATAAATCAACCGACTGCTAACAATATAGTATAATTAGAAGCATGACAAGGCAGATATAAGATTTGACAACATGTTTACTGATTAATATTTATGACGAATGCAAACAATGTTATACCTTGGTCAAATTTTTAGATGTATGTCTGAATCACAGGAGAATGGAAGTGGCATTGAGACAACAAGAAATTAACTTTTGGCCACCACCAAAGGCATTTTAATACTTACAGGGAGCTGCATTTGTCTAAGAACAGGTCGTTATCAAATTGTTTTTAAGGAAAAACATTTCCATGCACTTAATGTGCCATTAAAAAAAGTGGAAGATGGTATTCTCTCTACTTTTCACAAGAGTTTGGTTGTGCCCACCTGCTTAATGAATGGGCAGTAATCCTGCCATTTTCCCTTAAAAAAAACAACAGTTTGGTTGTTCCTACAAGAATTATCACTGCACCGACTGCAACAGTGCATTCCAACAAAGTTCAAGCTTCATTTTCCATCTATGGCAAGTAGCCGAAGATTTATCTTAAGAAACAATGCACAAAGACTCTTGGTAGTACTCTACCATTGCACTGCACCAACATCAAGCTTAATTACCGTCCTAAATTAACTTTACCATGTTGTTATGTTCATAGGACGGTCATTCGTCAGACCATCCAAAAGCAAAGACTGTCATAACTAGGCCCTAATCCTTAATTTTTTCTAGGAACAGGTCAAACACCATTTTCTTGGATGCATATAAATCCTCTACTGCTAGGTTAAAATTTGCAAGAGTAAAAAGAAAAGAGGTCTTGGGGTCAAATTAATATCCCAGGAAAATGAGCATTACCTAGTTGGGCAAATGGCAATGCAGATTGGAAAAATGAACAGGGCATATGGCAAAAGTTGCTGATTGAAGGCCAAATATATACATGCAAAGCTATGTGGTTAGTAATGTGAAACGCGAACACCATTGGTATATTTTTGGGAAGATATATGACTGACTGACAAATAGTCCACATAGCATCTTATATCCCATCCTGTATGAGTTGTGATGATAAAAATATTTTGGTGAAAAATGTGACATCCTTAAATTTTGTCTTCCATTCTAGGAGATGGCCTCCTAGTATACATCATCAGCAACCCGAACTTTCAGCATACTGATCTTTCTCATTCTGTCATGTGGTTTTGGTACAAACATAGAAGCAGTTTTACTGTGAATTTTATGTACAAACATTTGACCTCCAGTGATGCTGGACCTGGTCACTAATGTACTTTTGAATAGCAAAAGCACCTAACAAAAATGATAACTCTATATGTGGCTATTAGACAATTGGACAATATGACTAGGTAAAAAAAGGTGAAATACTTTAGTTTCTACAACAGTTTTGCTGTCTTCTAATGAGAGTCGCCGCACTGAATGCAATAGCCCAATTCAAATCCAGTTTGTTCTTTTCACTATTGTTGCATAGCAACATCATGATCATCAAGAGCACCGAGCACCCTCCTAAATTAAGTCAGCATTGCTGCTAATGATGCCTATACTACCTTGCTGTAACCACAGGTTAATTAGCAACACAACACACAAGCATATTTCAATCATTATCAGAAAACATAAGTGGCAACAGGGAGCAGTAGGTGCAAAGTACCTCGAGCCCTGAAGAAATGTTTGGAGATCCCAATGGCAAGGTAGGAACGCATGAACATGGCATTCCTTGTTCTATCAAGCTTGGCCACTGCCAGCACCTTCTTCCTCCTCACATCAACAACAGTCAGAAATGCCGCATTGTAATCTTCCCTGCTGGTGGGTATGGTCAGCAGGTAAATGACATCATCATCGATGCTCATGGCAGGGTAAGCCATGCCCAGGCGTCCCAACGGCAAGGTCGTCGTTGCCTCCATGGCCTTCTCATCCTCCTTATGACTATCTTTGCTCACAGCACACAGCAACTCATAAGCTCTTGGGTTGTCAGCGCAGAGCTCAGCCGACTCAGCAGTGCAGTCACAGCGCCAGTCATCCCATGAGGTGACCGGGATTGGCATCCTCCATGTGGTGGCCTTCCAGCGACCACGGACCAAGGAGCGTTTCAGATCATTGCATTCTCTATAGCGTAGCCATTCGAGGAACGGGTCAGTTTCAGGGTCACCGGGTGGCGCCGTGGTGCACACGATCTTGGGTGTGACGATCTCCATCTCGACGTACTTGATGAAGCTCTTGTCTCGGCTGACGGCGATGTCGCGGCAGTAGCTGTCGGTGGTGTTGAGGAATGCTCTCCTGTCGCCCTTGGCCGGGGGCAGCGGCAGCGGAATGTCGCGGAGCTTGGGGCTCTCCTGGAGCACGTCGCAAAGCAAGATGCCGCGCCAGATATCCACCCACCCGACCATGCCATTTGCACCTTCTCCCAGCCTGATCGCCTTGGTTGTCACGTGGTGCACTTGCCTGAGCACCGGCTCAGGGATGGGGCACACCAAATCCCTCATCAATGGTTCATCCACGGACACGATCTGCGAAGTCCATCTCCTTGCTCGCCGCTCGGTCTGGAGGAGAAATTTGACAATATGCCACTCAATAGATGTGGCTTTAACAGAATGTCATCCTCTACGATGTCCTTATAAAGATGTCACTCCATAGAGGGTACTCCTTAATAGAATGACATTTTGAACTGTTTTGAGGCTTGTAATCAGAAATGGCATGCGAAATGACAAAAATACCCCTTGGTCCTTTCTCATATGTTAGGGTTAGATTGCTCCATTCATCAGAAGCAGAAACACATAACAATTTGGGAAGAAATTAACTACACTAAACTTCCATAACATAGCTTGACTCCACGATCAAATTGCAACACATAGCATACAAATAAATTGAAGCTTAACAAAAGGAGGTTCACAAGCAAATATCTTGGTTACATGAAGCATCAAAGAGACCCAAAAGAAATACAGGAGTTCACATGTCTTACAAGTTCACATTTGACAACTAGAATACAGTAGTTCACATTTGACACCTAAAATACATTAGCTTGTCTTCATTTTCTTGGGAGTCATTTTTTTCTTCTTAGGGATAGATGGTCCTCCAGAAGTACTAGCCATCTCTCTAGCCCCTTCCAATCCAGAAGTATTGGTTCCTCCCAATAGCATTGCAAGGCGCCTATACACGTATACACAAAAGCCAAGTTACACATACAATTGATTTGAAGCATGCACAGCAAGTAGAATTATAATTCTAACTTGTCAGATTTGACCAGCAAGTGACTATCGGTCCATGTCCAACAAATTTTCAAAAAACGAATTTTGAAACTGTGCTTGGAATTTCCTTGCTTCTTTCTAAATGGTTGGTCAATAGGTTTTCTAAAAGTAAAAACGAATTTGCATGCAAATCTTGGAAGTATGGTAGTTGCACACATAATTGATTTGAAGCAGAAAACAGAAGAAATTCGAAAGATAGCTATGCTAGAAAATGCACTCCAACAACGACGCATATGCTGCCAATCTCTCAAAGATCTAGAGTGAGACAGATATTTCACAGAAGCATTAGAATGTCAACAAAAATTATCAGCAGAGGCTCAGGACATACTTATCAACAGCTTGCAAAGACCATTTCCAGGCTCCAGCAAAATGTAATATACCAGGATGAAAGCATTAAAATTCAGAGCAAACAATGGTACTATAATAGAAAAATGGATGCATTATAAGATCTAACAACATTATTCAGTTCAAATTCCACATTAAATCTCACAACTCTCTTCAGCCATAATTATGATAGGAACGATTATGGTTCATATGAGATAGGAAAATTGCTTAGACGAAAGGAGGCGCAGCCGACATGAGTAAATTCAAACTTACTCATCAACTTACCTCCTTGTAACCATTTCTGGGCTTTCTTGCATTATTGTAGCTTTATTGGTTGTTCTTTTTGGTGTGGAAGGTTCAGGTGGACAGTTCTTTTGGCTGTTTTTTCTAGGCTTCCTTTTCCTGCATGTATTTAAACATATAGGATGATATACCACAAATTTAAAAGGATATAAAGTGAAAAAACAGAAATATTAATACCTTTTTTTTGTTCCATTCAGTGGGCACTTGTAGCTAGCTTGCCTATGACCTTTCTCACCACATCTTTTGCATGTAACTGGACCTCTTATGATTTTTTTGTTCTTGCCACCAGTCTCAAGGCATCCTTTAATCCTCAATTTCCTCTATCTCCCAACACTCCTCTTCTCTAGTGGTGCGCCCAAATCGAAAGGCATTTTCACCTTTGGCCAATGTGACTTGTCTGGCATTGCCGGTATCTCTCTCTCATATGCAGCCTTGAATTTCTCCACTGAGTAAACCATATCAACATATTTTTCCAAGTTCACATCCCTCTGAGTTGTTAAAAAGGCCAATGCATGCCCACAGGGTTGCCCGGTGTGCTGCCACTCCTCACATGTGCATGTCTGTGCCACTATTGAAACAACGTGTCTTCCAAATTCTTTGCCATAGTCATGCACCTCTGCAGTATGTAAGCTAGCTGTTATAACTTTCAAATGGCCTAATCCTCTTGTTCTTGCCTTCAATTGGTGCATTACAGCTAGCAAAACCCTACCATGAAGCCTTTCTCCAATTCTCCTTCTCTTATCCCATAGAACCATCACCTTCTCTCTAAGCTTGTCAACTAGGTCAGCAACTGGCAAGTCCTTGATATCAGAAATCCATGCATTGAAAACCTCTGCAATATTATTTGTAATATAATCACACTTGATTGCGGGGTTGAAGGCACACCTCATCCACTTTAGGTTATGATATGTTGTCAAAAATTTCCAAACTTCAGGAGGACCATTAATAATAGGGAACATGTGCTTCTCGAACACCTGTTCCCTGTAAGCTCTTGTTGCAGGGTACATATTACCAAAAGTCTCACCATGGAACTTCTTAGAGAAATTTTTCATGAGATGCCAAAAACATTCCCTTTATTCAGCAGCAGGGAACACCTTATTGACTGCATTCTCTAACCCCTTACATGCATCTGAACAAATAGCAAGAGGTTCTAGGTCTCCTATTGCCTTATGAAGCTGAGTCATGAACCAAACCCAGTTGTCCTCGGTCTCAGAGTCTATAAATCCAAATGCAACTGGATACATCCAATTATGCCCATCTATTGATGTAGCTGAAGCTAAAAAACCATTCCACTTACCATTTAGATGGGTAGCATCTACGCTAAGGTATGGTCTACAACCAGCCACAAACCCCTTATGCAAGGACTAAATGCACAGAAAAACCTATAAAAGTATGCCCTCCCATCAACTACCTTAATGTCAATTTCTATAACACTTGCAGGTGATCTCTTAAGGACCTCTTCCTTCCAACTATACAACAATTGAAAACTTTCCTCCCAACATCCATACAATTCTTTCTTTGCTTTCTCCATTCCATGCCAAACTGTATGGTAAGAGAGAGTTACCTTGTGGTCATCCTGTAACCGGTTCATCAAGTCTATGGCACCCATGTTAGGTGTAGTCTTGAGGATTTCAACAGCCCTGTCAGCAACCCAGCCCTGTGACGGTGTAGTTGTTCTTATCCTCATGCTAGATGTACAAGTATGGTCTTTGTTATGAACTGTGACCTACAAGAGCAATGAAAGGTAATCCATTAAAACCATGTAAACAATACTAGGCACACTAGAAGTAATGTCAAAAATTATGTTTCAGGTTAGTACCATTATAATTTTCTTATCACTCTGCCTACGCCCAACAAGACTCCATGAACATCCCTCCACCGCGCATTTTACCCTATACCTCTCCGTGTCAGTTTTCACTTTGCCTAGCTCAAATTCCTTCTTGATAGCAAACTGTCTTACAGCCAATCTGAATTCCTTCATTGAGGGGTACTTAGTGCCTCGATCCATACAAGGGTTATTCTTGTCATAGCTTATAACAAGCTCATCCGGTACAGTATCGTCAACAGGAATTGCTGCACCCTCGATGCACTCAAGGACTCCAGGACCATTTGTTTCGACACCATTACTTGAACTAGCAACATGCATTGGTGTTTTTGCCCTTTCCTCATTCCTCAAGCCTAGGAATGCAAATAATTGTTCGTCACTCATGACCTGAATCCTTCCCTCATCATCTAGTGTTTCATCTATCTCCAAGCTATCCCAATCAACATACTGAACCAGTTGTTGTTCTACACCAACAGTTGGAGCTACTGGTTCTGAAATCACCCCATACTCAAGACATAAAGGCGCACTTGTACAACTATTTACACATTCTGAAGCTAGAACTGAAACCGCTGAAATTGAACTTGTCTCATATTCAACCAATTGCATCTCTACTCTAGACTGTTCTGAATCCAACCTAAATGATTTGAATCAACAAGAGAAAAAAACCGAGTTAGAAATCTAACTCGATGTAAATATAAAATTATAGCGATAAGAAAGATTTTACCTCAAGGACACATCCTTCGAGCTCATGTTGTTGAGCATGAGGTCGTGTGGGAGGAGAAAGAGGCTGGGGCAACGATGGATCTAGGAGGCCAAGGGGATCTGGCAAGGGCCGGGGCAGGGGAGCATGGACGAAGGCCTAGGGGAGCATGGACGGCAGCGGCGGCCGGGCGGGGAGCGCGGACGGGGCGGTGCCGGCCGGGCGGGCTGGGCGGAGGCGCGCGGACGGGCGACGGCAGCGGCGGCCGGGCGGGGGAGCGCGGACGGGGCGGCGGCGGACGGGCGGGCTGGGCAGAGGCGCGCGGACGGGCGACGGCAGCGGCGGCCGGGCGAGCTGGGCGGAGGCGCGCGGACGGGCGACGGCAGCGGCGGCCGGGCGGGGGAGCGCGGACGGGGCGGCGGCGGACGGGCGGGCTGGGCAGAGGCGCGCGGACGGGCGACGGCAGCGGCGGCCAGGCGGGCTGGGCGGAGGCGCGCGGACGGGCGACGGCAGCGGCGGCCAGGCGGGGGAGCACGGACGCCCGGCGGTGGTGGTCTCAACGTCGACCCCGACACCCTAGCGCAGCCGAGAGGGAGAAAGAAAACGCATCTGGATCTAAATGATAATGCAGGGGCATTTTGGTCATTTCACGAGCGAAGTCTGGTAAAAAAATATTAACAAAATTAAAAAAAGCCTCAAAACAGCCTAAAGTGGTATTCTATTAAGGAGTACCCTCTATGGAGTGACATCTTTATAAGGACATCGTAGAGGGTGGCATTCTGTTAAAGTCATATCTATTGAGTGGCATATTGTCAAATTTCTCGGTCTGGAGCGGTAGAGATGCAGCTTGTGGATGGTTTCACTGCCGGGGATGGTCCTGAGGGCGGCCACCACGTACTGCTCGCCATCGGCAGCGCAGCTCAGTATGGCGATCTCCTGGTCTCCCAGGGTGTCGTAGGACGGGTTGGGGAGGAGATCAAGGCTAGGGCGTTGAGGGGGAGGCCGTGCCGTGTAGACGAAGTAGTCGTTGTGGGTGAGGGACATGGTGCCGACACTGTCGATCGGGATGCGGAAGAGGAAGAGGTCGTCGGCGGCGGCGATGGCCTTAGGCACCATCGAGGGATAATCGGCTGGTTCTTGCAGCTGCAGGGCGGGGCAGTGGACGTTGAAGTGGGAGAGGACCGGCGGGCGAGCGGTGCAGAAGCTCACCTCGATGGGATGGCCGTTGCTCGTGTGGGACCTGGCGGTGGTGGCGTCGCGGCGGGCGGCCCTGTAGCCTCGGACGTTGACCAGGACGCAGCTCCCGGTGTTCTCGTGGGCCTTGGCCGAGGAGGCGGCGGCGGCCATGGCAACCGATTGATCCAATCGGAAGAGGAGCTTAGGGCTTGTCTCTTTCATATTGAATGTTTGTACACTAATTAAAAGTATTAAACGTAGACTAAAAATAAAACCCATTTTATAACCCTAGACTAATTTGCGAGATGAATCTATTGAGCCTAATTAATCCATGATTAGCCTATGTGATGCTACAGTGAACACGTGCTAATTATGGATTAATTAGGCTTAAAAAATTTGCCTCACGAATTAGCACTCATTTATGCAATTAGTTTTATTATTGGTCTATGTTTAATACTCTTAATTAGCACTCAAACATCCGATATGACAGGGACTAAAAATTAGTCACTGGATCCAAACACCCCCTTACTTGGATTGGATCGATCTTGGTGAGGTTTGGATCTGGGATTTTCGGTTTGATTGGATTCCATAGCAACAGAATTTGGGAACCTAGGGTTACGAAGGCCCTGTTCTAAACTCATAAAACTTCAGATAAAAGATAAAGATTATCGTGGTACGCTTTTCAAATTTCCAAACGGTGCGTTTCGTGCGAAAATTTTTAATATGAAAGTTGCTCTAAAATGTCAGATTAATCCATTTTTCAAGTTTGTAATAATTAAAACTTACTTAATCGCACGTTAAAGTCACCTCGTTTTATACGAAACAGTTTATCTTCATCTTTATCTTCATCTTCAAGAGATTCAAATAGGGGAAAATTACGGCGAGGCCTTACGCTGGCCGGATGTCCATGCGAAATGTCCATTTTGCCCCTCCTCTTTCCCCGAGCCGGCCTATCGCTCCCTAACTCCCTCTCTCGCCCGGAGAAAATCTCGAATAAACCCCTCACCTCGGCGGCGCCGCTTCCGCAACTCTCCACCTCCCGCCGCCGTCGCCCGCCCGCCGCCGGAGCCAGCAGCCGTGCATGACGACGCGCATCGCGCCCGGCGTGGGCGCCAACCTGCTCGGGCAGCACTCGGCGGAGCGCAACCAGGACGCCACCACGTACGTCGGCAACCTCGACCCCCAGGTTAGGGTTCCCACACGCCCTCCCCCCTCCTGCTCCTCCCATCTGTCCCTGTAGCTGTAGATGTGTTCCTGAAGCCCCCTTAGAGAGGGGTTGTGGCGCCCATGCCTTTCTGGGCATTCGGTTGGTGGGGTACTGGGATTTGTCCTGTCGCCACGAGCAAAGCGTTCGTGGAAATTGTACCGATGTTGTTGTGAGTTCCGTTGGTACTTGATGGATTAGCGATTCGTTGAGCCTGTTGAGTTAATTGGTCGCTGTTCAGTGGCGAAGGTGCATGTCCATGTTGATTTGTTCAGCTCATTGAGTTAATTTTTCACTTTTCGACGACGAAGGTGTGTGCCCATGTAGTTAGATTTGCGTTCGAATAAGCTTAAATGAAGTGTTGGCAGTTAATTTCCATGTCGACTGGGAGTTTGGAAAGCATTGTACATGAAAGAATCGTGGTTGGATGAACTGTGCAGATTCTCCTAGGTGGTCTGTGTTTATAAACTACCATGCATGATAGCAGCATTAGTTGGTGGAACTGTTCGGAATCTCCTAGTTGGTCTGCTTACATGTCCTAAAATCTGAAAGAAAAACTTGTAGTCCTAGTTGGTCTGCTTATATGTCCTAGAATCTGAAAGAAATACTTGTAAATTGCTTGCCAAATCAGTGTATGATATTTAAGGAGACGACATGTTCTCATGTTGAATTATGTTGGTTTTGATCTTTATTATTGTAGGAAACATCTGATAGCTACCATTCTTTGCCCTCCCTGCAGGAAATTATAAACACCTTATCTATGTGATGATAGATTAACGCAACCACTAAATCAATTGTCTTCTATCAATTAATAAATTATTATACTTGCGAAATGATTTTATCTTTTGTGTACAAAAAAACTTGTGGTCTTACTTTTCATGTGTAAGATAATATATGATCCCTTTGGAAATCTTATTTCCATGTGCTAACGCTGACAATTCTACCGGTATTTGTCAGGTTTCAGAGGAGTTACTATGGGAATTATTTGTCCAAGCAGGCCCTGTTGGTAAGTGTCAGTTTGTCCCTTGATAGTTTGACTGATTTTGCTCGGAAGTATCTTTCAGCATAATGTTTCTGTTTTATGTGCTGTTTGTGACTTATCACCTCCCGGTGCCAGTGTGCCACACATCATGGATTTTCTATTATGGAGACTGATTAATGGAGTTCCTTTTTGTCAATTTGTAGTTAATGTCTATGTCCCCAAAGACAGAGTAACAAATCTACACCAGGGCTATGGATTTGTAGAATTCAGAAGTGAAGAAGATGCAGATTATGTAAGTCTATCTTGGGTGAAGGCAAATTATACTTTTGTACTGTACACTTTCCATATCCATTCAATATAGCTTTTTTTTCTTATCTTTTTTTTAGGCTATTAAGATATCTATTTATTTTTTTAGGCTATTAAGATTTTGAATATGATCAAGCTTTATGGAAAACCAATAAGAGTAAACAAGGTAAGTACCTCTTTTATAATCTCCTCTCCCTCTTTTCAGTACTTCTCTCTTGTATTTCTAGCTGAGGATGCTCGTGGGTCCCTTGAACTGCTGAATTTGCTGAATTTTATGACAGATGGTTGATAGTTTAATATTACTATATTAGTGTATGAGTTTAGATGATTCTTCCTCAAAACATCAACAGATCAGATACTCTGATTTGTTAGTGCATGCGATAATTTTTTCAGAAACTAATATTATTCTGAAATAAATATCCGGGTTCATTCAACTTAATACTGTCACATTGTGGTTTAGTAGACCTTACTGGCAGGGATCTGTAGTTTACATTCAATTCTATTGATTTTTTTTCAGTATACTGCTTGTAAAACTTTCTTTCATTATATCTAAACATTTTCGAAATATAGGATTTGAATATCACATGGTAACATGATTATCTTTTCTTATTCCAGGCTTCACAAGACAAGAAGAGCCTTGATGTAGGGGCAAATCTTTTTATTGGCAATCTCGATCCGGTAAAAACTTGTGGTCTACCTTTTCTTTATTGATGCTCGTTTGCATGCGAAGAGTGGCTAATGGCTGTGTTCTGTGTTCAGGATGTTGACGAAAAGCTCCTGTATGATACCTTCAGTGCGTTTGGAGTGATTGTGACTAATCCCAAGGTATCATTCATGAAAACCTTTTACTGCATTTGTCCACTTATGAAAACTGTTCTGTGCACACTAGGCTTTAAAAACCAACATCAAGATTACTTCTCTTATGATCTAGCTATGCATTACTATCTGACTTATGAGCATTCCTCCATTGAGAAGTCAAGAAGCAAACATGAACAGTACCTCTTGAGTGGTGCTTAAGATAACCTGATATTTCTAATGTGTTCATCATAGTTCAGCTAATTTCTAATGGACCTTGCTTCAGCAGAATTTTCGCATAACAGTATTTAGTTCCAAATTGCTAGGAGCTTGTCAGCTCAGGAAACTATTGATATTAGTTCTTATGATGATAATATTGCAGATATTTGATATGGTAGAATCTTCTGTTCTCTTTTCCATTGCCATGCTGCACAGGATGTGTTCTTAGTCCCTTAGCATCAATCTATCTTGCCAAGTACCACCTCTGTTTCAATCAGATAAATTAATTATCTGATTTTAACATGTATTACTTCAATCGTTTACCATGCAGTGTTAATAGTGTATTCCAGTGTTGGCATACAGTAATGTGCTTTGAATTTTTCTATGTATCTTTGTAGATAATGCGAGACCCTGAAACTGGAAATTCACGAGGCTTTGGCTTTGTGAGCTATGACTCCTTTGAATCATCTGATCAAGCTATAGAGGTAACACAATTGCCCCAATAAGTTCTATTTTTTTTCTTCCATTTATTGAATGTGTTTCACCTTATGTGCCACAATTTTCCAGGCAATGAACAACCAACATCTATGTAACCGGCCAATTACTGTCTCTTATGCCTACAAGAAAGACACAAAAGGAGAACGCCATGGCACACCAGCAGGTATTGTGTTTTCTTTTTTTTCCCCATCTATTTGTGTTCCTTGCCCACTGAGACACACCTACGTGAGTATCCACTTAAATATCTTGAATTGACTCTCTATTGCCTATTTGATTGTTCCATATATCCATGCCAACTTTCTTTTCTTGATTCTGAAATGATAAATTTCCCGACATTTTCGATCTTTGTGCCTTGGAAATGCTAGGGTTGAGTTTGATGAGAAGTTCTTTTGTGGAGTTGAATCTTTTGTGCTGGCATATTTGACCTTTTTTAGTGTTCAATTATTAGACGTTGAAGGTTCACAAAGATGTATTTATATAATTTTATTTTGAGTATCCATAGATTGGATCTTGATATAACATGTTACAGCTATTACTAGATGGATCTTATTTGTCACATGGAAGTGATCTTCATTCTTTTCACTTTTTCACTATTTCTGTCCATTCTATGTGCTGTCGATATCTGAAATTCTGAATTCTGACTACATTGCGTATACTAAAATTTTGTTCCAACATATTGTTACAATCATAACGATCGATATCTTCTTGTGTTGACAGAGAGGTTGCTAGCAGCAAATAACCCAGGTTCTCAGAAGAATAGGCCACACACTATGTTTGCAAGTGGTCCGCCTACGCAAGGGCTTGCAAATGGTGCACCTGTGCCTCGACCTTTTTCCAATGGGGCAGTGCCACCTCAGATTCAACATGTTCGACCGCCGCCACCTCCTATGCAACAATTCCCTCCAATGCAGATGAATGGTCAGCCTGTTTGGCCTCCGCAGAATACACAGCTACCACCCCACATGCCACCTCAAATGCATTACAGGCCTGCAGTGAGACCACCTCCACCAAACATGATGCCGCCACCTCCTCTTGGCATGGTAAGACCTCCACCGCCTCCTTCCGGTATGCCAGCTCCACCTATGTGGAGGCCACCCCCACCCCCACAACAAGCTGGTGGAATACCACCACCTCCAATGTCCATGCCGCCGCCACCACCACCACCTTCTGGTTAAACATATATGCTGGCAAAGGTTCCATACCATATGGCACGTTGTAGCTGTAGACTGAGAATGTTGGTACCTTTCTTATATTTCCATGTAACTTGCAAACATTAGGAGAAGATCAGAATTCAGAGAGTTTAGCTGACACTGATACAAACTCTCTTGGTTAACTGTATTTTGTTGGAAATACATGAATTTTGTGGTTAGCTGTACCCTTTGTGATTTCTGCCGCTGTTTGTTAAGCTTAGTGATATGGTAGTTTTATTTGCAGTTCTACTACATTCGGCTCTTCAATCATCGCCATCGGTGCCTTCTCGAAAGCTGGAGCAGTTTGCAAGAGCCCAAGTCTGCTTTATCTTGGTGGGTTTAAGCTCAATACTCAAGCCCAACAACGGATCACATTCCCAGTCTATTCGAAATGGATCTAAATCAGTGCATATAAAAGCCCATACAAAAATTTGGCCTACCGATGACCATGAAAAATTTTTGCACATCAAGCTTGTTTGAACAAATTAGGCGTCCCAAATTATGCCCATAATCGAATTTGGGGCCAGTACATACACCTCTGAACAGGAGCAAATTTGCCCACCCTTAGAATTTAAACGAATTTGGGCCAAATCACGGTTTCTTTCTAGCATTTGCTCAACTTTGTTTATCCATTAAACCATAGATTCGTTACCCCTTCGACAGAGATTACAGAGAGGTTAGAGTTAATAATTTAAGTTAGTCTGAATAATCCCATTCCCCTTTGCAACAACTACATTGGCTAAACCTGCCATATTCCCATCCATGTGCTCATTACATGGTGGATATCATATCACTGTAACACTATTGCCTACTACTCCCTAGTGTCAACTGTCAACACCTTTTGCCTCCTTTTCTCCTCACCTTTTCCTACCATTTCAATTGAATCATGATGAAGCATCTTACAATCACAATGGGTGCAAGCAAATGAGAGCAACGAGTGCAAGAAACAATGAAGTCAATTGCAGTGTCAGGTCAGCTCGGCATCTCCAATTGCCGCCGCTGCCATAGACCATCCCGAGATAACCATACCCCATTCCGCCGGCGCCCGCGCCCGCGCCCGCGCTACCTCCGCCGCCGCCGGTTCCCACTCCGGCGTAGTTAACGCCGGCGTACGCCGCCGCCTCGCCGTTGTCCCTGCCAAACAAAATAACCAAAACATCACCAAACTATCTTCTTTTCTTTTCATGTACTACTACCATGAGAGAGTATCTCATTGCAAGGTCCTCCTCGTCTCAAAATATAAAAGATTTTGGATGAATATGACACATTCTAAAACTACGAATCTGGACAGGAAATGTGTCACATCCATCCAAAATTCTTTATATTTTGAAACGGAGGGAGTGGAGACTAGAGAACAAACATGAGCAAACTGGCACAAGTTGTAGCTAAACTTTACTCAAAACTGTACTTGAGGTGAGATCTAATACTGCTGTCACAAGTGCATGCACGCTGCAGAATAAGAATTGGATGCCGACGAACATGGTCTTCTCCTGCAGACTGATGGACAGAACGACAAAAAGTGCATGCCATTTTCTTATGGCTCATTGCCGTTGGACCTAGTGGGGCAAAGCCTCACCATTCTCTTCTTGTTTGGATCCATCCGAAAAGGTCATCGCGTTGTAATATGGTAGGGTCTCCAGTACAGGACACTGTTTTAGATCCAAAACGCCCAAAGAACACAGCTTCTCGCGGTACTAGAATAATTCAGCAACAACTACAAAGCATTCTGCTCTTTTGAGGCTTATTTTTTTTGCCTATCTTTTTGCAGGATTCGGCGACAAAACGAGGGATCAGTGGCGAGCAAGTGGAGAAGAAGGCAATGCATGGTGAGTTGGTGACTGATTGCCCGCCTACCGTGATCCCTGGGTTATGCAATCGATGGATATAGCACGCATGTTGCTGTGAGCATATGCGACGATCTTTTCGATCCCGGCTACTTTTGGCATCGAGTGAAGGGGAAAAAAGACCGGCCACCATCTATGGATTCAGTTGATGGCTCGTCCGACATGACCGGCTACCAAAAGGTACTAACACTAACACTGATCCAATTTTTTTATGCGTAATCCGGAGGCAGACTGACTGATGACAGTTTACATGGCAACATACTACTAGCAAACAGAGCCATATAAAGTCTAATGCAATGATGTAGTAGAATTTGTTCATGTAAACTGTATTTTTGTAAGCTTTGACATTTTCTCCTCCCTTCTTAATTGAAAATACGTAGTGGCAGGGTGTGTGTTATTAACCTTAAGATTTTTTTAAATTATTTAATAATCAAGTTTCTCCATGGTTGTACTTTTTTTTCTTTAATTGAAAATACGCAGTTCTCCAGCCACTGTTTCAGGAAGAATGCAGAATGCGCGGCAAGGATCAGCATTCCACAACCCCAGTTTTGCACATCCCACGCGAACAGTGGCGTGATAATCCAAAAGAAAGAATACTAGTGGCGCTAGCAGTGTGCCAGGGCCTATCGGTGCAAGACAAAGTTGCTTTGTTTTATCCCGGTGTTTTAATTAACCCGGTTTTGTCAGGGCATTAGTTACCGCTAGTACGAGTATCGTTCTCTTTTCTGTAGTAGCAGTAATCCCTCCGGTGAGAATATTTTTACTTTGGCCTTCCCATGTCCTCTGCCTACTGCGATCCTGCCTCACCAGCTACCAGTGCCTCGTTTGTACGAAGTTCTTACTAACAAGCTACTATTATACTCCTATAATGAACTCAGGATTTGGTCAGGAAAATAATTGTAGGGTAAGCAAACCCGTGCTTAGATCTGAGACGCTGTAGGACGCCGACATGGTTAGCTCCGTTTCAGTCAGAGGGGCAATGTACCACTTCACCTGCATTGCCGGCCTGCATTTCTTACTGTACTGCCCGCTGGGCCCTAGCTGGCCAGCGTGCCCTGCTCTTCATATACATATTTTTCAAACCATTAAACGGGATGTTTTTTAAAAAAAAATTTATAAAAAAATATTTTATAAAATCATATTAATTTATTTTTAAGGTTTTTTAAGCTAATATTTAATTAATTATGTGTTAATTCATTATTTTGTTTTACGTGCGAAGAGAAGAAGAGATATCTAACTTTTTCAAAAGTACGCAGTCTAAAATATGTAGTATTCGATTAGACACCAAATTAGACGAAGTTGAGTGGACGAAGACTTGAGGAGCGGCAGTTCTACCGGAAATCTCCCCAGGTCGCGGCAATGGCGCCGACAAGGGGTCAGCGGTGCGTGGAGGTAGTCCGTTTAAAAGGCGCCGCTGCCGCATTAAAAAAAAGACGGCCCAACCCAAAAAGCAAAAAGGCCTCCCTAAGTGGGCCCCACCCGTCAGCGACAGGGATCCGGCAGATATTTCACGCCGTGGGGCCCCACACCCACGCAGCAGCTACACGTCGGATTCATTCAACCTCAACCGTGCCAAAAAAAAAAAAGAAGTGCCCAAAGGTGGTGATGACGTAGGATGAGAGTACCTGGGTCCGCCGAGGACGCCGGCGCCGGCGGTGAGCTGGTCGACGAGCGCCGACGGCTTGGGGTCGGTGCTGGAGGCCTTGTCGTAGGTGGCCTCGAGGCCTTCGCCGGAGGGGACGAAGAAGGCGCCGTTCACCATCATGTCCCCCTCCGTCCTCCAGTTCCACCCCGCCCACTGCCCCTCCTCCGTGTCCACCCGCTTCGTCACCTGGAACACATCCCATTTTTTGTGTGGGTCCCACCCTGTCAGTCTCTCATCGCATTGTGCGGTACACGCGCCAGCCTCGGATGCTTTGCCATCCAAAGGGCAGGAGAAAAAAAACATTTGTGGCGATTTTGCTCTTTAAAGAAGAAGCGTTACGTTATTATGATGCTCCAAACATTCACTCCAAAAAGTGGTGGCATTTCACAGGACCATTGCTACTACACTGACACCCTTGATGTTGAAAACAGGTCAAACGACTTCAGAAAAAAAAAACGTCTAAATATGGTCAAATTGCTCCAGATTTCACACCACCAATTCAGAACCGGAAAATCACCCCAAATGGGGCATCAAACAGCTGACAACCTCAGCATTTTGAGCCGAGAAGCAAACGGAGGAAAACCAAGCAAAAAAAAGACAACTTTTTTCTTTGACAAGCAAACCAATAAGCAGAGCAATAAACATCATACGATCGGACAGCATCAGCAATTCAGCAACGTTATCTAAAATAAGAGGGAAACAGAGGAAAACCAAACCAAATATATATAAAAAAAAGATCGTTTTTTCTTTACACAAGCAAAGCACTGAACAGAGCAAGAAGCCAAGAACACGGCAAGGCAGAGAGGGAGACAATGGCGACAATGGTCGCTTTACCTCCTTGGCGTTGGGATCGACGGGGGCGATGTAGCGGTTGCCCTGGCTGTTGATGGTGGGGTTCGCACTCCCTCCAATGGCGTACATCTCCCACGCCGTGTAGTCGTTGTTCACGATGTGGAAGTAACCCCTCCTGCATCGCGGCATCCGCTGCACGAGCTGGATCCCGAAGTGGTTGAACGCGATGGTCACCTGCATCGCCGAGTCCGGCAGGTAGTCGTCGCTGTGGCCCAGCAGCATCACCTCGTTGTGGTGCGAGAAGTAGCTGTTCGACACGGTGATCGCCGTCGACCCCATGATGGCGTCGATGAGCCCGTCGGCGCACCGCGACAGCGCGCAGTGGTCCACCCACACGTCGCGCGCCGAGTAGAGCGAGATGCCGTCGCCGTCGGAGCGCGTCCGCCACCCGTAGTGCGTCGGCGAGGCGCGCACGTTGGCGTTGCCGGCGGGCACGCAGTCGTGGACGTGGATGTTGTGGATGATGACGTTGGAGACGTACTGGAGCGTGATGCACGCGCCGCCGGCGACGTGGACGTTGGCGCCGCGGCCGTCGATGGTCTTGTAGCTGTTGACGAGGAGCTCCTCGTTGAGGCGGATGGTCATGTCGGCGGCGAAGACGATCCAGAGGGGGCCTTCCTGGATGGCGCCGTACCGGAGCGTGCCCGGGGCAGGGTTCACCGGGTCACCGTCGGAGGAGTCGGTGACGACGTACACCGGCCCGCCCTTGCCGCCCAGGGCGTTGCGCCCGAACCCGATGCCGCAGTCCGCCAGCCGCTGCCTGTCCTGCCTCCAGTCCGTCCCCGCGCACCGCCAGCAGTCGTCGATGGGGTTCCCCGTCATACATCCCCCGCCGCCGCCACCGCCGGCCTCCTGCATCCGCCGCCGCGACGTCGCCACCTTGCTGCCATTAGCCAAGAAACCTCAAAAAGATTCCGAAATTGCATCGGCATTGCGGGAAATTGGCGGTGTACGCTACCTGTGGAAGTCGGCGACGACGGCGGCGGGGTCGGGGAGAGAGGAGTTGAGGGAGGCGGCGAGCGGCGGCGGGAGGAGAAGGAGGAGGAGGGAGAGGATGAGAAGGATAATGTGGGTGGATTCGTCCGGCCCGGCCATGGCGGCTGGTTCTTGGGTGGATTGGTAGTGGAGATGCAGTGGATTTTATAGCAATGCAGGAGAGTGCGGAGCACAGTGAGGGACTGAAAATGGTGGATTTGGACTTTGAAGCAGCAGCTGGGTGGTGAAGTTCTTGAGATTTGGAGCTTGGGATTGGGCAGCAATGGTGGGGAGGAAGGGGAGAACTGGGGGAGGAGAGAGAGAGAGGGACGAGGTGAAATGGAATCACCTGGGGGAGATGGCTTCCTTGCTTGTTAAATGATGCCAAAAGAGAGGGGTTTGTTTGAGCTTTTGGAAGAGGGAGAATGGAGAATGTTTCATGGAGGGGAAGATTGGCACCAATGGAGTTTGTCAAATTGAGCACCTGATGATGATGTGTTCGTGTGTTAATGCTGATCTCAAGTCGGCATAGAATCACTCAAAACTCTTCTCTGATTGCTGTATGGAAGGTGAATTCAGTTGCCCTCGTTTTTAAAGGAAGAATTAGGCTATTGTATGGAAGTGCTTAGAATACCAGTAGATCTACGACTCAATTTAGATAAAAGTATCGACATTTCGGCCTCGTTTTTCCAAGTAAAGGGTCCGATCGACCTTCATAGAGCATATTATAAAACATGATGTCTCATTAGCACATAGTTAATTAAATATTAACTATTATATTTTTTAAAAAAATACTTTATTTGTAAAAAAATTACGCATAATAATACACATAGTTTAATACTAGTTCAGAAAACGTGCTAACAAAACATGAAAAAATTGTGGTTAGAAGTTGTAGTTTAGAACTCGGCCTAATTACCCTAAATCAACAATTTGTGCCCTTTGTATTTCCAGAGGTGCACCGCAAGTCCATTTCTTGTGTGGTAGAATTTCCGTCCTCGTTTCAGATATCTAGCGCGAAGAAAAGCATACGTAGCATTTGGCACCACGGGGAAGCAGAGGAAAAAGGAATTCCCCCCATTACTAAACCATAAAACTTTTCTTTGTCCCAAACTAGAAAAACGAATTCCGCCGCGAAGCGCGAAGGCGCGCACGACCACCAAACCCTTTTCTCACCCTTCTCTTCTGGGCAACCGTGCGAAGTGGAGTACAGGAGTACTACTAATTATTTTATCAGTTATCACGAACCTGAGTTCTCAAAAAAAAAAAAAAGTTACCTCGAACCCCGAAGACGACTTCTGCTGCTACTTGCTTTGGTTGGTCCTTGTTACTAGTATACTACTACTAGTATAAGTTATGTGCTCGACTGCTCGTGTGCATGCACGCAAGGGGCAATCCAAAGTTATGAAGGCTTCAACTGTACTAGTAGTGGTACTAGTTTCATCTGACACGATATGGAATAGTAGGCATTAGGGTGCATGAACACAGGTAATTATTGTTGCTAAGAGTATGTTTGCTGCTGTAATCATCCCACGGCGAGGATTACTGCAGCCGCAAGAAACCCTTCTGCGTTGTTGCAACGTCCGATTCTTCGCAAACTCTCTCTCTCTTATCTACTCTTGCTATGCCCACACATCCTCATCCACCGCCACCAACATCATCTTTGCCTTCCGAAAAGAGATCTCCGATATTTGTTACATGCGGACCAGGAATCGGCGGCGCGTAATCCACAAGTCGCCTTGCTGCCCATCTCAAATTCCAAAACCAAAAAATGGGAGAGAAGTTTCCCTCTGCGAGGCCGAAGAATGGCAATGTTATCCATCAACATCGTATGAACTTTCTGGGTTGTATCTTCATCTGGTGTTAAAATTGGCAACTAAATATGCCTTTTAAATATTTTGGTCCAAAGAGAGCCTGATCTTGAGTTGGAGCCGTGTCGGATGGAATGTTGGACATGCCACGCTTGTAGACCTTGGCGGTGGGCTACGATGGCAACCGTTGGGTAAGTGAACCAGTTTTAGGAACTTTTTGAATCAAAAGATTTATAAAAATATTTCATATGATTGAAATTCAATAGAAAATTTTCCTATGTATCCTTTTGATTCAAAGGTTTGGAGTTTTTCAAATTCTATAAAATTCCTATGAAATAACTCATTACATATAAGTTTTGAAGAAAACTTAGCAAAAGGTTCAATCTCTTGAAATTTTTTTTAGTCTATCTGTCTAATTCGATTCCTGTGTTTTTCCTATGGTCTAATCAAACGATCATTCTTGTGTTTTACAATTTTGTTTTACACTTGTATTTTTGTCAGAATCCTGCGTTTTTTCTATTCCTGTGTTTTTTCATTCTTACTATTCAAAGAGATCGTCAGTATGTGCTAGAAGAATGCAAGGAGAGTGATACGGGGCAACGGAGTTTGGCCCGATCTTCACGACGTAGGATTGAAGGGTAACTGGACCCGTGCAACCTAATGAATGACACCGCCAACCACCGTCTTGGTCACGGCAACCTGCGGCACTCGATTCACCCAACCACACGCTTCGATCCTTTTTGTTTACTCTCTCACGTGGAGTAAACGTGTTCTTGCAATTAGCAAAGAAAACCACAAGAACAACGGAGCAAGACACTCAAATCAATTCCTGTTTCTATGGGGGGTGGAGTAGTATCACACACAAACCTTAGAACAAGAATTCTATATTTCAAAGTGTCAAAATCTGATTTACATTGGGGGTGGGCTGCCCTTTATATAGGCTTATAAGGCGGTTGCTACAGTACGACAGTGGAGCTACAGTGTCATGTCGGCGCTACAGTACATGCCCAGGTACATTGCATGCTTGAACTTGAAGCTAGCTAGCTTTTACATGTAGCAAAATTTTAGTGCAATTTTACCTCTAAAATATCTAGCCTAATATATATTGTATACTAATGTTGCAAGCAAGCAAAACTCAAGTTAATCTCTTTTCCAAATATCAATCCATCTTGCTCTTTATTCCCTTCTCTTATTCTTTGAATCCGATAATAAGTAAAATTGGTGCATTAGGTAGTAATCCACTCTCACTAAAATTAGTATCTTTTAGGAGAAGATTCACCTGATGTTTTAATTCTCTTGCTCTTGCACGTGTGATTGGTCCTGTTGGTGTCGGTGTGTTAGTGATGTCTTCATCATTCTCCCCATCTTGAGAAAAAGTCGTCCTCAACGCTTCATTCTCTGGACCAAAGAAAGGAGATAAGTCTGAAATATTGAAAGTTCTACTTACCCCATAATCATCGCCTGGAAGTTCAATCTTGTAGGCATTGTCGTTAATCTTTTTGAGTACTTTAAATGGACCATTAGCTCTAGGCAAGAGCTTGGATTTGCGCTTCTCGGGAACACATAGTTTGTTAGCATGAAATAAAAATCCATCATGTATATGATACTTATTTCAACCCTTCTCTTCCTTGCATTTGGAATATGGTTCAGAAAAACCATGATCCGAAGGGTATAATTCCTTTATGCTTTCAATACCTGGAACTTTTACTTTCATTTGATTTAGCAAAGTACTCCTTCGAGATAAAGCATCAGCAACTATATTTTCCTTTCCTGTCTTATATTTAACAACATATGGAAAAGTTTCAATGAATTCTATCCATTTAGCATGTCGTCGATTAAGTATAGTCTGACCCTTCAAATACTTTAATGCTTCATGATCAGGATGAATAACAAATTCTTTAGGCCAAAGGTAATGTTGTCAGGTTTCTAGCACACGTACTAATGCAAACAACTCTTTATCATAAACAGAGTAATTTAATTGGGCTCCTCCTAATTTCTCACTGAAATACGCTTGGGTTTTCCTTCTTGTATAAGGATACCACCAATACCTACTCCGCTAGCATCACATTCTATGTCAAAGGTTTTAGTGAAATCCGGTAAAACAAGCAATGGTGCTCCTGTTAATCGTTTCTTTAATTCTTGAAAAGCTCTCTCTTGTGATTTACCCCATCAAAATATAATTCCCTTTTTCGTTAATTCATTGAGTGGGGCTGCAATTAAACTAAAATCTTTAACAAATCGACGATAAAAACTTGCTAATCCATGAAAGCTTCTAACTTGACTAATATTCATAGGGGTAGGCCAATTTTTAATTGCCTCTACTTTAGATTCATCAACCTCAACACCCTGACTTGATACTACAAAGCCCAAGAATATAACTTTGTTAGTACAAAAGGTGCATTTCTCAAAATTAGCATATAGTCTTTCCTTTCTAAGGACATCTAGGACTTGTTTGACATGCTTAACATGTTCTTCCATGGACTTACTATATATCAAAATGTCATCAAAGTATACGACAACAAACTTTCCAATGAATGCCCTTAAAACATGATTCATTAATCGCATGAATGTACTAGGAGCATTAGTTAACCCAAATGTCATAACTAACCATTCATACAATCCAAATTTTGTTTTAAAAGCAATTTTTCATTCATTTCCTAGTTTCATTCTTATTTGATGGTAACCACTTCTTAAATTTATTTTGGAGAAAACAGTTGAGCCACTTAGTTCATCTAACATATCATCAAGCCTAGGAATAGGATGACGATACCTAATAGTTATATTATTTATGGCACGACAATCTACACACATTCTCCATGAACCATCTTTCTTGGGAACCAAAATTATAGGTACTGAACAAGGGCTAAGATTTTCACATACATACCCTTTATCAAGAAGTTCTTGCACTTGTCGTTGTATTTCTCTTGCTTCCTCGGAATTAGTGCGGTAAGGTGGACGGTTAGGAAGAGACGCTCCTAGAATAAGATCAATTTGATGCTCTATGCCTCTTAAAGGAGGTAAACCAGCTGGTATTTCTTCTGGAAAGACATCTTTGAATACCTGCAATAGTTCTAACATAGCGCTAGGAAGGCTAGTGATATCATTAGTAACAGTCAAGTTGCCTTTGTACATAAGTAGCACATATATCAAATTTGGATTGTTTTGCACTTCTTTTATATCAGATTTTGTAGCAATCATTACCAACTTTTTTTCCTGATTAGACTTGTTGGCTCCTATGTTGCACCTAGGTTTCTCAGTTATATCCTTCTTTTCATTTCCAACAGTGACTTCTACTTTCCTTTGCATGTTTTGAGCTAATATCTGATTAGGTGTCATTGGTGTCAGTTTCTTATTTCGACCACCAATCTTAAAGGTGTAGGTATTATTGTGTCTATCATGTATCACACTACGATCATATTGCCATGGTCGTCCTAATAATAAATGGCATACAGTCATAGGCACCACATCACAAGTGACAGTGTCACAAGTGACACGGTCCAGAGAAACTCAAATTGAAGGTTGATAAAATCAACCTGGCTCTGAATGATGAAGACATCACTAACACACCGACACCAACAGGACCAATCACACGTGCAAGAGCAAGAGAATTAAAACACCAGGTGAATCTTCTCCTAAAAGATACTAATTTTAGTGAGAGTGGATTACTACCTAATGCACCAATTTTACTTGTTATCAGATTCAAAGAATAAGAGAAGGGAATAAAGAGCAAGATGGATTGATATTTGGAAAAGAGATCAACTTGAGTTTTGCTCGCTTGCAACATTAGTATACAATATATATTAGGCTAGATATTTTAGAGGTAAAATTGCACTAAAATTTTGCTACATGTAAAAGCTAGCTAGCTTCAAGTTCAAGCATGCAATGTACCTGGACATGTACTGTAGCGCCGACATGACACTGTAGCTCCACCGTCGTACTGTAGCAACCGCCTTATAAGCCTATATAAAGGGCAGTCCACCCCCAATGTAAATCAGATTTTGACACTCTGAAATATAGAATTCTTGTTCTAGGGTTTGTGTGTGATACTACTCCACCTCCCATAGAAACAGGAATTGATTTGAGTGTCTTGCTCCGTTGTTCTTGTGGTTTGCTTTGCTAATTGCAAGAACATGTTTACTCCACGTGAGAGAGTAAACAAAAAGGATCGAAGCGTGTGGTTGGGTGAATCGAGTGCCGCAGGTTGCCGTGACCAAGACGGTGGTTGGCGGTGTCATTCATCAGGTTGCACGGGTCCAGTTACCCTTCAATCCTACGTTGTGAAGATCGGGCCAAACTCCGTTGCCCCGTATCATTTGGTATCAGAGCTCACGTTTACACGATAAGATTTTACCCTAGCTACTTTATATTTCTATTTTAATTCCTATCCAAGAAAAAGCCTTAAAAAAAGTTTTCATTACCCTAGATTCAATTGAAAATTTCAGTGAGTTTTGCTAAGTTTTGATCCTTTAGAATCTTTGCTTGCTTTCGTGATCTAAAGTTCTTTTGCGTTGCTTTTGCATGGAACCAATTTCGTTTCATACCATATTTGATCTATTGTCTATCTTGGTTTTCTATTCCAAAGCTTGTTTAACATAACAAAACGATATTTTTAGTGAACCATCTCTATCTTTCGCGAATCTTTGATCCTAACAAAGAGTAGCCTTAGGAATATTGCTTGAGCTTTGCACTTTCATATCATTCAAAGTTTGATACCTAGGGGAGACTTGATCTAAAAAAAATCTAGGAGCAAAAAAAAAAGTTTAAAAGAATAGAAAAAAAAGCCAAGGAAAGAATTGAAAAAAAAAGTGACTTCCATCAGATTAAAAATTCAAGTTTCTTACATAGGACCAATCCATGATGTCATAATCTAAAGTGCAAATCAGTAGCTCGTTTCCAACAATTGCAATCAGGCTATTGTCTTTCTATAACTTGTGCAGCACGAGCTATTTACATTTCAATACATACTGAAATAGCTTATTCCTTTGGTTGCCTCAAGTTTCATTATCCTTGTGCGTTGAGTCACAATAAACGTCCCTTGCATCAAAGATCAGCAACTGGGTGTCGGATTTCTACCTAGGATCACTACTTATCATTACAAAATCCTGAAAATTTTCGGTTGCATAAGACTAACCCTCCAAGCTCCATAAAATAGCCACCGTTCATTATAGCACTTGGGTCTCGATTCACTTAATCTATCTCCTTCGAGTGTTTGTTTACCTCCACTGGAATAATTTGTGGTTTTTTAATTTGTGAAGCAATCATAAGAACTTCGGTAAGCAAGAATAGAGATTAAGTTATTCCACTTAAATAAAGCCTATTGTTCTATATATATTTCTTCTTGTACTAACCATGTCAAAGGGAGCTTAAAATTTCAACGTTGATGAGGCTGTGCATGGAGATGAACCTGTTACTCAAATGCAGTATAACGCCTTAAGGGATGTTCTAAGAAGGGAAATGAACAATGGATTGAGTCGGTTAGAAGAAAGGACAGAGGAGATTGCTGCTGAGGTGAAACAGGCTATGGATAATTTTGACAATGCAGTGAACCATAGCATGGATCAACTCAGGCAAGAATTGCTCAATGATATGGCACATCTTCTGAGGAATCAAGGTGACGAGGCAAGTATCCAACAACCTACCCTGCACGCAGATGAGGAAGCTGATGAGGAAATTGCTGCACATGGTGCACAACCACGGCGAAACCATGCTGGTGCTGCCATACGACCACCTCCACCTGGTCGTAGGGGAAACAACATAAGGAGAGGTCAAATACTTCATGAAGTTGATCAACCTCAGGAAGAGAAATTTGGCAAACTCAAATTTACCATTCCAAAATTTGAAGGTAATTCTGAACCCAATACTTATCTAACATGGGAATTGAAGGTTGATAAAATCAAGGTGACGAGGCTGATGAATGTTTGCCTCAAATGTGCTCTTGCACGTGTGATTGGTCCTGTTGGTGTCGGTGTGTTAGTGATGTCTTCATCAGAGAGTCTCATAGCTCTATAGCCTCCCTACGTCCATAAAAAAAATAAACCTAATACAAAATATGACATATCTTAATAATATAAATTTAGTACAAGATGTGACATATTCTAATAACAACTCATGTTAGATTTATTTTTATGGGACGAAAAGAATACTTGTCTTATATGTGAGTTTAATAAATCAAGTATCAAGGCTAATGAAGTCCGTTTCAAAACCTTACAGCAAGTTTTATTAGCTTTCGTGCATAATAGACGAGACCATGAGGGTGATATGTAAATCCAAAAACATTCAATCTAAAAATTAAAAAGACTATGGACTTAAACTAAATAAGAAAATATACAAGATGTGACATTTTCTAATAACAACTCGTATTAGGTTTATTTTTATGGAACGAAAAGAGTATTGTCTTATATGTGAGTTTAATACATTAAGTATTAAGGCTAATGAAGTCCGTTTCAAAAGCTTACAGCAAGTTTTATTAGCTTTTGTGCGTAACTGACGAGGCCATGAGGGTGATATGTAAATCCAAAAACATTCAATCTAAATAAAAATTAAAAAGACTGTGAACTTAAACTAAGTAAGGGAATGCAAAAAATGTTATTATCAACGCCCACCGTGGGGCTCGAACCCACGACCACAAGGTTAAGAGCCTTGCGCTCTACCGACTGAGCTAGACGGGCTTCGCTGTTGGTACGAAATTCAAAATTATAGTAGTAGATTCCAAACAAAACAGATGTAGATCCTTCCCAACTATGAGGGACTAAAGCCGAAAGCTTTCGGGACTATCTAAAGGGAAATAATCAGGCTTAACGCAAATCTACATATTGGAGCAGTGATTGTTTAGCCTTTTCGTGCTTGCTTTGACCGCCGGAACAGGCTCCAATTCTGGCAGCAACCGAAGTGTCAGATGGTGGTCGCGAGGTTTGCGTTGGTCTATGGCAGTATATCGAATAGGACACAATTCCTCAGCTCCTTTTTTTCCAAAATAACTTAATCTAAAATGAGATATAATCTATCATAATACAATAAATCTAAACAATATGGTTTTTTTTCAGATTTCGTTGTACTAAGATAAAATATAAACCATCCTAAATTGAGTTATTTTGGGACGGAAAAAGTACAGACTGCAGCCTACGGGAGTAGCATCTACAATCTATGGCCCTGTTTGGAAGAACTCAAAAAATTTTAAGAAAAAATTGACGAGAATCTGGTTTATCTGTTCATTTTTTTGAATTCTATAGTTACAGCTTATTAGAATCTGAGTGAAGTCTATACTATTTAGATAAGCTTCTGATAACTATAGATTTTAAAAAAAATTATAGCTGTCAGAAGCTCCCAAACAAACTTTTATATATATATATATATATATGCGCACGCGCTTCTCCAGCATGAAACCATTGTACAAGTTCAGGATAACTACTCTAGAATTTCTTGGCGACTGGTGTACATAAAGAGCCAAGATACATGGTCCCAGGTTGAATGAAAAACATGCCGTTCCCCACCCTCAACACAAAAAAAAATGCAGACATCTTTATTTCAGAGTTTCCGACCATATGATGGCCATTTGTTTCGGGTACTTGTAAAAGTGACACGGGGGATCAATCTAGACCCTGATTAATCCCCAGCCGTCGATTCCTCCTACGTGGCCCAATCCCATCCGTCCGACGGTGCCACCCAGGCCCTCCGATTTGAACGTTACGCCGCTGTCCGCTCCCTCCTCTCAAATACCCCGTCGACTCCCGCAACTAGCCGTTACGCTTTCCCCTTCCTTCTTCCGCCTCCGACATAAACCCTACCCAAAATCCCCCAATCTCTCGCCTCCCCTCGCTGCTCGATCCCCTCTCCGCCGCCGCGTCCTGCCATGGAGGCTGCCGTCCTTGTCCCCCAGCAGGTCGCCAGCCTGGCGCTTCCGGTGGCGGCGGAGGCGGCCGCCGCTGCTGCGCCGGGGAGGAGAGGGGCGGCGGGCGGCGTGAGCTCGATACCGAGGGGCGCTGGGGCTGCCGCGAGGAGGAAGACGCTGTGCGACATCACGAACCTGAGGCCGCGCCCGCCGGCGGCCGTGGAGCAGGACGGGGCGACGTGTGCCGCGGACGCGGGCGCGGACGGAGTCGCGCAGGCGCAGCTTGTCAAGGCAAGATCGCCGATCCTGTGCTTGCCAGTTTGAAATCTCGGGTCGTTCGCTAACGATGATGTTTTTCGGAATTTTTGTGACATTTTTCAGGAGAACTCGGAACTTGTGAGGCTCCTCGAGGAGAGGGAGTACGTCCCTGAAATCACTGATTTCTTGCATCATTTCACTTATTACGTTATTGAGTGGCTGGGGATTTTGATGATATGTGGTTTTGTTTTGACTCAACTTTTGCTTGATTTCGTGCATGCAGCAAGATCATAGAGTTGAGCGGGACAGAGTTGCAGAAGTTGCGGCTCGCCAACTGGCAGCTCGCGCAGGCAAATTCCCAGATGCTGGCAGTAAGTTCTCCCCTAAATTTTATCCGATTCCCTTCACTGTTCAGCTGCCGTTTGAAATCTATACAATCAGTTATTGTTTCACCCATCTTCTTGATGAAACTTGATTGCTGGCTCTTTTTGTTCTCCAGGAGCTCAACCTGGGGAGAGATAGGGTGAGTTCATGGCTATCTGATCATTGTGAATCTTGGAAGTGTTTTGGACTTTTGGTTCTTAATGGCATTTTCAGCACGCATCTGATTAGCCGCCATCTTTCTTCTTCTTTTGAAGCTAAAAAAGTTGCAACATCAGCTTGCTTGCTCGAGAGCTGTTATCGCAACAAAAACATCAGAATTGGAGGTATAGGAGCTGATGCTAATGTTGTTCTTGCTCCACCTTCGTTTCATCAATTCCATGGAAAATGTTGATGCAATTTGCTGTTCTTATCCTCTTATTGCAGGAGGCCAAGAAAGCGATGAAGCGCAACAGGAACCTGCCAGAGAAGGCTCCTCCTGCAAAAGAAACGGCGCAGCAGCAACAAGGTTCTGATAGAGCCGCACAGATCGAGGATGGAGATGTCGTCAATCCAGAGCCCGCCGCGGCTTCAGACGCATCGCGTGCGGCATGCACCAAGAAACACAGCAACGCCAGCAGGAAACGGATGCAAAGATCTCGATGTAACAATAACCACTAACCATTCTTGCAATGACCTGTACTAATTTTCATCAGCATGGCTCACTGATTGATTGATCTATGCTTTCCAGCTCTAGGACCAGCTGCAACGACGAAACTAGCATCAGCACCAAAGGAGAAGGAGAATGTTCAGAGAAGGTTAACAAATCTCTGAAGTGCCAATGGTTCAGCAACAGATCAGCAATTTACCAACTGAACTGACTGAAATCACCTGTGTGTGTGTCTCTGCAGGAAGTCCATGAGAACGCCAGTACCGCAGCCGAGCGAGCATAGGGAGGACCTGTTCGAGATCGAGGACCTCCAGCTCGCGATCGGCGGCGACAGCAAGGCCCGGTCAGCTACTGTCAGTGACCCGCCCGAGCAAGCGGCGGCGGCGGCGGCTCAGTTCCCGCGCCGGTCGTCGTTGGGGAGGCCGATGAGGAAGGCCACGGAGAGGGTGTCCTCCTACAAGGAGATGCCCGTCAACATTAAGCTCAGGAGGTCCTAGCCTAGCCTCTCCTAAGGCAGAATGTCTGATAGTCTGATAGAACTGCGTGCTGCATTCTTTGCAGTTAGTTAGTGTAGCATGTCATTTTGTTTGTTGGAATGGTTGTGGGGGTAGAATTCTTAATGTACCATGTTTGTATTCTTACACATTATTTACTGTTAAGAAGGTGCTGTATTACTTTGTATGGAAAATTGCACGGAATTTGACAGGTTCGGCAACGAAGTTATGAATGATCAATGAAGTTATTTTCCCTGGTTAAGGTTGCACAAGTGAAGAAGATACATGCGGTACACTTTGGATAGTGAGTACTTCATTCAGATTCAGGCACCGAGCATGTTGCAGAAGCAATCAATTTACATCCACAGATAGCTAGGCCGAGCCGTATTTAATGTATTCTCACAACTTGGAGAAGTGACACTACAGAATCGAATCACCACCAAGTTCAAGCTGAACCATCGTTCTGAACATTATAGTTGGCAGCTGCAAAGTGTTCTTTCACCAAAGCAAGAGCTTTTCCCCTGTGAGATATTTGATTCTTCACTGACTTGGGCATCTCAGCGTAGCTGTAATACACGTGCGTCAGTACTACAATCAAGAGGGGTGCACAGAAGGTACAAGCTATCATGAAACTCACGTTTGATCAAAACCATCTGGTTGGAATACTGGGTCCCATCCAAAATCAGCAGGTCCTCTAGCAGGCACAATCTTTCCCTGCACAATTAGAATTACACAATTCAACAACCAAGCTGTCTAGTTATTTTGTATGTTTGTACACAAGACTAAAAGGATGGTACTATATCCTGCAAAATTAGTGCATCAGTGTAACAGAATAGGAGTATATAAAGCTTATCTGCCATTGTCTGTACCAAAATAAATGCACTGGAATTCATCCAAAGTTGCAGGGAAACATGATGTATGGAAGTTATATGCTACATTAACAATGTGTCTAGAAAGATATTTGACATGAGTAACAAAAAAATCTAGTCTCCTTGGTGATGCTAATATTTTCCATAGTACGAAAAAAATGTGATATCAAACAGCGTTTAATATAACAATAGCTCTCAAATAAAATGCAGCAACACTTCAAGCTATAAACAAGGCTGAACATAATACACCAGTATTTGTTGGTTTTGACAGAAGAAGAATGACTATTCAGCAACCTCTCTTCTAAAAACTTCACAAGAAAAAATATCGAATAAACAGAAAATTGATGTCTTACTGCTGTTTTCCCAACGAATGTCACTGGTTCTTCTCCTGGTCCAAGAGCAAGAGAAAAGATGCACATAGCAAAAGCAGATTTATCTTCATAAGCTAGCAACAAATTGTTCAAACCTATGATGGGAAAATAGTAAACATGAACTTAGTAAATCTGTGTGAAAAAAGTACCATATTATAAAACCAAACAAGCATGGAGAAAAATAAGGACGAGTTAGATCAATGACCTTCATGCCCAGTTTTCTCAAGGAACCATTTTCTGTTCATCATGTGGCGCGAAACATCAAGAATTGCAAATTAAGAAAAAAGAGGTCAGCAATGACATTGAAGACCAAGATGTGATTAAATATCTGGCAAACAGTCGGATGAGTCAATGAAGTGAAGTATGTTTTTGTGTCTGAAACTCTAAATATAACTCAGTGACAAGAAAATAGGTTCAACATAGACCTGGACAGTAAAAGCACTTACATGTAGGGCCCTGCAGCAGAAGGGTAAATTATGTCAATTTGTGCGATCTATTTTGATTTAACAAGTGAAGATGAAGAAGAGTGTAAATTAATCACCTGGTAAGCCTTTGAGTGCATTGAAGCATAGGCAGGTGTCCTCAACAAGTACAGGACCATTCACCTAATGTGAAGTACACAGTGTAGATTTGACAAGAGTTGTTAGTTATGCTAATTGGGTTTATGCAACAGCATTAGCATTTAAAAACATGAAGTACCTGGGATGCAGCCATTCGTGCTTTCTCTTTAGAAATGTCCTCCGGCTCACCTTGCAATTCAGGGACTGCAAAAATTATAAACCAAATTCAAAACGCATATATTCTGTAATAGAAAAATAAAACTAGGAAGTAGGAACATGCCATTATTAACAAGATCAGTCTTCCGTTGCAACGGTTTGATATTTCGGACAAAGAGCTTAAGCGATGGCAAACTAAAATCGAAAGTTCCATAGGGTTATAGGATAAGGTAAGGTTCCATGAACACCAACATACTTTGGTCCAGAAGAGCAGAACTATAATTGGGAACATCTTACTCTAGATTATTTGATAAGAAACTGGAGGTGTAATCGTTTTTCAGCTCAATGCTGTACTGTAGATCCCCAATTCTTGAGCTCAAGGGAGTCCAGATCCCCAATTCATTTCATCCTTCTTAATGAAATGATGTGCAAGTCTTTTGCGCGTTCCAGTAAAAAAAAACTAACTTATTCTGGTTGTCACATTGATCTTCTGCTCCCATTCTGGTACTAAGGCACCATGAATCTTACAGGCCAATATTCATACTTCCCCGAGTAAAGTAATCATTACCAATCCCACACTTCAAAGGAAAAAAAAATAAAACTTTACCGACTCATAAATCACAATTCACCTAACTCCCGTTGAGGGCAAAAAAAACAAATCAGATCGAAATTCACAATCTCCAATCTAATCTACGAACCACAAGCTCAGTGTTATCCTAGGGCTCCAGTAGACCACTACCGCATCATGCGGAGGCGGCGGCGCCCCAACTGGGCTGCTAGCCTGCTACCCTACCGTCAGCCGAGCATATTTACACGGAACTGGAGACAAGTGAAACTGAGAAGGAGACGGGGGTTGAGAGGGGGGGCTCACGGTCGAGCTTGAGGGACTGGAAGGGGATGGAGGAGCCGAGGATGGCGCGGACTTCCTCCAGCTTCTTCGCGTTGCCCGTCACGAAGGTCACCGCCTTCGGCAGCACCCGCGCCGCCGCCGCTGACATGTTTGCTGCGCTCCGCTGTTGGCCGCTGCTTCCGCCGGTGATGCGAGCGCTACACAGGCGATGCGGCGGGCCGGAGGAACGGATTTATTAGCCCAGCAACATAGCAGTTTATTAGGCCAGTAAAAAGGAATAAGTCTGTTTTTCCTTCATCAACTCATGTCCCTGGTTGAATCACATCCCTAACCACAAAATCGGGTATAATTCGTTTCTCAACTTCTAAAACCGTTGCAAATCAAAACCCCGGGTGGTTTCGGTGGCGATTTCGTCTGACGTGGCAATTGACACGCTGAGTCATCAGGTGGGACCCGCTTGTCAGTGGCCTGCATCTCGTCCCATCTTCTCCCTCACCTCTCCCCCTCCCTCTCTTTCATCTCATTCTCTTCTCTCACCTTTCATCAACACAGAGGCAGCGCAGCAACGACGGCGCACGGGGGAGGAGCTCACTAGATGGCTGCACGCGGAGAGGAGCTCTCGGCAAGTGGAGGAGTTCTGCAGGCCTACGGCGGCAGCAGACGTCGAGGTGGTGATGTTGTGGTGACGCCGCCCCTGCCCCTCTCTTCCGGCTTCGGTGCCGCCGCTGGGGACAGAGGATGAGACGAGGAGGGACGACGGAATGGGGACGACGGTGGCATGCCCAGTGCGAGCTAGCGCTCAACATCTCATCCTCCTTGCCGGCATTGGCCGCGAACAATGACCGCAGCAGCGAGTACGGCATCGTCGCATGCGCATCGTCACCGTCCTGTTGCTGCTCCCACCTCGCGTGCGCCGCGACGCGCACCACCTCGGCCATGCTCTCCGCCGGAAAATCGTCAAACACCAGCACCAGCCCGTCGTACATGATCATCAGCCGCGTAGTCCTGCTCCTACCGGCCATCGCCTCCTACCAATGCGCGGCCATCCGATGATCTCCTTCCCATGCGCGTTGCGGGCAGCTCACGAGCCCCTTCATCGTGCGTCGTCGTCGCCGCCCTGCCTCTGTGCTGATGGAAGGTGAGAGAAGAGGAAGAGATGAAAGAGAGAGAGAGGGAAGAAGTGAGAGAGAAGATGAGATGAGGTGGAGGCCGCTGACAAGTGGGTCCCACCTGATGACTTAGCATGTGAATTGCCACGTCAGACGAAACCGCTTCCTAAAACCACCCGGGGTGTCGATTTGCAACAGTTTTGGGAGTTGGGGGACAAATTATACCAAGTTTTGTGGTTGAGAGATATGATTCAACCAGGGACATGAGTTGAAAGAGACAAAATAGACTTATCCCCAGTATAAAACATAAGCAGCCCGATGACTTTGGGCCGTATAGAACTCGAGCATGATTTTCTGAGGCAAATTTTATAGGAACAAGTATATTTTGCCTCTCTCAACTTTGGCTGCTGATTGAATCGCCTACCTAAATCGCAAAACCTTTGCCTCCCTCAACTTTGGCTGCTGATTGAATTGCCTACCTGAATCGCAAAACCGGGTATAACACATGTCAGTGACTCTCCCCTCTTCTCCTCTTCCCCTCTCTCTCTCTTCATGTCTCCTCTCTTTTCCATATCTTCCCCAAGGCCGGCAACACAACCTCCTCTTCCTCATCATCTGTAGACGACCATGAGCGCCATCCTCTAAATGGGGATTCGCTCGGCGGCGCTCGACACGACGACAAGCAGGGCCTTAGCGGGCGATTTTGGATTGGCTGACGATGGCAAGGGATATAGATGATATAACACCATCTTGGCATCGTGCCGCACAAGAGTAGCGTGGGTCGGGAAGTAGAGAAGGTCGAAGAGGGGAGGCACCGCGCCGAAATGCCCGATGGCGCGCGTGGTTGTCCTTGTTGAGGGCAAGGCAGGAGAGCGTGCCAGTTGCGTGTTCATGGGCCTCCAATGATGACGTGCTCGAGCGGAGGCCTCCAAGTAGAAAATGGATGACAACGCAGATCACCCGGAGGAGCCACCCAGTGCGCGACCGCAACAAGAGGCTTGGAGCGAGCACGGCGAGCAATCAGAGCTGGACTTGGAGGACGACAGCTGTTGGGAGGAGATCGACAAGGGCACTGGCCGCTGGTCAACTCCCTCCTCGGGCGGGGTCGTGAAGGAGAGCGGAGGTGGTCGATTTGAGTCGCGGCAAGTCTGGCCGGCAAGAATGGGGGTCGCGGCGTCACCGCGATAATAGCAACATGTAGTACCACCACCTTGCCGTCCGGGACTCCGCAGCGCCGGTGGCAAGTGAGATCTAGCTAGCTACTGCTCTCTCCCTGCGAGCTTGACGACACGCGAGAGCCAGAGGCAGGGCCTTCTTCTTGCAAGCCGGAATGGGGAAAGAAAGAAGAGGGGAGGAGTGTATTGGGCTCCTCTACTTCCCTCTCGGGGAGCCGATGGAGGCTGCCGGAAGGGGAAGAGAGAGAAGAGAGGAGGAGAAAGGTGAGGAAGATGATGGAGGAGGAAGTCGTTGATAGGTGGGTCTCACCTGATGACTCAGCGAGTCCACCGCGATCAACCCGCCACATAAGACGAAACCACTTCCAAAACAACCGAAGGATTCTATTTACACTGGTATTAAAAGATAAGGGAGGTGTTATACCCGGAATTGCATTCAGGGAGGCGATTCAAGCAGGAGCCAGAGTTGAGGGACGACAAATAGACTTATTCCAATTTTGTATGAAGACATCATGACTTTGGTTGTTTTAGCTCCTATGGCAAAAGTTAGATCATGAGAAAAGACACTCTTAAAATATTTGTTATTTGATACCTTGTATATTAAAATATAGGACTATCTATGCACAATTTGATTGAAAACATCCCTATGAATCTTTTAAATTTTTGACCGTCCGATCGCTTTAACATTGGTGCTATGCAAACTGAAAGAGTCAATTAGGCCTAGAAGGGGGGGTGAATAGGCTAATTCAAAAACTTAAGTAAATGCGGAAGCAGGAATTTTTGGAATTTCGGAAAATGATTTTCGAAAGTTCCGAAAATAGCAGAGTAAGCGCACTTTAAAGTAAACTCTAGATCTAGCTTCCTACAATAAGAATATGCTAGCACAAACAGCAACTAGACCTATAGCGGCACAATCAAGCAAAGCTAGAGGAGTGAGAAAAGTAATATCACCAAAGTTGTAGCAAGATGAGTTGTTCCCGGAGTTCAAATCCTTGAGGGGATTCTACTCTCCGTTGAGGAGCTCACAAAGAGCCGGGTCTTCACTAACCCTTTCCTCAAGAGGTTGCACAAAGCACTCCTCCTTCCACTAGTGGTATCTCTTCCCTTTCGGAGGTGAGATCCGACCTTCACAAACTTCTCCCGGCCAACCACAAGTAGATCGGTGGCTCGAAAGTGACACCTAGCCGCCTAGGAGTCCTTAACCTCCAAGAGTAACAAATGAAGCAGAGAACTCACGGAGATGATGCAAGTGCTCATAAATCTTCACAAAGCCAATAAACACTCACACAAACTTGAATCCACAACTCTCTCACACACACCAAATTCGAATCGAGCACGGGTGAGAAGGGGAAACAAGAAAGTAAGGCTCAACAGTGAATCGCGAGATGAACAAGCCAAGGGCACGAAAATATCCAATGTCACCAGCAGCCCTCACAAGTGAAGAGAGTGGGCTATGTATAGCCACAGCTCCAGATCTGCCCGTTATGCACAATAATTGCATTTTTTGAAAAATCCGAAAATTAATATCGGACATATCCGAAAATTTCCAGATCCAAAACCGTCTTCTGGACATTTTCAGAAATTCCAAAAATCCCTTTCGGACAAGTCCGAAAATTTCCAGGAGCAATTTTGGTTCGCAGACATTTTCGGAAATTCCGAAAAAAGATTTCGGACAACTCCGGAAATTTACAGAAGCTTCACTACCATTTTCGGATGTTCCGAAAATTGCTTTCGGACAAGTCCGAAAATTTACAGAACCGAACTTTGCTTCTTAGTGATTTTCGGAAGTTTCGAAAATCACTTTCGGATAACTCCGAAAATTTTCAGAAGTCAAAAATTGGTTCTGTCTATTTTTGGAAGTTCCGAAAATAGTTTTCGGACAACTCCAAAAATTTCCAGAACGCAGAAACTGAGGAGAAACATTTTCTTAGAAATGATTTTGAGCACTTTCATCACTCCTCGTATGTCAATGCATCATCCCTCTTAATAGTGCGGTTTTCCTAATTACCCAAAGAGATGAAAATAAACAATACAACCTTTGATCATTGCCATAACTCATGATTTTCTCGTATTCTTTGAGTTATGCATTGCACTACAAAATGTCACGGACTAACAATCCTTCACATTCACTTAAATAAAATTGTTAGTCCTCTCTAATCGCATTGTCATTAATCATCAAAACAATTAGGGGCCTAGATGCACTTTCACAAACTAACTCTAAAACCCCTTCCTTCCTCCTTCTCCTCCTGAGATCCCCTCACGACGCTGTCGCCCCCTCACCAACGCCCTATCCGCACCACCTCTACCCACGTACTGCTGCCCAGCCTCATCGGTTGGCCGGAAGGGGTCAACGACGTTGGTGAGGCCCTCCTGACCAGCCCTCCTCCCCTCCCCTCTTCCCCTCTCCCCTCTCTTTCCTAACCCGAGGAGGAGGGTTACCCCTCTCTTCCCCAAACCAGTGACACGAGTACCCCCGCCCCGTCATCTTCCTCGTCTCCGGCGACTCTTCACTGTCGGATCCGCCACCACCAGCCACCACCTCCTAACCACATGCTTGCTTTGCTCTCGCCACCAACGCCGGCCCCACCACCCTCCTCCATCCCCACGGCTTTAGTGCCGGTGCCTCTTCATTCTCCCATGTCCACCGCCCATTGCCGGGCCGTAGCCTCCCACAACCATCCCTCTAAGCCCTGCGATCTCCCACCCCCCCNCCACCCTCTCTCACCCCAACTACAACTCGAGACCCTAAAACCTAACTCCAGTGCCTTCGTCGGGGTCGTCGCAGGTGGAGCAGAAAAGTTGGGATTGTCAGAGCATGAATCGTGAAACAAATCCTAAGATCAATAATCTGCATTATTTTGATCCAAAAATTCGTCGTCAGCCATTTAGCCAACCGTTAAAATATTCATTTTTAGTTGAACATGAGATAGAAAACAATATAAAATGTTTAAAACGCCCCTAACCATATTTGTCATATTATTTTTTTCCTCACTAACCAATGTGGTGGTTGCCGCAGAAGCAACGTGGCGAGGACAACGGTCACATGCCGCTCGATATTATCGACGCACGCCCTATAGCACGAGGGTATCGAGCAATCTAATATACATTATGGGTGTGTTTAGATCCAGGGGTGTAAAATTTTGGCGTGTCACATCGGATATACGGACACACATTTGAAGTATTAAACATAGACTAATAACAAAACAAATTACAGAATCCGTCTGTAAACTGTGAGACGAATCTATTAAGCCTAATTAATATGTTATTAGCAAATATTTACTGTAGCACCACATTGTCAGATCATGGCGCAATTAGGCTTAAAAGATTCGTCTCGCAATTTACACGTAAACTGTGTAATTAGTTATTTTTTTCATTTATATTTAATACTTCATGCATGTGTCCAAATATTCGATGTGACAGTTTGAAAAAATTTGACGAAGGATCTAAACAGGCCTATATCTCAACATTTGAAAGGGGAATTTCCGCACAAAAGGAATAAAATATGAACATGATTAGACACTTGCTGATCATCTCTGAGAAAATTCTAGGCTATTGCTTCGACACTTTCCAACGACATGAATACCCAAGACCATGCACCAAGAGTCATTGCTAACCATTACCATCACAAGTACGACGATGGACAGAGTTTTGCTGCATTCATTATGAATACGGATCTCCCGGGTGACCAATATTACCAATTAGTACGACACTAGCAATAAACATAATTCAAGGCTGGTCAAGTCACATTCGTGGTGGTAGCCCATCCATATGTTGGGAACGTCCACGACGAATTAACGACGTATCCATCTTTGGTGTCGATGTTGGCGGCAAAGGTGCTAGTGACCTAGGTGATGCACACGTTGGTGTGTTGCAAGGACATCAAGGGTGAAGAGAGGACAAAGATTTGTTGGTCAGGACTTCTACCGTAGAAGATCCCCGTTTTCCCGCATAAAAGTTTTTTATGTGACAAATCTACCAATGTTATTTTCACGTATCAAATATTAATAACTTTTATATGTATCATTGAGTAAATATTTGATGTTTAGAAATTGGAAAAAAGTTCATATACCCCCTAAACTCTTGATAGAAGTCTATTTAGCACCCTAAACTATAAAACGTACATCCAACCCTTTATACTTTGTAATATTGTTCAAAATACCCCTAAGGTGGTTTCGGATAATGGTTTTAGATATTTGGAAGCTTAAATGAGCGGGTTTGAATAACTGATATAGCATGTTCATATATCTTCAATCATCGATCACCAATTTATATCCCATAGTGATGTCATACTAGTATTAAATTAACATCCTTTTATAAGTGAGAGCAAAAAATAAGGATCAAAACGAAATATTTAGGTAGAGATTTTAACATATAGGTCCAATTCATATATCACGTAATCAAACTCATCCAACATATATGTAAATCAGATAAAAAAACACTATGCAAAACCACCTTAGAATGTTATATAAACGGTATTATATAGTTTAGGGGGTTAAATGTTCGGTTTCAAAGTTCAAAGTGCTAGATGGATTTTCAATCAAAGTTCATGAGAAATACCGTTTAGTTATATGGCGTCAACCTTGTTCTCACATACATAACGTTCTACTAATTTCTAAAGGTAAAAATCCAAATACACCATCATCATCAGTTATATAAACGGTATTATATAGTTTAGGAGGTTAAATCTATGTGAGAACAAGGTTGAGTTATATGACGTGACAAATACACCATCATCACCTGTTATATGACTTGTGATAGGATTCAATGTTTTATTTTCAATTACCATAATTATATGAGTTTGGTTTGTTACAGTGTACGAATATGTTACTAATAATATTAAAATCCGGTCTACTACTCAAAGTTTCACTGTTGTTCCTCCTGAACCTGAAGTCCCTCTTCGCCGCTCCTTCCAAGGTTTCTTCATGGGACACGTATCCAGTTTCATCCTTTCGCTTATGTTTATGCTTATTAGCTAAATTTTGAATTTTCAACTTTAAATTTGAAATTGATTTTGAGGTTTTTTCATTGTATTTTATTTTTCAGCCTTTGCTTTTATATCGTTAAGAATACATATGTAAAAATTTTATTTATAAATTATTTTTTATTTGCAAATATGCCGTTTCGCTTTTTTCTTTTGTTAGTTTGCCGTACTGCAGAGAGGAACTATGTGGACACTAATTTTTCTCTACTGCTACGGTAGAACGTAGTAGCACGGTAGCAAATATAGACAGTGCTAAATCCACTGTTCTGAAAGTACGTTACGCTGTTTTTTGTTTGCCGGTTACAATTGCACTTCATTCAGAGCCATTGGATGCAGATCAGACAGCACAAAAACATATTTCCTTCGTCAAAAAAACGAGTTGTTCTACGTTTCTGCTAATGTCCCACAAAAAATGTCAGTGAAGTAACAAATTTGATTATAGAAGTGGGACCATCCGTCTATCCCATCAAGTCATCTGACAATGAGTTTTGAAAGATTTTATTATCTAATTACATTTATTGTAGGGATTTTTTGTAACACGTTGAGTGTAGGTAGACTCAATGAAATGACAATCGAATCAAATAATTATGGGCAATTTAGTCATTTTAACATGAAGCTAATTTGGCTTAAAAACCTTAAATCATCAAGATTTTTGGGACGAAGCAAGTAGCTTAATGTACCAGTACCAGCCCTGTTTGAAACTAATTAAGTTAAAGATTTTACCTTATTTTCATTAGCATATATTTCAAACTACTAAACGGTGTGTTTCATACGTAAACTTTTTTTATATAATTTTTTTTAAAATATCAAATAAATTTATTTTTAAATTTTAAACAATTAAAACTCAATTATAATAGTTTTCTTATTTTTGCATATTGGTACTTAGGGTGAGTTCTTTACTCTACTTTCCCAACTCACATCTCTGTTTTTTCGCGCGCACGCTTTTCAAACTACTAAACGGTGTATTTTTTGCAAAAAGTTTCTATACGAAAGTTGCTTTAAAAAATCATATTAATCCATTTTTCAAAAAAAATTAATAAATACTTAATTAATCATATGCTAATGAGTCGTTTCGTTTTTCGTGCGAAGGAATTTCTTTCCTAACACACCAAAAAAAAAAAAGAACACATCTCCATCTTCAGCCACCCCCGTAACGAAATTCCACCAATCCGGACGCTCTTTCATCCTACCATGCCAGGCCAAAACGCTAAACCCCACGCCAACTACCGACCCAACCATCCACCCAACCCGCGTCCGCTACCCCGTCCCGCACGCCAATCACACGCACCGGAGAAGAGAGTCCCTTCTTTTTTTTCCTCCCCCCGTGTCCCGCGTGCCGGCGCAGCGCAGCGCGCAGTACAGTTTGATTGCCGAGCCGCTGCCCAGCCCAACCCGGGAAACGAACAGCCCGACGCCGCGACGAGACGACGACGGCGACGACCTCCTGTCGCGCGGTCACGTCCTCGTCAAGTCGTCACGGTCCTCACGGCGTTTCACATCTGACATCTCGCAGTCGCGGCTCCAACTCCNGCCGCCCCGCCCCGCCCCGCCCGGTCCGTCGTCTCCTTCCCCCACAACTCCACGGAAAAAACCTCGCGCTTCCCCCGCTCCGAGTCTCCGACCAACCCCCCACACAGTCACCACCAAACTCCTTCCTCTCCCTAGAAATATCCCGTGGCACGGCCCAGGCATCCGCCTGATTTGCCCAACACTCGAACAACTTGTCGGGAGAAGAGAGGAGGGAGCGATGGAGAAGGCGATCAACAGGCAGAGGGTGCTTCTGGCACACCTGGAGCCCGCGGCTAGCGCGAGCCCCGCCCCGCCGGCCATCACCGTGAGTCTCTCTCTCTCTCTCTCTCTCTCTCTCTTCGTCGTTTGATTCTGAGCGTCCAGGCTTGGTGAGGCCTGGGGCGTCCAGATCTGCGCGGCGTGCTGATGGTTTGTTTGTTGGTTGGTTTGGTTGGTGCAGGCGAGCGCGTGCGCCGCGGGGGACAGCGCGGCGTACCACCGTGGGGCGTGCTTCGCCGACGACGTCGTCATCGTCGCGTAAGTGAGAGGATCCTTCCCCGCGGTTCTTCCCTCTGGCCATGGCATGGCTCGATTTTGTGGCCTCTGATTAGATATTTAGATCGGTGGCCAGTGCGCTGTTATAGTGGAGAATTGATTCTAGGATGGATGGCTGCTTGTTGTTGACCGTGTTCTTCTCCCGGTCGATGGTTGTCGGGTCAAATTTAGTTATCAGTCAATCACGAACTAAATCTGGACCAAAATAAGGTCTTTCGAAAAATATCTGGACGAGAAAAAAAATAAAGCTATGAAAGTTATGAATGAAATTGGGCTGCTTGTTTCCGCTAATATTTTGAAGACCGCATGTTGAATAAGGAGAATGATATATAAACATGAAGGTTTTAGCATTGCCAACATTGGGGAAAGGGTGTCATAGTCTGATAGCCATTGTGTCATATGGTCTGGATTATATAGGATAGTTAGCTGCCGTAAGACAACTCGTGTTGGCTTAGTTTTTTTTTCCTTTGTGCATCCCTGCAGGTGCAGAGGCCGGATGTAATTTCATTGCTAAATAAAATATCCATTATCTAAAAACATAGGAAAAAGAGAGAACGAAAAAAGCTGTGAAAAACGCACGTGAAATTGTTGCTTGGTTTTACCGCTAGATTCAGTGGCAAGTGATTATTTTTCTTATGTGATTATCGTAAGTCATAAATAGAAGTCAATCATAGGTCTTTTGTGTCTTCAGTGCCTATAGGACAGCAATTTGCAAGTCCAAGAGAGGTGGTTTCAAGGATACTCCCGCAGAGGACCTCTTGGTTCCAGTATTCAAGGTTTGTATTTGTTATCATATACTCGTTTTCTCCCAACTTGACAATTAGCGAACTGGTTGCTTCTGTCTCGACCTTTGGTCTCATTCTCATATATTTTGCCTCCCAACTACAGGCTTTGATAGATAAAACGAAGTTGAACCCAAGTGAAGTTGGTGATATTGTTGTTGGTACTGTTTTAGCTCCTGGGTCCCAAAGGGCAATTGAATGCAGAATGGCTGCATTTTATGCTGGATTCCCTGGTAAGAATCATAACCTTTATTATGTTTGCCTTTAATATTGGACTGTCATCATTCTCGACTTGATTAATTTGTTTTGTATGCTCCAGATACCGTTCCTCTTATGACTGTAAACAGGCAATGTTCGTCTGGGCTTCAAGCAGTTGCAAATGTTGCTTCTAATATTAAAGCAGGACTTTATGACATTGGTATGATTCGTTGGTGGTTAATCTTAAGTTCTTTTTGTGAGGAAAAGTTTGAAATATTTTTTTAATTCATTGGTGAACTGACTTTTGTTCTATTTATTCAAAGGTATTGCTGCTGGCCTAGAGTCCATGACAGTGAACCAAGTTCGCCTTGATGGGCAAGTGAATCCCAAAGTAAGTGAAACATGATGGTCAATGCAGCAAGATAATCTTTATATGCACATATAAAGATATTTGAGCTTGATTTTTTTGCTGAAATTTCCCACTATTTCAGATTGAGCTGTTTTCTCAAGCACGCGATTGTCTTCTCCCGATGGGCCTCACGTCTGAGAATGTTGCAAAACGATTTGGCATAACACGAATGGAGCAAGACCAAGCTGCTGTAGGTTGCCTTGTCACTTCTTTCTTTGTACGTGTGTATTGATTACACAGTCAAGTGTTGCACAATATAGTTCTTTCCCTTATTATTTTTATATATTGATGTTTAGGTTGAGTCCCACAGGAAGGCTGCGGCTGCAGCTGCTTCTGGTAAATTCAAGGAAGAAATTGTTCCAGTTCACACGAAGGTAATTTAGCAGCTTGGTTTTCTTCCTAAAATAACTATCTGAACTCTTGAATATTATTGTTACATAATAGTCTTCTGTTTACTGTTTTATCCTGACATGATCATCCTGTTGTGAAGATTGTGGATTCAAAAACTGGTGAGGAAAAGGAGATAGTGGTCTCAGCAGATGATGGAATCCGACCAGGCACTTCATTGGCAGTCCTGTCAAAACTCAAACCAGCATTCTCTAAAGATGGCACCACTACTGCTGGTAATGTGTAATAAAAGTTTGTTAGGCACAACTGTTGATTAGTTATATTCACCTCTCAAGATTAGTGTTTGTTTTAACCCATAGGAAACGCTAGCCAAGTAAGCGATGGTGCTGGAGCAGTCTTACTAATGAGACGTGACATTGCTATGCAAAAGGGTCTTCCAATAGTTGGCGTCTTCAGGTATCAATATTTTTCTGTATATCATATCTTGGGTCACAACTCACATCTATAGGCATTTTTTTCAGCCCTAATTAAAAAGTACTGAAGCGCATTAATTTTAACAAGGTGGTTCAATCTTCTCTTGTTAGTCATGAAAGCAAATAGGCATATTTTCAACTAACTATCGCAAAACTTTGTTAAAAAACTCAACATGAGCTGAATGTGGAAATGTAGGAGCTTTGCAGCAGTCGGAGTTGATCCAGCTGTAATGGGTGTTGGTCCTGCTGTTGCCATCCCTGCGGCAGTGAAAGCTGCTGGTCTTCAAATAGATGATGTTGACCTTTTCGAGATTAATGAGGTATACTTTCATCCATTCATGGAGTTTCTCCACTAGACAACAGATCTGCCTGGTAATATTTATTTGCTCTTGTACATAGGCTTTTGCATCTCAGTACGTATACTGCTGCAAGAAGTTGGGACTTGATTCTGCAAAAGTTAACGTTAACGGAGGTGCAATGGCTCTTGGGCATCCATTGGGTGCTACAGGTATTTTCTTTCTGCTATCCTTGATACTTATCATATAGCCAAACTGTTGTTTTAGTATCAGAAATTTCAGTGTTGTTTTTTTTTCAAAAACAAGCATCAGTATTTTCAGCAATTTCTGAAATACCTTCCGCCCAGCCTCTTTTTTCTGTCGACTAGCGTATATGCCAATTGCAATGATATTTCCCATGTTTCCTCGTTTGCAGGTGCACGGTGTGTCAGTACCCTTCTCAACGAAATGAAGCGACGGGGCAAGGACTGTCGATTTGGTGTGATTTCCATGTGCATAGGTACAAAACCATATTCCATTGGCCTGCATGAAAACTCAAAATAATTCTTTCAGCTGGGAGTAGAATAGAACTTGACAAGAACTTCTGGTGAACAGGTTCTGGCATGGGGGCTGCTGCTGTCTTCGAGCGTGGGGATGCAGTGGATGAGCTCACTAATGCTCGGTGCATCCCGACCCATAACCGGCTTTCGAAGGACGCCATGTAACTAGAATTATATATATATGTCATAAAAATTGTGCAACTGCCGCTATTGTTTCAAATATCAACACAAGAGTAGGGAATAAAGCGCTTGTGTATCTGTAATATCATCCAGCCCTGAACTTGGCTAGTTGGAGAATCCTTGTTAATTAGGAAATTCATGCATAATAACTCAAAAGTTGTCACTTGTCAGCCTGTTCATCTAATTACCTTTTGCTTTCGAAAGTTATCAGATGATTGTTTATTTGTATCAGAAAACGTTGTGAAGTCTGATGCATATGACGCGGGATTCCAGTGAAAGGATAGACCAACTTATCTAAAAAAAAACTTTGAGAATTTGGCACCTGTTTTTTTTTTGTCTTTCCCCTGTTCAAATTTATGCATAAATTGAAGGGGGGATTCTGTCCGAGACAAAAAGTATACTTGGAAAACATCTTTGTTCCTAGTTCGATGCTTGAGCCCATGCTTCTCTTCAAGTAGAGAATGAAAAACTTTGGACCTGTTCAGATTGGTGTCATTTTAAATCATACCATTGTTTGATAAAATTGATAATCATATGGTCGTATTTAGTTTACTACTAAATATTGGTAATGTTTAGGAAATTTTAGCAATATCATATTTAGTTCATCCTACCAAAACTTGGCAATATTGTCAACTTACCAAAATTTTGACATTGCCATATTTTGGAAATGTTTATTTTGGCAGTAATCTGAATAAGCCCTTCATGTTCCATAGATCGTGAAAGTATCATGGGATGTTTGCCTGTTTGGATGCATTGCCATAAAAGTATGGCTAACGAATTATTGCCACACACTTTTGCGGTACGATGTGGCAAAAAAAGTGTAATTTCTTAAAGAGTGTTGTAGGGCATATTTGGTTACATACAACGCTTTGTCATGTTAAGGTGGTGTTTGAAAGTCCTAAAGATAGAGATGAAGATGAAGATAAAGTGTTTCACACAAAACAAGGTGACAATAACGTACGATTAATTAAGTTTTAATTATTACAAACTTAAAAAATGGATTAATCTGATATTTTAGAGCAACTTTCATATTAAAAATTTTTGCACGAAACGTACCATTTGAGAGATTGAAAAGCGTGCCACGAAACTTTATCTTTTATCCGTACTGTTTTAGAAGAAAAGAACAGGGCCTAAATGTCATAGACATATTTCTGTGGTAAATCTTGCCACATATGCTGCTAGCACATTGTTAGTCATACTTGTGGTAAAGTTTGGCGGAATGTTCTAAAGTTTGCCACTCAACTAAACAACCTTCGGTGTATCATCCCGTTTGAAGGGATAACACAGAAGCTGTATAATCTGATTCGATCATGTTCTATAGACTATGGTCAGCCATATATGTCAAGTTGGTTCATGTATTCATATGGTTTGTCTTGAGAGGGACAAAAGAGATAGGTGAGAGCCAGCCAATAATAGGAGAGGTTAGTGGATGAGGCAACGACACATTGTCAGGTAATGCCTCGGTGTAGCAATCGTCCATTTGCATGAGGAAGGACAGGTGGCAAGGCAGCGAGAGTACGAGGGCAAGGGGTGTGGCGTGACTGGTGTGAATCTAGGGTTTGGGTACGGCAGCTTGTTCAGGAGGTGGTTATCCATCGTCGTTTCTTTGATTCGATGGATGTGCAATAACGGGCACGTTGTTCCACGTGGATGGTCGGATCAACTCTGGTGCGTGATTGAATAAAACCAGTGTGTAATTAACTAGAAATCAAGAGGGGCTTTATGTAAAATTCGTGTTGTAGATAAATGGAAGGAAATGCATACGGGTTAAAAGTTTTAAGGAACTTTATAGGAACTCCAGCCATAATAGATAAATATTGGATTCCGACTTGGACTGTGTATAACCTTTTCTTGCTATAAAAGAAAGAGGGGGAAAGGTGGAGGGATGGATCGGAGAGCAAGGTAGTCAATATATTCTACTAGGTCCTTGGCTATAAAAGGAGGAGAGGGAAAGGGAGAGGGAGAGGGACAGATTGGAGAAGGTACTCATATTCAACTAGGTTAAAGCAAGTTGAATTCGAGCCGATTGAAGTCGAATTCAAGCGGATTGAAGTGAGGAAGCTAGTTGATTCCTTCAACTGTCGGAGTCGGACACCTGATCTTAAAGGTAATCATCAAACTAACTAGAATAGATCTACTTGTTTGCATACATAGAGTTTTTTTTTTGGGAAACATAGACTTTTATTTGTGAGGAGATCTGAAGTTGTACGGGAGTAGATCTACTCATCTACATGCATGAGGGTTTTTTAGGGACATAAGTTTTATTTGTGAGAAAATCTACTCATCTACACACAGTTTTTTTAAGGGAACATCGATCATCGATTTTTAACCACGAGAAGATCTGAGGTTTTTTAAGGGAACATTGATCATCAATCTTTAAACGCGAGAAGATCTAAAGCCGTATAGGAATAGATTTACCCATACCTACATACTCACTTCATCCCATAAAAAACAACTTTTAGGGATAAATCTTTTCCAAAAGTTGATTTATTTTTAGGATGGAGGGTGTAAGTTTTTTTTTTGAAAATATATTTTGATTTGAGGGGATCTGAACACATACAAATGTGTTGCTATCATTGCGTCTTCTACATAAATTTAGGATCAAAGTATTATTGTTTCCAATTATCCATATCACTTACGTATTCAACTTTTTTAATTATCGATAATTTTTTCTCAACCTTACATCTATCAAACCATATGATGAGATTCACCAGCACCAAAATCGAATTACAGTTGTAACCAGAGTCCAACCACCTAAATATCCTAACTAAGTTTTCACCCAAGAGTGGGCCAAACCAATCTTAAAAAAAATCTTTAAAGAAAAGCTCTATCCCCATTCATAAAAATAAAAAATTCAAATCTGAAACAACTTTGTGCCAATCCTTCTGGCCTTCCCAGATCACAAATTCACAATCCTAAAACTGATACAAAATTTTCCTCCCTCCACCGAACTACTCCACCCAAACAGTGAAATCCCAGCGAAAATAGCACTGTAGATTCAAAATTCAAATTCGATTCACAGATTTCGAGAGATCAAAAACTTGGTGGGAAGCCTGTACAGGAAGAGGGAAGTTGAAAAAGCGCGGACCGGGTTGGTCGTGGTTTTTTCAATCGCGGTTGGGTGAAGAAACCTTTTCCGGCGTCTCCTCGCCTTTTTCCCCATTCGCTCACGCATCTCATTTGTACCCTCCGCCGCTTTACCCCGCAAAAACCCCCCATCGCCGTCGCCGCCATCGCCGCCGTCGCCGTCGCCGTCGTCCTCCTCGTCGGCCGACGGAGAGTAGCGGAGGGTGTGCTCCGGGGCGGGCCGCGCGAGGCCTGGCTGCCGGGGTTGCTCCGTCCCCTGGGGCGGCGCGGCGCGGTTTCCCGAGGTAATCGGTCCACAGCTTCGGTCGGTGTCTCCGGCTCTAGGCTTTCCGCCCGCGTGCTCTGGTGGTGTTGCTTGGTGTGATGGCGTGGTGTTGCGATCGTGGTCGGTTAGCTGCAGCGTCCGTGGATGTGTTCGTGTCTGCGTTAGCTCCGGAGAAGCTGTGTGGGGATTTTGGAGGGTAAATGTGTGGTCGTTTTGCTGGGGCGGGGATTCGTCGGATCGCTAGATTGTTCTCCTCTGGTTCGTGTTGTGGTTTTTTTGGGTGTTCCGTGGTAGTGCTGGGTTCCGAATTTGGCGCCGCGTGCTTCGTTCCTGACTTGGAGTGCCTGCATTGCTAACTCTGTTTGGGAGAATCACAGGAACATTTTATTTAGCAAAGTATTTTTTTTTAAATTTTTGATTCTTATGTCTGCGTTTGGACTGTTATTTAGGGTTTAGTGACGTGCTAGCTCAGTTTTGGGTTGGTTGGGGTCGTTGTGACTTGGTGGGTTGAAGCTTTCTTTTGTGGTTTCCTCGTGTGCTTTTTGGTCATGCTTATGTGATTATGCCCTCTATTGCTGCACACATTCTTAAGTAATTTATGGTCCATTAATCCTTCAATCAAACCCTACTATTGTGTACTCCTTTTACTACTATGCGATGCTCCTTTTACTACTACTGCCTCTTGGCTTGATTGACTGTGTAAACTTGCATTCTTGTTTCCCTCAATTTCAAATATCTGTATTCTCTATGTGCAGAAAAAAAAGAGTTCATTCACAAGAATGGCACCGTTTATGTGTCTGTAGCTGCAATTGATAGTGAACACTATGGATGAGAATAGAAAATTATCTGATGACATGTCCAATAAAATGAAACCTCTTCACTCAAGTGGAGAGGCAGGGGCAGATAAAATTGTAATTATTGAACCTGAAAGTGACGCAAATAGATTTGAAGTGGAAACTGACTCAAGACATGGTATCTGTGAGGCGCACAAGGTGCATGAATATGGAACGATGGAAAATGGTTTGCATGAGGAAGCATCCATTACGGATGATGATTCAGAGAATGACTCGTATGAATACCTTCTTCGGGAATCGGACAATGAGCAAACTTCAGAGTCTGATGCTGGTGAGGGAGACAATGAGGTATATACATCTAGTTAGCTATTGCAGTATCTGTGGGTGGGTAACTTAAGTTTTATCTTACCCTGTTGGTGTTTATGGGATCTAATCCTTTTCAATCAATGTAAATAGTATGATCAACATTTGGACGCATTAAGGAATATACCCACTCGAGGATAACTCTTTTGATATGCCCTTTGCTATACTCGCTCTCATTATATTTGCACCACATTTATGTTAGGTAGACTACACATCACTGTCACCGTATTAGATAAACATGTTTATTAGTATTGTTTCCAATGCTATTACTAATCTTTTGGTCGAACAAATTGAAACATAGAACTTGCTGGTATCTGTTCTGCGGATGTATTGTGTTCTGTTCTGTTCAACTGTTGGAAATCTTAGTGTGGCTTGAGTTGTCATGCTTTCTCTTTTTTGTGTTTTTGTTACCATTTTTCTGAAAATTGATTCCTTATAGGCACCTCTGACTGATGAAGAGGTTGAAGCATTAATTGCCGAATTCCTTGACGTTGAGAGCAAGGTATTTGCCACTGTTGTTTTATTCATTTTTTTCCCTAACGTTTTCCATTTCATCCATTTTATTCTTTGGAAACACTAGGCAGCTCAAGCGCAAGAATCACTTGAAAAGGAGTCACTGGAAAAGATTGAATCTGAAGTAAGATTGGAGCTATCGGAGAGTCTCCGAGGAAATGAGGTCCGTAACACTGTCAATATGCTTATAGTTTATTCTATAATGCATAATTCTTCAATGATTAATCTATTTGTGCATTGTATATTTTTTCTTACCTTGAATAGTTAGAGTCAGCTGTTTCTACTGAGATGAAGCAATACAAGAAGGAATGGGAATCTGAACTTGATGATTTAGAGACTCACATTACTGTTCTCTTGGTATGTTTTTGCCTCAAAGGGGATTGTTTTGCCCATTAACGAATAATAATTATATTTCTCTGTTAGGTCAATGCTTGCCACCATTCCTATGTGGTGTGTTAGATGTATGTCATAAGTACTTGTTCCATGTAAATTATTGAAGCACTTTTACATTAAAACATATTGATTTATCAAAATGAAGGCCAAAATATTTCTTTATCTTCTTGTTTACTGTTGTACTCACATTTACAGTGTCAATGAATTAAGTATACATTTTATAGTCCCTTATTTAGATTAATTAGAGTTCTTGACCTGGAAAAAACACTAGAACAATAAGCGATTATTCTTAAAGCTTGACCTGTCATGCCTGTACCAAGTACTGTATACTGTAAGGCTTGTCATATTAATTTAAGAATTTATATAAATCAAGATATGTTTATTTGGAAAAATTGGTTCCATACATCGAATGATATCCACTTTCGAGACATACCATTGAATCTTTCTGGCTCTTTTTCATACCACTCTTAACTTTCATCCGTTACCAATTTTACCATTTCATATCTTAGCTCTTTCCCAATTTCTATGATTTTAGATGGAAATATTTTACACAGAAAACTTCAATTTATATTAGAAGCAACTTATGTAGAAAAGTTCACTTGTATTTTTTGTGTGTGCAAAAAAAGGGTATGTTCAAGTGCTACGAAACCAATTTTATGTTTATTAAATTTCCAAGTTCTTTGTTATATGTTTCTTTAGTTACCTGTAATCTCGAAGAGTTATCTCCTTTATGAAATCCAAGAAAAGTATTAGACGATACATTTGAAATTTTCAATGTAGGAGCAACTTGATGCTGCTGGTGTCGAACTTCCCAGCCTCTATAAGTCTATAGAAAGTCAAGTTCCAAATGTTTGTGAAACTGAAGCATGGAAGAACAGGGCTCATTGGGCTGGTTATCAAGTGCCTGAGGAAGCTAATAAATCAATCAGAGAAGCTGATGAATACCTCCAATCCTGTAGATCTGTAAGGAGGTAATGTTGGGGCCAAATTTAGTGTATTCCTGTGTTTTCTTTCTCAAATCTGACCTTGATTCACACACTTCAATTAGAAAACATGGGAGGCTGCTGGAGGAAGGTGCTAGTGGCTTTCTTGCTGGAAAGATTCCTGTTGGGGATGATGGATCTGCACAATGCCATGAGAAAAGTTGGAATGCATTCAATGAACTTACCAAATCTAAGGAATATGCTGAAAGTACTTTCGGAAGTAGTAACTGGGCATCAGTTTATCTGGCCAGTACCCCACAGGAAGCGGCCGCCTTAGGTCTCCAATTTCCAGGAGTTGATGAGGTGTGACTTAGACTGATCAACTGCTATAATTCTGTACTACTTTTATACATTTTTATTAGCTCCACAAGAAATTCCTGAAACAAAAGAAACTAGGATCTAAAGACAGGCACCAAGGATCAAAGTAGTTTGTATTTTAGGCCTTGAGGCAGGGCTCAAACATTGAAGACCACAGAAACATGTGAGCTTAGTTAAGATCTCCAATATGGTTTGTGCTTGTGGTATGGGTTGTATGTGATTTAAATGACTTGTATGTTTAACACTGTCAGCTGTGAGGCCTTTCTATGTTGAAACTTGAACACATCCTTGAGTCATGTACATTGCTGTGTATGTTGCATTATGTCAATTCAGGGTCACATACATTTAGATTAGAATGTTTCAATTAGTTTGTTCTAATGTACATATCAGTTAGAAAACATTTAGTTATTTTTTTGGTTTACATTGTCAATACTAAAAATAAAATTATTTTAGGTTGTTTTTCAGTCATTTCTTATATAATTGTAAATAACTGGCTCAGCTTACCATTTCCCATTATACTGGAACTTCTCTGTCTATACGTAAACCCAACTTTTCACTTATTTTTAATCTGTCTTTCACGTCAATACAGTTCCATTAAATCTCCAACTCTCATTGTCCTACAGGTGGAGGAGATAGCTGAAGTTGAGGGTGCTGTTGGTGACATAAAAGGTGTCGATGAAATAGAGCTTTCTGAAGAGCAGAGAAGAAAATACAGAAAGGTAAGTTGAAACTAGTTTTGTTGTGCTACAGAGCTATATAGTTAGGCCTTGTTTGTGCTGCTGTTCTTAGTCTTTCATGTCTCCTGCATGCATGTTTGTAGTCATTTTATTGTGTTTATACTTATTTCCGTTTTATTACTTTGATTTATTGCTATGTGTAAACACCTGAATTCTAATGTTGGTTTGTTGGCCGATATAACTCCTTTATGTTATCTTTTTTGCATTTATAACTATTTCAGTTGCATGATGGATGATATAATTTTTATTTCTACATGACCATAATGATTCTCTGATGTGATTGCAATACAAATATCGCAGTTCTTGACTTCTTGTTTAACAGCTGAGGGCTTTTATGTTGTCTGGTATGCACTTCTATTTCATTTTCTTCATTTTTTTTCCCTCAAATGTTGTACATCTATGTAGGTAGCAGAAGAGGATGATGCAAAGACGACAAAACGTCTGCGGCGCTATTTGAAAGAAAGAAGGACAAGATGTTTGTATAAGGTAACTGACAAAGTTTTATTTAGTTTGAGCTCTATTTTGCTTATTTACCCATTTTGTTATCTATATGATTGTTGATTTGGTTATTGTTTTATTGGGTGCACTGTTTAGCATTTCATCTACTGTCTTGTTTTGCAGGAGAACTTTGGTTTGGCCTCATCATCAAATGGACGCTGCGAGCTGCCTCCCGAAAAACTCAAAACAGATGAAAATGGAGTTTCTGTTAAGCTAGCGAAGCGCACACGTGAAGATGATTTTGAGTTTGACAATAAGAGGTCAAAAACTGTAATTATTGAAAGTGATGATGACATGCAGACTGATAGCAAGCCAAATTCAGCACCAAGTGAAAATGTGGCTGATATTATTGATCTTGATATCTTCCCATCACAAAGCCCTAAGCTAGGTGATAAAGTTCGGCCTAAACCTTTCAAGTGTACTATTTGCACTGAAATGTTGAATGTCCCTGAAGTGCATCGCCACCCAGTATTGGATGTTATAATTTGTGGATCTTGCAGATTTCTAGTGATAGAGAAGAATCGTCTCGAGGTGAATACATACAACTTCTGTAGATTTCAAGATAATTTCAAATAACATTGATTCTTTTTTTTTGGAAATGTATTATGCAATCATAATCTTAGATATACTCGATGTTTTATACAGGATCCTGTGTCTGGTGGTTATTGCACCTGGTGTGTAAAAAGTGAACAGCTTCAAAGTTGCAGCTCTTGTAAACTGCTTTTCTGCAGATATTGCTTGTCAAAGAATTTTGGTGAAGAAGACTTATCAGAAGCTAAAGTAGCTGGTTGGCAATGTTGCTGCTGCCTACCCAGTCAACTGGAACATTTAATTTCTGACTGTGACAAGGCCCTGAGTGGTGTTGAGTCTTCTGATCCTGAGAATGACTTTGCAGAGCTTTCTGTAATAGAGAGCAATGGTCCTTTTAGGTATGCCTTTTACCATTGTATTGTTTATTTTATCACAATTCTTAGCATTTGGTTTACTATTACTTTTGTTGACATGGATTAAATATTGAAACTTTTTCCTTGCTAATTGTTTACACAAAACATAATCAGCAAGCGAAAAATGAAAAAGAGGATAAGAAGGATCATGGATGACGAAGAACTTGGAGAGGAAACAAAGCTTAAAATTGCAATGGAGAAGGTCTGTAGTATTTTAGGATTTGATAGACCATATCTATGTTTGTTTGAAGCTATCGAGGTTATAATCTAAACATTCTTTTGTAGGCTAGGCAAGAACATCTGAAGTCCATGCAAGAGCAATCTGCCAGCAAGTTAAAGAGCAACAGTATCGGAACTTCCTTTGAAGCACCATCTGAGGTTTCACTAGAATATGTTGGGGATGGACATATAGTAAACCTTGCCCGTGAGGAAGATGAAGCACCTGTTAGAATTCCAAGCAGCATATCTGCTAAACTGAAACCTCATCAGGTTTGCTTTTTCAAATATACATTGTATTGCTCATTCATCTTATAAATTACATTTAGTTTGAAACACTACGCTGAACATTGCAATGTGTAGGTGCTGAAACATCAAATAGAAAGTCTGATATGCATCTTAACTTTCTTTTCTTATTTTTGCTTTTAAACTGGCTAATTACCTGTTCGACATTCGTGTGCCAGTATCGCATCACCATCACACTGGTCATGATTTCTGTACAGTTGTACCCATACTGTTAGAGGAAGCTAAAATATATCATGATATTTCAGGTATCAGGAATAAGATTTATGTGGGAAAATGTGATCCAATCTGTCAAGAAGGTCAAATCTGGGGATAAAGGTTTTGGTTGCATTTTAGCTCACAACATGGGCCTTGGGAAAACTTTTCAGGTTTGTACTGACTTTTGTCCTGTAATATATATTCTTGATTTCTTCATTACATGATTCATCCATATTATCATATTTTCCATGGTTATTAGATCATATTTTAGGATCTATTGATCTATTCTTTGGGTGTCAGTTGACCTTTAATTGTTGTACTTGTATTGCTGGATTTGTTAACTATAACTATGTTCCAATTGTTTTTCGATCATTCAAGGTGGCCTTTGTTTTCGCTTTCCTGTTTCCATTTCACAAAAAAATAATGGAAACTGTATTCTTATATTTTTGCATTTTGAGTTTGCAGGTTATTACATTCCTGTATACTGTTATGAGATGCATCCAGTTGGGACTGCGCACAGCGCTTATCGTTACCCCCGTCAATGTTTTGCATAACTGGAAGAAAGAGTTCATCAAATGGTGTCCAGCAGAACTGAAGCCACTTCGTGTGTATATGTTGGAGGATGTTCCAAGGTGCAGGTTAATTTTTTTGTTACTTATCTTGTCTTATGTTTGCATGTATGCACTGTGGAATTTTAATTAGACTATGAAACTCTTGCACATAGGTTTGAAGCAACTTAGCACAAAACTTAGCTAAAGGACAAGGAAAGATCTATTAGATCTACCTATATACCAATCAGGAAATCCAGACCTAAGTTATTTCTAAAATCTAATGATACCCTTCTGTCCAACTAACCTCAATCGCTTGAATCATTCTTTGTAGACCTTGCTTTGAATCATCCCTCAAATGTTGTCTTATGTGATACATGATACTCCCTCTGCCCCAAAATATAATTTGAACTAGAAAGGTAGCTATATTTTGGGATGGAGGTGGGGGGCGGGGGTACTAAATTTGTTTCCTAATTCATGTAACCTAGAACCTTTGTTATACCATCTTGTATAATCTTATTATTGTCCCTACTGCAATACTAGATAGTTGACACGTGCCAGCCTTAAAATAAATTATACCCTGTGAGCTATAAGGATAAACTCAAACTCTGCATGTGTTAATCTGTTACTCTCAAACTTAAAAACTGTTGGTGAGCTAGCCATCCCAGGTTCGATTCCCCCCAAATCTTGCAAAATAAACTGTTCACATGTGTAGGCTCATTTGCAACATTTGGACGGTTACTGGCATTACCCTTTATTTCTTCCCTAGAATTACGTCACAAATCTCACTTGGTTAGATATGGTTGATTTTTCCTAATGCTGGACTAACAGAAATATGAAATGACAGATTCAGTATGGTATGATGTTGATAACCACTAATGAAAGTTAACTATGTTCCAGAAAATCTTCAATTTCACCTCAGCAGTGTTAGGACATTGTTGTCGAGCTTCTTTTTATTGCATTATTTGGTATTTCCCTTTTCATGGCCTTGCATTAGTACATGTATTGCACTTGAAAGCTATGTTCAGCACTTTAGAACCTTTGGCAGCATGTGAATTGCTTTAGCTTCAAGGCATCTTTCGAAATGCAACGGAAGATGCAGGTATCACCATGTCCTTGTACCGATAGGTTCAATTGATTACCTGCATAACCAACCTGTGGCTAGATGTATTGGTATGAATATTCTTGTAAGCCCTTTTCTGCTGATGATGCAATGTCTGCCTATGTCAAAACTTCTATATGCTGTGGAAATATGGTTTCATTATGATTATGATGGGGTATTCTATTTTTGGCCTGAAATGACTCCCCTTTCATTTGTGGTTTTTTGCAGGGCAAACATTCAGTATTTACTAAAAAAGTGGCGAATAAAAGGTGGTGTGCTTCTGATTGGTTATTCATCATTCAGAAACCTTTTCCTTGGAAGGACTGCAAGGGACAAAACTGTTGCAAACGAGATCACTAATGCTTTGCAGGTGATGTCCCATTTGTCCTGTTGTTATATTTCAAGCTTTTATGTTATGTCAAGTCATAGTCATTTTCCTTTTTCATCCATATCTTATACCCCTCCTTTCCATGGGTATACTAATGTTTCGATCACCATTCCACTTTATGTGGTAATATAACAATCATAGATGTTCATCTGGCATGAGTTATGTATCATTATACTGTATGTATGTTTTCTTCCAACCTTGTTCTTTTAGATGTGGGTTTTGATACAGTCCATTTACATATGTCACCATCAGTGTGGGCCAGATATTCTTGTATGTGATGAAGCACATATAATTAAGAACAGGAGAGCTGACACTACACAAGCTTTGAAACAAGTAAGGACACAGAGAAGAATTGCGTTAACTGGATCTCCGTTGCAGAATAATTTGATGGAATATTACTGTGTAAGGAATTATGCACTCCTACCCTAAACCCTAAACCCTAAACCCTTGCTACTTTACCTTCCAGCTACCAACAGTATTTTGATGTCTGATTGTTGTACTTTTCTAATGGCTTTTGGTTTTCTGGTTAACAGATGGTTGATTTTGTTAGGGAAGGTTATCTTGGAAGTAGCCATGAGTTCCGTAACAGGTAAATTGATGCTCTGATCTCTTTTACTGTGGCACATTAATATTCTGGACATTTGAATGATATGCTTTGCATTATCAGGTTCCAGAACCCCATTGAAAATGGGCAGCACACTAATTCTACATCAGATGATGTCAAGATCATGAACCAACGGTCACACATTCTGTATGAACAACTGAAGGGATTTGTCCAGCGAATGGACATGAACGTGGTGAAGAATGATCTACCAGCAAAGAAGGTTTTTGTTGTCACTGTTAAACTCTCTCAACTACAAAGGAAGCTGTACAGAAGATTCTTGGACGTGAATGGTTTCTCAAGCAGTGCTTCTTCAGAAAAATCTTTTCAGCGGAGTGGCTTCTTTGCCAAGTACCAAACATTAGCCCTGGTGCGACGTTTTTGCATCTTTATGTCTTTTTCTTAGATAACATGGCAATGTTCTGTTGTAGTACTATCATATTTGTTTATGTTCTTTCTTCTTATGCTCGACAATATGCTTCAAGTGTAGATATGGAATCATCCTGGTCTTCTCCAGATGGCTAAAGAACAGAAAGGAAATTTGCGCCAAGAAGATGTTGAGTCCTTTCTGATGGATGAGAGCTCTAGTGATGATAATATTGAAAATTACTTGCCAAATAGAGGTAATCCTTCCTTTTGAGATTTGACAAATTGCTTCAGACTTCGGCAAATCTGCACGCTTCTTTTTTCTATTTGTAATTAGTAAAATATAATATAATCTTATCAGTGTTTGATTGACTATTTTTTGGTTCAGAAGTCAGAACCCAAACTTCTGATATATTTCAAATTCTCCTTTTTTTCTCCTTTGAGAAATTAACACTTGGTCCATACCTTTTGTGATTTGCACAGAGAAGCTGAGAAGCAGAAATGATCAGCTATCCAAGAAAAGTTCTGATGTTGTAAATGAGGTACTTGAATATATATTGGTTATAAATTGTTTCAAGTTTCTAATTTTACAGAATTTTAAGAAATTAATTGTCATGTAATTCGGTCATGCATATGATATTTTAATATTATGATTTCTAGCTGCATGCTCTATTTTGTCTGATAGTCTGGTCTCTGGTGAGTCTGGTCTTACCTGTGCAATAATGTTTAGTTTAAACCAAAAACAGATGGCTAAGGAACATATGTGCATATCCTTTATTGTAGGAAAGTAACTGGTGGGAGAATCTTCTAGATGAAAATGCTTATAAGGAAGCAGATTATAGTGGCAAAATGGTTTTACTCCTTGATATCCTGTCATCATGTTCTGAATTGGGTGACAAGGCATTAGTGTTCAGCCAGAGCTTGAGCACTCTGGATTTGGTGGAATTTTATCTATCTAAATTGCAAGTTAAAGGAAAAGAGGGCAAATATTGGAAACAAGGCAAGGATTGGTACAGGTGTGCTTTTACACTCAATGCATTTATTTTTATACACGAACTATACAACTATCAGTGTGGTGGTTTCATAAGTGACAATTTTCTGTTACTTTGCTTTGTTATTTTTGTACGCACCTAGCCCTGTTCGGACTGTATGGAGATTCACAGGTATATTGGCAAGAGATGCTAGGAATTTGGCATCTTGACCCTTATGGATAAGTGTTATATTTTTTTATTTAAACTGAATCCTGAAAAATCTAGTATGATAATAAAATACGAAAAAAAAAGTAATCACTTTCGCTTCTGCTTAATCAGTGGAAAAGGAGGCATCTACATCATCGATTGTGTTGCGTTGTGCAACTTAACCAAATCATCATATGTATAATAGAGCTTTTATAATTGTATATCAAATAAAATAAAATTATATTTTCAGATAAAAAGGTTCATATTACATACAACTCTATTTTCAAATGAATTGTTTTGTCACTACTGGCTAGATAATGAATAAAGATACACATCCAAACACTGCAAGCTTGCATTTTGTGTTCTACGAGCATGAATTCACTAGCACAGTTGCTGCTTGCAACTGATCATGTCATGTTCTTTCTGCCTATCTACATATTTTTACTGGTCAGTAGTAAACTAGTATTACCTCTGTATTTAAATATAGAGTTAATATCACAAAACCCTGAGTATTATGGTTCAACTTGTACAAAACCACATGGATTTTGGCATGTGGCACATAACCCTGGGTATTATGCTCATAAGGTTTCATAATACCAGTATACCACACTGTTAATTAATCTAACTAAATATTATAGAAAAACAAAAAATAATCAACTTAGATGACTACAACTTTTTTACGATGGGATAAAGAACTCATATTTTTTGGACATAAGTACTTTTACAATATTATATTTTTGTTAGATATTATTGTTATATTCTAATAAAAAAATAGTGGTCAAAGTTGCACATTAAAGATTGAATAAAGTCAAGAATGTCATATATTTAAATATGGAGGTACAGTAATTATAGCAAATAAACCATAGGTGTATCTACTATCTAGACTAGGCTGTGTTCGTTTCATAGGGTTGGGAACTAACCCTTCTAGCACGCTAAACGGAACAACTCATTAGCGCATGATTAATTAAGTATTTGCTAATTTTTTTTGAAAAATGAATTAATATGATTTTTTAAAGCAACTTTCGTATAGAAACTTTTTGCAAAAAACGCACCGTTTAACAGTTTGAAAAACGTACGTGCGAAAAACGAGAGATGAGTTGGGAAAGAAGTATGAAGAACACAGCCTAATGATTTACTCTGAAGCACGCACTAGTGCACCAGTGCTAAACCTGCCAGTGTAAGTGTATAACCTCAGTTCTGCAAAGGTGATACTTCATCACCAAAGGCTTTGATATATAAGCATTATTGATATTTAGTTATGCAAAAATGATTGTCTATGCCAGCATGTAGTTCTGCAAATGTGCTGTTTATAGTTACTGCCTCAACACAAAATGGAAAAATGAGCATTGCCTTTTGCGTCACAAGGTTAATTGGGCAAAGGCGATATTTATACTTCAGAAGCTTATCTTATTCTACAAATGTGATATTGGCAGCATTTTGTTCTACAAAAAAGGTCTTATTACCGTCATCTGATTCTGCAAACTTGTTTTCTGTCATGTTGAATAGGATTGATGGGAGCACTCCATCTTCTGAGCGACAAAATCTTGTGGAGAGGTTTAATGACCCTGAAAACATTAGAGTGAAATGCACATTGATATCCACTCGTGCTGGATCTCTAGGCATTAACCTTCATGCAGCAAACCGTGTGATTCTTCTTGATGGTTCATGGAATCCAACCCATGATTTGCAAGCCATCTATCGGGTTTGGAGGCAAGAACTTGTTGCTTGATTTACTAGTAAGTTGAGCAATCATGTGATTATTTGTTTACTCAACGTATGTTCTTTCCAGGTATGGCCAGACCAAGCCTGTGTATGCTTACCGCCTAATGGCTCATGGAACAATGGAAGAGAAAATATATAAACGGCAGGTAATATGGCAGTTGCCTTTTCTTGTTTCAAAACTCTAGTTGTGTTATTGACTTAATTCATTAAGTATTATTATTAATGTAGGTGACAAAAGAAGGGCTTGCAGCAAGGGTGGTGGATAGACAGCAAGTGTCTAGAACGATCTCTAAAGAAGAGATGTTGCATCTTTTCGAGTTTGGTGATGAGGAACTACTGGAGCAGAGCGGTTCTAACATGAATGGTCACAGTAAAGTTGGGACGGAGAAGCCACCTACTTCCAACTCCAGCGAAACCACTGAACATTTACCTTTGGACAGGCTCATGGTGAACCTACTTCATGACCACTCTCGGTAATGCTTATTTTTTGCTACTCAACTTTAACAGGATGTCATTCTATAAATCTATAGCGTATAACTATAAAGATCATATAACTCAAGACTAACCAAACTTGTAGTGCTTATTTTCCCCCATGCTCTTGTCTGCCTGCAGCCTTTGCCAAACATTAATATTTGTTCTTGGCATTTACAGGTGGATCGCAAGTTACCATGAACATGAAGCCCTTCTGCAAGAAAATGAAGAAGAAAGGCTTACCAAGGAGGAGCAAGATATGGCATGGTTAAGCTACAACAAGTTGCTAGAAGTTGCCCCGAGGAAATCTACACATGACGCCGAGAGAAAACCAACTACTGTTCCAACAGAGAGCAGCCTTCTACAACCACCTAAAGCTACTTCAAGAAGCCGGCAACCCCAGCAGCCCAAGATCACTTCAAACAACCAAAAGAAGTGTAACAACCTGAGCCACTTGCTTACTCTGAGAAGCCAAGGCACCAAGCCCGGATGCAGCACGAGTTGCAAAGAATGTGGCCAGGATATTAGTTGGGAAACGCTAAACAGAGACGGTAGATCAAGGTGAAGTCAATTGACTTGTTTGCTTACTCTTAAGTCATTGCTGCTACACATTTTGTACTTTTGTAAAGTTTAACCTTTTTCTTTTGCGAAGTATACATCCTGTATGGTAGGATTATCAGTGTATAGAAGTAGTGAAGGAAATGGAAAAGGCATTTTTTGGGTCCACAAGGTACTGTATCAGTTGTAACTGGAATCTTCACGTGATTAAATTATGATGTCAGAAGATGCACTTTACTTCCTGTCCCTTTGTCATATTACCTTATTATGCATATGATTTCCGTGCTAGTATAAAACTAAAAACGGAAGCTGGCAGTGCTGTAGAACTAATTTTACCATTATTAGTAAACGCATTCATGGAAACTAACAGGCCCAATACAGATCCGAGTCGGAGAGGGGTGCAATGGATTTGCATCGTCTGACATTAGGGAGGAAATAGCCGAGGCGCATAGTAAAATGAGTAAGGAGCTACAGTGTTCTGTCATATATTTTAAAATACTGTGCAGACAGTACAAATGTACTGTTTACTACTGTGACATTCATACACTGTTTAGTACTGTAGCAATCAATGCTATCCATCCGCGTTTAATCTAATGGCTAAAAAATGGCCAGCGGTAGAGAGTACCGTAGCTCTATGCCATTCTAATACCAATGGTAGAGATGAGGTGATGCGCTCACCTCGACCTCCTCCGCAAACCGTCGAAGACCATCGTCGACCAGGTGAGGATTCTCTATCATAATATCACTAACATTATAATTACTAATATATGGGTCTCACTTTTTTATTGTTCTTTATTGTTTCACACACGTTAATGTTTGTAATGATAATGTTATTAATGATAGAGGATGTGAATCCTCATTGATCTAGAGGAGGAGAAGAAAAAAAAGAAAAGGGCTCAAGGAAGCCGGAGGAGGCCCCCTTCAATTCGAATCTTACCCTCCCGCCATGTTCGGCTGCCCCTGCATCTTCGGGAGGACGAGCGACGAGGAATACGAGCGGATCTACAGGGAGTTCTATCCGGAGCTGATGTGGCGGCAGAAGGAGGAGAAGGACGCCGGCGAGCAGAGCGGTGGCGGAGGTGATCGTCACGACGAGCAGGCATGCAAGACCTCGAGCACCACCCGGGGCTGCCGGGCAGGCAGCAGCAACACTTCGGCCACCTGGGTTTGCATTTGTCATGCATGGCTCGTTCGCTCGTCGATCAGTCCTTTCATTAATCTGTTTGATTTGGTAGTAGATGCTAATAATAGTAATGTCTTGTATTCATTTATAGTATGTCACATCTACATATCTAAAGAAACAATTTTGTGTACTTACTGTTTGATGATACTCTTGAGTGAGCTCTGAAAATCGCTCATATGTATTGGTTTTGTTGTATGAATTGAGTCTGTCAGATTAGGATTTTCGTTGAAATGAACTTGGTTCATGATTCCAGTTGGAAATTGTTTTGATGACCTGAGAAATTCGCAAAGTGAAGCTGAATTTTATATTAAAATGCAAATGCTTTCTATCTGTATATCTTAACTTATAACACTTTAAAAATTAATAACTTTCCGTTTCGTCCCTAATTTTTGTCCGTAGGGAGGCCAATTAGACTTTTGATTTTTTGTTGGGCCGAACGTGTGCTTGTGGGCTGAGGTGAAGGAGAGGAGAAGGAAAATGGGCTGACATGGGAAGTCAATTAGACTTTCGGTTGCTTGCTGGACCGAACTTGTGCTTGCGGGCTGAGACGGAGGAGAGGAGAAGGGGCTGCAGGTTGAGGAAGAAAATGGGTTAAAAATGACTCAAAGAGAAAGAAGGGTTTTTATTTAGATTTTTATTTAAATAAATATTGAAATGATGTTTGTATTATTAAAATTACCAATTGACCTCTGAAAATTCTGAGAAAATTTTAGAGAGTGTAATTAATCATGAATAATTTAACAAAAATTAAATCCAACCATGTAATTTTATTTCTCATACTTACTTTACTTCACTTGTAAATTAATTTAATTCTACACTTACCTAATTAGAAATACCAAGTATTCCGAAAAATTTGTATTTTAATTAATTACATAATATAAATCTTTTTTAACTTTTTTTTAATTTTCTCATCTTTTCTTCTCGTTGAGCAGTTTTTCTAGTATATGGGCCCGATTTATAACCAAAAGAAAAAAAACCAGCGGACGAACCTTTGCAAGTTTAAATGCATTTGGTTCCGAAGATTGGCTGGGATTTCGGCATATTCAAGAAGGCCGTAAATAGGCCGACACTTAGGCCCATATACGTATATGGGCCCGATTTTAGGCCTGTACAAAACGCTCTGTATGCTCGAAAGTTAGGCCCATCATTTCGCCCATACTCACTTGCTCGGTTGCTCCCCCTCCCCCGCCTCGTCGTCCGGCATTCCGGCGACGACGATGGCGGCGGCTCCCCTTCAAAATGGACGCCTGGTCCGCCGCCCTCCTCCGAGACCTCCATCAGTGTCGGCCCATGCTGACGGCAACTCACCGCCGCGCGCCAAGTCGTGCGCGAACGGTGGTTTCTTCGTCGAGGCCGCCTCCGTCGACTCCGGCGAACACAGCGTGCGGCGGGCGGCGGCACCGGGCGGACCGGATACAATGCGCTGGTAAGATGAACCACCACCCGGTGCTCTGCTTCCGATTCAAACAGTTTGTGTTGCTCCATGCGTGCCCTTGGATTAGTTGGGACTTGGGATTCAACCTCCAGTTGGTGCAGAAGCAGAAATGCAGTGATAAGTGATAATCCCCAACTAAATTGAGTACAGAGATTGAAATGCAAATTCAATTAGATATAACAGAACACAATAGATTGATTAGATAGCAAGCCCATCGATTGATAGTCTCAGCGTCACCTGCATAGCAGCAATGCTTTAGGAAAAGTAGCTACTGGCCGTAACAACAGCACTGCCAATTTTATTACAACTTCAGTTCGGGGAAGAACACTGCATAAAGTAACTGCAAATAGTAGGAAATTATTGGAAGATCTCTTTGTACACTATGGTTTTCACCATTCCTTGGCCCGGGCATTCTTCGTCGGTGATCAGGATCTTCAGGCCATCTCTGCTTGTGACTCTAGAGACTGCCACGTAGAGCTGCCCATGGGCGAAAACTTGCCTAGGCAAAAAGAGGCCGACCTTGTTCAGAGTTTGCCCTTGACTCTTATTGATTGTCGTGGCAAAACACACCGAGAGAGGAAATTGCTTTCTGTTTAGCACGAATGGCCATTTTGGTTCGTCCGGTGACATGACAATTTGTGGGATACATACCATATCGCCGATGTGTGTTCCAGTTATAATCTGTGCCTCAATAGCCTTATTGCCTAGTCGTGTAATTGTCATTCTAGTGCCGTTGCATAGCCCTGCACTTTGGTTGATGTTACGAAGAAGCATCACTGGCAAACCGACTTTGAGCTTCAGTTGGTGGTTTGGAATTCCGGAGTGATTCAAGCTGTTTAGGAACTCCGTAGGATATAACATTTCCATCGCATGGCTGTAAGACATTGATTTGCTCACACTGTCATGGCTAAGGTAGGTTACCTTGTCACCTTGGATTTGGTCCATAATATACTCATTAAGCTCATTGACATTCTCATTCATAGGACACAATATTGCTCTTTCTTCTAGATACTTTTGCTTGCTCCAATTGTCTTGTAGGTCAGGATAGGTACTCTCAATGATTTGAGCTTTCGGGTCATTTCCCTTTTGTAACAGCAGGTCACTAGGCATCCTCACCCAACCCTTTTCATCTAACGAAATTGTGTCACCATTGCCGATTTGTAGTATCCACTCAGCGAATTCTGCAGACTTCTGATGCCCTGTTTTATCTTTGGACACAGAATTGAGCCGCATATTTTTTGTCAAATTGAACACCTCGAAATGTTGCGAGAGGTATGAGTATTTGATCGTTGCATTTACAGTGTGCTCCCTTCTTCTTTTTGGCACAATAGGGAGGATCTGCCTGAAGTCCCCTCCTAGAACAACTGTCATGCCACCAAAGGGCTTTTGACGACTATTCTCAATTCTATGTTAGCAACTGGATACTCACTGGAACTCGCACTCTCATTGAAAGGGGATAACACTCAAGAAGTCGGGAATTTTCTGGTTTTACTTCTACTCAAATGCAATACCAACCTTAGGGGTTGGGGATACATATTTATAGCCATCCAAACTAGCCAAGCAAATGCTAAGATGTTAGTCTAAGATGCTAGTCTAAAAAGCAAAAAAGGGAGATGCTGTCCTAGAGCATCCCAAACTAAAATAGATGCTGTCCTAGAGCATCCCAAAATTGAAATAGATGTTGTCCTAGAGCATCCCAAAAGACACACAAAGACCAAGACCAATCAGCACAAGACTTATTCCATCATTCTCCCCCTAAGTCTTGTGCGTCGTCTTATGGGAAAGTTGGACCATCCCGGTCCTGGAGCAAAGTTCAAGGAACTTGATCCTCCCAAGGGGCTTGGTGAGCAAGTCCGCAAGCTGGTCCTTGGTGTTGATGTAGCTCGCCTTGATGCTCCCTTCCTCCAAGCAGCCTCGGATGAAGTGGTACCTCACCCGGATGTGCTTGCTCCGTTCGTGGAAAACGGGGTTCTTTGCCAGAGCCAAAGCGGACTTGCTGTCCATCCTAAGCTTCACCGCTCCAGTGTCTCTGCCGAGGAGATCACTAAGCAGTCAAGCAAGCCAGAGCGCCTGAGTTGAAGCGGTGGAGGCCGCTATGTACTCGGCCTCGCAGCTGGACAGGGCCACCACCTGCTGCTTGACCGACTGCCAGCTAACGAGGCACTTGCCGAGGAAGAAGAGGATCCCGCTCGTGCTCTTGCTGGTGTCGATGTCGCCGGCGTGGTCGCTGTCGCTGTACCCGATGAAGCGTGCCTCTCCAGGGCACCTCGGGTAGTAGAGACCGTGGTCGAGAGTCCCCGCAACGTAGCAGACGATTCTCTTCACAGCCTGCTGGTGCTCCGTCGTCGGTCGCTGCATGAACCGACTAACGTAGCCGACGGAGAATGCCAAGTCCGGCCGTGTGTGGGCTAGGTAGCGGAGGCTCCCCACAAGACGTCGGTACTATGTGGCGTCCACCTCCTCCGTCGTGCTGTCGCGGCTCAGCTTCAGCCTCTCCTCTATCAGAGTGAGAGCTGGGTTGCAATCGGTGAGCCCAGCTAGCTCAACAACGCGCTTGGCGTAGGCGGTCTGTCGAAGCGTGATCCCAGAGTCGTCCTGGTGCACCTCGATTCCCAGGTAGAAGGAGAGAGGCCCCAGGTCACTCATCTGGAAAGTGGCCTTCATTTCTTCCTTGAACACTGCCACCTCCATGTCCTTGGTGCCAGTGATTACCAAGTCGTCGATGTAGACACCCACCAGCAGGGCATTTCCTCCATTGCCTCGCCGGTAGATGGCCGCCTCGTGCGGGCTTTGCTCAAAGCCCATCCCCTTGAGTGTGGAATCCAACTTGGCATTCCACGCCCTTGTTGCCTGCCGCAAGCCGTAGAGGGCCTTGTGCAGGCGTAGCACCTTGCCCTCCTTGCCGGGGATCGCAAATCCCGGTGGCTGGTGCACGTAGACCTCCTCCTTCAAGTCGCCGTTCAGGAACGCCGACTTGACGTCCATGTGATGAACGCACCAGCCTTCCTGAGCGGCCAGCGCAAGAAGGAGTCGCACGGATTCCATCCGTGCCACGGGGGCGAAGGCATCGTCGAAGTCGATCCCCTCTTGCTGCACGAAGCCGCGTGCCACCAAGCAAGCCTTGTGCTTGACGATGGCTCCGGCTTCATCCCTCTTCAGCTTGAACACCCACTTAAGAGTGATCGTGCGGTGACCACGAGGGAGGTCAGCAAGCTCCCATGTGCGGTTCTCCTCAACCGCGTCCATCTCCGACTGCATCGCGGCACGCCATGCCGCATGTTTCTCGGCCTCTGCGAAAGACCGAGGCTCACCGTCGTCGCACGTAAGGTGCAACTGCGCCTCCAGGTCGCGAGGCACCAGTCCCGGCACCGGCTGGTCGTCGAGAAGGTCCTCCATCGTACGATACCGCAGCGGCTCGCCGTCGTGGTACGCGTCGATGCGCTCCTCGTCGTGGGAGAGCGGAGTAGCGAACTCCACTGGGTTGTGTTCGACACGAGCTGGCGTTGGAGTGGACGTGCCCGGAAGGGTGGCTGTTGGTGCTGGGGTGCATGGGGTCGCCGGCTGTGGTGGTGTCGGCGAAGAACTCGTCGCAGTCGAAGTCGTAGCTCGAGAGTGTGTCGCTGCCGGAGTCGGTGGAGGCTTGGGGACTAGGGCAGGCACGCTTGGTGACGAAGAGCTGCCTACTTCCCCAGCTCCCATGAAGTAGACGTACTCGACAGTGAAGTCGTCGTATGTCGGAGTCGAGCCGTCGTCCACCGCCTTGTCCCATGCCCACCCTCGCCCTTCGTCAAACACTACGTCGCGCGCCGTGCGCACACGCTGTCTCCGGGTCGAGAATGCGGTAGGCCTTCGAGCCTTCCACGTAGCCGATGAACACCCCTGGGGTGCTCCTGTCGTTGAGCTTGCCGATGTGGTCGAGCTCCTTGGCGAACGCGAGGCAGCCGAAGACCCGCAGGTGGGAGACCCCTGTCTTGCGCCCATGCCAAGCCTCGTACGACGTCCTGTCGTTGAGGGCCTTGGTAGGCGAGCGGTTGAGGATGTAGACAGCCGTCACCACTGCCTCTCCCCAAAAGACGGCCGACATCCTCCTCTGCTTGAGGAGAGCCCGAGCCATTCCCACAACCGTCTGGTTGCATCGCTCGACGACGCCGTTCTGCTGCGGGCTGTACAGCGCGGAGTAGTGGCGCTGAATGCCCTCATCAGCGCAGTACGACGCAAATTCAGCCGCCATGAATTCGTTGCCGTTGTCGGTGCGCAACACGTGCAACTTGCGGCCACACTCCGCCTCCGCAGCAGCCTGCGCGCACCTGATGGCGTCCGCAGCCTCTCCCTTGCTGCCAAGAACCATCACCCACATGTAGCGGGAGAGGTCGTCGACGAGCAATAGGAAGTAACGTCGTTCTCCTGGTGTGGCCGGTGTCACTGGGCCACACAAGTCCCCGTGCACGAGCTCGAGCCGCTCCTTGGCTCGGAAGCTCGTCTGATGGGGAAAGGGGAGCCCCCTCTGCTTTGTTAACACGCAGACGTCGCAGAGCTGCTCCACGTGGTCAAGGCACGGCAGGCCTCGCACCATCTCCTTGGCATTGAGCCGCTTCAGGGCCTCGAAGTGGAGGTGCCCGAAGCGCTCGTGCCACTGCCACGCCTCGTCGTCCCGTCGGGCGGCGAGGCAAACCGGTTGTGCTACCTGCACGTTGAAGACGTAGAGTCGATTGGTGCCTCTGGTTACCTTGGCAAGAAGGTGACGACGGCGATCCCAAATCCTCATGACTCTGTGCTCGACCAACACGTGTGAACCATTCTCATCCAGTTGTCCCACGCTGATGATAGAGTTCCTCAACGCGGGGATGTAGTAGACTCCGGTGAGCAGCCTGTGCTCACCGGACTTGGCGGTGAAGGTGACGGAGCCGACGCCCTTGATCTTCACGCCGGAGGCGTCCCCAAACTTGACGGAGCCTCGGACACTGGAGTCGAGCTCGGTGAAGAATTCCCGTCGGCCAGTCATGTGATGGGTGGCACCGGTGTCGAGGTACCACCCATCAATCTTGTCGTTGCTAGAGCTGTCGTCGAGGAAGGTGTGTACCTTCGGCTCGTCAAGGTGGAGGAAAACCTCTGCGGCCGGTGCCGCTGGAGATAGCTTGATGCTTGCATGTGCCAGGAGCAAAGCCGGCTCTTCCTCCTCCACCTGTGCGACGTGGGCTTGGCCGCGTCGTGGCTGTCGACAGTCTTTGGCCCAATGGCCAAGCTTGCCACAGTTGCGGCAGGCATCGTCTCGTGCCAGCTTGTGATTGCCGGCGGCGCCGCCCTGGGTGCCTCTACGAGCGCCACCCTCGGCACGCCTTCGCGCCCACCGCAGCTGGATGGCTCTGTGCGCCTTGTGCGGCTTGCGGCCGCCTTTCGAGGGAAAGGACTCCCCCTTCCTCCCGTCACCCTGACAGGTCTCCCACTGCTCCCGAGTGAGATGGAGCTTCCCGCCAATGGTGATAGGCCCCGAGAGAGGCTGTGGCTCATCGCTGTCGACGACCTTGAGGCGACCTATTGCCTCCTCGATCGACATCGTGGAGAGGTCCAGCAGAGACTCGATCGAGCGAGCGATCTGCCTATACTTCTCTGGGACGCAACGGAAGAGCTTCTTGACGGCTCTCTCCTCATTGTAGGTGTCGTCGCCGTACTGCACCATCTTTTGCAGCAGAGTGTTGAGACGGAGGGCAAAGTCATCAATGTCCTCACCTGGCTTGAAGGCCAGGCTCTCCCACTCCTTGCGAAGTGCCTGCAGTGTGGACTTGCGGGCGTGGTCGCTGCCGATGCGTGCCGCAGCGATGGCGTCCCAGGCCTCCTTGGCAGTCCGCTTCTGGGAGAGCGAGAACTGCATCTCGGGAGGGACTGCAGCGATGAGGGCATCCAGCGCCCATCGATCCTCGTCGTAGTCGACGTCGCCGTACCGAACTGCCTCCCACATGTGCCGTACCTGGAGCCTCACCCTCATGACCGCGGCCCACTCGACGTAGCTGGTCTTGGTGAGGGTAGGCCACCCACCGCCGGGACCGACTTCCCTGACGACAGCCTGGACCCCTGTTGGCGTAGAATTTCGACCCGCCTTGCAACCAAACGGGTTCCACGTTTCCACGGCAGCCTGGGAGGTTTGCTTTACTCCAGTGTAGGTCCAAAGGCTTGCCTAGATGCGTGTAGAGCGTGCCAGTTGATTTGATCTGCAATCAACAAGATAAACAAGTAAACCAGGTTAGAAAACAATGACCGATCGACCGATAGGCCGATGTCGCATTGTCGTGGCCCAGCCGATAGGGCAAAGCTATATCGGCTTACTCGTGATAAAGCGAGATTAAAGCATGAATCTAATCTTATCGGCCTTCATCAACATACTGATGTCAATTAATAGCATCGGCCGATAAGGGATAATAAAGATAACTACACTAGCTAATACTCTAATGTGAATCTATATGAACTAATCAACCAATATAAACATACTGATCACAGATAAACCCTAAAGAGTAATATATAGCAAATACATTCATATTCATCAATCCATTCATGTAGATGGCAGACACACATAAAAACCTTAGGATAATCATATGTATCAGGTAAGACTGGCTGAAACTCCAGTGCTATCCTTAATTACAACCGAAAACAGGCTTCGAGTTAAATATCAAAACAGGACTAAGGTCGATAGCAACTCAAAGTGTGAATTGAGACTTAACACAAAGAAAATCAAGTTGCCGATTGCTTTTGGGGATGATGGATGCATTGAAAGATCTAACCAAGCATAGTAATTAAACCGCCGTCGGCAACAAACCCTAAAACGAGTAAATCGCTGGCGAAGCATAATTAGGACACTTGTCAAGATTATTCAAAACATGATAGACGACGATCACATCATCGAGGCTTAACGTGTCTAAAGCGACACGCTAGCCCCGACAATGTAGATCGTCGGGCATGAGTTTTTACCTCTGCTCTGGGGAAGCAAGAACTCGTCGAGATTAACCTCTGGCGAGGGTTGACGATGCGCCGAAAGTAGATTGAAACAAACCGATTGTTTTATTGAGTTGTCAGAGAGTTTCTACGTACATACTACCGGGATATTTATACCCGAGATTACAACATGGTCCTTGTAGGACACGATCTTATCTCTAACTAACAAACAAGTCTTTGCGGCAGACTCTTACCAAAGATTAGATCTAAACCTACTTGATTTACAAGATACAATTGTCTAAAACCGAGCCTTATCTCTATTTGGCAACTTCCTTGAAACTTATCTTGAGCCCAAACCAAGCCCACGCTGACTCTGTCAACTTCCAGCCTCTATCGGCCGATGACCATATTGAATCTGTATCGGCCGATACACTCTTCCTAGTAACGCCTCTCCCAGTCCGATACGAGACTTGGTCCGACTCCAATTTAGCCCTTCTCTCCGCGTCGGTTCCCTCTTCCCTCTCCAGGCCGATTACGAAAATCTGCCGTTAACACATGCCCCCCAATTCTGCTTCATTATATAATGTGGCGGAATTAGCTCCGAGGAACCCATCGACTTCTTCGCTAGGGTATGTCTAAAAACCGCGCAGATCCAGGCTCATAACTTCTCGCCGCCGATTTCCCTGCGCAATTCCCCGTCCAACCTCTTGCGCCTCGCAACTCCGGCGACTCCTCGGCGTCTCTGTGGTACCGACCCCCTCAACAGCGACCTCTTCAGCAACAACAATGGCTTCCGCGCCATTCTACGCTTCCGAGATCCCCGTGGTGAGTCAGTCCTTTCCAAATCCACATTTTCATTTTCTCGCCGATTTCTTCAAACTAGGGTTTCTGCTTTTGCCCCCCGACTCTTACTCTTCATTGTTGTTCTCATATCATAGGTCTTCAAAAACCAAATCTTGATCCCTACCAACGACAAATCATATCGATTCCTGTTAGGCCCCATGGGCAATTGCGACCCAACCTGGCTGATAAACGCTGAGACAAACAGAATCTCTTTCAAACAAGCCAAGCCCAATGTTTCTTCTTGGAAGCACACCTTCAGATCCTGGCCGTCAAAGCTCAATAGCTACAGAATCTGGCACAAGAGGATTGCTGCAACCAAGCAGGTTCACTGGGATGAAATAGGAATCGGCCAATGCATCACTTTGTCCCTGGCCGATACCACGAAAAATGAACCACTTATGTCAGCGGCCACCTATTTCTGGTCTAGCACCTTGAACGCTTTCCTATTCCGGCAAGGTCCGATGACCCCAACGCTGATTGACGTCAAGTTGCTAACAGGACTAGACATCCAATCTGAGATCAACCCCTTCAGTCTCCTAACAAACAGCAGCCATAAGTTGAAAACCAAGAAGATTGGAGGCTGGTCTGGGTACATTTCTGAGCATATGGAACAAGGATCAGTCTCAGAGAGAGAACACGTGGCCTTCCTGACACTATGGTTGGAAAGATTTGTCTTCTGTGGATCAACCTGCGGCCCCACTCTAAATTGCCAACACTTGGCTCAAGCTCTGGTTGATAAGAAACAAATCCCCCTTGGCCGATATCTCCTGAGAGCTGTCTATCGGCTACTTCATACTGCCACTCAAGATCTAATGCTGAAGCAAATTGCGGCGCATGGAGGACCATGGTGGTTTATCCAACTTTGGTTAACTATCCACACCAACACCATAGTCGATCGGCCTCCATTATCGGACTCCTGCTTCCCATCGAAGTACGCCGATCACGAAGATCGCAGAACCAGAAGGTGCATGTCTTTTGGAGAAGCGGCCTCTGCCTATCCTGGAGCAGATCAATCGGCCGAAGACATGTCCACATGGTTCATCCGATTCTACACCGGCCCGCCATCAATTAAGATGGACATGTTCATCTACACCTCAGACCAGGATTTTGAACTCCCTGACGATCTCCACTTGGACCTGGTGAATGATGACATGGAGTCACGGGAATCGTTTATGATCGGCATCACCCCATGCCTGCTCCCAGTAGGCATATTCCAAGGAAGAAGCACCAGCCTATCCTATGAATTCTACAATCCCATGGTGGCTGCTAGACAGTGCGGGCTTGGACAACTCCCCATCAACTTATACTTCCATAAACTCCTAGAGAGCAGGGGCACGGTCTCATCAGCGCTGATCATGAGTAAAGCACTGGAGATCGAAATCCCAAACCTGGGTGACTGTGACCGATTGCATCTGAGCGCCTTCATCCACATCAACTTCCAAGCATGGTGGCAAGAATGGGCTGCTCATATCTTTCACCAATCGGCCAGATTTCATCTAACGGAGCTTATCCAGGACATCAGCCCTCAAGTCCCTGACGGCCCGGTCCCATCCGTGAGCAATAGTGGACAGAAGATATCGTATGCAATGGTCCTAGCTCCATCGGGCAATTCTGTTCTGGAATCAGTTATCGGTCTTACTGCCTCAAAGGTCTCATCGTTGCTCCAAGGGCCGATAGCTAAAGAAACCACCAAAAGGAAGGCGCCGGCAAGGGACAAACCCCAAAAACCTGTGAAAAAGTCCAAGGTTGCCGACCAGGCCGATCCTGTCCGATTAGTGTAACGTCCGTTTTGTCGCGGCGTTAGCGGGAAAACTAATCTGCTAAAAACCCTAATCGCGAAAATTTGCTCTTCGGTTGAGTCTTGTCGTGTGCCAAGGTCTCGTGTCTCCCCTCCCAACGTCGTGTGGGTAAAGTGTACCCCCTCTGCAGAGGTTAACAACTGTTCGAACAGCCGTGCCCACGTCATGGGCGGATGTGAGGTGATTCCTTAGTGTAGTTTTATGAACACTTGTGAGCTGCTGCTGGTGTGAGGTTTTCCGTTCTGTGCTTGGTTTAAGGCTGTTGAAGCAGCCGGGGTCGGTGACGATTGGCAGGGAGCCTCTCGTACCGACGTGTTGACTTGTGGCTGTTGAAGCAGCCGGAGTCGGTGACGATTGGCAGGGAGCCTCTCGTACCGAGGTGCGTGAGTTGTGGCTGTTGGTGCAGCCGGGTCGGTGAACGATTGGCAGGGAGCCTCTCGTGCCGACAAGAATCAATCGGTACAATTTCACTGCTCCGGCCGGATGAGACGCACCTTCTCATCCGTGTCGTTGAGAAGCACTGACTTAGATGTTTCTAAAGACTTAAACTAAAATCAATTGTGAAAAATAACTGGATTTTCCCTTGAAGCTTGCATTAAACACTTAATTCCCCTGACTTGCTGAGTACTCCTGTACTCACCCTTGCTCTATATAATTAAACCCCCCCCAGTTCTCGAAGACGAAGAGGTGGACCTGCTGACGAAGAGTTCTTCCAGGAGCAAGCAGACTTCGAGCAGTAGTAGGGTTTCGGCCTTCCCCAAGGCTTTGCTTGTGGCTTAGGGCCAGTCGCCGCTTTCCGCTTCCGCCTTTTTGTAATGCTGTTGTGAACTCGGGTTCTGTCCGCAGTTCCAACCTTGGTTGTAATCCTACTCTTAAATAAAGAGACCGCTGCTGTTGTGGTATTCTGTCTTCCTGTTGTACCAGCGCTATTTCCTGGGACTGGTACAGGCATACAGGTCAATCTGGACCGCTCTATCCTGGTCTCCGCCCGGGGCCAGTTTGGGGCGTGACAGAAGATGGTATCAGAGCGCAGCTTTGGCCTAGGACGAAACCCGACGTTAGATGACCGTAAGGATGCTAAGTTCTGAAAAAGCTATTTGCGAAAAGTTCGGTTCTTTTCTTCTTCTCTTACTCTGTTTACAAAACTGGTTACTGACTTCTCTTTCTTTTTCAAAATTGTAGATGGCAGTCAACGCCACCCACAGTTCCCACGGCGTTGGTGAGGGTCACCACGTCGACCAGCTGAGAGACCTCGCTGGCTTCCTTGGCTTCTCTTGTCCCGAGTACGCTGGGTACTCCGTGGACCGCTTCCCTCCCCGCTGTGAGCTGTCCGTGTACCTTTACCCCCGCGGAGGTACACACAGCGCTGGCCTTCGCCCTCACCACTTCAACTTGGCTCGCCCCACGCTCCAGCTCGCGTACCAGGACCTCTCCTGGACCGCTCTGCGTCGCTTGGCCTACGACTACCGTCGTCGCCTTGCAGGTTCGGCCTTCCGGCTGATCCCGCAGCTCCCTCCTGGCCGTGCAGACAGCCGCTACCCTTGCCCTTACCGTGAGTCGCACCCTGCGCTGACGCGCATGGTGGAGCTTTCTGGCGCTCAGGCCACTCAGCACGACCTTCTCCTTGAGGCTTACCGCTCCTTGGCTCGCCGCTACGCCGCACTGGAGGCCCGCCTTGCTGAGGAGGGTGTCACCTCCGTGGACACTACCTCCTGGGACTCTGGCCGCCTTTGCCACTCCAGCCACCTGTCCTTCTACAGTTCACGTGGCTCTGCTCGCACTCCCAGCGGCCCACGCTCCCCCAGCCCGCGTGTGCCGTACTCGCCAGTTTACTCTCCCTACCCCCACCGTGCCAGCCCCTCCTACACCCCAGGTCACACCCCAGTCGTCAGCCGCCGTGGGCTCCGACTGATCCGCACCGCGCGGAAGCGCGTTGTGGGCTCCTCCACCGTGTTCCGTTTCGACCCCCCAGCTCCTCCCCCGCCAGCAGGCCGCCCTGCTGCCGGCCCTCGACAGGTTCCGCCGGTCCCTTCGCGTGCGCCGATCGACGTGTCCTCTTCAGACGAGCCGACCACCGGAGCCAGCCAGGCAGGAGAGCAGTAGAGTTCGTCTGCTGCAGGTGGAGTTCGTGTGCTAGACCTTTTGTACCGCCGCCAACTCTTTCGGAGTCGTGGCGAGGTAGTGTGTGAGTGTGTTGTTGTGGGTGTTGTCTGGTAGTCTGGATCTCTGAGGTGGTGTGCGTACAGTCAAGCTCGGCGCAGCTCTGTGACTTGTCCACACCCGTTGTTTTAGGTGCTTTCCGAGTTGAGAAAAGCTTTATGACTAGTGTGTGCTTTCTGAGCTCGTTTACTTTACTTCTTCCCTTTTTAAGTGCTGTTCTGTTTTCTTACCCCGCCCTTTTCTGGGAGATTAGATGGCTACCCGTCCCCGTCGTGTAGCTCGTGCTCCAGCTCGTTTGGGTTACGAAACCCGCAGGGAAGAACCAGAATCGGAAAATGAGTCAGGGAATGAACCGGTTAATGCTCCAGCTCAGGCAGATCCTGCAGCAAACCGTGCACAGGACTTACCCCCGCCTCCCCAGCTTCAGGCAGATTACCAGCACATGATGGCAGTTCAGACTCAGATCTTGCAGGGCTTAGCCCAAGCCATTGCAGGCATCCAGCAGAATTTGCAGCCGCAGGCTCCGCACCCAGTGCCTTTCCATAACAACAATCACAGATCCAAGCTGACGGACTTTCTAAGATCCCATCCACCGGAATTCTCTCACACCGTCGAGCCCGTTGAGGCCGACGATTGGCTAAAGGATGTTGAGAGAAAACTCAACCTAGTGCAGTGCACCCCAGTGGAAAAGACCCTTTTTGCTGCACATCAGTTAAGAGGTTCTGCAGCCGACTGGTGGGAGAATTACTGTAATGCCCATCCAGACGCTGTCAACATTGAGTGGGCAGAGTTCGCCGATGCCTTCCGTGCAGCTCATGTGCCCGAAAGTACCATCGACATGAAGAAAGAAGAGTTCAACCGTCTGAAACAAGGTACAGGAAGCGTCAATGAGTACCTGAGTCGCTTCAACAAATTGGCTCGGTATGCTCCCGAAGAAGTGGACTCCGACAAGAAAAAGATCAGGAAGTTCTTGAAGGGAATCGCAGTAGGGTTGAGAATCCAGTTGCTTGCCCATGACTTCCCCACTTTCCAGCACATGGTCAACAAGGCCTTGCTTCTGGAGGATGCCAGAAAAGAGGCAACTGAGGAATATAAGAAGCGCAAGTCTACCCACCAAGCGCCCCCGTTCCGAGGTGCGCCACGCCCTCGTGTTGGACATCCCATGCAGTACCACCAACCTGCCCATCAAGTCAGTCGCCAACCTGGCTTTACTCCCCGTCCGCCAGTGCCCCGCCTTACTCCGTCGCCCCAGCAGCATGCCCCTAGTGGCAACACCGCAAGGAACAGTGTCTCCTCCTTCAATTCGCCCACAGGAATGGCAAATGTGCAGTGCTTCACGTGCAAACAAATGGGACATTACGCCAGGCAGTGTCCTCGGAATCAGGGAAATTCTAACCCCGGACGCTCTGATGCTAGCTTCCCCAGGACGCCAGCACCTGCACAGTCCCGTCCAGTCACTCAGACAAGTGGACAAGGTTCTCGCGCCTCCAACAACTTTGGACGAGGTCGAGTGAACCACATTCAAGCTGAAACCGCCCAAGAGGCCCCCGACGTGGTGATGGGTATGTTCTCTGTCAACTCCATACCCGCACTCGTTCTATTTGATTCAGGAGCTTCTCATTCGTTCATATCACAAGCTTTTGTGAAAAGAAATGGTTGGAAAACCCAAAATTTACAAGTACCTATGGTAATACATTCCCCTGGAAGGGATATAAGGGCAGATAAACTATGCCCCAAGGTTGATCTAGTGATAGAAGGGGTTAGCTTCGCAGCCAAACCCATAGTCCTAGACTCCCAAGGTCTGGATGTCATCCTAGGGATGGATTGGTTGGCTAAGCACAAAGGACAAATTGATTGTGCCGATAGGACCATCACTTTGCAAGGACCCGGAGGAAAACAAGTGCGTTTCACTCCCCTCCTTCCCGGAAAACGGGCAACCCTGAACAGTTTGCAAGCTGCTCCCTTGGAAATGGTACCCATAGTCAACGAGTACCCCGATGTGTTCCCAGAAGAACTACCCGGGATGCCACCGGATCGAGAGATTGAGTTCTCCATAGAGCTTGCCCCAGGCACCGCTCCCATTGCCAAGAGGCCCTACAGAATGGCAGCCAATGAACTGGCGGAAATTAAGAAACAGATCGAAGAACTTCAGAACAAGGGTTACGTGCGACCCAGCTCGTCCCCTTGGGGAGCCCCTGTGCTCTTAGTAAAGAAGAAAGATGGCTCTGAGAGAATGGTGATAGACTATAGAGCCTTGAACGAAGTAACCATCAAGAATAAGTATCCCCTACCACGGATTGACGATTTGTTCGACCAATTGGAAGGAGCCAGAGTATTCTCCAAGATCGACCTACGATCTGGGTACCACCAACTCAAAATCAGATCAGAGGATATTCCCAAGACCGCTTTTTCAACGCGGTACGGCTTGTATGAGTTCACCGTGATGTCTTTCGGACTCACCAATGCTCCGGCATTCTTCATGAACCTGATGAATAAAGTTTTCATGGACTACTTGGATAAGTTCGTTGTGGTCTTCATCGACGACATTCTGATTTACTCAAGAAACGGACAAGATCATGCAAATCATCTACGGAAAGTAATGGAAAGGTTGCGTGAACACCAACTTTTTGCCAAGTACTCGAAGTGTGAGTTTTGGTTGGATAAAGTAGCCTTCCTTGGCCATGTCGTTTCCACCAAAGGTGTTGAAGTAGACCCCAGTAAGGTTGAGACCGTCCTCGCCTGGAACGCACCCAAGACGGTGTCTGAGATCCGTAGTTTCCTCGGTTTAGCAGGTTACTACCGGAGGTTCATCGAAGGATTTTCCAAACTGGCTCGACCAATGACGGAACTCCTAAAGAAGGAAAAGAAGTTTGAATGGTCAGAAGCATGTGAACGCAGTTTTCAGGAACTCAAGAAAAGATTGACGACTGCTCCCGTCCTCACCCTGCCTGACATCCGAAAGGATTTTGAGATCTTCTGTGATGCATCGAGACAAGGTCTAGGATGTGTCTTAATGCAAGACCGAAAGGTGGTGGCCTACGCTTCCAGACAACTTAGGCCCCATGAGGTCAACTACCCTACGCATGACCTGGAATTGGCAGCTGTGGTTCATGCCCTGAAAATTTGGCGTCACTACCTGATTGGAAACAGATGTGAAATTTACACCGATCACAAAAGCCTCAAGTACATCTTTACCCAGAGTGAATTGAACATGAGACAAAGAAGATGGTTGGAATTAATCAAGGATTATAATCTCGGTATACACTACCACCCTGGAAAAGCAAATGTGGTCGCCGACGCGTTAAGTCGCAAGACCTACTGTGCTACCGCCCTAGTTTGGCCAACACAGGATGACCTGTGTCGAGAAATCGAGAGGTTGAAAGTGACCATGGTTCCCACCGGAAACCTAGCCAGCCTTACAGTGCAACCGACCCTAGAAGTTCAAATCCGAGAAGCGCAACGAGAAGACGAGGGTATGAAAGGAATGAAGGATAAGATCCGTAAGAAAAGACTCAAAGGCTTCACCATCGACGACCAGGAAACTGTTTGGTTCGGATCCCGCATCTGCGTGCCAGCCAAAAAGGAATTAAAGGACCTCATTCTGAGAGAGGCTCATGAGTCAGCGTACTCCATCCATCCAGGGAGTACCAAGATGTACCAAGACATCAAGGAATACTTTTGGTGGGCTGGAATGAAGCGAGATGTTGCAGAGTATGTAGCCTTATGTGACATCTGCCAAAGAGTAAAGGCCGAACATCAGAAACCCGCCGGTTTGTTACAACCCCTCCGAATTCCCGAGTGGAAATGGGAAGAGATCGGTATGGATTTCATTACCGGTTTACCAAGGACCCCTAGTGGGTATGACTCCATCTGGGTGATCGTGGACCGCCTAACCAAGGCAGCTCACTTTGTACCAGTGAAAACCACCTACGATGGGAAAAAGCTGGCAGACCTGTACATGACCCACGTGGTTTGCCGATACGGTTGCCCAAAGAAGATTGTGTCGGATCGAGGCACTCAGTTTACCTCAAGATTCTGGCAACAGTTACACGAGGCAATGGGTACCAACTTAAATTTCAGTACTGCCTACCACCCGCAGACAGATGGGCAGACAGAACGAGTTAACCAGATCCTGGAGGACATGCTTCGAGCGTGTGCCTTGGACTTCGAAGGCACATGGGATCGTTGTCTCCCCTACGCTGAGTTCTCCTACAACAACAGTTACCAATCCAGTATCCAGATGTCCCCAAATGAAGCCCTGTTTGGACGAAAGTGTCGCACCCCGTTGTGTTGGAACGAGGTAGGCGAAGCGCAAGTGTTTGGACCTGACGTTCTAAAGGAAGCTGAACAGCAAGTCAAGTTGATTCGAGACCGCCTGAAAACAGCTCAGACCCGACAGAAAAGCTATGCAGATAATCGGAGACGTGATCTCGAGTTTGCAGTGGGAGATCACGTGTACCTGCGAGTGTCTCCACTCCGTGGTCTAAAGAGGTTTGGAATGTCCGGCAAGTTAGCCCCTCGCTACATCGGACCCTACCTCATCACCGCCAGACGCGGCGAAGTTGCCTACCAGCTTGAGCTGCCAGAAGGACTGACAGATGTGCACAATGTGTTCCATGTGTCCCAGTTAAAGAAATGTCTTCGTGTTCCAGAGGAACAAGTTCCCTTGGGAAGTATAGAACTGGAGAAGAACCTAACCTATAAAGAGAGACCAATCAGAGTTCTTGAAGAGGCTGAACGTCAGACTCGAAGAAAGACCGTTAAGTTCTACAAGGTGCAGTGGAGCAACCACTCAGAGGATGAAGCAACTTGGGAACGCGAAGATCTTCTCCGTGCCCAGTTCCCGGAGCTGCTCCCTTAGGTGCTGAATCTCGGGGACGAGATTCTTGTTAGGGGGGTTGGTTTGTAACGCCCGTTTTGTCGCGGCGTTAGCGGGAAAACTAATCTGCTAAAAACCCTAATTGCGAAAATTTGCTCTTCGGTTGAGAGTTGTCGTGTGCCAAGGTCTCGTGTCTCCCCTCCCACTTCAATCCCGGAGAAAACCGCGAAATCGGAATTCAAATCCGAGCCCTAATCCTCCCAAAATCGAACCCTCAGAAAAAAGTCTAAATTTCCTCCCTTGTCTCGGGCCGTTTTCCCTTCCCGGCCTGTTTCTTTTTCCTCTTTCCTTCCCTGGGCCGCCCCTGGCCCAGCCCCTCTCGGCCGCCCTCTCTTTCCCTCTTCTTTTCCCTGGGCCGCCCCGGCCCAGCTCTTTCTCCTTCCTGGGCCGTCTCGGCCCAGCCGCCTGCCCAGCCGCCTTCTCTCCCGCTGGGCCGCGCGCAGGCCGCTCGGCCCGGTCCGCGCCCGAGCCGCGCCGTCCTCTCTCTTCTCTCTCTCTTTTCCCGTTTCTTCCTCCCGAATCCTTTCCACCGCCGGCGCCGTTCCGTCCCGCCGCTTGGTCCCCCGCCTCGGCCCCGCCGCTGCGCTGCGGCGCGCATGCGCCAAGGCGCCGAGCGCCCCCTCCCCTCTCCGCTTTTCCCCTCCCGTTTCGGCAAGGGGGCAAGGCCTCTTTCTTTCCCCCTCTTTCTCTTTTTCCCCGGCGACCGACCCGCCGCCGACGTCACCCGGCCGCTTGGCCGCTTGCGCCGGTCCCCCGCCCGCCTCCCGCGCGCTCCACCGCCTCATCCCGGCCAAAATCGGCATTTTCCCCCCCCGGAACCGACCTAAAAAACCCTACAAATCCCCCCCCCGCTCGACCGCATCTTTTTCCCCTCGCCCCGGCGCCCATTGCCGCTCCACTCCGCCTCGCTGCCGCCGCCGTCCTTGCCGTCCGCCGCCGCCGCAGCCGAGGGCGCCCGAAGGAGCTCCGGGCGCCGCCCCCGCCGCCCTCTTCTCCGCCTCGCTGCCGCGCCGTGCCGCGCCCGCGCCGTCGGCCTCCTTCTCGGCTTGCCGCCGCCGCGGTAACCCTCTTTTTCCTCCGCCCCCTCTCTTCTCCCCGGTCTAGGGCCGTAGTAGCGCCGTAGACTTCCTCCCGGAGCGCCGCCAAGATCACCGCCCCTCTCCTCCGTTCCACCCCCGAGCCGCCGTGGCCGCCGTCGCACCGCGCCGTCGTCAGCCGCCGTCGCTTCCCCGCGGCTCGATCCGAGCCCATGGATCGGATCCCCTCGCTCCCCTCTTGCCCCGGCGCCGATCCCCGTCGCCGGCCTCGCACCGCACCGCCCGGAACGCCCTCCCGCCGTCGCCGCCGTCGCCCGGCGCCCTCTCCTCTCTTCTTGCCCGGCCGGCCTACGTGGCTGCCACGAAGGCGCCACGCAAGCGCCAGCCGGCGCACCCCCTTTCTTTCTCCTCCGTGCACCCGGTCTGCGTAGACCGCGCCGCTGCCAGGCGGGCCCCGCCCTAGCACCCGCGTGGTGGTCGCGGTCCACCGGATCGGCCACCCGCGTAGGCCGCGGCCTGCACCGGCCCACCGGCCCCCTCCTCTCGCTCGGCCCAGTCGGCCGCCGTGCCCGCGTCGGCCACTCGGCCTCATCCCCCCCTTGGGCCATCGGCCCGAGTCCCTTGGTCCGGCTCGTCGGCCCGTTGACCGGACCAGGCCGCGCGCCGCACGGACCAGGCCGTGTCCCTCGGTTCGGGCCGCGCCCGTGAGCGCCGGTCCGCTCGGCCCTTTTCGGCCATCGGCCTTCCGCCACCGGCTCCCGGCCCATCGGCCCATTGCCTCTCGCGCGCCGATCGACCTAGGCCGATCCCTTCGGGCCGCCGGCCCGATTAATTCGGCCGCGCCCGTTCTATTCTTTTGGGCCGCCCTTAGCCGCCCAAAATAAAGTCCAATTTCAGCCCTCCTTTCTTTTCTTTTTTCCAGGGAATTATTAATTGATTATTAATTCCTTTTCTTTATTCCAGAAAATCCTTTAATCTTCGGAAATTCATATCTTTTCAACCGTTCGTCCGATTGACTCCGTTCCACTTCCAAAATTCCTCAAAAATCGAGATCTATCCAATGGCACGCTTAGTGGTCTTTATAGGGCTTCTTTTTATCGCTTTGTTGAGTCGTCTCGTTTCGCGTGTAGTCTCGGAGCCCGAAGACCCGCAGTGCGCGGATTTCGAGGAAGAAGCTCAAGATCTCGAGCAAGGCAAGTCACCTTTGATCAATTGAACCCATAATTTAAATTAATTGTGGTATTCTGTCTTCCTGTTGTACCAGCGCTATTTCCTGGGACTGGTACAGGCATACAGGTCAATCTGGACCGCTCTATCCTGGTCTCCGCCCGAGGCCAGTTTGGGGCGTGACAATTAGACCCCTCCGTAGAAGAGTTTCTGGACGACCAAGTAATGGAGGAGGAGGTCGATGCAGCTGCCGCCGATGTGCCTGAAGAAGAAAATCCATCGACCGAGACTACTAAGGAACCATCGGCCAAGACCACCGCAATCCCACCGGCCGATGACTAAGCCAACGCCGCCCAACCAAAGAAAACCAGGCATGCAATCCGCAAGGTAACACATTTCCTTTCTTGAATTTATGCCATCTCCTTCTGTTGGTACGTTACATCTCGATCCCTTGCAGGTTCTTGCATTGTCCTTGTTGAAGGAACGAACTCAATCGGCCCCTTTGGTAAGTGTTGACGCCGAATTCGTACCGCCGATGAGGATCCGGCGTGCGGACACACGAAGGCCTGGAAGATCTGTTTAGCTCCAGTGCAGGTCCTAAAATTGATGAAGCGCGAGCGTGTCAGTCAGTTTGATCCTGCCACTGACAAGGTATGCAAAATAGCAGAACGGAAGGTCTATCGGCCGATAGGCCGATAGGGTAAAAATATATTGGCCGATAGGCCGATAGCCAAAACAATCGATCGGCCGATAGCCAAAACAATCGATCGACCGATGATAACATGATGATATAGCAATGTGATATAGCATAATCCAAAAATAAACATTGATCTGAGGAATAAGACACACATCGGCCAGAGGTTCAATGGCATAAACTCTCAACAAGCAGATAAACAATAAATCCTGTGTTGTCATCGGCCAGATCCGATCTATATATAAAACTCCTTGGCCGATGCAACATCCGGATAATTCATCGGCTGAAACCCCGATGAAACCCTTATTGGCAACGAACAAGCAGGCTAGAGATTACGGTTCTAATCACGACTTAGTAGGTCAAACCGAACTGATGTAGCACTAAGTATGAAAAGAAACGCAAGACCTAGACAATCAAACCCTTGACTGATTTTCAGAGTGGTGGATACCTTAGCCAATCTAATCTAGCAAGGCGATTTAGTCGATACCGGCATAAACCCTAAAACGAATCTCGGCCGATATGATTAAATCGAGACGCCAAACCAGATTGACTAAGATATATGATAGTAGGTGCTTACGTTGACGAGATCAGAACGTCGAAGCCCTAAACCCGACAGCGCAGGCAGCCATAACGAGACTTACCCCTCGTGGGAAGGGCATGAACTCGCCGGAGAAGACGAAAAGTAAAAGTTGGCGATGCGCCGAAGTTGTATTGATCATGAGATGATAATTACATGAACTATGGGCTTACATATTTATACCCATAGGCTAACAAAAATCCTAACAAAATACGACTTGAACTTTCCTAAAGATAAAAGGAAACAGATAAAGTCCTTATTGGACACTAACACACTTTCCTAAAGATAAGAAGGAAAGTAACAAACTTATCCTAATTAACAGATACAAGCCGCATCCTCCTCAAACTCGGTCTTCTCTGGATAAGATCTTCCCGAATCTAACAAGAATCCGATTGTTGTTGGTGGTTGGTTTAAGATAACCCCCATCGGCCGTTATAAGACTCTAGGCCGATACCAACCTTGAGCCGATATGGTTCCTAGGCCGATGGGGTCTTCGGGGCTTACCAAATTCTGGTGTTAACAGTAAGAACCAAGAAGGCAACCTTGCAAAGGCGCGAACGAGCCAAGGCTCGATTGAAAACACCGTCTCCTTCTCCACCACCCTCTCCGATTGCTTCGGTAAGGGTTAATCTTTATATTATTCCTCTAGTAGCATAGATTTGATTACCTCTTTCCTGCCTTTCTTCAGCCGCGAGCTCCATCACCTGCACCGCATCGGCCAACCCCTTCACCTACGGTATCAGGACAGCAAAAGGAAGCCGATGTCAGCACAGCCGATGTCCATTCACAGGTAAGCCAGATCATTTTCGAATCCCTTGCTGATTTTATTTGACTGGGTTAACCATGCCCTATCTTAATGTTCGCAGAACTTAGCCGATATGTTCTCTTTTGATATCGGCCAATATCTCGACGATGAGGACAAGGAACCGCCCAGCACAGCCAAGATGTCAATCTCTGAAGATTTGAAGAACCAACTGTCCGACATCGCCAATCGGCTGGAGTCATCGCTGGAATTCTTGGTGGAGGATTGCACTCCCATCAGGAACAGGGTACAAGAAATTCAAAACCAACTGCCTGAAGATCTGATGGAGAACCTGACACCGGCCATCTTCTTGGAACAATACCGATTCAAGCTCCACAAGGCGAAAGAAAGAATCGTAGAGAGGCGGGAACGTGAAAGCTTGGAATCGGCCTTAACTGCCAGCAAAGCTCAAGTCAATTCTGACAAGACTAGATTAGATGAGCTGGCTGTTGAGCCGATTATCCTAAACAATAGACTTGAAGAACTCCGCCGTCTCGAAGCATATTTGGTACTAAAGCTAGAAGCTACCCGTAAAGAAATTCAAGAAGTTGAAGCCGGAATAGCTGCATCACCCAAGGCCATAGAAGACCAAACGGCGAGGCTGAAGGCATCGGCCAAGCACCTTGCAACCTTGAACAAATCTCTGAAGCCAATCCCAGGGTCGACGGCCGATGACGCCCAAGTAATAGAAGACATTGACCAAATCCGTCGTATGGCCATTGCAGCTATTAAGAACTTTATAGGGTGATGTAATATTTGTTGTGTCCTTCTTGTAAACAGATAACCTCCTGCTTTGATTATCATAAATCTCATTGGTCAATCAACCGAATTTGATCTGAATAAATCTGAAGAAGTTCAAGCTTGAAAATTTTTTTGAAGTCCATAAACCTAGATTAATTTGACAAACTTGAAGAATCTTGAAGAAAAATCTTAAAAAATTTCGCGCTTGTATATATATATGCCCCCAAAATTTTGGAAGATGAGGGCTCATGTTGTAAAATTTGACCTAAGGGCGATAGTATATATTGGCCATCTAAAGATGATGTGAACCACATCGGCTATTATCATAAATCGGCTGGCAAGCCGATCATGAATCGATCCAGACGTTGGGATGATATTTCTTTAAGTATTTGCCGTTAAGGGCTCTTCCATAAATTTCTCCATCTAATCCTTTGAGCAGATAAGCATTATGGGGAACACATCGATGAATCTGAAAAGGACCTCCCAATTAGGTGACCACTTGCCGAATTTGTTATCTCTGGAACCAATCGGCATTATTAATTTCCAAACAAGATCCCTTTCCTCAAATGACTTGGCGACAACTTTCTTATTATAATGACGAGCAACTCGATCTTTATCTCGCTTTATTTTCTCCAAAGCCCGCAATCGGACGTGCGCCAAATCATCTAACTCATCAACCATAAGATTATGATACTCATCGGCTGTTAAGTCGTCTTGCAGAGCAATCCTTCTTGAGCCGATGTTGGTCTCCCATGGCAGTACAACTTCATATCCATAAACCAGCTGATAAGGTGGCACCTGAATTGCACCATGACAAGCCATCCGATACGCCCAAAGGGAATCGGCCAGCGTGGTATGCCACCGTCTCGGCTGTTCGTCAATTTTTTTCTTGATCAACTTAATTAAAGTCTTATTAGAAGCTTCTGCCTGCCCATTAGCTTGTGCATAATATGGAGAAGAATTTAGTAGCTTGATGCCCATGCTGTCGGCAAACTACACAAACTCATCGGACACAAAAATTGATCCCTGATCTGTAGTCAATGTTTGGGGTAACCCAAACCGATATATAATATGCTCCTTGATAAACTGAATTGCATCCTTGGAATCAACCTTCTTAAGAGGGATGGCCTCAACCCACTTTGTGAAATAGTCGGTAGCCACTAAATTATACTTGTGGCCTTTGCTCGATGGTGGATTAATCTGACCGATCATATCTATACCCCATCCTCGAAACGGCCACGACTTTATGATTGGATGCATAGCCGATGCCGGGTTTCTCTGAATTGCTCCAAACTTTTGGCAGTCTTGACATCCTTTATAGTACTAGAAACAATCCTCAAGCATTGTTGGCCAAAAAAATCCAGCACGCTTCAAAAGCCATCTCATTTTATGGGCCGATTGATAGGTTCCACAAATCCCTTCATGTACTTCACTCATAATAACTTTGGCCTCCTCGAGACCTAGGCACTTGAGCAAGAATCGTCCGATAGTAGAGGTCATCATCTAATAGGACATACTGCAAGACTTTGTATTTCATCTGTCGCGACGCCGACTGGGAAGGATTTTTCAAATAATCAATGATAGCAAACCTCCAGTCGTCGGCATCCACGGCAGCAATCTGAATTGGAACATCTTTGGCCATCGGCTTGTATCCTGATGCCCCCTGAGCTAAATCATTGGCCTCGAAATTCTGCTTCCTGGGTATATGCCTCATCGTCACAATCTTGAAAACCTGTAGCAACTCCTTGCACTCCTCATTGTAAACTCTGAGAATATCATTCTTGCATTCATACTCCTCGAAAAGTTGATTGATTACCAGCTGTGAATCACCAATGATCTCTACGGAATCGGCCTCGACCTCTTGTAATAACTGCAAACCTTTAAGCACCACTTCATACTCTGCTTGGTTGTTAGTATAATAAGGATTGATAGTAAAAGCGAACTCGAAGCTTGCCCCCCGAGGGGATATTATGACCAGGCCGATACCGCATCCATGCCTGCAAACAGACCCATCAAAATACAGTGTCCACGGCACAATGTCTGCATATGCAATTGAATCGTCTCTGTGTGGGACAATGAAATCGGCCAGGGCTTGTCCTTTGATTGCTTTGGCCGATTCATATCTGAGGTCAAACTCTGTTAAGGCAAAAATCCAGTTCCCGATTCTCCCTTTTAAAACGAGGGCCGATAGCATGTATTTCATCACGTCGGCCTTACTTACCACAATGCACTCATTGGAAAGTAAATAATGTCTCAACTTATTACATGAAAAATATAAACATAGACATAATTTCTCCACTGGCGTGTACCTTGTTTCAGCATCTAACAGTCTCCTACTGAGGTAAAAAATAGCTCTTTCTTTGCCGTCAATGTCTTGAACCAGAACTGAGCCGATGGATTTCTCATCGGCCGATAGGTACAGCCTGAATGGAACCCCTTTCTGCGGAGGGATTAAAACTGGGGGGGGGGGAAGTTAAATATTCCTGGATATCGTCCAGCGCTTTTTGTTGCTTATCACCCCATACAAACTCTTGATCGTCCTTTATCTTTAACAATGGAGTGAATGACTCTATCCTGCCTGATAGATTTGATATAAAGCGCCGGACAAAGTTGATCTTCCCGAGCAGAGATTGTAACTTGGTCTTGTTGGTTGGAGGCTTAATATTGTTTATAGCATCAATGTTCTTCTGTGTAATCTCAATTCCTCTTTCATGGACCAAGAAACCCAAAAACTGACCGGCCGATACGCCAAAGGCACATTTGTTAGGGTTCATCTTTAAACCGTATTTCCTTGCTCTTTCTAGTACCATGCGTAAATCGGCCAAGTGCATATCGTACTCTTTGGACTTCACGACGACGTCATCAATGTAAACCTCAATCAGTGAGCCGATGAGATCATGAAAAATATAATTCATAGCTCTCTGATAAGTAGCTCCAGCGTTTTTCAAGCCGAAGGTCATGACAACCCACTCATATAGGCCGATTGCCTCCGGACACCTGAAGGCTGTTTTGTGAATATCTTCTTCGGCCATGAAGATCTGGTTGTAGCCTGCGTTCCCATCCATGAAACTGATAATCTTGTGTCCAGACGCGGCATCTACCAGCAGATCGGCCAACGGCATAGGGTACTCATCTTTTGGCGTTGCTTTATTCAAGTCTCTGAAATCGTTACACACCCTAAGCTTGCCGTTTTTCTTTAACACTGGAACTATGTTGGAAACCCAGTCCGCATATCGGCAGGGTCTAATAAAATTGGCGTCGTAAAGTCTGGTGATCTCTGCTTTGATAGCTTTGTGCATATCGGCCTTAAATCTCCTAGGAGCCTGCTTAAATGGCCGATAGCCTGGTTTGATAGGTAACCGATGTTCTACGATCGATCGGCTTAATCCTGGCATCTCATGATATTCCCATGCAAAACAATCCATGAATTCTTTCAAAAGATTTATCAAATTATTCTTATATTCCCTTGGCAGGTTAGCACTTACATACGTCGGCCTAGGCCTATCGCCTATTCCTATATCAACCTCCTCAAGTTCATCGGCCGACGTAAAGCCTTGTCCCAATTTGCCATCTAATTCATCCACCGCGTCGTCTGTGTAGGGACTAGCTTGCTTATCTTGGACAGTGGATGGGACATTTTTGTTAAAGCAACTGCTTGTCTTGATCTTCAATCGTCTCGATGTCGCAATCAGTTACTTTGAGGAAATCGGCATCCCAGACTCGTCCGGACAGGCAATCAATTCCCTCCATCTCCCAAACTACGAGATCGGCATTGGCCACATGTACTGACCGATTGGCCTGCACGATCTCGACCTGGTCCCCTTGCCATTGTATAAGGCATTGGTGCATTGTTGAAGGGACGCAACAATTCGCGTGGATCCAATCTCGTCCCAGCAACAGGCTATAGGAACCCTTTCCATCAAAGACGAAGAAGGTGGTGGGTATCGTCTTGTTGCCCACGGTGAGCTCCACATTTAGCACCCCCTTCGCCTCGGATGCGTTGCCGCCAAAGTCTTTGAGCACCATGTTAGTCTTGATGAGGTCTTCAGGTACTTTTCCAAGCTTCCTGAAGGTTGTGTACGACATTAAGTTCACTGCCGCGCCGCCATCGACCAACATCTTCGTCATCGGCTGCCCATTGATGAATCCCTTGATGTATAATGGCCGGAGGTGCCTGTGGCTGGTGTCGACTGGCTTGTCGAACACGGCTTGATCTGGCGACAACCGTAGTGTAGCCGAGGACTGCTCATCGTCGGCTATCGCTTCATCGGCCGTCTGCACGCTGTATTCTGCTGGCAATATGAAAACCATATTAACTGAAGCCGATGCTACTCCTTTACCTTTTGCAGACGCAGGAGCTCGTGCTGATTCCGAGGTGCCTTCATCGGCCTTGACCACCGTAGATTTTATCCTCCACTCTTTTTTAGTCCTGGTGGGCCGATGGGCGGTTGTTGCTTGCTGCTCCTGGACCTGCTCCTTCTTCCTCAGCCTCTGTACCCATCGTTTTTGGGTCTTGGTAAACACGTCGCTTGGGCACCACTGAGGATTCTGGACTTGCTCGTCGTCCTCGGTCCGACGATCATGGTGCATCGGCCCTAGCCTCTCGTGTACAGACTTTCTTTGCTTGCTTGGCCGATGCACTTACTTGCTCGAGCTGCCCTGATAGGAGTCTTCTACATCATTGCACGCAGGGCACTCTTGGATGGATGGCAACCTCATCCCTTCGTTCCAACAGAACCGGAAAAACTCGCACTCCCAATGCGGGTCGTAGGAGTTGTCTTGATCGGCGTAGTCTTGTGCTTGTTCTTCTCGCCATTGCTGGTATTTTCTGATCAGGCCTTCCGAGGTCTGATAGGGTCGCTTGCCGGTCCGATGGCCATCGCCGTCGGCCCTGTCCACCCGCACCATGTTGACTGGGAACGGGTGTCCTTCTATCTTCATCGGCCGCTTGGCATCATTGATCTTAATCCTGCCCTACTCGATGGCCGATTGGATCTGTTGTCGGAAGATCTTGCATTCGTTGGTATGATGGGAATATGTATTGTGCCACTTGCAATATCTTCTCTTCTTGATTTTTTCGGCCGATGATAGTATATGACCTACTGGCAGCTGGATCTGCTTTTCTTGCAGGAGTAAGTCAAATATCTTGTCGGCCTTGTTGATGTCGAAGTCGTACTTATCTTCTTTGTCGCCTTTTTTGGCCCATTGGCATGTCGTCGGCTTCTTAATCCGTGCCCACTCGGCCAGATCGACGTCGGCATCTTCGTCGTCTTCGTCGGAGGCGTACTGATAGACCGTATTGATCTTCTTCGCGAACTTCTTCACCTCCTGGAATCGCTGCTCGTGGGCCGATACTCGTTGTGCTAGCTGAGCTAGGCTGTCAAATTCCTGAGAGGAGAATCTTTCTCGTATCGGCCCTAATAATCCCTGGAACGCCAGATCGGCCAGTTGAGAATCGGTCAAGCTGAGGCTGTAACACCTGTTCCTTATGTCCCTGAATCTTTGAATGTACTCTGGAACCGATTCATCAACCCGTTGCCTGATAGCGGTGAGATCGGACAGTTTCATCTCTTGTATGTCGTTGTAGAAGTATCTGTGAAACTGCATCTCTAGATCCATCCATCCTCTGATGGAATTGCAGGGTAAAGAGGAGAACCATGTAAATGCTGACCCTGACAAGGACAGAGGGAAAAACCTCACCCTCAACGCCTCTATGGCCGATGCCTCCCCAAACTGTGCTAGGAATCGGCTCACGTGCTCGTATGTCGAGACGTTGTCCTGCCCTGAAAACTTGGAGAAGTCCGGGATTTTGTATCGGCTTGGTAGTGGCACTCTGTCGAACTCCTCGGGGTACGGATGCCGATACACTGTAGAGCTCTCCTTGGGCTTCAAGCCGAACTGATCTCGCATCACCTCGGCTATCATGTCGGCCCAGTATCCTGCGGGCTGGTGTGGGAAGTCCTGGTGGTAGGACTGCTGCAGGCCCTCTGCCCGATATTGCCTGGGGGAGTACGGTTGGAAGTGATGATTCAAGTTCTGTGCATCGTATTGCCCTGCAGTATACTGCTGGTAGCCCTGTGGCGCATTGTACGTAGTCGGTGGCGGAGGGTTACTGAACACGGGGGCTTGAGGTTGTCCGGCCAATGGCGGGTTTACTGGGACTTGCTGCATCAGCTCGATCACCGGTTTTTTCCCCTTTGTCCATTGTGCAAATTGTTTCTCCGTGATGTGCTGGGGACTTCCTCCCGCTTGCTTGGCCAGGACCAGTGGCATGGTTGGCACCGGCTGAGCCGATGGAGGCGGGATCGGTGCCGTCGGCTGTGGGGTTGAACTCAAATCGGTCCTCAGGGTCCGATAAGCGGGGAACTTGTTTTCAGGCAAGAAAATCGGCCCTTAAGGTTTGTACTGGTGAATCGAGCCATCTAGGATTGATTTGACCGTATTGGTCAATGTATTCACCAGAATCCCCGACTGGTTGACTAGCGCAGAGTGGACTGCGGAGTCGATGCGGTCTTGCAACGTCGGCGCGACGTTCTCTTCAGTTTTGACGGCGTGGTCGTGAGCTGCCGCCGATGTGCTGGCTCCGTCTCCAGGGCTCGGCAGTACCATCTTGGTTTTTTGAATTAGGGTGCCTTGCCGAGTCCTGGAGTACGTCTGCAGGTACATGTTCCGGAATTGCTCGACCAGCTTGTCCATCTCAGCTGTTTGCTCCTCGTTGAGCTGGTCGACAGTCACGGAGACGACGTTCTCCTCAGAGACCTCGTTCTGCTTTGACATGCTGCAGTGATCTTCTTGCTATTGCAAAGCTTGTGTTCTTGATGTCCCACCGGGCGTGCCAAAAGCGTGTTGGCGTAGAATTTCGACCCGCCTTGCAACCAAACGGGTTCCACGTTTCCACGGCGGCCTGGGAGGTTTGCTTTACTCCAGTGCAGGTCCAAAGGCTTGCCTAGGTGTGTGTAGAGCGTGCCAGTTGATTTGATCTGCAATCAACAAGATAAACAAGTAAACCAGGTTAGAAAACAATGACCGATCGACCGATAGGCCGATGTCGCATTGTCGTGGCCCAGCCGATAGGACAAAGCTATATTGGTTTACTTGTGATAAAGCAAGATTAAAGCATGAATCTAATCTTATCAGCCTTCATCAACATACTGATGTCAATTAATAGCATCGGCCAATAAGGGATAATAAAGATAACTACACTAGCTAATACTCTAATGTGAATCTATATGAACTAATCAACCAATATAAACATACTGATCACAGATAAACCCTAAAGAGTAATCTATAACAAATACATTTATATTCATCAATCCATTCATGTAGATGGCAGACACACATAAAAACCTTAGGATAATCATATGTATCAGGTAAGACTGGCTGAAACTCCAGTGCTATCCTTAATTACAACCGAAAACAAGCTTCGAGTTAAATCTCAAAACAGGACTAAGGTCAATAGCAACTCAAAGTGTGAATTGAGACTTAACACAAAGAAAATCAAGTCACCGATTGCTTTTGGGGATGGTGGATGCATTGAAAGATCTAACCAAGCATAGTAATTAAACCGCCGTCAGCAACAAACCCTAAAACGAGTAAATCGCTGGCGAAGCATAATTAGGACACTTGTCAAGATTATTCAAAACATGATAGACGACGATCACATCATCGAGGCTTAACGTGTCTAAAGCGACACGCTAGCCCCGACGATGTAGATCGTCGGGCACGAGTTCTTACCTCTGCTCTGGGAAAGCAAGAACTCGTCGAGATTAACCTCTGGCGAGGGTTGGCGATGCGCCGAAAGTAGATTGAAACAAACTGATTGTTGTATTGAGTTGTCAGAGAGTTTCTACGTACATACTACCGGGATATTTATACCCAAGATTACAACATGATCCTTGTAGGACACGATCTTATCTCTAACTAACAAACAAGTCTTTGCGGCAGACTCTTGTCAAAGATTAGATCTAAACCTACTTGATTTACAAGATACAACTGCCTAAAACCGAGCCTTATCTCTATTTGGCAACTTCCTTGAAGCTTATCTTGAGCCCAAACCAAGCCCACGCTGACTCTGTCAACTTCCAGCCTCTATCGGCCGATGACCATATTGAATCCGTATCGGCCGATACGCTCTTCCTGGTAACGCCTCTCCCAGTCCGATACGCTTACCGAGTCCGATACGAGATTTGGTCCGATTCCAATTTAGCCCTTCTCTCCGCGTCGGTTTCCTCTTCCCTCTCCGGGCCGATTACGAAAATCTGCCGTTAACAACCCCGTGGTGTCGGCCCGGGGAGGGGGAGCGACGCCGCCTGTGAAGGCCACGCTCTCCGTCGTCCCAACCGCCTCGCCAGCGGTTGAACTCCAGCTCCGCCTCGAGCTGGGCGGCCCTCTCCTGCAGCCGCTGGATCTCCTCCAGCGCTGGGTCGCGCCTGAGGTCGCGCTCGTCACGTCCGTCAAGGGCAAAGCCGGCGCGCGCACGCCCATCTGGGTTGCCGCCAACTGCGCCCGCGGGGCTACGCGGCTACCCACCGTGCCGCCCGTTCTCGTGCCGCCTCCCTGTCGGCCAGGTCCTGCGACGCCCTCCCGGCCAACTCGGGGTCCGGGTCGGCGACGCCGACGGTGGAGGCCCTGCTGCTACCGCCGTGCAGGACCTCGACCTCCGCTGCCGCCACAGCTGCTGCATCCGCCGCTGCCGCTGCCGCCTCCTCTACCCTTGCCGTCGCCAACTCCGCCGCCGCCAGCCTCGCTGTCCGGGCCGCTGCCGCAGCGAGCTCTGCTGCTGCCCGCTCACGCTCGTCCGCCGCGGCGAGCTCGGCCTTCTGCCGGCGCCGCGCGCTCGAGCCGAGCGAGTGCTGAGACGCTCCTGCGGACATGAGGGACTGCTGGACTGCTGCATGGGGAAGAGAAGGCTTCTGACGAGCTGCTGCTCGTCAGCGCAGGGGAGGAGGGATGAACAGGAACAGCCGGCGCTCCTGCTGCTGGCTGAGGACAGAGGGGAGTTCGGGAAGGGGATGAGCAGGAGATGTCTAAGCTACAGGATAGAATGGCTCTGATACCACTTGTTAGCAACTGGATTCTCACTGGAACTCGCACTCTCATTGAAAGGGGATAGCACTCAAGAAGTCAGGAATTTTCTGGTTTTACTTCTACTCAAATGCAATACCAACCTTAGGAGTTGGGGATACATATTTATAGCCATCCAAACTAGCCAAGCATATGCTAAGATACTAGTCTAAAAAGCAAAAAAGGGAGATGCTGTCCTAGAGCATCCCAAACTAAAATAGATGCTGTCCTAGAGCATCCCAAAAGGCACACAAAGATCAAGACCAATCAGCACAAGACTTATTCCATCATTCTAAACCTCTGCACGTCCCTTAGGCTCTTGTCTAGTGCCTTGAAACAGTTTCTGTTTGACATTGGAGCTTCATCCCACAGTATTAGTGATATCTTCATTAATAGATCAGCTATGTGCGAGCCTTGTTTGATGAAGCATGTAGATTCATCTGTTAGGTTGATCGGGATATTTAATGCTGAATGTGCTGTTCTAACTCCTTGAAGCAGAAGTGCCGCAATGCCATTAGATCAACTGCAAGCACTATCTTTCCCTCTGATCTTAACCTTGTTGTGATTGCTTTCCAAAGGTATGTCTTGCCTGTCCCACCATAACCATCCACAAATATTAGCTTGCCTAGTGATTGGTGTGCCGATTCTATTATTGCATCAAATGCTTTTTTCTGCTCTATGTTTAGAGTGTTCAGTATTTGCAGGTGCTCGTGTTTCAACTTCTCTTTGTCATAGTTCATCTCTTCATTTATAAGACTGTTCTCAATTTCACTTAACTTTGCCATATTCGGCTGTTCTATTCCAGTGTATTCCTTTAGTGATTTTCCAGCTTGTCGCATGTTCTTCTCAATTTCTATTAAAGCACATTTCCTTCTGTATGAAGGCGTGAGCGGGAGGTGGGAAAGTTCAAGGCCCAACTTTGTGTGTGCTGTATATCTTTGGAGAGTTCCTCCCAGCTGGATTCCCACAACCTCTTTGGGTCAGTAACCTCACAATGGCATAAAACAATTGCAAAGAATTGTCGTAATTTCATCCCAGATGCCCAGCATGATGCTTCCTTGATGCACTCAATCCACTCGCTGTCATCGTTCAGAAATCCTAGTGCATGGCACGCTGATTTGTACGATAAGTGCACGGTTCCATTTATAGTTCTGATATCTTCAAATGTTGTGCAACCCTTTGCTGTGTTGAGGATAACTCTGAGATAGTACCTTTCTCCACTTGCTGGATGGGCATTGTAGATCCTGCCAATTTTCATCCTTCCTTTTCGCCTTACCCATTCTTCACATTCTTATCCCACGTCCATTTTGTAGGAAGTTCTGAATATGTTAATTCTCTGGCATCTTCATGCCTTTTGTTTGTCTCCATCCACTCAGTAAACATAGTGACCCATGATCTTAGTTGTCTGATGATTTCCTGTAGGTCTGTTGAGTCAGGAAAAATCACATGTTGCTCATTCTCCTCATGGAATGCTAGCCTCTCCACAGGTGGCTCTTGGTAGCGTAGAGGAAATTTGAATATTCGCCAACATGCTTCAGTTGTTGTTGTGTATTTGCATCCCATGTACCTTTTAATCTCATCATTATTCTTTGCGTCAGTTTCTTCAACAACTGCTGTTGCTTGGTCATCTTCATTGCATATGCTCTTAAATAGGTATTTGATTGACCTAGACCGGTTGAACCACTCGACATTCATGTGTGCTTGGAATTTCACTAGGAGATCTTTGTTGTATGGAACAACAAATCCATTGTTCAGATCAGCTCGTCCATTTTTTATTTGTCTCCCATCATCTCGTCTCCTATATATTGGGAAGTTGACTTCATCAATGATTGTCTCATCAGAAAACCCTCTTGGGAAGAATCTATTGCATTTATGGTCTACCATGCACGGTGACTTTGGGTTTGCTTCTCCACATGGTGCATGCATCATGAAATTCTTGACAGCTTCGAATGTTTCAGGATCCTTGTCTCTGTCAGGAATCTCAGCGCATATCATTCCATCAATTTGTGAGGGCTCTAGGCTCTTTCCTCTTTTGTCAAGGAAAATTAGGATATGGGCATGTGGGAGTCCCCTCTTCTGAAATTCTATTGTGAAGACAACTGCAATATTTATTCAATATATGTGTTAGCAATTACTTTTCATAAAAAATTGTACTGATGAGTTTTTTCTATCTCATCACTTACTTGCTTTAGTCTTTCCAAAATGTTGATTCCTTTTAATATCTGACATTAGTTCCTTCAGTTTTATCATGAACACTCGAACTAAAATATCAGGGCGCTCTGATGGTTTCTGGTATCCAACCTTATCTAGCATGCACTGGATCTCTGGCCACTTTGGGTTGCATGTGAATGTTACAAACAAGTCAGGATATCCAGCCCAACGACATATTGCCATCGCATCTTGGTAGTTTTGCTCTTTATTTCTAGGACCTCCTGTGAAACTTGCTGGGAGTACTATCCTCCTCCCTACTTGCTCTGTTCTTGTGTCTCCTCTTCTGAGTGCATCTTGTAGCCCACCATAGAGTTCTGTTCTTAGAACTCCTTGATTTTGCCTGATCCAGTTGAGCCTACTCTGTTCTATGCACGTATGAGCATCGACCATGAATTGCATCGAGAGGTTTCCACACATTAGTGGCAACATTGATTGGTCTTGGCGCTGTTGGAGGCGATATGCATAATATTCAAGCATAGTGACACATTTTTTGCCATTTCTTACACCTTCATTTGCGTTGTATTTTATTCCAGGTCTATAACCATCTTCTCCATAAGGGAAGAGCAGCGGGTATTGCATGGCCATTAATTTTGGATGGTTTTCTGATATCCTTTTAGGTCTCATATCTTTATACTCAAGAACAATGTGGCGTCCATAGCTTCTTTTGGTCAGATCTTTGACTATCAACAGAGCAACTTCTGATGCTGATGGCATATTGTATAGCCTTCCATCTTGATCCCTATTACCAAGTAATCTCAGAGTAAAGTTATGATAGTCATCTTCTTTAAATCTATCTCTTGCCATTCGGAATGTCTGGGCTAGTGTGTTGTTCTCATCAATCATTTTTAGTAGGCTGGCAATAGTTTTTTCATCTAATGGGGCATTACTTGCACCAGATCTTGATGCTTCAATCCTGTTTTCGATCTCATTCTCCGTGTCATAGACGTACAATTGTTGGAAGCGAGGCTTGTTGCTACCTTCTGGTAGTAGAGTTCCTATGTGATGGTAATTCTGACCATTCAGTCGGAAAACATAAGGTCCACGCCCGTTGTTTATTTTTCTGTCAACAGCTCCTCCCATTGATGTAAATGCAAACATCGAATTGTATGATCTAATGTTCTGTTGGTAGTTTGTTAATCTTCCTCCATCTCTTGTCAATAAACTCGTAAGATAAGGGGGATGTTCTTTTAATGGTGGCAATGCTACCTTCCCTTGCTTGCAGCAGAGTCCAAAGGATGGCTGTTTGCCTCTCTTAGAATGTAGTGATCTTTCTGCATGCCACATAAGCGCATGGCAGTGTTGGCACATGCATGTTGGGACCCAAAGTTCCATATTTTACTAGCACTGGAAATGCTATCTTTCGTTATTACATTTTATTGGTTCTAGTTCCTTTTCTGCTCCTCTTGAGTATGTTCTGTTCTTTCGTCTTCATTCTTGCTATTCTTGCTAATTCTTTTGCTCGTCTTGCTTTCATCAGTTGGCTGTATATTATTGCATTGTTTATAACTGATGGTTCCTTGAATTGCATTAGTTGAATATTGGAGTATTTTGGTTCCACTACATTCTTGATGTTTTTGTAAATTCCGTTGGATCTTTGGCAAAGTCGGCACATGCATTTTGGCCAGCCCATGTTCCAGCTAAGTGTATTTTTCAAGTCCATATTGCTGATGGAAGTTGGATCAGCTCTTCCTTTTTCTTCATTTCCATCAGTTCTTGCACGTTTCATGCCCCGCTTGAGTTGAATGTGTTCTTTCCTCTTCATCCGTGCTGTTGTTGCGAATTCTGACTTTGTTTGGTTGTACTTCCTCTTCTCCCCTTGAGTTACTTAGTTTCTTCCAGTAGATTACTTCAATACGAATCCTTCATTTGGTTGATTTTCCTGCCCTTTCTGCTCCTCTTAAGTATGCTTTTCTCTTCAAACTTACTATCACTCATTCTCGTTACTGACATTGATTGTATTCACAATGGATCATGGTTTTCCTGCACACATGTGAAATATTCTTGGACTGACTAACGCAAAATAATGTGCTAAATATCTACAAGCATGATCCCAAAATGACACAGGCTTTTGATGAGGTACATCACAAATTGAGTCAATTAGCAATGCAGTTCTTCAAATGGATAGATTCTTACACGCCACCACAAAATTCCCAAATCCCCGTGTACCGTCCCTTGTGTCATTCACATGTCAAACCTATGATCTACGTATGTACAGGTGATGGAAATATAAAGGACTATAAAAGTGCAGTGGAGAAATTGAACCTATAACCAAATAGCCAGAAGCTGACTTGCTCAGCAGAACAAGTTAGGTCATGTAGGAGTTAGCAACTTACTCTTAAAGTCTACACTAGTGCTTTAAGAATTAATACACTTATGGACCTTCAAATTAGACTCTTGTTCTTACTTAATTGAGTGCAACTATTTTTTTCTTCATTCTTGCTTATCTTTCTAATGTTACCCTACTATATTGCAAATACCCACTAAAAATTGTGCAGGTATAAGAACAAAAGAAAGCTATGTACTAATTGGTAATGGATGTGACAGACCATCATAAGAACCGAGTTGTTTATAAGGAAGCATAGACTCAGTGATTCTAAAAATCTTGAAGTCAGGAGCAATGTAAACCATTGTTTAATAGTGTTTTCCACATATCTTTTTCCTTAAGAACAAACTAAAACCGTAATATTGCATCAAATGAAATATTTTCACAATGCTGTGAATGTTTATCTAGAGAAAAGGCCGGAGCCTGCTTTCAATAGAAAGCATAGTTAAGACTTAAGACGCATAGTTTTGGCCTTTTGGGGCTGGGGATACCAGCAAACTAGAACAAACCTATTTCAGGTTTCCAACATTCCATTACACCCTAAACCAAGAATTCCATCTGCAAGGGTACTAGGGTAGCCCTCAACCAAGCTAAGCAAGGAAACAGTGAGATCACCATCTAATAACAGCAGCCAAAACCTCCAGCCGAAAACACCACAGCTCAAAACATAATGCTGAGAATGTTATCTCTGAACACTACTGAAAGGAAATACCTCTAGATGTTCCAACTCGTTTCCTCTATATGGAGTTGCAGTCCCTGAAATCTTGACACTATATGTTGGGAAAAAAGAGTAAGAGTAAGAGTAAGGTTAATTCATGATAGAAACAGTATATTATGTTGCAGAAAGAAGGGTAAAAGAGAAGTATAATGCCTTTAACTCCTAGACTGCTACTAGCTTCTTCTCCAGATCAAACTGCACACAGACACGTTATTGTTGTTGACTGTTTGAGCACGGTTATATGTTTTCTTGACTGACAAATGCGAGAAATCTGGACTGATTTGGGATTTTTTTTCACTGCAGTGGATGCATTGATCCTTCGCCAAACCCCATTGAAGGAAGTGGATGGTGCAGGGGTCACAGACTCACAGGGCAGTGGATGGTGGAGGCTAGAGCAGTAGCACTGCAGCGGAGGTACGTGCCCATTTTACAGCAGCACTGCAAAACCTTCCCCCTGAACGTGGCGCCCTCCCCTACAAAGTGGCCAACATAACATACTCCTCCTTGGATTCTCTCCATCCTGCGTCTGAAACTGTGAGATTCCCACTGCTTGAGCTGTGCGTCAGGTCAAGTCTTGTCTGATCTTTTGCTCTGCCTCTAGTGATTCCCCCCTAGGATGTAGGATGCCTTTTAGGTAGTTTATAAATTTTGTTTTCTCTCTTGTTTCTTTCTTCACAGATTATCATTGCAAGCTGTATTATAGTGGTATACATATCTACACTTTTAAGGGAACAAATCTTAATGTTGGTAAAATCATGTCTTTGGAATATTTCCTGCAGTCAGGATTTTAAGGTAAAGAGTTTCGTTTTCTAAATGAGCACATTTATGTTTGAATGAGATTCAGCTTTTGTGATGAATAAGAACTAAACTGCAACGTAGAAATGGTATCAAATGCAAGAACATCTTTAAACAGTTTAACTAATGCACATGATCTTAATCAGAGATTTTGTTGTAAATTCAATCAAGTGGTTCCAGACACGTCCTTGGTCTATTATGCTGTGTGCCTGTGTCCTAAAGGGACTGCATGATGTTAGATCCTAGCAAAAACTTAAGCAGTTGAGTACATTGAAGATGGGCATGACGCATGGTCAAAGTTGGATCCTCAATATCACCAAGTTGTTTTGAATATTACCTTCCTCTATCATGTCCATTTCCATTACTTGTCTTCGCTTCATTCTTGCTACTCTTTCTGACTATATTCGGCCTACCTTACTGCATTATATGATCTTCTATTAGAAATGTTATGCCATTAATCATGTATGTGCACATGACTGTCAGACTATGTTTAAGAACCAAGTTAGTTGTATAGTAGCATAGCATTGGAGTTTCTACTCAAATCTGGGATTCACTTAGAACAAACGAAATCCTGAAATCTAGCTGACCTTAGTTTAAGTATGTGAATTAACTTATTTCTGGAGTTATTACGGCAGTAGAAAAGCTGAGAATATGATTCTCAAATTTTTAAAAAGGAGACAAATATTATATGGCCTTTTAACTCTACTGTATAAGAAGTACCTCTCATTTTCTTGGTTTCTTTCGTCTTTGCAGAGCTGCACACCTTGAGCACCCAGAATTGTCTACCAAAAAAGAAAATATTACAATCAATTTTGGAGGAATATAAATCAAAAGCAAGCATACTGCACACACGTCTTTTGCTTCTTGTGGTAGGAGCCATTGAATATTTGGTTCTTGCACATCCGTTGAATCGTTGAGCAGAGCTTCCAATCTTTTACATTACAACAGAGCTGTAGTCTGCAGGTGCTTGGACATATGCTGGAAGAAAGCTGCGAAATCTTGAGTTGTTACTTTTGGGCATAAGAATGGTGAGGTAATTACATTCTTATGCCTTTGCATTGCTTGTCCTTCTTCCACGTATGGTTTCAACCTAGGCTAAGAAATAAAGTGTCTCTTTGTCGTCAGGTGATATGGTTGAATAAAAATGATGTAGTTTTTAATAGAGCCAAGACAAACTAAAATTTATATAAAGGTTACTGCTATTCTTTTTTGTATCGTTATTTTAATATGTAACAGCATGTATTGTTATTTTAATGCAGAAATTTCTCTGATGCCCTTCTGAGAACTGGAGTGCACAAAACCCCAAGAGACTATCTGCGGTACCTGAAAAACTGGAATGTCAAGAACCTGCAGAAAGTATCTCTGGTAGTTTAACTGGAATCTTTACATAATTTCCCTTTAATTCAGCATGGTTTAGATGAATTACTACTAGCTGTCTTCCAAATACTTATGTTGTCAAGCAAGTTACTCTAGTCTTTTTCCTGTGGCGGCAGCAGTTGCTGAAACTATCCAGACCTGCTTTTGACAATATTATGACTTGATTGATGTAATTGTTATGTTGGCAACCACATTTTCCTGCTGGTGTAAAGCATCTTATTATTTCATCAACCCATGGCTTTATTCGAAAAGCAGTTGTGCGTTCATATGATCTAAAAGATTGTCTAAAACGAAGTTATGATGGTGGAGGGAAAAATGCATGATGATTGATGTACAAAATAAATACAGCGGCAAAGGCTGCGTGGTAAGATTCGAGGTGAATGAACTTACGCGTGAAACCAAGCAGCTTGATGAGCATGCTGCTGGAAGTGATTGACAGGAGGGACATTGAGAGGCAAGAGGTGTGTTATTTCCTGCATGAAACTAAATTGAGTAATTTGTTTCCCTGCTTTATATAAGCTCTATCCTCCCAGATGAGGGAGATGATGTACTGGCTGGTGAGGCACCTAGATTTGTGATTTATGTTTTCTGACTCCAGATGAGAATATCATAGCTCACAACTTTGTTTTCGCTGAGCCACTCTGACATGCAACTGTAACAAAAGTGTGTTTATCAAGTGCGGATATACTACTGAAGAGGTTCAGAACTGTAAAATTAATGTGGGTCTGGGTCGCAAAATGAGAAAGCTCATTATCACGCTAATGATTAATTAAATATTAATAATTATAAACTTGAAAAATAAATTTATTTGAATTTTTAAAATATATTTTATATATAATTTTTTTTGTAAATTTAACTGTTAAAAAACGTGCTAACGGAAAGAAGGAAGGGAAGAAAAACCAAGCCTAAGTTGTATCTTTGAAACCTTCGAGTCCTAACTCCTAAGTGTACAAAATCAATACCAAGATGCATAAGTCAAACTAGAGTACGATTTGCCACGGAACGCTGGACAAACCTGGAATTGATGATCCTTGCCTTAAAAAGATAAGCACAAATGAATTAGAACTAGATGAGTATGCGTGGCGTAACGCTGCGCATTCATGTTATTTATCGTTAGTTTTACTTTTTTAATTTGCTGAGTGTATTTACAATGTATAAAATCTTATGATAATTTCGATAATTTGGCAGTAGATCTGAAAGCAAAACGTAAGAAATCAATTAATACGAAGAGGGCACACAACTGATTCGATCAGAAGTCGTTCACATAATAAAGTACAACATGCACAATTCCCTTAAAAAAAGTACAGCATGCACAAAGCAAAATTTGCTAACCACATTGGTCAGCTATAGCATATTTTATATTTACATGTAAGACAGGTGGAAAAAGTAGAAATCAAATGGCATAGGAGTCTTACACATCTGTCTTCAAAGTTCATAAAGCGAGGCTCAAATTATGAAAGCACCAACACAATGTCATTTTGTCTTCATTAACGCTTAACTTATGTCATTGTTCACGAGCATAAATTCAGAAAAATCACAGAACTCTAGCAATTATTTAAATACCTTTTTAATTTGCTATTATTATTTTTATTTTAAAGAGATGGTTTCTTAATTATTTGTCACTTTTGCTCATGTGACTTATCAACATGAGAAGAGTAGCATAGACCCCACGTATCAGCCACTTATCTCCTCCGTGGCTGATTGTCATCGCCATTGTGCACCTTCGCACCTCACACCTCCCCGGACGCTGTCACGGGATCATGACCCAGTCACGAGAAGGCGAAGCGGGCACCGGCCGCGAAGTCGAGGGTGACGGAGGCGGGGGTGGAGGCGCGCAGAGCACACGCGGCTGCACCTCAGGAAGGTGAAGTGGGAGCCGGCCACGAAGTCGACGATGGCGGAGACGGGGGTAGAGGAGAGCACGGCGAAATCTTGAATCGGGAGCGGGATGGGGAAGCACTCCAGGAGGTGGAGCACAACCCGCACCACAAGCGGCACCGAGCCGCCCACGGGATGGCCGTGCCGGAGAGCATGAGAACATTCCAGGCAAAGCTTGGGCTGCCTTTCCAGTCCGACCTCTCTGCCAGCGCGACCCCTGCAAGCTCCTATTCGACCTCTCCACCACCTTCTCCTCTACCTGTGTGCTTTCTCCATCTTAGTCCACACTGGCATCGGGCCCCTCGGCTTCTCTGCCTACGCGCCCTTCTCCCTCACCGCCGAGTTCAACCTCCTCTCCGGCAATCTCATCTCCTCCACCTTCTTCCTCCTCCTCAAGCCGTGGCTCGGCGAATTCTTGCTCTCTCACACCCTCTGCTCCTCACCGCCCCCATCCTCGCCTCGTAAGGTTGGAGAGGTCTTTGACAGTGACAACCATGAGCACGAGTTGAACTACAAGGCGTTCTTGTTTAGCGGAAACGTGTTCATGGCGAACATCATCGCGGCATGAAAGAGCGATAGGGTCGCCGCGGCAAGGAAGAGCGACGGCGAGAGGGCAGTGTTGGAGAAATGGGAATAAGGTATCCCTTTCTTCGGATCACAAGGCAGTTTTTGCCACATCATCACATTGTACAGTGATAATCTGCAATATATTAACACAAGAATTAAAGAAGATGACAACTGGCAAAGTGCCACGTGGCCTGCTCCTATCCGGACCCCGTGACATCTCACCTCTCTTGTAGTCACACACTCTCTATGTTAAAAAGAGTGTGAAGACATACAAGATATACATCTACAAGGTGCGATGTGGCCCGCTCCTACACGGGCCTCAGGGCACCTCATCTCTCTTATAGTCACATACTTTCTAAGTTAAGAAGAGTGTGGAGACGTATAGGATATACATTTACAAGGTGTGACATGGCATGCTCCTACCCAGGCCTTAGGACACCTTACCTCTCTTGTAATCACACACTTTCTATGTTAAGAAGATGTGGAGAAGTACAAGACACACATCTACAAGGTGCGACGTGGCCCGCTCTTACTCGAGCCCTGAGGCACCTCACCTCTCTTGTAGTCATACACTTTCTATTTTAAGAAGAGTGTGAAGACGTACAAGATATACATCTACAAGGTGTGATATGACCCGCTCTTGCTCGAGCCTCGGAGCACCTCACCTCTCTTGTAGTCATACAATTTCTATGTTAAGAAGAGTGTGGAGACATAGAAGATATACATCTACAAGGTGCGACGTGGCCCGCTCTTACCCGGGCCCTAGGGTACATCACCTTTCTTATAGTCACACATTTTCTATGTTAAGACGAGTGTGGAGACATACAAGATATACATATACAAGGTGCCACGTGGCTCGCTCCTACACGGGCCTCGGGTGTAACGCCCTGAAAATTCGACCGTCGAAATCGAAACCCTAAAATACGAAATTTCAAAAACTTTTAAATCGAATTGCATCATGTCGTGTTTTATTGCTCGTTTATTTGAATCTTTATTTGCGGGATTAAATTTATCGAAATCTATTTAAGTGCAAACCCTAAAACGGAGAATTGACAAAATGAACGATTAAGAAAATAAATTAAAATAAAGTTCTGGACCAAATTATAGTAAAGAAAATATTCTACCTAAATGTCATCCATTCAATTGAGAAATATAAATTTAAATAGGAAATTTCATATGTAAATAAATAATTATCTACACTGAGGTGTGTGTGTATATATATATATATATATATATATATATATATATATATAAACAAACATATGTAAATTAGGTATAAAAATAAAGTTTGGCGACATAAAATGTTGGGCCATTCTTTAGGTCATGGCGATATAAATTCGATGAATATCTCACATATATATAAATATATGCATATAGGGGCATAAACCTAAAACTAGGCATAAATATATATAGACCTATATATATATATATATATATATATATATATATATATATATGTATATATGATGTATATAACATATATAAGTTATAAAAACATGAAAATTTTGAGTGAAATGTTGAGGAATAATGGAAATGTTGAACAATATTCAATTAGGAGAGATTACAAAATTTTGGGCGAATTTTAAATTGAAAATGAACTCAAATCGGCAAAAATACAAAAGTCTACTATTCATTGCCCGCCACCTGTTCGACCTAGAACCCTAGCCATCCCCTCCCTTTGCCGCGCCGCGCCCTCGTGCCCCGCGCCCGCGCGCGTCGCCATCGCCGCTCGGCGCCGCTGCAGTCCGCTCCCGCGCCGAGCCCGCGCCCCGTGCTCCGCCTTTGCCGCTGCGCCGCTGCCGCGTCGCCATCACTGTCCCGTCGCCACTGCTCCTGCCGCGCCACGTCGTCCCGTCGCCATCGCCGTCCGGCGCCTCGCGCCCGTGCCTTCCCTTGCCGCGCCGCGCCGTCCCGTCGCCATCTCCGTCCGGTGCCTCGCGCCCCGCGCCTCCCCCTGCTGCGCCGCGCCGTCCCGTCGCCGCGCGTGCGTCACCGCGCCTGCCACAACTTGCTGCGCGCCACGCTCGCCAGGGCCTTGCGCCCGCACTGGCCGTGCGACGCCTCCCTCTATAAATTCCCCCCCCCCCCCGCCTCTCTTTCTCTTCGCCCCGCTCCCCTCCATTTTCTCCTCTTTTCCCCTCTTCTCCACTCGAGCCTCGCCGTCGCCGAGTTGCGCCACCGCCGCTGGTAAGCGTCGCCTCCTCCCCTTTCTCCCCCCTTTCGTCGCTGGCGCCGCCCGAGAGAGGGAGAGAGCCGGGAGATGAAGGAGAAGAAAGAGAGAAAGGAAGAAGAAGGGCCGAGAGCGCGCACAGGAGAAAAGAAAAAAAAAGAGAGGGGAAGGAAAAAGAAAAAAAAAGGGAAAAGAGAGAAAAAGAGAAAAAGAAAAGAGAGGGGAAATTAGAAAATAGAAAAAATGGAAAATAGAGAGAGAGAGGATTTAGAAAATCGGAAATTTATATTTTTGACACATATTTATATTTGGGTTGAATCGGTTAATCCATCGCCGATTATTTTAGAAATTCGTAGAAATAAATCGGATTATTTAAATGTGATTATTTACTTAATTAGATTATTCATTTAATTGATTATTTCTTTAGCGGGTTGTTTAGTCGATTATTTAGACTTTTATTCATTAGGTTTTGCTAACTCGCGTATATAATAATCGAAGGATTTATTCATCGGTTACTTCTAAAACTTCCAAAATTAATCGTTGCCTTTCGTTATTTATTTAAATATCCATTTAGCCGTTTATTTAGTTAGTTTTTACTCATTAATTAGGTTATCCGCTTAATTAGCCGTTGCGATTATTTAGTCAATTATTTTTCGTCTAGGGTTAATTATTATTATCGGGATCTAATTTATTCGGAATCGTTTAAATTAAATCGGATTAATACTCTAATCGACTAACGCAAATACCTTTAGGACCAAAATGGATTTAAAATCGGAATAGAACTATTTCATAAATAATAATGAAATCGGTATCGGCATTCGACGCTCTCATTCGACCTTTTCTTTAATCGGATTTTGTTGGATTTTAATTGAATTCTAATCGAATTCACTTTCGTTCGCATGTAACTCTAGACACCAAGGGAGATGCGAGTCCGACTGAGGATCAAGACCCGCAAGGCTTCGAGCAAGTCAAGTCATCACTAATCCTTGAACATATTGATCCCAATTATGAACTTACTTTGTTTACAAATAAAATTGCATGCGATGATGAATACCCTACTTGTTATTATGCCATACCTTTGACTATTGTTTACCTTATTCCCTTGTACACATAGATGCGTGTGATGTTCCTAGTCACTTATGACAAATGCTTAGTAATGCTAATTTAGATTCATGCATTCTCATATTTATTAAAGGCTATATGCTTGGGCAATTACCTTAGGGAAGATAATTGATATGCGACATGTTGAGACATGAGCGCCACATTACCATGACATTGATGACATGATTTGTGAAAGAAAACAAAACTAAACAACTGTTTTCGACTGGGGCGGCTGGATGAGTTGGGTGGTGTCCAGTAAAGGCTAGTGTCATCCCTGGTCAGTTAAGGACCGAGCCATGAAGCTAAGTATGAAACGACCCCCGTACAACCGTACTTCTCGAATGGGTATAGACCTAGCGGAGTAAATAGCTGAGCGGAGGCAGTATCCTTGCATAGTGGTCTTCTTGATGTGTATGAGAGGCGGGGCCTACGGTGGAGCAACCACTGTAGGACCGCCATGTGTAAACCTAAACTTAATTACAACTTAATGCATGTGTGAGTCTTCCTTCCCGGGAGCGCCAGAACTCCTCTCACTACTAGAAACCGTGTACGCCTAGAGTGTATGAGGATGTAAGTTCATGGAGCGGGTACTGCCAATGTGAGGTTATTGAAAGGCTTTGCCGTGACACGTCTCATTCGTTGGGACTTCAGCTCATGTGTTGGGCAAGTCACGGAGTACGGGTAAAGTGTACATCCACTGCAGTGTGAGTAAATCAAATCTATTCGAATAGCCGTGCTCGCGGTTATTGAGCACCGGGACATGTATTACACTTAGCTAGGCTCTAAATTCTTAAACCGATTGGGATGGGTATGCATAATGACTTTTATGTGCTGGTGGTTCCACTTCTCGAGAAGCGAGAAGGGGTAGGCCCCAGAAAACCATGACGATACAATGGCGGGAAGCTTTCCTTGGAATCACAATGGATGGTGGACAGAACCGTCGTTGATTAATGAACTATGGTATTAAAATTTGATCAGTCTATGCTAGGTCTTAGGCTTGTGAAAAGAATTGCAAAGCTGGCTTTACTCAAAAGAACCACAGCCGTTCTTTGACTATTCCCTATCATGTGCATCGTTGTTGTGGTGGCTTGCTGAGTACGGTTGGTACTCACCCTTACTATATGCAAAACATTCAGATGTGGACGATGAAGTTCCCGAAGACCCATACGAGTACTACCAGGAGGGTACGGAAGACGATGGCGCTCTGTAGGTCTTAGACCCGGTCGTTGCCTGTGGCAATGGCGGGCCGCTGCCTTATCTCCGTGCCTTATCTAGATTCTGCTTTTGCTTGTATTCCGGACCGGTTGGTCCCCTGTTCTATACTATTGCCTTCGGGCCAATTATTGTAATATTTTGCGTAAGACGATTGGTGTATGCACTCTTGATAATTCGGCAATGTAATCGTGGGTACTAGACTACTTGATCCAGGGAAATGGTACTATGAACACGAATGATTTCTGTTACAAAAACGGGGGTCCACATCGGGGCACCTCACCTCTCTTATAGTCACACACTTTCTAAGTTGTGATAGGATATACATTTACAAGGTTGAAGCATCTATGCCCCGCTGTAAATTTTGGTAATTAATGACATACGCTAATTGTGGACTAACGATTCTTTTGAGTTACACATATTTGAGTTAGGATCACACAATATGAGTGCATGGATGATCACCGAGGACGTTTTTCAATGGTGCAAAGTGAAAGGATTGAAGACGGTAAAACTAGCGGTTTTATTTTAATTGATCGAGGAGTTTGGGCGATCAAATTTGCTAGAATTTATTTATAGCTTTGCTATACTATCAAGGGGGATAATGACCTAGTCAAAGAGATGATCAAAATGCCACATTAGGTTATTTGCACTTAAGTCTTGGTTTGCATCTTTATTTTCTCCTGTTGACTGTCCCTGGGCGGTCTAACCGAAGTGCTTGATCCGGTCTGACCGACCCTTCTTTGCGGTTTGACCGGCCAGTTGCCGCCGGTCTGACCGGCCGACTGGAGGCTGGATGGCCGCCTCTGGCCTGGCGATCCAGAGCCGCCAGAGCCACAACCGGTGAGACCGAGCCGATGACGGTCCGACCGAGCCGTGGGTGGTCTGACCGACCATTTGACTTCCGGTCTGACCGGCCCCCTGATCCCAGTGCATTTAATGTAGTCCAACGGCTAGTTTTACAGCCGTTGCGAAGTAGTCCGGTCTGACCAGCCACGCAACGGCGGTCTGGCCGGCAATACACAGAGTTGGTGGATTTCGTCCCCAACGGCTAGTTTTGAGGGTTTGGGGTATAAATACCCCCCATTTGCAGCAAGGGGGATCTCTTGGCACTTGTTTCACTTGCATACACCCCTTGCACTTCTCTCACACTCACTTGAGGCTTTGTTCATCCTTTTGTGTGATTGAGAGTGGATTAGCCAAGAGTCAAGTGCATTTGCTTTCTTGTTGAGCTAGTGTGGCACTTGATCATCTTCAAGTCGGGTCATCGCTTATTACTCTTGGAGGTTGCCGCCTCCTAGACGGCTTGTGGAGGTGCTTGCCCGGTGACCTCTCCAAGGAGATTGTGGAGGAGACCCGGTACCGATTGTGAGTGGTTTGGAGTTCACCACCTTCGAAGTGAAGGAAGAACTACCATAGTGATCGAGGCTTGGGTAGTCCTCTCCGTGGGCCGGTTCCCACCTTGCCCACCCGTTGATGAAGGGGGCATGCGGTGGCTTCGTGGTTGAGCGGTGGAGTTGGGCTCGTCTCAACGGAACATAGGAAACCGGCGAGTTTCCAAACCTCGGTGAAAAACTTCTTTGTCTCTTGTCCCTTTACTTATTGCATTTACTTTTATGCAATTTACATTCCTAGAGACATACTTAAGCCACTATCACCCTAAGTTTGCAAAACATAACTTAGTTGCTTAGTTAGACTTGTCCTTACCAAGCCTAGCAACATAGGTTAGTTTTGATTAGGTGTCATTTATTTTTTATCGCCTATTCACCCCCCTTCTAGTCGACATCTTTGATCCTACAAGTGGTATCAGAGCTTGGTCTCTCTTGATTGGGCTTCACCGCCTAGAGAGAAAATGTCAAATGAGGTGAACCATGTAGGGAAGACTCCCATGTTCAATGGCACAAATTACTCCACTTGAAAAATTAAAATGTCTACTCACCTTAAGGCTATGAGCTTCCATTGTCACTTCTTGTAAAAATAAGAAGTGACAATGGTTCGGAGTTTAAAAATACCAATATCGAGGACTATTGTGATGATCTTGGTATTAAGCATTAGCTTTCCGCTACCTACTCACCTCAACAAAATGGTATAGTGGAGAGGAAAAATCACACATGGATTGAGATGGCAAGGACTATGCTAGATGAATATGGTGTTTCCGATTCCTTTTGGGCGAAAGCCATAAACACCACTTGCCATGCAACAAATAGTCTTTATTTGCATCGTATTTTGAAAAAGACTTCTTATGAGCTAATTGTTTGGAGGAAGCCTAATGTTGCCTATTTTTTAATTTTTGGTTGCAAATGCTATATTTATCAAAAAGATGTTAGACTAACCAAATTTGAAAGTCGGTGTGATGAAGGTTTTCTTCTAGGTTATGCCTCCAATAGCAAGGCATACCGGGTCTACAACAAGAACAAAAGTATTGTGAAAGAAACCGCTGATGTTCAATTTGATGAAACTAATGACTCCCAAGAGGGGTACGAGAATTTGCATGATGTAGGTGATGAGGGCAATGGAGAACATGTCTATTGGAGACATCAAGCCCGTTGAAGTGGAAGACAAGCTTTCCACCTCCACTCAAGTTGAGGAAACTACTTTCGCTACGCCAAGCCAAGCAAGCTCAAGTTGATGTGGAGGAGGACAAGACACAAGATGCACCTATGCTGCCAAGAATTCACAACGCTCAATCCAAAGATCACTTAATTGATCAAGTTTTGAAGTTTTGGGTGACATTAGTAATGGTGTTCAAACTCGATCTCGTGTCGCTTTGATTTGTGAGCATTACTCTTTTGTTTCTTGTCTTGAGCCAAAACATATAGATGAAACTCTTGGTGATCCGGATTGGATAAATGCTATGCATGAAGAGCTCAACAACTTTGCAAGAAACAAGGTGTGGACTTTGGTTGAAAGACCTAGAGACCACAATGTTATAGGGACAAAGTGGGTTTTTAGGAACAAGCAAGATGAGAACGGGTTGGTGGTAAGGAAGAAAGCAAGAATGGCGTCTCAAGGTTTCACACAAGTTGAAGGTTTGGATTTTGGTGAAACCTTTGCCCCCGTGGCAAGGCTTGAAGTTATTCGCATTCTACTTGCATTTGCATCATGCTTTGATATAAAGCTTTTTCAAATGGATGTGAAAAGTCCTTTTCTAAATGGTGAAATTGCCGAACTTGTTTTTGTTGAGCAACCACCCGGTTTTGAAGATCCTAAAAATCCTAACCATGTCTACAAACTCTCAAAAGCTCTCTATGGCTTGAAACAAGATTCTAGAGCTTGGTATGAAAGATTGAGAGATTTTCTTTTATCAAAGGGTTTCAAATTGGTAAAGTTGACACAACTCTTTTCACTAAAATCATTGGTGATGATTTCTTTGTGTGTCAAATTTATATTGATGACATCATATTCGGTTCTACTAATGAAGATTTTTGCAAGGAATTTGATGATATGATGTCTAGGGAATTTGAGATGTCCATGATTGGAGAGTTGAGCTTCTTCCTTGGAGTACAAGTCAAGCAACTCAAGGATGGGACCTTTGTGAGCCAAACCAAGTATGTCAAGGACTTACTCAAGAGGTTTGGCTTGGAGGATGCAAAGCCCATCAAGACTCCAATGGCAACCAATGGCCACCTTGACCTTGATGAGGGAGGTAAACCGGTAGATTTAAAGCTTTATCGCTCCATGATTGGTAGCTTACTTTATCTTACCGCATTTAGGCCGGATATCATGTTTAGTGTTTGCATGCGTGCACGGTTTCAAGCCGCCCCCAAGGAGTGTCACTTAGTGACCGTGAAAAGGATTCTTAGATATTTAAAGCATTCCTCAACTATTGGCTTGTGGTACCCAAAAGGTGCTAAGTTCAAGCTAGTTGGCTATTCCGATTTGGATTATGCTAGTTGCAAAGTGGATAGAAAGAGTACATCCGGTAGTTGCCAATTGCTTGGTAGATCCCTTGTGTCATGGTCATCCAATAAACAAAACTCCGTAACCCTCTCTACCGCCGAGGCGGAATATGTTTCGGCGGGTAGTTGTTGTGCCCAATTGTTTTGGATGAAACAAACCATGTTGGACTATGGCATTACCTTCACCAAAACCCCACTCCTATGTGACAATGATAGTGCCATAAAGATAGCCAACAATCCAGTCCAACACTTCAGAACCAAGCATATTGACATTCGCCACCACTTCCTAAGAGACCATGTTGCCAAAAGTGACATAGTCATTAGCCACATATGAACCGAAGATCAACTAACCGACATCTTTATCAAGCCTATTGATGAAACTCATTTTTGCAAGTTGAGGAATGAGTTAAATGTCATAGACTTCTCAAATGTTGCTTGAGATCATGCACCATGGTTACTTCTTCATATTGCCTAGTTGCTTGCTTTTTGCTCTTATGATTGGGATTTATTGCTATTTGGCTCTTCTTTGCGAAAATGGAGCTTGTCATATTAACGGGGAGTATTGCACTTGTACATGTGCTCTACTACTCTTTAGGTGTGAACCAATCAAATACAAGTGCTAGTAGAGTTTTCAAAATGCCCAAGTCAACATTAGTCAAAATTTTTGGAAAATCAAAGTAACTTCAAAACTATCTCTTGGAAAAGGTTTGAAAAGGTTCCCTATATGTTTTCCAAGCCTCACATTGCAAGAAAAATAAAGTTTGATTGAAAATGACTTTTTGGCCCTCTTTTGAAGAAACTAGAATCTTAGTTTTGGCTAAAATGAGCTTTACCTCCAAAATGAGTTTGAGAAGAATTTTGAGAAAAATGCCAAAACAAAGTTGGTAGAGAAGACTTTTTCAAATGTTTTTGGTTTTCAAATTATATTCAAAAACCAAATACTTCAAAAGTTATTTGCAAATCAATTTGGCCCAAAACCCCCCATAGACCTTAAAAGGTCACCTCCAAGCACTTAAGTGAGTTAAGTTGCAAATCATGATAATTTTCAATTATTATGCATGGTTAGCAATATTTCAGCTCATACATTTCAAAATTCCTCCAAAAATTAAATTTTTATTGGATTTTATTGTGTGAGGGTTGCCGGCTTGTGCAAGGGCTATGCACAATCGATAGGGGGCCTGGCAGTCTGACCGGTGCTATATGCACGGTCTGACCGGCCGGGTGAGGTGGTCTAACCGGCATCTAGCCGCCGGTCTGACTGGCCTGTCAGGTAGGCCCAGGGTTTTTACCACTTTCTTCTTCTACCCGACCCCTTCTCTCTCCTTCTCATCCCCTCACTTCTCCTACCCGAAAAAGGACCCTCTCTCTCTCCCCTCAACCCCTAACTCATCTCTCCCCCAAATCCCTTCGGTTCAACCATCAAAATCACTCCGGTTACACCGTAAGTGATTCTCCTCCGCTTCCTCTTGCTATTCCATGGATTATTTCGCGTTTTTATTGATTTTGTGATCCATGGCATGGAACCCTAGGTGAAGGAAGAGGTGTCTTCGATTTGCACCAATAGAGGGTAGTTTCTTGGTGTAATTCAACTCCTTTCAACCGGTAAATCCCGCTCACTCTTGTGATTAACTTCGAATCGATCTATTTCATCTTAGGGCTAAGGGTAGTTCGTTCAAATCTTGATGAAATAGACCCACCCCTTGTTGCTCATGTTCCTCACCTTGTACAATATTGTTCTAGCAAGTTTTTAGAATCATTTGAGTAGTGGTGGAAATGTGTTGCAATGTGTGCTCTGTCAGCGGCGGTCTGATCGGGACCTGCGACGGTCTGTCCGTGGCTATGCCGCCGGTCTGACCGGCCCTGTGCCTCCAGTCTGACCGGCCTATAGGCCGCGGTCTGACCGCCCTTGGCAGAGACATTGCCCATCTCAGCTCCAAAATTCAAATGTGCTCTAGACTTTTGCTAATACTCTATCCCTTGCTCCTTCTTGACAATGATGGCTCCTCGCACTCGCCGTGGTCGTCAAGCGGCCGTGCAAGATTCCGAGAGTGAGCAAGAGGAGTCCAGTGCCAAGCGTTATGCTCAAAGTGAGGAAGAGGAAGAAGAAGAGGTTGAAGGGGCTGAAGTGGATGAAGAAAATGATGATGATGATGGCAGTGATGATGAGGAGGATGATGAGGGACCTCTTGACCCTTCCATTTAGTTTGTGCTCAACTTGCGGAATGCCACTCAGTATCAAATCCTTCGCCATCATGATCAATTCCGGAGGCCCAAAGACACCCATGATGAGAGGTTCCACACTCAGTTTCAGAAGTCTGTCTTTGAGCAGGTCTATGCAAGAAAGGCTTTTGCTGAGCACAAGTGGATCAGTTGGAGGAACATCAATGAGACTCTTGAGTTTGAGGACTTACAGAGGATGTTCAAGGCAGTGGGAATTGACCGGATCGTGACATTAAGGCAAGATTATGATGAGGAGTTGATCAGACAGTTTTATGCCACAGTTTGGGTCTCAGGGTCTTATGATGCTATGAAGTGGATGTCAGGGATTATGCAGTGCTCTATTACTCGGCGTGAGTTCAAGGATCTATTGAACATCTAGTTCAATAATGGGGATGATCTGCATGAGGAGCACGCCCACAAACCGTTTTCCATTAATGACCTAGCACAGTTCTATGAGGATGGGGGGAGGCACACCTATGGGAAGGTGGCGGGTTTGAGGACCATCCCAGGCGTGGTCAACCGCATTGTGAGAGCCACTATCCTCCCTTGATGTGGGAACAATGATGACATCCGAGGAGTTGCATGGCATGTGATTGATGCCATTTTGGAGGGACACTGCTTTGATGTCATAAATCTCATGATACAAGAGATAGCTATCTCTAAGGGGACTTTTGGACAAGGGATATACTATGCACCATACATCATGAGATTGATCCAAAATAAGCTTGGAAATGTTGGAAACAATTTGAAGGAGCACAAGCAATACAAGCCAAGGCTCCAACTTTCAACTCCTAGAGCCTCTAGAGTGCTTCAACCCACATTTGATCAAGGCGCAAGCTCTAGTGCTACACCACCTCCTCCTCCTCATATGTTTGATTCAAATGCTTTCTTCAATCCTCAATATGCCTACTTTGGGATGCAACCTCATGAGTACTTCAACCCGGTGCTTGGGGCTATAAATACCCTAAGTGATAATATTTCAAGGTTAAGCATCGGGCAAGAAGCCATGTATGAGGATGTGCGAGGTTTGAGAACAGATATTGGGGGATTGAATGCGACGGTTGGAAGGTTGAACACTCGAGTTGGTGCTTTGGATCAACGAGTTCAAATTTTGGAGAACACTCATGCTTTTGCCTACCACCGTCGTCGTGACTCTCTTCACCCATCCTCTTCAGCTCGTCGTCCTCCTCCTCCACAAGAATGAAGGTCTTTTTGGTGCTTGATGCCAAAAGGGGGAGAAGAATGTCTTCTAGGATGTTTTTTTTTCTTTGGGATGGGACTAGTAGTAGTGAGGTTAGTTACCACCTATCTAGTAAGCTAAGATGGTTGGGCTATATTATGTATGGGTATGGCCTATTACTCTATCTTGTGTGTTTTTTATCATTTTATTGAACTTGTGTGTCATTTGGACCCTTCATGGTCTTGTAATAGCCTTTGTTACTTTTGTGAGCCCTTAAGGATGTTTATGTGAGACTTGTGGTGAACTTGTGCTATGATGGATGGTGGATGTCATATTGATATATTTGTGACCATCTTATGCAATTGTTTGAACTATATGTGAAGTTCACCTTGGATAGTGCTTTTGTTCCATATGTGTTCATCGTCATTGTTATGCACATGTTTAGGGGTAGCTTTTTTCTTTCATTGCAAATTGTATCCATGTATTTCATTGTGATTATATTTATTTGAGGTGTTTGTCATCAATTACCAAAAAGGGGGAGACTGAAGCATCTAGGCCCCGCTATAAATTTTGGTAATTAATGACAAGTGCTAATTGTGGACTAACAATTCTTTTGAGTTACACATATTTGAGTTAGGATCACACAATATGAGTGCATAGATGATCACCGAGAACGTTTTTCGATGGTGCAAAGCGAAAGGATTGAAGACGATAAAACTAGCGATTTTATTTTAATTGATCGAGATCAAATTTGCTAGAATTTATTTATAGCTTTGTCGTACTATCAAGGAAAGTAATGATCTAGTCAAAGAAATGATCAAAATGCCACATTAGGTCATTTGCACTTAAGTCTTAGTTTGCATCTTTATTTTCTCCTGTTGACTGTCCCTAGGTGGTCTGACCGAAGTGCTTGATCCGGTCTGACCGGCCCTTCTTTGTGGTCTGACCGACCACTTGTCGCCGGTCTGACCAGCCAGCTGGAGGCTGGATGGCTGCCTCCGGCCTGGCGATCCAGAGCCGCAACCGGTGAGACCAAGCCGATGGCGGTCTGACCGAGCCGTGGGCGGTCTGACCGGCCCCCTGATCCCAGTGCATTTAATGCGGTCCAACGACTAGTTTTCCAACCGTTGCGAAGTAATCCGGTCTGACCGGCCACGCAACGGCGGTCTGACTGGCAATACACAGAGTTGGTGGATTTCGTCCCCAACGGCTAATTTTGGGGTTTTGGGGTATAAATACCCCCCATTTGCAGCAAGGGGGATCTCTTGGCACTTGTTTCACTTGCATACACCCCTTGCACTTCTCTTAACTCACTTGAGGCTTTGTTTATCCTTTTGTGTGATTGAAAATGGATTAGCCAAGAGTCAAGTGCATTTGCTTTCTTGTTGAGCTAGTGTGGCACTTGATCATCTCCAAGCCGGGTCATCGCTTATTACTCTTGGAGGTTGCCGCCTCCTAGACGGCTTGTGGAGGTGCTTGCCCGGTGACCTCTCCAAGGAGATTGTGGAGGAGGCCCGGTACCGATTGTGAGTGGTTTGGAGTTCACCACCTTCGGAGTGAAGGAAGAACTACCATAGTGATCGAGGCTTGGGTAGTCATCTCCGTGGGCCGGTTTCCACCTTGCCCACCCCTTGACGAAGGGGGCGTGCGGTGGCTTCGTGGTTGAGCGGTGGAGTTGGGCTCACCTCAACGGGGACGTAGGAAACCGGCGAGTTTTCAAACCTCGGTGAAAAACTTCTTTGTCTCTTGTCCCTTTACTTATTGCATTTACTTTTGTGCAATTTACATTCCTAGAGACATACTTGAGCCACTATCACCCTAGGTTTGCAAAATATAACTTAGTTGCTTAGTTTTGATTAGGTGTCATTTATTTTTAATTGCCTATTCACCCCCCTTCTAGTCGACATCATTGATCCTACAAAGGTGCGACATGGCATGCTCCTACCTAGGCCCCAGGGCACCTTACCTCTCTTGTAGTCACACACTTTCTATGTTAAGAAGAATGTGGAGAAGTACAAGATCTATATCTACAAGATGCGACGTGGCCCGCTCCTACTCGGGCCCCGGGGTAGCTCACCTCTCTTTTAGTCACACACTTTTTATATTAAGAAGAATGTGGAGACGTACAAGATATACATCTACAAGGTGCGACGTGGCCCGCTCTTACCCAGTCCTAGGGGCACCTCACTTCTCTTGTAGTCACATACTTTCTATGTTAAGAAGAGTGTGAAGGCATATAAGATATACATTTACAAGGTGTGATATAGCCCGTTCCTACACGGGCCTCGGGGCACCTCACCTCTTTTGTAGTCACACACTTTCTAAATTAAGAAGATTATGGAGACGTACAAAATATACATTTGCAAGGTGCAACGTGGTCCGCTCCTACTCAAACCCCGGGGCACCTCACCTCTCTTGTAGTCACACACTTCCTATGTTAAGAAGAGTGTGGAGACATACAAGATATACATCTACAAGGTGCGACGTGGCCCGCTTCTGCTCGGGCCCCGGAGCACCTCACCTCTCTTATAGTCACATACTTTCTATGTTAAGAAGAGTGTGGAGATGTACAAGATATACATTTACAAGGTGCGACGTGGCCCGCTCCTACCCAGGCCTCGGGGCACCTCACCTCTCTTGTAGTCACACACTTTCTATGTTAAGAAGAGTATGGAGACGTACAAGATATACATCTACAAGGGGGCGATGTCGCCCGCTCCTACATGGGCCGCGGGGCACCTCACCTCTTTTGTAGTCACACACTTTCTATGTTAAGAAGAGTGTGGAGACGTACAAAATATACATATATGAGGTGCGACGTGGCCCACTCCTACCTGGGCCTCAGGGTACCTCACCTCTCTTGTAGTCACACACTCTCTATGTTAAGAATAGTGTTGAGACGTACAAGATATACATCTACAAGGTGCGACGTGGCTCGCTCTGTCAACGGCGTAGACCGCGACTACGGTACTTGTAGAATATGGGATCGTTCATACAAGGATCTACACGAAACGAGTTCAAGCACACAAAAGACAAGGATTATACTGGTTTAGGTCCCTCGATAGGTAATAGCCCTACTCCAGTTTATATGGGATTATGGCGAAAACCACAGAGATTACAATAGAGAACAACAGAAATGTAAAGTACCGACGAGATCTCTATCGAGAATGACTCGACGAGATCTAGGCAGCGAGTTGTCCTTAAGTCCTCTGGATTGCCTCTGCTATGGTGGTGGCTTGTTGTATGATTCGATGATCCCGTACCCCCTAGGGGGCTTTGTATTTATACCGCAGACTGCCTCGGCCTCTAAGTTGGACTCAGAGAATACTCTTAGCCTACAAGATCACAGAGATTGTATCCTCCCCGAATAGGACTCTAACACCTTTTATTAGGGATACAATTTCCCTGTTTGTTAGCCGAATTTCATAATGTTAAGGTAACCTTCCCGTATACAAAGGGTATGTCGTATCCGTATACTTCATGACCCCAAGGATAGAAGGTATGCCTTATCAGTAACCCTGACAGTAGCCCCTAACTTCAAATCAAATGAATTCATAATGTTCTCGAGCCGAAGTTCTCGAATACATGATGTCGTGCCTATCTAATCGTTCTTGAATTATTGAGAAGGTATAAAGCCTTCGACAACACTATCAAAAAGCAACGGTCCACCATGAATTTGAATTGAAGTCTAAAAAACTACCATAAACAAACCGAGAAAATCACGGCAGCCATTTCTCTTTCTTCCTTGAAATACAAACCGTCGGCCTCGATCTATAAATTCCCCTCTCGAGATTCACTTTGTCTCCTTCCCACAAGTAATCCCTCCTTCTCCTGCGCCCTTTCAACCTTCAACAATCCAAAGCCAAACTTCACTCTTCATGTTCATCTTCAACCTCGACCAATCCAATGGATTTGGGCAAATCCAACGTCAGTACTGACGAGCTGAAGGCGTTGCAAATTGAAGGATTACTCCTGGGAAAGAAAACCTTGCCCCGATCGGAAGGAGGTACAAACCCTAACCTAGCACTTGGTCAAGTCGTTTGTATCGGAGATTTTGCGCAATGTGGGTTCCTACCTCCCCCTTTCGAATTTTTTCTTCTTCTTTTGAACTTCTACGGCATCCAACTTCTCCACTTGAATCCCAACTCCATTGCTTTCCTTGGCATTTTCACACACCTTTGCGAGGCATATCTTGGGGTATCGCCTTTCTTAGAAATGTTTAGGTACTTTTATGAGCTCAGATGGATGGAAACCCGTAGAATCTCTGGCTGCTGCGGCTTCCACTTCCGAGATGGGATGAAGATGGAATACATCCCCTTCAACTGTCCTTCTTCTCGAGGAACGTGGAGGTCAAAGTGGTTTTACATTCACGTCGAAGACCAACCTGCTAGCCTTGCTGTCCCAGATAAGAAGCCCGCGTGCTCCCCTCTGTGGACATCAAAACCTTCTCTAACCCCATCCCACAAAAGCTTCATAGACAAAATCCATGAGCTCCGAAAACAAGGGTTGTCAGGGTATGAAGTCGCTGAAGACTTCATACGTCGTCGAATTCAACCCCTTCAAGCTCGCGATCACCCCGTGTTCGAGTTCACAGGGGAACAAGACGAGACACGGATATCAGTTCGGGACATACGTTCTCATAACCCTCCTGACCTTACTCCGACCATGGCTAATTCTCATGACATATCATTACTGTTTCTTTCGCAGAGCTCGATGACATCACCGTGGCTACCCGGGTTGGTCACCTGATTGCAGATGCTCTAGCAGGCCTAGACCACACCGTCACTCCACTCTGCGACCTCTCGTCCTTGGACAAAGACACTGCCATCAATGGGTGTAGAATATACATTATTTTACATCTTGAAACTAACTACACATGCACTTACATAATGAAAGAAACTTGTAAGATAATTGTCATGCCCAGAAATTTTAGCCAAATTTCTAGACTATTTTGTGTATAAATCCCTGTCCAGAAATCAAGCCAGGATATACAAAATAAGAAATTAATATACAGATCCAAATGTAAATAAAGCGTAAATACTTACAAATGAGACACTTAGTCCTCACACTGAAAAGAAGGCCGCGGCGAAAAAAGACGATCCTAGCGGTCTTCAGCTCCACTCCACGGGCAAAAACTCAACTGGGGTATAAGCCTTGATCCTCTAACTTCGTCTTTAGCTCAGAAGCACTACACTTCTTAAAAGGGGGAATAATAGCAAGGCTGAGTACAACCACCATACTCAGCAAGCCACAACAACAATGCAGACATGCAAGGAGGGGACAAAGGGAGGTTTGTGGCTATTTGCGTAAAGACGGCTGTAAACATTTATAGTTTAAAACAGTCAAACAGTTGATTAATTAAGGCAAAATTAAATATCCACTGAACAACGCCTCACCACGTTGAACAAGCCCAACCATGTGTCACGCCCCAAACTGGCCCCGGGCGGAGACCAAGATAGGGCGGTCCAGGTTGACCTGTATGTCTGTACCAGTCCCAGGAAATAGCGCTGGTACAACAGGAAGACTGAATATCACAACCACAGCGGTCTCTTTATTAAGAGTAGGATTACAACCAAGGTTGGAACTGCGGACAGAACCCGAGTTCACAACAGCATTACAAAAAGGCGGAAGCGGAAAGCGGAGACTAGCCCTAAGCAACAAGCAAAGCCCTGGGGAAGGCCGAAACCCTACTACTGCTCGAAGTCTGCTTGCTCCTGGAAGAAATCTTCATCAGCAGGGTCCACCTCTTCATCTTCGAGAACTGGAGGGGGGGTTTAATTGTATAGAGCAAGGGTGAGTACGGGGGTACTCAGCAAGTCAGGGAAATTAAGTGTTTCATGCAAGCTTCAAGGGAAAGCCAGTTATTTTTCGCAATTGGTTTTAGTTCAGGACTTTCAGAAACATCTAAGTGAGTGCTTCTCGACGGCACGGACGAGAAAGTGCGTCTCATCCGACCGGAGCAGTGAAATTGTATCATTTGATTCTTGTCGGCACGAGAGGCTCCCTGCCAATCGTTCACCGACCCAGCTGCACCAACAGCCACAACTCACACACGCCGGTACGAGAGGCTCCCTGCCAATCGTCACCGACCCGGCTGCACCAACAGCCACAAGCCAACACATCGGTACGAGAGGCTCCCTGCCAATCGTCACCGACTCCGGCTGCTTCAACAGCCTTAAACCAAGCACAGAAGGGGAAACCTCACACCAATAGCAGTTCACAAGGTGTTCAATAAAACTACGCTAAGGAATTACCTCACATCCGCCCATGACCGTGGGCACGGCTGTTCGAACAGTTGTTAACCTCTGCAGAGGGGGTACACTTTACCCACACGACGTTACTAACCCCGAATCACCCAGCCCGCGACCCTCGGTCACGTCTGGCGACCTTAAGGCTTTCACGACAAGGCATTTCGAAAGCCGACTCAGGGTCATCTTATGCCAACGGGAGGGGTCCCACGGACCAACACCAGGTTAGGTCCCAGACCATACTGTGCCAGGAAGCCCAGGGGTCCTCCCCGACACCACCCCGGCGAATCCACTTGTCCCTTGGCATCAAGATTTCCCTGGCCTAGCTAGTTACTCAGCCAGGGGCATCCCATATCACCCATGTGGTCGTACTTGACATATGCTTGGATGTAATTCCCAAGGAATCGGTCCTTAGGGCGAGAACGAGCAGACCGTACCTCCAGTACGTCTCCCGTACCGCGAGTTTTAGAAACCCACTTTAGTTTTCAAGGCACCGACCCAAGTGTCGGGTTTTCCAAACATTTTGTAAACTCAAGTTTTACCCAGGTGATCAATTTTAAAGTTTGAGGGGAGTCTCGATATTCGTACGCGAGGTACGGATACCGAGGCATCACCCGAGGGGTGACAAGGGTGTTAGGGTATTCAAATATCAAGGAAGGTGAATGCAGCAAATGGGTACGGCCTGCTGGTTGTATTGCAAACCGAGGCCAAGTGCCAAGTGTAACCTAAGTATGCATAGTTTGCGGAATCAAAATACTTAATTTAAATTATGGGTTCAATTGATCAAAGGTGACTTGCCTTGCTCGAGATCTTGAGCTTCTTCCTCGAAATCCGCGCACTGCGGGTCTTCGGGCTCCGAGACTACACGCGAAACAAGACGACTCAACAAAGCGGTAAAAAGAAACCCTATTAAAGACCACTAAGCGTGCCATGGGATAGATCTCGATTTTTGAGGAATTTTGGAAGTGGAACGGGGTCAATCAGACGAACGGTTGAAAAAGATATGAATTTCCGAAGATTAAAGGATTTTCTGGAATAAAGAAAAGGAATTATTAAATTTATAGAAAAGAATATTCTCAAGAATATTCTTTTGAATGCGGGTTCCACATGTCAGTGGAAAGGATTAGGGGTGTACTGTGGACTTTGCTCAAGGCACTTGGTTTGGTAGGGGAGTGTATGTGGACCTTGGTCCACGGGCCTCAAGGGATAGAGCCGCGGGTTAAGTGAGGGACGGGAAATGGACTTTGGACGAACGGGCCGAGGACGAGGTCGTGGCCCAATCGGCGGGTGCGCGCAGCGGAGAGGCCGGGACACGGGCCGACGTGACTACGCGGCCCAACAGGCCGGCGCGCACGGGGAGACCGAAGGGGAGCGAAGGATGGGCCGTTACGATAAAGGGGCCCAAGAGGCCGGCGCGGCGACGCGAGCGAGGCCGGAGGTAGGCCGCGGCCCAAACCGGTGAGGCGGCCCATCGGGCTAACGCACGCGGGGGTCCGAAAGGCGCCGACCGGTCGCGGCTTGACTCAGTCAAGCGGGGCCAGGCAGGCGGAGGTGGCGTCCATGCGGAGGCCACGTAGGCACGCGGGAGGGAAGCGGAGCTCGCCTGGGAGGGGGCGGCTCGCGGACTGGCGGTGGTGGGCGGCGTGCTCCGGCGAGGGGGGGACGGCGAGCCGGAGGGGAGAACGACGTCGGACGGCACCGGAGAAGGGGCGAGGCGGCTCAACGACGCGAAAGGGGGAGCGGAGACGCGACAAGGCCGGAGACGGAGCTATGCGGCGGTGGTCGACGCCGGCGAGAGAAAAGAAAAAGGAAGACGGCGCCGGGCGGAAGGGGGGGAACGGAGAAGGGGACGGCGGCCAAGACGACGGCCGAAGAGGGGTCCTATCCGGCTAATTAACGGCCTAGAACACGGAAGCACGGAGGGGGGCGGAAAGCAGAGAGGGGGAAAGTTACCGCGGGAGGGACGGTGACCGGGACGGAGGGGCGGCGGTGCGGGCGTGGCGCAGCTCGGCTTCGGGCCGAGGGTCCCCGAGTGAGGCGCCCGGAGTTCCCTCCGGCGTCCTCGGTCGAGCGGCGGCGAGCGGCAGCGGCACGAGAAGGGGTGCTTGGCGGAAGGGAGCGGCAATGGCGGCCGAGCGGAGGGGGGGTTTTTGTAGGGCGCTAGGTCGGTTTGGGGGCGCGGGAGGCGGTGCGGCAAAGCGGAGCGGGGGAATCGGCGCAAGCGGACAAGCCGGCGCGGCCGGGTGACGTCGGCGCCGGTCGGAAAAGGGGAAAAAGGGCAAGGAAAAAGGGGTCTTGCCCCCTTGCCGAAACGGGAAGGTGGAGGCTAGCGAGAGAGAGAGAAAACGGGGAGAGAGGGGAGCCGCGGCTCTCCTCTGGGCAGCGCGCGCGCGAAGAGGCTGCGGGGCCGGGCTGACGCCGGCGCTTGGCGCGGCGCGGGGGCAGCGGCGCAGGGGCAGCGGCGCTGGGGCCCCGGGCTGACGACGGCGGCGGTCGTGGCGGTCGGCCACGACGCGTGTGGGCGCGGGCCACTGGCGGGAACGGGAACGGAGGGGCGCCGGCGGGAGAGAGCTCCGGGAGAGAGAGGGAAAAGTGAGAGAGAGACCGAGAGGGCTCGGGAGGAAGAGAGAGAGGAGCTCTCTCTCTCACCGCACGTGCGACGCACGCACGTGGCGCGGCAGGCCGTGCGGACCGGGCCGAAACAACGCGGCCCAGCAGGGGAAGCTGGCCGAGCGGGCGCGGACCGGGCCGGGATAGCGCGGCCCAGGGAGGAGGAAGGGCGCGGGAGGAGGAAGGGCGCGGGTGGAGGCAGGCCGAGGGGGAAAGGGCCCAGGGGAGAATGGGCCGAGGGCGGCCCGAGGAAGAGGGAAGTAGGCCGGGAAGAATCCGGCCCGAGGGCAGAGGGAGGTAATTTAGACTTTTTCTGAGGATTTGAATTTGGGAGGATTAGGGCTCGGATTTGAAATCCATTTCGCGGTTTTCTCCGGGATTGAAGTGAGAGGGGAAACACGAGACCTTGGCACACCACAAGACTCAACCGAAGAGCAAACTTTCGCAAATAGGGTTTTTAAGCAGATTAGTTTTCCCACTAACGCCGCGACAAAACGGGCGTTACAAACGATGTAACACCCCGGCCCAAGGCATAATAAGGGTTGATAGGATACTCATGCCAACAAGTTGCAACTTTTTTTCCGGAAGCCCATCTCCAAAGAACTCTAAAGTTAAGCGTGCTTGGCTTGGAGAAATCTAGGGATGGGTGACCGACCGGGAAGTCTTTCCCGGGTGCGCACGAGTGAGGACAAAGTGTGCAGAAAAGACTGGTGTTGGTTTGTGAGGGCAGTCTATGTCCTATTTAAGCTGCTAGATGTAAGCGGGCCCGGCCTCGTCGAGGCGGGACGTTACAGTATGGTATCAGAGCCGACTCTCGCGGTTTCACGGGCGCGTGTGTCGCAGTTGCGCAGGCATGGTGCGCATGGCTGGTGTGGACCCGGTGTGGTCACACAGCATGGCACATGCGCTGGCACTGGACATGGGTGTGTCGCAGTTGCGCAGGCATGGTGTGCATGGCTGGTGTGGACCCGGTATGGTCACACAACATAGCACATGCGCTGGCACTGGACACACGGACGTGGCCAAGAGAGGGAGTTCCTGGCTTGGGGTTGATCGATGAGGACGTCGATCTCTTAAGGGGGTGAGGATGTAACACCCCGGCCCAAGGCATAATAAGGGTTGATAGGATACTCATGCCAACAAGTTGCAACTTCTTTTCCGGAAGCCCATCTCCAAAGAACTCTAAAGTTAAGCGTGCTTGGCTTGGAGAAATCTAGGGATGGGTGACCGACCGGAAAGTCTTTCCCGGGTGCGCACGAGTGAGGACAAAGTGTGTAGAAAAGACTGGTGTTGGTTTGTGAGGGCAGTCTATGTCCTATTTAAGCTGCTAGATGTAAGCGGGCCCGGCCTCGTCGAGGCGGGACGTTACACCATGCCACCTAAACTATACCAGTTCATTACCAATAGGACACGATTCCACACATGTTGCCATGCCCCGAAGTACCACCATGGCACAGCAAAGGGAGAAATCATGACAAGACCCTTCGCATAACTCTCCCTGACCAAGCGCACTACATTGCAGGTTTTGCCCCTACCTTTAAACCAAGGTAGGCAGCCCCCCTTGTGCCTAGGTGAATCCGTAAGCCGCATAGACCGTCGCAGGGTCCATCTAAACTCCATCATGCCCACCCTTGCCTGAGAACATCGGAAAGGGAGGAGCTATACTACAAGTCCAGTAGTTGCCCTTTTTGCTTGTGCTAAGCACTGTAAGTCTTCTAGGGCTTCCCATGAACTGGTCCTTAATTGCCATGGGTGTGACCATTAAAACCATGTACCCACAGCCCATCATTAAGCCATATTTTAGTTGTATAATTACGACTAATGAAACATGGCCAGATGTCTCGAGCTTGCAGCTCGTCAATGTACTAAAAGTAGATAATGTGATTATCCTATTATGTGAGCTAGTGGTAATTAAGCATGGTTAAGTATATCATAATTCTAGTAAAGTCAACATAAGTGACATAAGCTAGTCAAATTATCATCCAAGTTTGACAAATGATGGATAACAAGTAAACATGACACAAGAGAGCAGATAGGTAGTCCGTATTTCCATGTAATTAGTGAGACATGCAATTTGTTTGCAAATGGTAAAACATGTATAAATTAGGTTCAATATGCTCAAGGGTAATGTGTGACTTGCCTTGCTTCTTCAATTAATATTTCAAACTCTTTTCCTTGCTAGTGCAGTCTTTCGAAAAGGCGGAATATACACGCTGGGGCGCAAAACAAGAAAAAATCCTAATAAAAATCAAATAAACAATATATGGAAAGTAAACAAACATGTAGATCTCAATTTAGATGAATTTTACAAGTTGAATGGCCCAATTTAGAGTTCGTATGAATTAGTTATGAATTTTGGCAGCTTTAGGCCATTTAAATGAATTTCTGCAAATTAAACCGAATTATGACGCAATTATTAATTATTTTTTCAAAGAAAAAGAGGGCGCTGACATCAGCAAGGAGACCGGTGCCGACACGCAGGCCCCATACGCCAGCGGCACATGGAGACAACGCACGATAGACCAGGTCCACACATCCACCGGTCCACGGGCGGCCACGGTGGACGGGGAGGGCGAGGTGGCACCAGCGTGGCGTCATGACGGCACCAATGTGGAGCCGCACGGGGAGGCCATGTGGACGACCCAAATTCACCCGGGGTTAGTCGGGCGGCCACGGGCAAGTGAGGCGGGGCTCGCTGATCGACCAGCCGGGGAGCTGCGGCGTGTCAGTCAGTTTGATCCCGCAACTAACAAGATATATAAACATCAGATCAAAGAGCCGATCAGCTGACAAGCCGTTGGAGTAATTCCATCCGATGCCGATACCAACTGATGTCGATAGGGTTTTGAACAATCGGCTATATATCCAATGTAGATTCTGACACTTGATGTAAATAACGATATAAAGACAATCGGCTGATGATAATGTAGTGAAACAATAATATAATCCAATAGACACCAATCGACTAATATTGATATGATAGAATAAGTGTTGATCCGAAAGTTAAAGCATACATTGGCTGGAGATCCGATGTTACTAAATCCAAACGATTAGATAAGCAATGAAATCTTTGTTGTCATCGACTAAATCCAATTTGTATGTAATCCTTGTGAGCCGATACAACATCCAGATAACTCATCGGCTGAAACCCCGATGAAACCTTTATTGGCAATCAAAAAGCAGGCTAGAGATTATGGTTCTAAGCATGACTAGGGCAGATGCAGCACAAAGTATAAAAAGAAATATAATATCTAGACAATCAAGCCTTCGACTGATTTTCAGGATGGTAGATACCTTAGCTAATCTAGATTGACAAAACAATTTAGCCGATACTAGCAAAATCATAGAAAAGTTCTAACCGATACAAGTAAATTGAATAATCGACTTAGATTAACTAAGATATATGATAAATAGGTAGACAAATATATCAATCGAACCAGAGCGATTCAATAGGTCGAAACGATGCAGCCTTGAACAACACCAATGTAGCCGATACAATTGTCAGGGTCGGCGAAACGTTGGACTTACCCCTTCGCCGGAGATCAAAAGCCGATGCAGCCCCACGTCAGGTGCCAAGTTTCACCGGTTGATAAATAAAAACCTCGGGAAAGAGGGTGGCGATGCGTCGAGAGTAGTTGTATATTGATCGAGAGATATATTACATAGACCCTCGACGTACATATTTATACTCATGAGTAGATACTAGTCCTTATTGGACAAGACACAAACTTTTCTAAAGATAAAATAAAAGATACAAGTCCTATTCGGACTCTAAACAATCTTTTCTAAAAGTAAAAGAAAATTGACTGATTCTGCATAATTAATAAATAACTTGTCATGTTGCATCCTCCTCAAATTCGGTCTCTTCTGGATAAGCTTTCTTTAATTGATTAATTTTCTTAACCGAATCCATCAAGAATCCAACTGCTGGTAACTTGATATGTCCATCGGCTAATTCCAGGACTCTGAAGCCGATACGATTCCTAAACCGATGGTGACTTTGGGGCTTACCAAATTTTGGCGTTAACAGGGTGAAATGGGGTCAAGCCGGTGCCGAATTTCGCGAGAGAGTGAGGGACGACGTGGAGGAGGTGGAGGGGACGCAGTCCATGCGATTTGGATGCGAGCGTGTAGGCAGGAAGGCGCGAAAAAGGCGGCAACATGGGCGAAATCGCCGATCATGGCGGGGTGGTTGGAGGTAGGGGAAGGAGCTGACAGGTGGGGCCCACGGTCCCACCTGTCAGCGAGAGGGAGAGAGAGGAGCCCGAGCCAAGGATGCAAAGTGGACTTTTGCGCGAGGGGAGGCGAGCCGGGCCCAACGGGCCGGGCCGACGGAGAGAAACCTCTGTTTTACTTGTCCGGGGGCCGAGTAAAGTCCGCAAGAGGATGGCTCCAGCCCATGGGCCGAACTGCAGTTGCTAACAAAAGCTTACAGAAGGTCTAATTTCGATTCCCCACAGAAGGAAGGAAAAATTTTAGCTGGTCTATTTCAGACCTTGGGTTAATTAATTACGCCTTAATAAAATGCTACTAAGATGCATTGTTCTACCTCATAGTATACAGATTGAGACAGGTAGGTCTAATGTGCGAATGTTGACGTGTGGCCAAGTCGCTCAAATACGTTAAGTCCGGTCTAGGTGCGTCTGGCCCCCATGAGGCGCTACCGCAAACATATAATTGTATAATATCAGACATATAAATTTGTATATAGAAACTTTTGATATGGAAACATTGCACACAAAAACATTTAGATCCAAATCAAAATCGGATATATAAACTTTCGGTGTATAAACATTCAACGTACAAAATTGCCTATAAATAAAAATCATGTGGTACTAAGAAAAATGTGGGTGTTTTTGCGCGTTCATGATATGCAGATGTTCACAAATTATCCCTTTTGGAATAACACCTCCCTAACATTAAGGATTAGCACAAGCTAGCGGCAGATGCGTGGGGTGGAAATAAGATGCGCGTGTGCATTGAGAGACATTGGATACATTAGGATGGAATTAGTATAGTTTGAAACTTATAATACAAAGGTTTGTCCTTGGTGGATCGGGGAGACAACGTAACGATTTGTAAATGTTGACGAGAGTGCTCCGAATTATGTGAGGGATATGGATTTGTGTAAATTGTTTGAGAGGAAAGGATTATGGAGAATTTCATGGCCCTGGAACTTGGTCGCTCGAGGTTAAGGATAAGCTTTCTTGGCTTCTTGTTTAACGCGGTGAAGACATACATGACACACATATATGGAAAAGTACCATAAGGGTTTCTTGTAGGCTATAGTAAGCTCAAGATTGCTGAGGTATGTATCATCTCTTTGCATATTAGTATTTTTCTCTGATACCTACAGAGTATATGTGTGTGTGTGTGTATATATATATATATGTCAAAGTACTAATGCCGGTATGATATTCGAGTGACTAGATTATCTTTATATCTATTAAGAAAATTATGACACAAAAGTTTCTTATGAAAAAGGTGTCAAGATGTAGACAAACCTACACGAGTTGTGTTAAGGTGGCATGAGGAGGCTCAATGCTGACGACAAAGTAACATGATTAAAAACATTCCGTTCTTTGCCTTAGAAGCACGGTAAAGTGATAAGCGAGGCAATGCCTTAATTTATGCGACTAGTAGTGACTAGGAGATGGATAGGATGAAAGCTAACCCAACATGACTTGTAAAAGGTTCAAATTCCCTTCACACCAATCCAAAAATTCAAAGAGATAACCCTAACACAATATCATGAGTCTCTCCTCTCACAAAATATAGCTTTGCCCCCCTTCACATTGCCTCTTCTTTCTTATAGACCGCGTCTTGCTCACTCCGGTGTTTATGTTATTTTCTCCCATGATTCTAATTTGGATGGATTATGTGTCATAGTGTCAGTGCTCCTTCAGTGACTAGATGGATTTGACACTGATTCTTTGACTCACGATGGATCCGACTCAAGGAAGAGAAGAGAGTAGGGGCTAGAGCTAACGAAAAATAACATGGGATGATATGAGCAAAAGAATAGGAAAACAATATAGCTGTCGTTGTCTTTAAATATATCTCTTTTTCTCTACATTATGCCCTTAAAACGAATGACATCTTGACTCTAGATACGTTTTATGACGTCCTAACAGTCATGATAAGTTCAGTTGTGCTTTAACTTTGGATTTTGTAATACCGGTTTAGATTGAAAATTTCAATTTCAACTATGGTTACTCATTAACTATTTTATCCAGGACCATTCAAATTCAAATTGTAAAATCTAAATCGTCTAGCTAATTTCCAAAAGCAAATAGAAACCTTCTTGTCGATACCATCTAAACCGTCCAATCTTTACCCATTTTAGCAATGCACGGATTGATTTGATCAACCAGGTCGGTTGAAACGCAGCCCCCACGCAGCCCGACCCAACCCCCGCCCGTCCGCGCCGTCGCCACCCCCCGCCCGTAAAACCCTAAACCCGTCGCCTCCCCCACAATATATACGCACCCATCAACAAAAACCCAAACTTCCCCCTCTCCCGCGGCTCCGCTCACCCCGCCGTTTGCCGCCATCCATGTCGCTCGACGGCAGCTTCTCCGCCGCAGCGGCCGCCGCGCGCCTCCTCGCGCGCTGCCCGGCCCTGCGCGCGGACCCTCGCGTCCTCGCGCTCTCCACCGCCGGCGGGGAGCCCTCCCGCGATGACGTCGCCGCCGCGCTCGCCGAGCCGCTGCTCCACCCGCGGTACACCATCCCCGTCGTTGGCTGCTTCCTCCCGCTCGCCCCGGCCCTCCTCGACCGCGCCGTCGGGCTGCTCCGCGCCGCGGGGGCGCCGGCCCTGCGGTCGGACGACGCGGCCCGCGAGGGGGAGGAGGCGGGGGAGGGGGACGTCCGGGTCGTGGAGTTCTACCTGTCAAGGGGCAGGGGCTTGCGGCTGCACGAGCTCGCCTGCCTCGCTCTCTCCCGCGCCCTCGACCTCGCCCCCTACTTGCTCCGGTAAAAATGACGTCCGCTTCCCCCCCTCTACCGCATGCTGTTCGTGCCATGGTTAGGTGAAATTTAAGTTCCGGGCAGTGTTTGCAGCTGTATTCAGTACAGAATTGGACTCGCCATTCAATCTGGTGCCCAACTCACCGGAACAAATGCCCCTTCTTCTAGGCACCAAGCCTCGATAAGCTATGATGAGCCTTCATGCTCTGTAGTCAATTTAAATGGATTTTATGTAGTTCCAATATTTGTGACAACTGACAAACTCCAGTTGAATTTGAGTTCATTTAAGTTTGAGGCTATGTCGATTAAGCTTGTTTAATTGTTGGGTCAGCATTGCACTTCTCTTTGTCTTTGTTATCTTTGATGAACACTGCCACGTATGGGATTGTATGGTCTGGTTCAACAATCAACACAGTCAAACACCATATTTTCCCACGATCACAACTGCGCGTACGGAACAGGCATCACGAAGCACTAAAAGTTGTGCACTTGTAATGACAAAGTGAGTGGAGAGCCATGTGCCTATTCCGTTTTTTAAGTTGATGTATAACCACTCAAAAGCCCATTTGTCAAAAGGTAAAGTTAATGTACTCAATCTAAAGTATAAAGACGATGCATACTGGGGACATAATGAACAACAGTCTGTTTGTGATTATTAAAGTCTAATTTGTCAAGTGAGTGCACTGGAGGAAAGCCTTGCCTCCTGTTGAGGGTTAAGTTGGCTCTCCTGTGTTCGCAAATCTGGCAAGCTGGAATCCACAAACAGGCAACAGGCAATTTTTATGGATCAGTAAGAAGCTAACATGTGTTAGGGCTTAAAAATCCCTCAGTATCTTAGCTACTCATCCTAAGCTTTAGGATGTCATGTACTGAAAGAGTAAATTAAAAGCCACTACCAGGATCGGTGACAAGGAATTGCAACAAAAACCTGTACGCACTGGTTTGTCTGTTTTGTCGACTAGCAATTTTGTTTTACATATTCTCACAAATAATGAATTATAGTGCACATTTGGTTTGGAGTTTAGATAAATTCTATATCAAACTGTACCTAATTATTACTATTTCTTTCATCTCTTGACCGTTTCACTTAAGATTCTCTATGCAACTACAGCATGCAAGTGGAAATATGCCATATATATAACAGTGATCTAACAACTTTCTGTTGTTATTTGTGGTAGGTATTTACTAAACTACTTTAAGTTTGCTCCACCACCATTCCAAAGGTTTCTTTCTGGAGGTGTTCTGTCACCAATCCCAATCAAGGTTATACTTTTCATGTGTTAAGCAAATGTTTTTGCCCTTTTCCCCTAAGTTACCATGCAAAACTTATGTCTAGTCTACAGCTTGTTTGAAATGCAATAGTCCCTGGGGTGTCTTCCAACCCACTCACTGATGTACACACAAAAAATATGAGGCGTATTATTTTTCTTTAAATAGTGTAGACCACCTATTGAACTTTTCCCCCTTGATACCACAACTTAGTATGTTCTTGATCTTTACCCATAGGTTAATACATTACGGGTATACCCATAGCTTTCAAACCTTTTCATTTTGAGGAATTCATTGGCACAATGTTATGAGAGTTCTTTCTCTTCACACCCCCGTGGCATCTTCAACAGTTCTTTTTCTTTTCTTGAAACCTTGTTTTTTTTATCCTGTTTATCTGACCAATGCTTGCACACCATGATTCATTCCACTATCGCAACTTGCTCACCTTAATGTACTGACAAGCACTCCTGCTAATCTTGCACTTGATGTTGGTTAAGTACTTAGAACTTAGAAATTATTGATGCATGCTATTTTTCTTAGGAAGAGTATTGCAACATAACAAAATACATATATTTGCATATTCTTCATTGGTTTGTGAGTTTTATGTCGATGGGGCTTCTGGACTGTCTACGGTTTTATTGTGTAAATTTTCAATTGACATATCCTCTTGCTTATGTGTTGACATGCTGTTTTTCATAGGATCCCATAATTTCCAACTTTTACTGGGCCTTTCCAACTTTTACTGGATCATCAGTTGGTCTTAATATTTTGACTGTTGACAGTTAATTTCATTTGTTTTCAGGGACTTCATTTGTTGCTTGATGCCACCCAAGTATCATATCGGTTTCTAGAATTGGAGCCAAGAGTATTTTGTGAACAATGGAACTGGTCTTGCTATTTAGACCTTGTATATAGTACTGCTGACTACAGTTTAGTTGACGATTCACTTTATAGTGTTGTGTTGGATTTAAGATGGTGTGCTATACAAATACTCTTGGTTGTTCTGAAAGCAAGTGATGAGGCTGTTGAAAGTTTTGGTCTAGGAGCAGACGAAGCATTTACATGTTTCTTGAGGTTCCTTCTGATGCTTCTTTTCTTGTATTGTTTCCCCTGGATGTTGATCAACATTAAGTTTATAATAGCTGGTTATGCTTTTAGATGGAAGGAGTTTTGCACAGATACTTCCTTGGAGAAAGCCTCTTTGTATCTTCAAGCGGAAGAAGTTGATTGTAAAACTGATGCGGATGGACTCACTTGTTTGGCTGATTCTTTGCCGGATTGGCATGAGTTTTCTGTGGGACGGCAGCATGGCAATGGAACTAATATATGGTGTGAACAAATTCCTTTATTTCCCTATTTTTCTATATTTCTCGCTGCACTCATCTTGCTTACACTAATTTTCAATTGTTCGCTCTGTTAGTCCATTTGTGCTCACTGCTACTTTGAGAAAGAGTTACGAGGTAGCTTTAATGGCAGTTAACCAGAAGTGGCCCATACTTCTCTATGGTCCTGTTGGTGCTGGAAAAACCGCACTAATTAACAAGCTTGCACAGATTGGTGGAAATCGAGGTATATGTTTTCTATTTTATAACCAATATAAATCGAGGTATATTTTTATGGACTCCGCTAGAAGTTTCTTGTGCAAGTTAAAAAAATGCTGTTAGATGAATAAAAAAAGAGTATGTAATCCAATTGTAATGTAACACATTTGGAATATTCCCACAGCAGAATAAAAGGTTGGTTGAACTCTGATCTTATCATTTCTTCAGAGCATAAATGAGGGAGTTGAGTAAACCTAAAATTGGTTGCAAGATTCATTGGGCCTGTTTGTGCATATGATCTGGGAAAGTTGCGTTCACAATCTGGTTTTAACAAGTTTTCCATGATAATGTCATAGATTCATTCTTGTTTTGTTATTGAATAGCTCAGTTTGGCATTGATGATTCAACAACGATGTTTTTATGTTTTCTACTTTGTTCAAAATCTTGAATCCCTCTAGGCTTTTTTTACTAATCATGCCATCCCCAATAATGTTGCTAATCTTCTGTGCATATTTTTATTTGCAGTGCTCTTCATCCACATGGATGAACAAATGGATGGCAGGACCTTAATAGGAAGTTATGTTTGCACAGAAAAACCTGGTGAATTCAAGTGGGCTCCTGGTTCTCTTACTCAGGTCTGTGCTGGAGGGACTGCTATTCACTGTATAATCCTATTGGATTTTATTTTCATCTATTTCTCTTACCATACTGTGATGAGCAGGCTGTTATCAAAGGTTTCTGGATTGTGTTTGAAGACATTGACAAAGCACCCAGTGATGTGCAGTCAATCTTACTACCTTTATTGGAAGGTTCAAGTTCTTTTTCAGTTGGTCATGCAGAGGTGAAAATAGCCTATTTATTTATTTTGTTTAAGACAATTATAATTTGAAAGGTGGACTATTTCTCTAGGTTCTCTTTATATCTTCAAACCTCAGAAATAATTTGCAATAATTTTCATAAATGCCAACTACCTGGAGGTATTTACTGTTCCAAATGTCTAATGCAGGCAGTTGAAGTTGCTGAGAATTTTCGTTTATTTGCTACAGTCACCGTCTCAAAGAATGATGTTTCACATGCCCTGGAAGGTTTGTCCAATAGTACCATAAAATTATGACTTGCCGTTATGCACTTGAAAATTGCATAGCACTATTGATTTACGTTTTTTGCTTCAGAATAACAAATGCATATTTATGTTTCAGTCCATAATGACAGTTCTACATTTCCACAAGCTCACAATAAGGACCAAACTAGTGTCCTGTGTTAATTTGCAATCAATTTTTGTCCTTTCTTCAACCAGGAAGACTAACCTTTAGTGCTCTGTGGAGAAAAGTTATGGTGGGTGAACCTAACAGAAAAGACATGATCGATATAATTCATGGGTGCTATCCAAGCTTGGAGGCTATCTCCGCTAAACTCATTGGTAGATGCAATCTTCTTCTATTACTTCATTTACTATGTTGTGATTGTATAGTAACCAGTTATATGTATTGTAGATACCTTTGAAAAGGCCAATTTGCTGGTATCTTACCAGTTTGGTGGGCTCAACTTAGCTGGAGGTTCATCTGAATGTCTCATGCAAAGATTTTCCTTAAGGTGCATATACCTTGAAATATATTCTTTATTTGTCCATTCATAAGAACAGCCTTTACAACTTTTATTTACCAGGGACCTGCTCAAATGGTGCAAGAGAATACGTGGAGTTGATCTGAACTTCAAGGGCCTGGGATTGTCATCTAGTTGTTGCAAATTAATTTATTTTGAGGTTTTTGCTCTCTCTTCCTTTTGATATAGTTTGATACTCCCTTGATCACAACAACTTGTCATCATGGAAAGTCTGCAATCAATCGTTTTAAACTCTGTATCCGTGTTGGTCTTGTCAGAAAAACCTAAATGATATCATCTCTCCAGAGATATATCACTATGTTGTAAAGAATACTTACGGTCAAAAGTTGTGGCTTGGATGCCATCAAAAGACTGCTTTGACGAATAGCAATATTAGTATTATTCTGATTTTAGGAACATAGCATTATGGAAGTGAACTATTTTGTTATTGCTCTTCATTTTCAAATTTGGATTTAAGGACCTTCCCTAAAATACTACAAGAGTGCTATTATCCTCTGGTTTGATTTCTGATCCCATATATGGTTGTTAATTCCTGGGAGCCCAAAAAGGTTTTAAAGTTTACAATCATTTTACATAACATTAGACTATTTTAATATTCTAGAGCTAGGTAGCTGGTGGGGCGTGCCACCTAGTCTGCCCAGGGTCCACTTTTTTAGAACAGTGACTTAGTTGTGTACTGTCATTATTGTCACAAATGTAAGGGCCTATATTAAAACAAACTATTTTCCAGACATGATTATTAATAGTCATTCTATTGTCCTAGTTGAAATGATGGTTTATTGTTCATGAACATTGAGAAGTAACTTCCTTGAAGTTGTATTCGGCCATTGGTTTTCCAGGCTCTCAGGCACCTTTTTCTCCTTCTCTTTTTCTTTTTCAATCCAGGCTGTTGATATTTTTGCTTCCTCTTTGTCATCTCCGGATAAAAGGCTATATGTAGCAAGAGAAATTGCTAAACTATTGTGTGTCCCCCATGGAGCAGAAGCCATAAATCCTTCTGACAAGCCCATTATCCAGGCATGTGTTTTTTATTGTTATATACAACACCTTGTTTTTTTGTCTCCTTGTAGAACTAATGATTCATAATACACAGGCTCAGCATACTGACTTGCAAGTTGGTAGAGTTACTCTGCAGTGCAGCGACAAACCAGTAATTAGCAAAATCTTTATCTGGTGCATATTTGCGGAACTTCTTTTGGAGCTACTTTACTGATGCTGTGTTTCAAATATGCAGGCGCTTATTCAGAAAGGGCCTTTTGCTGATATTCGGCGAGCATTAGAAGTTCTTGAGAGGGTAGCCTGCTCAATAAAGTTCAATGAGCCTGTTCTTCTCGTTGGTGAAACTGGCACTGGGAAGACTACTCTTGTGCAGAATCTTGCTTCCTGGCTTAAACAGCCGCTTACTGTGGTGGTACGGACAAGTAGTTACATAACCTACTCAAGATATTTACCACCGCAAAACCATTTATTATCGAGATTTTCTGTCCGCACTTGGTTGTTTCCTCTATGCCACTGCAAACAAAATAATATTACATAAATGCCATAATCTCCTAAAAATCCTTTCCTCCATTGTCTAGTAGTTGAGCCCTTGCAATCACTACCTTGTAGAATCAGGTACATGGTGCATTGACAGAGAGCAGGTCTAAGGATGGGTAGAAGGTCATTTGCAACATGATGCTTGCTAGAATGAATGTCAATGAACCTTTTTTTTCCTTTTGTTTTTTTGTTGTAACATGGTAGGAGTTCCCACTTTTGGCGTGACCAATGTAGAATGTCAAAATGTTCAGTGGTGATATGCAAGTTACACATTCTCACACAATCTTTGACATTTATAATGTGCTAATATTTTTTCTTGATGTTTTCAGAACTTGAGTCAGCAAAGCGATATTTCTGATCTCCTCGGTGGATTTAAGCCTGCAGATGCTCGATCAATATGCTTTCCTCTTTATATAGAGTTCAAAGATCTTTTCTGTCGAAGTTTTTCTGGAAAGGTGTGTCTGTTTGACCTTATTTATTGTTAGCTAGAAAGCTAGTTTATTGGGTAACTCCAGTAGATTAGAAGTTCAATACTCTATTATTAGATAAGCCCTAAAACTTAAATGTATCAGGTATTATAGTCTACTTTTTTAGGCTTCAGCTTGGCACAGGGGTGATTTAACTGCGCCAAATAAGCTGTAGAAGCCTGAAGACTTGATCTTCTTCTTATTTACTAAACTTTTAACTTTTTCAGGACAATGAAGCTATTCTTCGCCATTGTGATGTGTATGTAATGGAGAAAAAATGGAAGAAGTTATTACGTGCTTTGGAAAAATGTGTTGAGAAAGCTCAGAAGCTAATTGATGGGAGTTCTAGGTCTAACAGTGGTTCGAAGAGAAAAAGGCCCTTGCCGGCCCAAGTTATTTCTGACTGGGACTCCTTTTCATCCAGGCTAAATGCCGCTTGTAGTCAAATTGGTTCAGAAACTGGTATGTCATTTCAATTTGTGGAGGGTGCTTTTGTATCTGCTTTAAGAAATGGCCATTGGATTTTGCTTGATGAGGTTAACCTGGCACCTCCGGAGACTCTTCAGAGAATTGGCGCTGTACTGGATGGAGAGAGTGGAACATTGTGCCTGGCTGAAAGGGGTGATGTGGACTATATTGAGCGCCATCCTTGTTTCCGGATGTTTGCATGCATGAATCCAGCAACTGACGCTGGGAAAAGAGAGCTGCCATACACCTTTAGGAGCCGATTTACTGAATTCTTTGTAGATGATCTTATTGATGATGATGATCTCCGTCTTTTTGTCAGTAAATATCTGGATGGCCTGCATGCTGCTAAAGGAGTTACAGATAGCATTGTTCGATTCTATAAAGCAGCGAAAAAGGAGTCCGAGGAGAAGCTGCAGGATGGAGCTAATCAGAAGCCCCAATTTAGTTTGAGGTCTCTTTCTCGCTCATTAGGTTATATTAAAAGCGCAGAGAAAAAATTTGGCTTCAAGAAAGCTCTTTATGATGGCTTCTGTATGTTCTTTCTTACAATGCTGGATGTCCCAAGTGCAAAAATCATCAACAACTTGATAGTGTCTCTTTTGTTAGATGGAAGAGTGCCGCCTAAAATTTCATTTGCTGACTACTTCGTTGAAAAGCCTAAGCTACTAAATGGTTCTGAATCTGATGACTTTTTGCGCAGCTATGTGTTAACTAACAGTGTCACTGAGCACATTGTCAGCCTTGCCCGTGCTGTTTACATTAAAAAATTCCCTGTTCTCCTGCAAGGTCCCACATCAAGTGGCAAAACTAGCCTTGTCAGGTTTCTTGCAGCACAAACTGGTCATGAATTTGTCCGTATCAACAATCACGAGCATACTGATCTTCAAGAATATCTTGGTACATATGTTACTGACAGCCATGGGAAGCTTCAATTTCAGGAGGGTGCTTTGGTGAAGGCTGTACGTGAGGGTCACTGGATTGTGTTGGATGAACTAAATCTTGCACCGTCTGATGTCTTGGAAGCTTTAAATCGGCTGTTGGATGACAACAGGGAGCTCTTTGTGCCAGAGCTTCAAGAGACCATTCCTGCTCACCCTAATTTTATGCTCTTTGCTACTCAAAATCCACCTGTGCTCTATGGGGGACGTAAAATACTGTCTCGGGCGTTCCGCAACCGTTTTATTGAAGTGCATGTTGATGAAATCCCAGAAGATGAGCTAATCACAATTTTGGAGCAGAGATGTTCAATTGCCTGCAGTTATGCCACACGAATGGTTCAAGTTATGAAAGATTTACAAACACATAGACAAAACAGCAGAGTGTTTGCTGGCAAACATGGTTTCATTACACCACGGGATTTATTTCGTTGGGCAAATCGGTACAGACTTTTTGAGGGGAAGTCATATGAAGACCTAGCTAAAGATGGCTATTTACTTCTCGCAGAGAGATTAAGGGATGACAATGAGAAATCTGTTGTTCAAGAAGTATTGGAACGGCATCTTCATGTTAAACTCAATATCTCCAATCTCTACAACATGGTACCATTTCATCCTTTATGATATATTGCTAATGTTTCGTTAACCTTCTTGCCTAATCTAGTATTATGGATTATGGAAGATGAAGATTAGTGTTTAAAAAATGCTTATGCTTATTCATAAATTACACTTTTGCTGTGCTGATGTGATATTATGATGTGTGATGCTGGCACTATATAGCTAGGGCATTCTAACTAAACAATTTCGAAAAATATCTTTATGCACTTAGTGGGTTCTAAATTGTAAATATATAGAAGATGTTGCTAACCGCACCCCTCTGTGATAAAAACTTTTGCTTTTTTTTTTTGTTGAAAATCAGCCACTGGACCATTAATTAGCCCACAGCAAGATATTGAACTTACTCCTGGTGGAATTGATTTAAGTCATCATACATTGAAAGCGGTTACTGTAATGCTACTGGAACACCTTATTGTATGTTTGCTATTTCACTTAGTTGACATTCCCATCTGACCAAGGGTCCGCTTGTTCATCTTTTGGTGGCAGCCAAGGCTGCCTAGGGGAGCTTGATGCCTCCATTCACTGCTTGCCTCTTTCCAGCAAATTGGCTAACTGTTGGGAACGATACCCAAAGGGTGAGCTTGGGGTGCAGGAGGTCAAGCAGCCAGACCTCCTGGGAGCACTGTTTGCCTTTACTAGAGTCTTACATTGAGTTTATGGTTGATGCATTACACTGTGCTGTGCTTATTAATTAAGCTACTGTGGAAATTTGCTGTGAAAACATTAACAACGAGTTGAAACACAAACTATAGGGAGCCTAAGTCTTTCTCTTTGATTACTCTTGCATGTGCATTCGCCTGGAACTGTTATGTTACCGTGCAGAAAGTTTCTTTCAAATATACTACTTCTTGCATGAAATATTTCACAATGCTGGATACATTTAACTTCAACAAGACCTTTTAGTCTGTCGTATCATTGAGAGGTTCGTTGTGACTGCAGGAAGTCAGCTGTGACAATAACTTATCTCGTGAATCTATAAGACTGAGAGTACAAGAAACCTTTGGAAAGTGAGTTCTTTTTGTACTTTAAAATATAATAATATACTACACCTTTTAACTTTTCTTCATCTGATACAATATGTATTTGGTCATGCTTGCAGCATCACTTGGACGGAAAGTATGTGGAGGCTATACTTCCTCATTGAGCGTTGTTACAGGTCACGTGAACCTGTCCTCCTTGTTGGTGAAACCGGAGGTGGGAAAACAACTGTTTGCCAGGTCCTAAGTGCTGTCCTTGGAGTGAAGCTACACATTTTAAATTGCCATCAGTATACTGAGACTTCAGATTTCATTGGGGTGGGTTGTTATCTTGAAATCATTGCTGGGATTCTGTTTTGTTATATCCCATTGTTTCGCACTTTAGCAAATTTTTCACTGGCATCATGATTTGACTGTTACTGGCAGGGATTCTGTCCTATACGTGATAGGTCAAAAATAGTGATGGAGTTCAAACATCTGATTACAAAAATGAAGCAGCTGAAAATTTTCATTCATGTTGCAGGAGATATGGTATGTTCCTTTGGTTCTGGCATATGATACTTCATCCCTGTGTATTGAGATAAGTCTCAAAATATACTGCAAATTCTGAGTTAAAAATATAGTTATACTCTAATCTCAAAAAAAGCATACATATAATCATACCATTGAATGAAAACTACATGTACACATGCAAATGCAATTACAAAAGATCCTACAACACACACGTCTATGTAAATTCAGCCATATAAGATCTAGAATGACTCTGCGTAGAACAGACCACCCACATCATATTTTTTTAAACAGTAGAGATTATATATATACTGCATTTGACGTGTAACTGGTTTTCTATGATTTGCAGTCATTTCCTGCTGATATATCTGGAGCTGTTAGTGTGGTGAATCACATTGATGAAATACTTGATAGATACATAAAGGAGAAGGAACTGTTCCCTCAAGTGCCACCTCATGATTTTGCCGCCATGGAGCAAATTAAGTTGGATCTGATGCAACTTCACAAGAGGTGGCAGGCAATTTTCCTTTGGCAGGATGGATCACTTGTGCAAGCGATGAAGAATGGTGATCTTTTCCTAATTGATGAAATTTCTTTAGCTGACGATAGCGTACTTGAACGGCTGAACAGTGTTCTAGAGCCTGAAAGAAAACTGGTATGCTGTCTTTTCGGGTTGCTATTTTCTGCTTGAACTCCATGCTTCTTCCAATTAGTAAAGTAGCAGTGCACACTACATTCAAGATAATTGTGTTATAGAAAAGGAACTAGGCTTGCAGATTTAAGCATCTAATTGATCAAATTGCACATTTAGGGGCATAAGTAATAAAGTTGTGTACTTTACAGAACTACTATATAAAATAGCAACAATCGTATTTAACATAACTATTCGGGACAGTTAATCTACCTGCAGGTAATCTGTGCATTACTGAATTGTTCGGTTTTAATCCATGTTATAGATTTATGTGCCGGTTTGTGGTATGCTTTGGAATCCACGTATAGGAAGACCTTAGAACTTCTGGTAAAATATTTCTGTTGCAGGTCAATGTAAGATGTTTCCTATTTGTTAATACTTAATACATGAAAGTTTATGTAAACTGAAGTGTCTGCAAACCTTCAGAAGCCTACCACATCACAAATGCATCTTTACCTCCTAATTAAGAGGAACCAACCATCACAGTTTAAATATTCAGGATACATATTTCTTACACACCGTACTTCATTTAAATTCTTTTTTGTCCTTGCTAAACAAGATGCTTGTCAGATACTGCATCTTATACCTATTTTGCCGTGAGTCATACCAGCTAATTATAGTTTTGCTTAGTTGTTGCTTGGTCCTACCATTAAGCAATGGAAGATTCACATTGATTGTTATTGCTTGTGAGGACTGAATTTTTGTTTATCTTATCATGCACTTGTCTATCCACTTGTGAAATTCTTTGATTCATAAGGCTGTGTTAAAATATCAACTTTTTTTTTTTGAACTTCAGTTTCATTTTAATGTTTACTCCTACTTTTACTGTTGTAGTCACTGGCTGAGAAGGGTGGTTCTGTGCTAGAGAAGGTAGTAGCACATCCAAACTTCTTTATCCTTGCAACGATGAATCCAGGTGGTGACTACGGAAAGAAAGAGCTTTCTCCAGCTTTAAGAAATCGTTTCACAGAAGTGTGGGTTCCTGCTGTCACTAATGTTGATGAACTTAAGGGCATAACTATAGAGAGGTTCACCAATGCTGATGTTTCTTGCTTTGGAGATTGCATTGTTAATTTCTGGATGTGGTTCAACCAGTTGCACACTGGAAGAATGCTCACAATACGAGACCTGTTGTCCTGGATTTCATTTATCAATGTGACAGAGGGAAATCTTGGTCCACAACAAGCTTTAATACATGGTCTGTTCCTTGTTTTACTAGATGGGCTCACATTGGGAATGAGTGTTTCTAAAATTGAGGCTACTGAATTGAGGAGGACTTGCCTGTCCTTTCTTCTAGAAGAGCTGCAGAAGGTTGAGGGAAAACCATTATACTCAGACTTAAATGATCTAAAGAACTATGGCTGGGGTGACCATACAAGAGAAATTGATATTGGTCAAACGGATCATTTTGGCATCACGCCATTTTATATTGATAAAGGTCATTTTACTTGCAAGCAACAAGGTTTTCAATTCATGGCACCAACTACCAGTAAGAATGTTTTCCGAGTGTTGCGTGGCATGCAACTTCCAAAACCTCTTTTGTTGGAAGGTAGTCCTGGAGTTGGTAAAACAAGCTTAATTGTTGCATTAGCTGGATTTTCTGGTCATAATGTTGTGAGGATAAATCTATCTGAGCAGACAGACATGATGGATCTTTTAGGTTCAGACTTGCCAGTTGAAGGGGAAAATGGAATGGAATTTGCGTGGTCTGACGGCATTCTTCTTCAGGCTTTAAAAAATGGGAGTTGGGTTCTGTTGGATGAGCTCAATCTCGCTCCGCAATCTGTCTTAGAGGGTTTGAATGCCATTTTAGACCACCGTGCTGAGGTCTTTATTCCTGAGCTCGGCCAGACGTACAAATGTCCACTGTCCTTTCGTGTCTTTGCATGTCAGAATCCTTCGTCACAAGGTGGTGGGCGGAAAGGCCTTCCAAAGTCCTTCTTGAACCGCTTCACCAAGGTTTATGTTGATGAATTATCAGAAAGTGACTACTCATTCATCTGTAAATCACAATATCCATCAATCAAGGATGACATTCTAAAAAAGTTGATTTCCTTTAACAATAGACTCTACATGGATACCATGATACATAAGAAGTACGGCCAAGAAGGATCTCCTTGGGAATTTAATCTACGTGATATTATTAGGTCTTGTGAGATGATAGTTGATGCTTGTGAGACAGCAACAGGATATCCAGAAACCTCAACGGTTGACTGCTTTCTAAATACAGTCTACCTTCAACGAATGCGAAGTGTAGCTGATCGCGAGGAAGTTGTCAAGCTTTTTGAAGAAGTCTTTCAGACAAAGTATAGCATTCATCAAACAAAAATGCTTTATGTTAATCCACAGTGTTTGGTGGTTGGAAGTGCATCTATTAGAAGAAATCGCGTCCACTCTTGCAAAGTTCAGAATAACCAACTCAACATTCTCCCTGGTACCCACCATAGCCTTGAAGCTGCCATGCACTGTATCAATCAAGGTTGGTTGTGCATTCTTGTTGGACAACATTCATCTGGGAAAACCTCATTAATCCGCTTGCTTGCTCAGTTATCTGGCAATGCATTGAATGAAGTTAATCTATCTTCAGCAACTGATGTGTCAGAATTGCTGGGATGCTTTGAGCAGTATAACTTCTTTAGGCACTATAAAGTGGTCATATCTCAAGTTGAGCGTTATATTGATGAATACTTCAGCCTGAGTCAATATATACAGTGGAAGAGTTTAATTGCAGACAGGAAGACATTGTTTGTAAAATGGTTTGAATTTGTAATTGCAAAGAAGTTCTCTTCAATTTGCATTTCAACCCTTGTTGAAATGAGCAAGAATTCATCGTTGCCATCATTGAGCTTGGTCAGGGACATAGTTGAGGATATGAAGTGTGATATGGAAATGTTTGACTTGCCTGTATCCTTCAACAAAGATGATTTGAGTAAAACACTGAGGTCTATCTATTACTTGCAGCAGAGTGAAGTTCTACACCAAGAAGTTAAATTTGAATGGGTTGCTGGAGACTTGATCAGGGCCATTGAATGTGGTGAATGGATTGTTTTGGACAATGCAAATTTTTGTAACCCTACTGTACGTTTACAAACCCTCATGAATTTTGCCTTTTGTCACCTTATTTTTCTTTTGCTAACTATTCTATTCTATTAACTTTGATTCTAGGTTCTTGATAGGATAAACTCTCTGGTTGAGCAAGAAAGGTCAATTGTAGTTAATGAATGTGGTCTTGTGGATGGGAACCCTGTAATTCTGAAGGCCCATCCCAAGTTCCGAATGTTTTTGACAATTAATGCAAAACATGGTGAGGTTTCAAGAGCTATGCGAAACAGGGGAGTTGAGATCTTTCTGATGAACCAGAATTTAAGTATAAACGGATGCAGCAATGCGGCTGAGGATATTGAGAGGAAGGACATTACACGGTTTCTAATTTCCTGTGGCATACCAAGAATGGAGTTGGTTTCGTCAATGAGTGAAGCACACTTGTATGCAAAAGCGGCTGGGTTGCATCTTGGTATAAACATTACACTTCTTGAGATAACAAGATGGGTTCAATTGTTCAAACAACTTCTAATTAAAGGAAATCAGTTTCTTTGGAGCCTTCATCTAAGTTGGGAGCACACTTACCTGCCATCGTTGGGTGAAGTCAATTACTCTAACATTGTTGAGGAGGGAAAACTTAGGTTTTTGGTTCATTTTGATGATTCTTCAACTGATTTGCATTATGGATTTTCGTTATCCTTGCCAGGTGGTTGGCCAGTTGAACAAAAACTAAAGGACTTTATCTGGTATTCAAAGGAAACTTGTGTCCAAAGAAATTGTATGTATTTGCAGTCATTGGGTTCCCAATATGCTGCTTATCAGATAAGCACTTCGAAAAGTAATTCATCCTTGTTGGGACCTATTACTAGCATCCACCCATATATTCTGCCTGCCACGAGATTATTAGAATTGCAGTTTCCAACCGTTTCTGATCAGCAGTCTGTCAAGCCTTGTGTAACTGGGTTATTCAATTCAGAGTTAGCTGATCAGATGCTTTTTATTGCTGCAAACTGGGTAATGGAGCAATCTACTGAAAATGATCTTAAATTGTATGCCATATGGTTTAAATGGTGCAATCACCTTCTCCAGCCTTACTGCAACTTCTTTGAGAACTACGGAGATATACTTAAGCAAGAAAGTGAACATCCTATTTGGCATAGCATCCTTGAATGTTACAGGGAAGTAGTTGCTTATCACAAGATTGATGTTATTGCTCACCCTATTCCATTGCTTTCAATGAAATTGCTGGATATGACTTGTCCTGTTACCCTCAAAGATTGCCATAACCGGCTTCGCAACTCTCGTAATGGTTTGAGCTTGTTGCGACTTACTTTGCAGCAATGGCAATTTGAGACAAAATTTCCTGATCATGGTATAATGAAAGTCACTATGTTGCCAGCATTGAAGTCCCTCAGGTGCTTGGAGGGTGAGGTACTTAAGATGGTTGTGAAATCAAGGAAACTGCTGCAGATATACTCTCGTCTCCTTGATTATCACAGATCAATATGGAAGATGATACTCTTATCTCAGTTTGAGGGCTTACCAGTTGTTTGGAATCTTTTGAAGAAGGAAATACTAAAGTTGCAACCGAAATTCCCAGTAGAAGTCGGTGTCTTTTTGGTAAGTAACCATCCTTTTCTTTGCATTGTGATACCACAAAATGATTGGATAGTGATACCATGGTTATACAGATGGAAAGTGTCAATCTCAACAGCCTCCAAGATTTCAATTTACATTATGACAAACCAACTTTGTGGGTTTATGGTGGCCACCCTATTGTACCATCGTCTGGTAGAATCTTCTACAAAATCCAAGACATCTTAGCATCTTCTGCAGCTGTTTGGCCAAGGAAGAATCTTCTGAAGGGTCATTTTGATGGTAAATTATATATTATGGATCAGAACATTTATAAATCTTCCAGATCTAATCATCTTGTTGCTTGCAGACAACCAACACTTCGTTGATGCTATGTTGTCAGCCAATCAGGATCTTAGAAACCTTGCGATGGAAGGTACTCCTATATTTGTCCAAATCTCCTTTTGAGGCTGTACATTGGAATTGCTTCTATTTTATGCCTGTATTCAGAGGCAGCTTCTGTGTTTGTAGAGTTCTTTTTTGTGGTCTATTTTTAATCTGTATTGCTTGAATGCTTCAAAGCAGTGGAAGCACACTTAAATGCTCGAAGTGCAATTTTATTTAATTTTGCAGTGTTTTGGTTTCTTTTTTTTTCCTCGAAAACGCAGGAGAGCTGCATTTCATTACTTAGCTTTGGTTTCTTATTACTGTTTTTAACTTTATGCCAAGGTCTTTCTATGGCTTCTCTTGCTGCAACTACTACCGAGGAAGAAGATTCAACAGTATTGGCCCAATTGGATGAAGTTCACAAGGTTCTTTTGTACTTGGTGTAATGTTGTGTATGATATGTTTCCCCCCTAAATTTTATTGTCTTACTGCATTTTCTTTCTGTAGAGGCTTGTTGAGAAGGTTGACTGGGAGAAGAAAAATCTTGAAGTGTTGTCCAAGGCTTCAACTACTGAAGTAAAATTCTGTTGCTCTGTCTCATCAGATGTTTTATGTAACATGCACGGTTTCCATGGTTGGGTAGCGAGTCTTCCTTTGCTTAACTTGAAGAGCCTGAACCTGGATACTGTGTTACTGCAACGGCTATCCAAATGTGCACAGTTGGACTCCTCTGAATCTCATCAGGTCATTCCCTTTCTCTATGTTTATGTGTATGTGTGTCTCTGTGTTGTTAAACTGTCCATTCGGATTTTAGCTTATAAAATTTGTTGATCTGCAATCATCTCATGTATCATGTTGTTTGTACTTTGTCTGCAACAACTGCCCTTCTGATTTTGGGGCATGCATATTTGCCTAGTAATTTTCTCTTATGACACAGAGTATTGCAAACACTGAATATATGCTGAAGTATGCTATGGACTTCTCATTGGGATCATCTTCAAGATCTCCCTTTGAGTTTACTCAACATCAGATCATTTGGTGGATTCATCATGCTTGGGCCACAGTTGATAACGGTAAAAGACGATCTCTGCATTTTGAGCAGAACATATCAATTTGTTTTTGTAATAGCTTACAAGTTGGCACTCAAATGTTATGCAGTGCATGTAAAAGTTGCTAGTTCTATTCTTGAAATGTGGTATAACTACCATACTTTTTTGTGGACATATTGCTCTGGAAGACCAAAGGTTTTTTCCTCGCAAGACTCTTCATACAGTTCCAGAGTTATATTGAGACATTCATGATTCCTTTGTTACCTGATTGGCCCCATTTTCAGGTTCAGTTCTCAGTTACCCATGATGAAACCTGCGACCTTGCACACCTGACAAAAATGGATGCAATCGATACCATCCTGTATGATGAGTTCTATTTTCGTCCATTTTTTCCCTTACTGCTAGAAACAGTGAAGGGATCTTTCCTTTTGATTGCTATTGTATTTCTCTGCTCCTTGCTTCTGGGCTGCTGAGATGTTTCTGCCTTAAGGGATACCAATTGCAAAGAATTCTCTTAATACCCTCTGTTTCTGCAGTCAAGAGGATTTATGTGTGATGGATTATCAGAAGAACCGTTTAGTTCTTCGAATTTCATCAAGAAACCTCTGGGAAGGTGTCACGTTTGCGGGAAACTTTGTTCTTAGTCTCCAATCTGCTGCTGATTCCCTCTTTAAACAGGTATCAGTCCATTAATCTATGTTTGTATTGAAGCACCCTTTGGAATATATATTCTGATGGCCTATTTTGCAGATCATAGTTGTCCATAAGAAGCATTTCAAGCAAGAAGAGTATAGCAAGTTAGAGTCCATCCTCTTCCAACAGTCTGAACATTGTGTAAAGGTTTGTGCATCATTCTTCTGACGTGATTTTAGATCTCGCGTACCACATGTATTTGCAAGTTGCATGCTATTATATTCTTGTTTTTAATCTGTCCCACCTCTTTAGCTCTACGCCATGTAGAAATTAATATATTCTTGTTCATTTTAAGGGGACTGAAGCTTTGTTGGAACATGTTATGTTATGTTTTGGAAAGTTCTGGCTGCACTAGTTTGTAAGGATGGACAACTGTGGCCTTGAATTCCTGTACATCTGTTAGTAGATATTTGTGTGTATGTGAAGCTAAAATGACAAATAACATAGTCACTTTGAACAGACACAGTGCCACATATGAAAAAATATAACCCTCACAATGCTACAGATGAGTGCAGTTCCCAAACTAGGAAACAAGGATAGCTTAATACATTTGTACGGTGGTTGCTTCAGTTCTTAGTCAAGTTATAATCAGATACCTTTGCAACTGTGTTTTGTAGTCATATATGAACTTAATCAAGTAATCAACAAGCTATTTTTTAAGAGGCAGTTATGTTTGAGGTACCAAAGCATCTAGGATGAGGACCCATTATGGGATCATTCCTCAAATATGGTGGGATGGCTCCATTCCTCATTGCTTCTCCTAGTATGTATGTTTGAGGGATGAGGTGATGATGGATCAGTCTATTCCATTCCTCAGACCGAACAAACTATTTAGGATCAAGTGGTCAATGGATCGTCTCAACCCTCAAACCAGACAGCCCATAAATGTATTCCATACTGACATTTTGTTCTTGTTATTTCTTCTTTTATGTGAACAATTTCCACTGACCATTGCAGCATCTTTGTGGGCAGCAGTATTGTTTAACAAGATATCTGTTTCTCTTTTAAGCTTTCTTTGCTGGTGGTTCATATTTTCATAGTCTGTCTTGTTCTATTGCAGAAAGAAGATCTTGACACTGCCTGTGCGCTGTTGTCATGTTCAAGTCATGGAGTATTGGCTTCACTCTCTGGCTCGCATGAGCTAATAGGGTCCTTACTTCTGGAACTGCACTCACCGTTCTCACAGGGTGTGTTCTTTTTTATCTCTTCTCAATGAATGATTGAATCTCCACTTCGTAGTTTGTTAGCCATTATGGTGTCCCTGAACAGTGTCTAAAATTGTGTAGATACTATATCATATTTTGTTTGACTTTTAGAATTGAAGCTACTGGATTCCAGTTCACTTTTTGACATTGTGATATCTTGAGACATTGCTGACAGCATTTAGATGTAGCATGGCTATGACAAATCCTTTGCACTTGTTTTTCCTTATCCTGCTGTTGTACTATGAATGGTATTTCTTCTTATGCTTTTCTTTGTTTTTTAGTCTTTGTTTGTTCCAATAGACACACTGGTTTTGACTTTTGCTTTGATTTTTCCCTGAGTTTTTGTTTATTTCAACTGCATGGTGCATGCTTATTTTAACCATTCATGGCATGCAGGTTATTTGATGCATCTTGGGGCTGCTTGGGTGTACATTGGAGAGTTGCGCTTCCGGTTATTGTTGAGCTCATATAATCCAGATCCTGCATTCGAATCCGCTTTCATGCACTCTCATATTCTGGAAAAGATTTCACTACTGGAGCTTGAGGGAAAGGTGAATGGTCTCTTATTTCTTGGGTGCATAATTTGAACTGTAACCTGAATTAACATGCTACGTAGAATGCTGTGGCATGTAGACTGTTTTCTCCTTTCTTTTTTACTTGTGTTAATTAGGACATTAACAATATCTACCTTCACTTTGCCTTATCTTATATTAACAAAATATTTTGGTGGCATAAATAAGTGTTTTTCATGAGACATACTATTGTCATTTTCACATGACAAGTCTTAGTACCTTTTGTAATATTTACTAAAATTTTAAGATTTGGGTGGACACATTCTTAAAAATGATATCTATTTGAGAATGGTAGTAGTACAATGTTAACTGTGGTACTGTATCTCAGTCGGTTATCTTTAGGAAAAAAATCACAAATAGTAAAATTTGTACGATAAAGCCTGGCAAATTTCTGGTGGTTGTTCTGTAATAGGTTCGTCATCAGTGTGAGGAATTGGCTGGGTCCAGCTCTGCAGAAGATGGTTATGATCAGAACTTATTGCAAGAACTCAAAACCAAAGAGAAGAGCATCCGGGCAAAGGTATATATGCCAATCCATTGCTTAGTACTTAATTTGAAGTTTAGATATTCCCCATCCTATGATATTTCTAAAGTTCATGATGGTTCTTCCAAGCTGCTAGTATTTCTTTCACTGGTTATTCCAACAATTGTTGAGAACAGGTTGTGCCCATACATATTTTAATGTCGAGACAAGCAAAGAATGGGACATAATAATTTAATATGCTATATTAATGTTTTGAATATGAGTGCAGCTGAATCTACTCAGGACTCCTAAAAATGTCATAGCAATCTGTAGTTATCAGTATCTGTGGCTCTGTTCTGTTCTAGGTGAATATGTTCAATGTTAGTTATAGACATTATATTTTGTTCTGTTGGTGATCCTCCAAGCATGAATTGTTAATGGGAATTTACCTTTAGATCATTGAGCTTGCCTATTGGGCAAGACAGCCGTTCAACAGGTGTTAGTACTCAATATGTATTAGTATAGACTATAGACCTGTTAATTACTTTCCTTATGTAATCTGTTATTGTTTTGATAACTATGTATCCTTACACACTTTTTGCAGGTTGTGTTTCGACCTCCACAATCTAAGCATAAGAGCCTGATTGCGGCGTGCTGTGAGTTTGAGGAACGATTGTCTGAATGCAAGTCTCTGTTGACTAGTTTAAATGGCAATGGAGTTGGGCAATTAGAGGTTGATAGGGTCTGCAATTGGCAGGTTAGGTTTGTTGGGACTGGTTTATTTGTCTTCTAGCTGGATTATTTTGTTCTAGTGGCAGTTATCGCTCAATTATATTGATTGGCCCTACAATTGTGCTGTGGCAGATAACATCCAGAAATTTCATTAAGAGACTGACAGAGGAGTATGTGGAATATGTTGATTTGATTCAACCAATTCAAGTTGCTGTATATGAAATGAAACTTGGGTTGGCAATTGCTCTGTCTGGTTATCTTGAGAGGGAATATTTGAAGAAGATTAAAGAAGATGATATTGAACGAGCTCTGGTATGTGTTGCAGCTATGTTTGAATCATACTTAGTGGTGCACTTCTTGTGACCAGATTTGTACCTGTGTCATCAAACAGTAGCTGATAGTAATATATCAACTTCATGCTATTTTGTTTCCATATGTGTAATACATATACACTGTAAAAACAGAATGTACTTTCCTTGATTAGTGACAGATAATGTGCACAGTCCTCAATATATGATGCTGACAGTGCTACTTTAATCTTTTTCTGTGCTGCAGGGTGCAATTTTTGCTATTATGCAATTTCCAAGTGGATCTGCTACTGGCAATGTTTCAGTGGACATGCCAGATTTAACGAAATATGTAAATGATGATCAACTGGAAATTCGCTACAATGAGGTCAGTGACCTTGCTATGTTGAAGAAGCTAGCTGCTGTGTCAAGTCAATTGCATGTTGGTGAAGTGGCTGACAAATTGGTTAGTGAATGGAAGTGTCTCCCTTCTTATTTTCAATTCATGCTGTTTCATTAGTTATAAAAATGTAGAGATTCAGGTGTTTAATAATGTCTTTTTGCACTCGTTACAGAGGTCTCACTCTCAGATGCTAGTATCAATCCATCATATTTCTTTAGTACGGACAACATACCGTGTCTGCTATTCCCTTATCCTGGATAAAACATCTTATCTGGTATGTACTCATTACTCATTTTCACAATTACTTGAAAGGAAATGTGTGATCTCTTACTTGTTTGTCTTTGCAGTCGCTAAAGGAAACATTTGACCAGTTTACAAGCATGTGGATTGACATGAAATCTAGTTTGAAGGCCAGGGAAAATGATGATTCACAGTATTACAAGTTCAGGTCCCGTATCATTGATATACATGATATCTTTAAAGGAGATGTGCCATCACTTTCAGATATGGACGCAGAAGGCAATGCTGTAGCAGATACTGAAGAAAAGTTAGAGCAGGATTTTCTTAAAATTATGGTATCATATGTTTGGGGATTCTTTTCCAATGCCTTTATTTCATTTTTCATTTTTATGGATCAACCCTGTATTCCTGTTTATTTCAGGAGAGAACTGATGAGGAAAATAGTGCTGTTGAAGACACATGGGATCTCATACCAGAATCTATTCTGAAATGTATTGTAACAATACATAACCAGTTATTTGGTTCGCCAGACCTTGTTGAGAAGGTAAATAGTGACAGGACAAAGAGATGCAGTCTTCTGTGAACTTCTTGAACTCATAATCATATGTATGGCACTATAATTTGTATTTTTTGGATGTCCATGGGTTTGAGAAATGAGAATAATGCTATACATTCTGGCACTGCATATTTCTCTTAGATCTATCAGACCAGAGAATGATAAAAAAGGAGCTGTTGTTCAATAATTGCTTTAGTATTGTTCAGTACATTATAGCTAATTGGTAGTTTTTCTTTTGAATTTATTTCAGCCTAGTAAATGCCAAATTAGTGATGACCTGAAAATTCAGTCTTTTATGGACTCGTATCAACTGGGAGCAAGAATACTGAATGGTAAAGTACCATGTATCATCATTTCAAGCAGTGCAGTATTTTAACTTGCAAGAAAATAGTTCTGTATTTTGATTTGCAGTATTTTATGATTATTTTTTCAGACTTGCCAGAATTGACATCTTCAACATTTGATGAGAAACTTATGCCTGAGCATCTACTTCGTGTTTGTCTGGAATATCGACAAACTTGTGCACCATCTTTAGAATGCAATACCTACAACGCTTACAAGGTACAGGATATTCCAAGCTGTACGTTTGATGCCCAGTTGTTACTGGCATATCTGATACATTTGCCTTTTGCAGGATCCAAACCCTTCTGTATTGTTCAAAATGGTTGAGCCATTGACTGCACTTCAAGAAAAAGTTAGATACTTTTTGGACGAGTGGCCTGGTCATCCAGGTCTTCTGAAAATATCAGACATAATTGCTTCCCTTTTGGCAATGCCCCTGAGCACTCCACTTTCAAAGGTCTGGTATCCATAAAATGTTTGTGTTTGTATAGAACTTATTTGGATCACTAATTATCACACAAATTTCTTATTCTTGAAGGCATTACTTGGATTGCAACTTTTGGTTGGAAAAGCACAAACATTGCAAGAAAATGACTCCAAGTTCTTCTTAAAAGGTAATCCTGAATCTTGAGTAACCTACTTTAGCAGGACTTGGAGTCTTGCGTACTTATTTAGCATCTTTTTTCGTGTCTCTGTTGCTCAGGTGGCAGGAGTATAAAACATAGAATGCTGATTAGTGATTACTGTGCTGAATTTGAAACTTTTATTGATCTCATGTCTCCGAGAATAACACGCGCACTTCCCACTTTACTGTCTATTTACTACAGCTGCTCTAGACCTCTAGGTCAGATTTAGACCCCTTGGAAATCTTAAAACAGCATTTTTTAACAAGACCAGTAGTCGAGGACTAAAGATACATATTTGATGTAGAGGACAAGATTTGGTCAAACTTTTGAAACTTTGACCATCAATAATTTTTCAAATGCTTAGTTTAAAAACAAAAAAAAATGGTATGCGTAGATTTGCCTTGAAAGCACTATCATAATATATAGACTTACTAAATTTTATAAAATTATTCAAATATAAAATTTCAAAAGTTGATTGTATCTTGTCCTATATGTCAAATATTTATGACCGGATGGAGTATTCAGTAAATAGGGTTGTAATAAAAAAAGATTCGGTGCTATTAATAAATGCCAGAAGGACAGTTGACCGAGCCCTCGTGAAACACAAAAAGGGATAGAAATTAGAAAGATCCCTACTGTTACAAAACGGATAACTCATCAAACATAGTTGATTATCAAATTTGACAAATTACAAATAAGATTTTTACTTTTCTTTTTGTCCACAGATCATCTTCCACAATTATTCATCATTGTGTCTTCATGGCAAAGGCTTGAGTTAGAATGTTGGCCTATACTGCTTCAGGAGGTGCTGGAGAAGTACGAGAGCAATGCTCTAAAAGTGAGTTCTACTATGACTATACATTTGTTAATAATTTATTTTTGCTTGATTTTTGGCTGACAGAATATTCTTGGATGTGTGCAGCTATGGTTTCCATTGCGAGCATTACTTACACAATCCTGTGATATTTCAAAGAATGAGGAAATTTCTATAATCAAAAGGTATCCATCCGTGTTTGCTCTCTCTATTTGGCTATCTGTATATTTTCTAATGTATTATTGAACCTAAATTTAGTGTTGAGGAGTTTGTTCAAACATCAAGCATTGGTGAATTCAACAGAAGGTTGCATCTCCTACTGGCCTTCCATGGTGAGCTTTCTGATGGTGCTCATGTTGGTGCTTATTCAAGGTGAGATCAAGAGCCTTGTTCCACTTTGTTTAGTACAGCATGATTGTTAATTTCATTTTGAATTGCCCATTATAATTTTTCACTGTTCTGAAAACTGGGTGCTTTGTTTTGAAAATGGGCATCATTTTCTAACTGTATGTTTCTTGACAGTTGCTCGTTGAAGAAAATCCAGAATATTCTGTACAACATGTTTGGGTACTACATGCAGTTCTTGCCACTGTGAGTTGCTTTTCTGTGATTTATGTGAAGTTTTTCCTTGTTCGTTTCTTCATGGTGGGTTGTAACTGATGTTTTCATGACATCAGTGTTCTTGGGGAAATCGAAGCTGGTAAAGGATCAATAGAAAAGGACTTGAAAGATCAGGTCAAGCTTTACCGTTGGGAGCAAGATCCACACAGCACTGCTTCTATTGAGAATTTCAAGAGGACGAGGCAAAAAAATTTTAAGCTTCTGCAGCGTTTCAATGTATGTGGTGATTGTTTTATGTGAAAGGATGCACTAACTGGGCCATGATTCATAACTGCTATCAGTTTTTCTAGATAGTTGCCATCAATTGCCATCACATGCTGTAATTGTTGCCATAAAATCTCTAGTTGTCTGGCCCAAATTTTAAATCTCTCTTTATGGTATAGTGTTTGTTATTAATAGCAATCATGTAAGTTACCAGAAAGTTACCTGATATAGATTAGGGGCCTTGGCTTGAAATGTTGCTTAGACTTACTGTTTATTATTGATGTCGGCTTTCATTAACTGTTTAGAAAAATGCATTTAATTGGATATTCCGTTTTTATAGGATATTTTGCAAAAACCTGTGATGGTCCTGCTAAATCAAGAATCTGTGGCAAGAAAAGTTCCATGTTGGCTTGATCAACAGATGCCTGAATCAGAGTTTCCTGTTGACCTTGGGAAACTTAGCGGAAGGTTGTCCCATTAAGGCTTTTAAGTGTACGGAAATTTTTTAACCTCACCTATATCATCTACTTAATCTGCTATGTTCATTGTGCCAGGTTTTTCTGGTACACTAAGTGGGCAAATCAGGCCAAATCGTCATTTCAAGCTTTACAACATACAAATGCTACTGATATTGGAGTTCCTAATAATGAAGGTCTGGGCTGCATCCCCCCTCTCTCTCTCTTGCTCTCTCTCGTGTCAAAATTACAATTTTGTTAATCCTTTTCTCCTTTTATCTTCCATAATGAGATTCTGGATTTTTCTTTTGACAGAGTTTGCGCGTGTAGTTTTCCACAATACAAACTGCCAACAAGCTGAAAGTGAACTCGAGGACAGATTGAAGTTCTTTTGGGCTGCAATTGAGCGGATTTGCAATGCAGCTGATTTTGGTTCTATACTGAAAAATGGTAAGAAGAACCAGAAGAAAACAGCTCTATCCAATTTGTTCAAGACACTTGAGGAATGTGGACTATCGAAGCACAGACCAATGGGTCATGAGGTACATTACATGTCAAAAAGCTTGTCTTCTTCATTCCCCACTTGTTGTCAGGTGCACATTTATGTAAGAAATTGAAAATAATACAGGGAAACGAGTTGGCTGCACCAAGCCCATTTTTAGAGCAGTCGTATATCACGACACATTTGCTCCAGCAAGTGATCTCGAAGAAAATGCCCGAAGATGCTAGCGTTGCTCATGATACCCTCTTGAGCACAAATAGCTGGAAAAATGCAAATCAGCAGTACTTCAAATGTTTGGCAATGATGCAACAACTGCGACAATTTTCCTTGAAATTTAACAAAGATCTTGGTTTAGAAGAGGTCAGTCTTCCTTCTAGTATTCATGTACTTAGTGATTATAGTATCAAATTGGCATTTATTGTTTGAACAATTTGCAGGTTAATAGGGCTACATCTTTTATGGATCATCTTTTGTCCATCATGTCTGAACAAAGACATTTTGCTTACAATATGTTTGAGCAATTGAATGAGTTTCGGCATGCGATTTTGTTGTTAGGTTCTGGAGGTACTTATTTCGTGATCTGTACATTCTTTTTCTTGTTTTGAAATCCATGTAGTAACTTTTACAAATCCTTTGTAGATGATAGTGACTACCTTTCGTCATCCCAAAGTGTACTGCTGAATTCTATGTGGCAGCAAAAGGTAAGCTTTGCAGTAGGAAAGTCTCAGTTATTTGGGTAATTGGGGTTTATAGTTTGATGTATCCTTTTTTGCATTTTTATGTAGCAATTTTTTGACAACATACTGGCTATGACCATGGATACCAACTTGCTGCTCAGAAGCTTCATCGATTGTCATCATGACCCTTGTGACAACATCCAAGTAGAAGTTTCTGCAATGTCAACGCTTTTTGAAAAGTTCATTGCAAGATTTTCTGAATCTAAGGTAAACTTGTTCATTTCTGCCTTCTGACACGGGGCTTGTATTTGTGGTCTGATCCAAGAATAGTAAGCCCTATTTCTAGTAGAAGCTTCAAATAAGTTGGCATCAAGACACATGCAAGTTGCTTAGTGGAGAAGCTACACCTTTATCAAGCAAGGCCCTGAATACCATAGCTATGCAAACTTAGCAATATGTGACTAGTAACTCTGTTCTATTTTGCAGGACTTGTTAGACAAATACTTACTTGGATCCAATAATATGATCGCTGGCTCACACAAGAATATGCCTCTTGCTACAAGAGAGATGGAGCAACTTGTTGCTGCAAATTTCCAGCTTATCACCATGTTTAGGGAGGATATCCAAGTTCTATGCCACCAGGATGTTTCGATGAGATCTGTTAAGAAAGTTCTGCTCTCTCGGTTTGAAGAGGTTCTGGAGAAGGTCTGTTCTTATATGCTATAGATGTTAACATATGCAGAATTCTTGTATTCTGATTGCTAAGACTCTTAACACAGAGGAATTTTCTGAAGTATCTGTGTTTTGACTAATGTTCACTTTATTACTGGACATGGAGCTATAAATCCCACAAAATAATGTCACAGAAAACTTCATAGCTTCTTTAATCTACTGTATTCTTTTAGGAGTGGCTGGTCGCAATTATACCCTATTTTGGGGCAATTCTATGCACTTTAGACATACTTTTTTTTTTGCAAAATGCTTTTATTTACCTTTTATTTCTTGTCTGTTTTCTGGATATTTTGGTGCTTAAACATGCATTCTTTGCAGGGGAATTTACCAATGGCGATTTTATCCAGAAAAGTTGATGAAGACAAGCATATGTTATCCTCCGATGTCCTACACAATCTTGAAGCTTCATATGCAGAGGCTTTTAAGGAAATCTTTTCACTGGCTATTGGTGTTGTCGGAAAGCTCACTGATCAGGGAATATCCACTGATGGAATTCATGATTCATTGGAAGGAAATATTACTTTGTGGAAAGATATTTTGCAGACATATGTCATGAACCTTCAAATGGGCCATTTGTTTGATGCTAGTAAAAAACTTACTGTTTCAGTGGTATGCCCCTTCACCTTTTGCGCATCATCTTTTCATCTCTACAGAACTAGATATTGACTCCATCTATTACCAACAGAGGAGGCTGGTCGACATTAAACCTGAGTTGCGTTCTAGTATAGGGACGCAGTTAGTGCATCTTCATGCTTTGCTTGGTCTGGTCCTGTCAGCAGCTGAAGGCATTCTTTCTGAACTTTTAGAAGCTCATAGAACCGTAAGTATTTCATGCTTAGACAATTTTGTTCTCATCTCTTTTTCCCTGTTTTGGGAAAACAGTTTCAGAAAAATTCCTAACCCTGTTTTCTGATGGTTTCAGACATCTGAAATGACTCATGCACTTGGGGATCTTTTGATTCATCTATTTGCGGAAGGCTTTGGTTCCACAGATGATACAACTGAAGATACTTCAGATGGACCACAGCAGGATGCAACTGGAACTGGCATGGGTGAGGGTGAAGGCAAAGAGAGTGCAAGTTCTAAAATAGATGATATATCACAACTTGAGGGGACAGCTAATGAAATGGTTAGTGTGATCAAACAATGCTTCCTCCTTGGTTGTCTCTCCGTTGCAATTTTTTCCTCCTTTTGAGTTAGAATAGAAATAAAAACAGGACCTAACCATTTTCGTGATGTTGAACAGGATGCTCTACGTAAGCCAGACCAAGCTCCTAAGAATGATGACGAAGCAGTTGAAATGCAAGACGATTTTAATGCGGAGTTGTCTGATGTTTCTGAGGACCCTGAAGGCAATGATTCAAGCGATGAGGATGATGACATGAACTTGGAGAATCAGATGGGTGATACTGGTGATGCAAGTGAAATGATTGGCAAGAAATCTTGGGATAAGGATGAAGATGATGATCCTAACAGATCGACTGAGAAGTATGAGTCGGGTTCATCAGCCAAGGAGACACAGAAGAATGATAGGGAACTGAGAGCAAAGGACGAAGGTGCTCTTGAAGAAGATCCCATGGAGACAGATTGTGATGAGCAAGGCAAGAATAATAATTTGGAGGATGATCCTAGTACTTGTGAGGATGTTGATCAGGATACGGATGACGTAATGGACAAAGCTGATGCCTATGATGATCGAGCAGGACCTGAACTCCCTGAACCAAACTATGATTCTGAGGATGTGGATATGGAGGGGACAGACCATATTGATGAAATGGATGCTGATGGTGAAGAACTCAGTCCAGAAGAGGAAAAGCTAGCAGATGGGAGTTTAGATGCTTCAGACGATGTGGAGGATGTAGATGCAGCACAACATGGTGACAATGAGATTGATGGTGAGCAGGAGAATGCTGAAGATGGACAGATGGAGACAAATAACATGGAGAAAGAACTTCATAATATCGAGTCACTTGAGCATCCTTCACAAGGTATACAACCTAATAATGTCGAAATGGACTATAACAGAGAATCTGAATCAAACTTGGCCAACAGCACTGATATGAACAGTGCTGCTGCTGCTCCTGTTAATTTTTCAAGCAATGAAGTCCCTAGTCTGGAAATATCTATGCCCAACTCTGGTGATGGCTCTACGTTATTGTCTAACTCCAAGCCAGAGTTGCAGACTGATACTCCACCATCGCAGATCAAACAGACAAATCCTTTTAGGAGCATTGGAGATGCAATGGCGGACTGGAAAGAACGGGCCAAAGTCTCAGTTGATACACAGGATCATCAACCAGAAGCTGAACACCATATTGATGATGAAAGTGCTACTGAATTTCGTTATGTGCAGGACAGTGAGCAGAGCACCTCTCAGGCACTGGGTAACGCAACAGCTGATCAAATCAACGATGACCTGCAAGTCAAACAGTCTTCCATTGAGGATGAAAACCGTGTGCAAAAAGAGGAACACAATACTGACAGGACACCTGGAGATGATGATAATCTTGAAGTGCCACATCTGCAAGCTTCACAATCACGTACCAACAAGTCCGAAAATGCCAACAACCTTGAGCATAGAGAGATTCAAACTGATACCTATGTTCAGGATTCAGTTCAAGGTGAAACAGACAAGACTTTTGGAGATTTTGTTTCGTTCAAACAACCTCCAGCAGATGAAAGAACCGTTCTACGGGATGATTTAGCCAATGACAGGGAGTTGTCTACTCAGATGGAAATCGACATCACTGATGTAGATATGGAAGGTGCTGTTGTTGACTGGAAAAGTGTTGAGCTCACAACTATGAAGTTGTCCCAAGAACTTGCTGAGCAATTGCGCCTTGTCATGGAACCAACTCTTGCAAGTAAGCTTCAAGGAGATTACAGAACTGGAAAGAGAATAAATATGAAAAAGGTACTTCTGTTTCTCACGATCTTGTTTTAATACTAAAAAAACAGCCTTTTCCATTTTCAAGGCGTTCACTCATATGATGGTGCATTGCTATTCCTTCAGGTTATTCCATATATTGCAAGTCATTTCCGCAGGGATAAGATATGGTTGCGCCGTACTAAACCTAATAAACGTAATTACCAAGTGGTTATTGCTGTGGATGACTCACGGAGTATGTCCGAGGGCAGGTGTGGAAAAGTGGCAATTGAAGCATTAGTTACAGTCTGCCGGGCCATGTCACAACTTGAGGTTGGACAGTTTGCAGTTGCAAGTTTCGGGAAAAAGGGAAATGTCAAAGTGCTACATGATTTCGATCAGGTCTTCAATGGAGAAGCAGGAACAAATGTAGGTTCCATGAAATTGATTGCATGCTCTTTTGCTTTCCAATAAATGGAACTCACGAGCTGTTGCTCACTTTCTTCTCTGATGACAGATGATCTCTAGTTTATCCTTTGAGCAAGACAACAAACTTGAGGATGAACCAGTTGCTGATCTCTTGATGCATCTGAACAAAATGCTTGATGCTGCCGTGGCACGGTCACGTACACCGTCAGGGCAAAATCCACTTCAGCAACTCGTACTAATAATATCTGACGGGAAGTTCCACGAAAAGGTACCAGTTTTTCCATCACATAATTTTGTAGATCTCACAGTGCCTACCTTTTGGTTCTGAAGTTCGCGTCGCGTCATCAGGAAAATTTGAAGCGTTGCGTCAGGAATGTCCTTAACAGAAAGAGAATGATCGCATATGTGCTCCTAGATGGTCACGAGGAATCTATCATGGATTCACTGGTGCGTACCTCCCAAATTTCAGTAACATGATTATCACTTTTCACGATTACCTAATTAAGTTTGGAATCCTTTGGCATTGACGTGCAGGAAGTATCCTATCAAAGTGCCAAACTAACCATGGGGAAATATATGGACTCCTTTCCATTCCCTTACTATGTCATGCTGAAGAATATTGAAGCACTTCCTCGTACATTGGCTGACTTGCTTAGACAGGTACAGATTATCGTCTGCCTTAGCTCCTGCTATTTACTACGAACTAATGGATGGTTACTCATTTATCTGTTCTCTGCTCTGTCTCTCTCTCTCTTTGTTTTTGACATGTGGACTTGTCTTTTCTCTGTTGCAGTGGTTTGAGCTCATGCAGAGCGCTAATGAATGATCTTTTGGATGCTCATCAAAATAACCGGAGGAAGAATGCCCTCGCGCCCCACTGTAATTTGTGTACAGAATACTACCAAAATTTTGAGTCTCCTAGGCTTCTACTTTGGGTTAACAACTGTTCCAAGGCCTGACCTGTGTACAAAATATACCACATTTCGTTGTAAATTGCATTTGAGAAATGCAAGCAATTTTGTAGCTACTACTCATGAGCGTCTGGCAAGAAATTTCCTCTTCATTCCCACTCGTCCCTGCCCTCTTTTGTGCGACGACTGCAGCAAGCTTTGAAAAGACGATTGTCGTGCTTTATTTATGTTACTAGCTTGGCAGCCAAATTTCCCGAACTTTTTCCCAAATATTCGTTTCTAAACTGTGGCGTCTTGTATATTTTGTGCTAATAAATTGTCACGTGTAGCTCCATGTGACAAGTCGAGACAACACTCTAATCACTCTGGAAATCTGGCTTAGCAATGTCCAATTGGAAATCACTCTAAAAATCAATTGGAAATCTGGCTTAGCATGTCACCGTCTCGTTGGCGACGTAATCCAGGCGACTTGTTTTACCCCTACACATCCCCATCCGTATCCAACGTGTGCCTGACGCCTGATACCGTCATCCTCATCCTCACCCAGAAACGGCCGGGCCCCACCTTCCCGTGTGTCTTTTTGTGCTCTGTGGGGCCCACTCGCATTGCCGACTCCCAGAGAAAAAAGAATACGAAAACCGTTTGCGCTCGACACCCTGTGGGCAACCAGCGGCTGTAGTGGATTTTAGTTGTTTATCTTTGTTCTGTTGGTTCTTATGAGGCTAGATCGATGAAAGACAGGTTCCATTTAGCTGTGAATGATCTGGTCCATGATGGCATTGAACTAGGCAGCCAGATATTTTGCAGCTCACGGCAAGTGCGTTGAACTAAGTTAGCTATTCCATGATAAAAATAAAATGTTGATTATTTTTATAGTAGATTACGCATTGGGCTATATATTTACTCTTATTTAATTTACGAAGTAGGATCAAACTATTACAAAATCATAGGTTTATCGTGATATTTCATAAAACTATAAATTTAACATTAAACTTTTCACGAAATTACTAATTTAAGGTATAGTATTATAAAGTATAAATGTAACATTATTTTTATTGCAAAAGTATACTACTTCCTCTGTTTCATATTATAAATCATTTTAATTTTTTTCTGATCAAATTTTATTACGTTTGACTATTTCATATTATAAATCATTTTAACTTTTTTCTGGTCAAATTTTATTACGTTTGACTAAGTTTATAGAAAAAAATATAGCAACATTTTCATCACAAAATAAACATATTAACAAAATATATTTAATTTTACATTTGATGAAACTAATTTAATATTATAGATGTTGCTAATTTTTTTTATAAACTTGATTAAACCAAAAAAGTTTTATTAGAAAAAAGTCAAAAAAAACTTATAATATGAAACGAAGTGAGTATTATTTATAACTAACCGAAACACTAGTGCTAGGGATGTAAATTTTAACGATGACTTCATTATTAAATTTTTAGTTTTGCAATAACTCATCTTAAATATGTGGATTATTTGCTCTCAGCTTTTTAAAAGTATGATTCCTACAAACATTTTGTTTCTCTTACAATGTTTAGATTAATTATTCTAGACCATTTTTATTCTTGGGATTGATTTTTTTAAGACACGGAGGGATTATAAGCCACAGTCGGCATTTGAATCGTGTGCCAAAGAGATGTCGTCCACGCCATCTTCTCAAAAAATAGGAGGAAACACAGCCGTTGCCGCCATATTTGAAGGAGAAAAGCTAGAGAAAGAGGGGGGGGGGGGGGGGGGGGCACGTGTTTCCCCGCTATAAAACGCGGCCGCACGCCGCGCCCCGCGCTCCCTCCCTCCCGCGGTTGCAAACCACCCCCTCCCACGTTTTCTTGTTCTTTTTGTTGTTGTTTTCCACTCCTCCGCCACCGGCGTCCGTCCACGGCCGCGCGCTCCCCTCGCCGAGACCGAGAGAGCCAAAGAGCCAGCTGGGGGCGTTGGTTCTTGAGCTCGGAGAGAGAGAGAGAGAGATTGGAAGCGAATATGGAATTGGGGTCGGAGCAGTACGGGTAAGCAAGAGGGAATCATGGTTGGGCTGCGAGATTTATTGCCCTCTGATTTGAGAGCTTTGGTTGTGGAAATCTCATCTCACCTGTGCTTGGCCTTGTTTTTTTTTTTCTGCGGGTGAAGCTGCGCGCATTACACGAGGAGATGCAGGATCAGGGCGCCCTGCTGCGGCGAGGTGTTCGGCTGCAGGCATTGCCACAACGAGGCCAAGGTTTGGTTGGATTCTTCACTCTTCTTTTCTCCCTCTGTTTCAAAGTTTGAATTTGGCTGCGCTTTCGAATTTTTAAATTTTGGTCAGTTCCTCTTTGGGAGAGGAAATCGTTCAAAGTTTCGAACGTTTTTTTAGATAATACAGTTTCATATGGTTTTGGAATTGCGTAATTATTTGTTGCAGAATTCGATCGAGATCGATCTCAATGACCGGCACGAGATACCCCGCCACGAAATCAAGAAGGTGCTTGTTCTCACTTCTCTGTTTGCTTTTAGCATCACCTTTTTTTTTCTCTTTTGTTTTCAATTTGTGTACACTTGGATGCTTGTCATACCCAATTCCATCCGATATAATCCGTGTCCAATTTATCTGAATTTTCTTGGGCACACAACGTCTGATAAAAAAAGAAAAAAAATCTGCGGTCAATATTTGATGTCGTGTCGCTGGAGAGTTTATACCTCAATTTTCACAAACTTATCAATTTCTCCAGTCCAAAATTCAAAATCCGAATAGTAATTGCCATTTCAGTCTTATGCTGATGCATGCCTGGAGCCCTGGACAATGATGTTTGGGGCCACTGCCATGAAGTGGCCAAGAGAGCCCCATTCCTCATCCCAAGATTTTTTTTCCCTTTCCTTCTCCTCCCCTTCTTCAGATAAGGTTGTCTAATTGTCTTAGTGCTCCATGGGGACAGATTCTTCTTGATATTTTCCATTCCACACTCAACTTGCCACTAGGTTAGTTTCTGTTATTAGTGACCATTGTCTGGTCCACATGATTGATTGATTGCTCGCTTATCTCCATGTGACAATGTCACTACAAGGATGACGGCAGAGGAGGAAAGGGAAATAACAAAGGCATGTCTCACCATCAGCCAAGATTAACTCAAGTGCGGTCAGCTGATTGATTACTGAATAATTGAGTAGTAGCACATGATTGATGCAATTTGGACAGTTTTGGCATCTGGATTCGTTTATAGGGCCCAACAGGTGTCCATAGTTAACAGTGCCTCAACAGTCAAACTGATAGTGTAATTATTGTACTAATTTCCTGGGAGAATCTAGTGGATAAGGAATTAGGGTTGCAGTGACGGCTACGCTTTTGACATCTATACCCTCTGTACAGTTAAAACCACTTATTCTCTCCATCCCAAAATTAACTATTTCTAACTTGTTTTTAGAGAAATGACAGAATGAGGTGAAAGGACCACAATGCTTTTTTTATTAATGCAGGGGGAATTAGGGTGATTAATGGGTGTGAGGTGGTTGGTATGGGTATAATGGCATAATAGCAAGAAAAAAAATGGCTAGAAAGAGCTATAGCTATATTGTAGGATAAATTTGAATTCTATAAATGGTTACATTTTGGGACGGAGAGAGTAACCCCTAAAGCTCAAAATGCAAATATATTACATCATCATTCACAAGCAGTTATTATTATAGCATTTTTAAAGCTCATGCAAACATGGCACAACATCTATAATTTATTATATTATATAGCTTAACATGTAAACATTTCAAATCAGCATCGCGCATTACTTTCACAATATTTAAATCTATCCATTATTTATATAGTATGTAACATATATTTATCTATACATTACGCTGCAAAGCGTTAGGATTAACTTTCTTAACCAGATTGTGTTTTACTTTGTGGTGTATCACAGGTTATCTGCTCTCTCTGCGACAAAGAACAGGATGTAAGTTGTCTATGGAAAGTGCAATAGAATTTCTTGGGTGTTCTACAGTTGAATTTCTCGAGTGTGCTAACTTCTTCTGTACTGATCACATGAAAATTGTTCACTTCGATCGACAGGTACAACAGTATTGCTCTGGCTGTGGGGCATGCATGGGGGAATACTTCTGTGGAAAATGCAACTTCTTTGATGATGATGTAAGCATATTTGGACTATAAATATATAATTCAAAATCACATCTAAGTTTCTAATTAATGTGCCTATAAATATTTGATGCTCAACAACCTGACAAACACACTTGTTTGGTTTGTTCCAGATCTCAAAGAACCAGTATCACTGTGATGGATGCGGCATATGCAGGCAAGTCCCAATTCTATCTCTATGAAATTTATTTATTTTTCCTGCGTTTCTGTTTTATTCAGTTTGATCAATCCTGGATTTTTTCTCAATTTTCTTCAGAACTGGTGGTGTAGACAAGTTCTTTCACTGCGATAAATGCGGTATGTTCTGCACGATGTTTTTGACCTTCTAGTAGTCTTAATACAATGATGCGCGACTCTTTTGCGCATTCCCGAAAAATCTTTTTGACCTTCTCAACACATGTCCGCTTAGAAAGATTGGTCTAATACTCGCTGTGCCTTTGTTGTCTAAACAGGTTGTTGCTACAGCAATGTCCTGAAGGATTCACATCACTGCGTAGAAGGAGCAATGCATCACAACTGCCCTGTCTGCTTCGAGGTGAGCCTTTGCTTCACACAACATTTGGTATTCAGAAAACAAAATTCACAAAAAAAAAACAATTCTTGATCTGACATAAAAGTTCCAAATTTCAGTACCTATTTGACTCGACGAAGGACATCAGCGTCTTGCATTGCGGGCACACCATTCATCTGGAATGTCTGAATGAGATGAGAGCGCATCATCAGTGAGTGTTCTTCAGACAACTTCACCTGATAAAACTTGCTCCTAAGTCCTAACCAACCAATGCAATGATCTAAAGTCCTCACCCTGTCCGTCTGATATCCCCAGCTTCGCTTGCCCGGTGTGCTCACGGTCGGCCTGCGACATGTCGGACGCGTGGAAGAAGCTCGACGAGGAGGTGGCCGCGACGCCGATGCCGGAGTTCTACCAGAAGAAGATGGTAAGTGAACACCAACCACCAACATTTCTCCAAAACCTCGTGTGCCATTCTTCAGTGAACATACATGCTGGCCTCTGGACAATCCATTGATTCTTCTTCTTCTTCCTCGTTCAGATATGGATCCTCTGCAACGACTGCGGCGCGACGTCGAACGTGAACTTCCACGTCCGGGCGCAGAAGTGCCCCGGCTGCAGCTCCTACAACACCCGGGAGACCAGAGGCGGCGGCCCTGCAGCCGCTCGCTCCATGGTCTGAGCAGCAGCAGACACCAGTTGGCAGCTCACAAACAAGGATGAAATCGAATAATCGACAGCTACAAGCAAGATGTAGAGACGAGCTCTTCTGAACTTAGCCTGGGAAAAGAAGGGTCGCCGTCGAGCAAAAACGGCAAGTGATTCAGAGAAGGAAATCGCGTATGCGTTGCGTTTGGTGCACACTTTGCACTTCTCACCGAGAGGAATGGGTGATTTTGCCGCGTGCAGCAAGCGAGCTGAATAAGCTTCGTCGATCGAGATGGGCCTTAGGCCCATAGCCCATATATGTTGTGTTTTCTTGTTCTTTTCTTCTTTGCGAGGATATATGTTATGTTTTGTTTTGAAACTCCAACTATTACTAAACGCTACTACAAGATATACATTTTTTAAAATATAAAAAGAAAGATATACACAATGACATGCGATGACAGATCGACATATTTGTTGGGCCGTCTTAGTTCGTCTCCCACAGTCCAAAAAAGGACTATACGAAGCCCAACAATTTCCTTCGGTCCAAGAGAATTTGCAAGGATGAAATCTCTAAACCTTAGTAAAATGTTACGCAATACGAAGCGAACCACTAGACAGCGCCGCATTTGTACAATTTTTTTCCCTGTCATTTCGCATATAATTGGCACCTAATTATACAGGAATAAGGGTGTGTTCGGTAGTTAGTGTTGAAAAAATATTTTCTCCGCACGAAAAACGGAGCGACTCATTAGCACATGATTAATTAAGTATTTGCTAATTTTTTTTAAAAAAATAGATCAATATGATTTTTTAAAACAACTTTCGTATAGAAACTTTTTGCTAAAAACACATCGCTTAGTAGTTTAAAAAACATGCGCGCGAAAAAAAAAAGAGGTGAGTTGAAAAAGTTAGGTAAGAACACACCGTAAGTTGAGCTCGGTTGGTCAAGTTTGCCCTGGATATTCAATGGTAGCCCTCATTTATTGCTAGTGGACTACCCAGATGTCATGAATCCGTACAGAAACTGACATATAACTGGTGTACTTCACCTACTGAAACTTGAAGACCGATGAAACATACAATTAACTAGCCAAAGCATATGCACTTTAACGAAATTTAGTATTCAGCTGTTCTATCGCATTTTACAATTGTGGTGCATAATAATAGCTGATTTTTTTTACCAATGTCATATCTCTAATAGTTTGAACTAAAGCGGATAAGCCAATGAAAAATGAACGAAGCAATAAAAATAGTTTACGAGAAAAACATTTATATTTGTGTAATTAGCGGTTTAAAAGTCAATGCTGAAAATAGATTATGATAAAAAAAATCAAAATTTAAATTTTGAATGCTGATAAGCTAATACGCATGCAGACAATGAGAGGCTCTACAGCCTCTGAAAATGACATCCACATAAGCTGTGCTTCTCCTACGGCTGCACATTTAATTAATGGGGAAATATTTTGTGAAAACAAGTTAAAGTGTTAAAAACTCATGAAAATCATAACTAAGAGTTTTATAAATTCATGAAAAAATTAATAGAGATAGGTGTAGATATGAAATACATTCTCACCAAATCTCAAGTCCAAACTCAACATCATTTGAGAGAAATAAAAATGATAAATTTCAGGTGAATAGTATCATGTTACTATTCATCCAAAATTTGTCTTTTTTGTTACTTCCAAAAAAAAGTTGAGTTTGAACTTGAAATTTGGTGAGAGTGTATTTCATATCTATACCTATCTCTAGTAATTTTTTCATGAATTTACAAAACTTTTAGGTATAATTTTCACGAGTTTTTAACACTTAGCTCGTTTTCACCGTATATGTCCTCTTAATTAATAGTGTACCATCTTAGATAGTAATAATTTACATAATGAAGCCCGGTGAACGATGTGGCAAAGGCTGAGCTGACAGCATTGGTGGCGAGGTACTAAAGGGCGCTGATGTATCAGTGATCTTGCTAGCGGCAGGATTGAAAGTTGATCGGCGGAGAGACGACAGTCCAGTGTGGTGGGTGTTGTGCGTTGCCGCTGTTTGGTTGGTGGTATCTAAGTTGGTGGGCAACAAACCATGACGACAAGGTTATAGGTGTTCCAGGCAAAAGTCTAGCCTAGAGTAGCACTGATCAGCAGCGCTACATTTTCTGGCGTGGTAATCCTCCTAAGGGCGCTGTCAACTTACCCTCTTCCTCTCTCAGCGAGGATTTCTGAATAAAAATCTTCTCCATTTTTTCGGACAAGAGACGATGGCGTCTTTTGGTGTCATTTTTAAGAGTCTTTGCTTTGTGGTATTGTTGTAGACCCGACAACGATGTGTCTCGCATAGCGGCAGCCGGTTTGGTGCTCGGTCCGTCTCTCAGTAGCCTCTGTGTGTGTGGTTGGCACGTGGTTTTAGAACGTGCGCTCTGATGTATTTCTTTACTCGACAACAAGCTGTTGATATACAACTTTATTGTAATCTTTGCTTTTTTTTCTTTCATCTTAATAATATTTGAATGATCTCCTTAGGTCATCCGGCGAAAAAAATTAATTACATAATATTTCTTGGTTTTTTGTCAATGAACCTGTCAGCCATTGCTGGCCACGGCCAAACTGGTCAATGTGGTGGGTGGGGTCTTCTGCCCTACAGCTTAACCGTCTGCAATTTTTCTCTTCTTTCCAGTGAACCATCTCACTTGATTGGCTGAAAAGGATCGCCCAACAAATTCGCGGTGCCATCCTCTTTACAAATCATCTGTCCTGTGATGCACATATCGCGCTATGATATCATGCTCTTCCTCCCTGTCTACAAAAAGCTGGGCTGTTTTATTTCCCTTTTACAACTAGATCGTCATAGTGTCCTTTCAAAAAATAATAAAAAAAGATCGTCATAGTGTACATTGTTTCATCCACAATCTCAGCGAAAATAAATATTAAGATCATGAATCGAGTCTTCTAACACCACATTAATTAATTTTTTAAAATTTTTAGGGGCAACCTATTCAATATTTCGTAGTCGAGCTTGATTCGGCTGCCTATTTTTTTTTATAAAAGTTTTTTTTCTTACACGAAGGATACACATCACTACATGCACACCATACTCATATATCCATGAATGCGTCTCTCAACACATGCGCAAAGAGAAACATGTGTAAAAAGACGGACACTAATGACCCTCATGTGTAATATCCGTGGCCGCCAATATAAAAAGGCAAAATTTCATACATAACCCTAAAAATTTATGGTCTTTTTATAAAAAAAATTATGATCTTTACTGCTCGATACTTAAAAACATGATACAGCTATATGAAAAAAAACTAGTGATTTGTTACGGATACACAAGCACTATTTTATTACTTTTAAGACAATGGAAAGAGAAGCATTTAGAAAAGACAAATTTGCCCTAGGGCCAGCAGCTTGTAATGGCCGACGTCGTGTCCGCCACCTCCAATTTATAAGTAAGGAGATGATTGAGGAAGAGAATGTGGCTTGGGTTAGTTTAAAACCATAATCTGCTGATTCGAGAGGAAAATCATCTTTTTAACGAGGTTTCTCTTTTCATTTGGCTCGAAAATGATAAAATAGTGGTGACAGTGTCTCCCAGTAAATTAGCATTTTTTAGAGTATCCTACGGTCGTATCATGTTTTTGAGATGTCTAAAGACCATAAACTTTGAGTGTCTTGTACTCCCTCTGTCCCACTCATTACGACACGCACACATTTTAAAATTCAAACTCTTCAAATTTTTAACCAATAAATATTTTATTATAAATTAAATTTTATTTATGAAAATAATATCAATGGATTGTCATTGAAATTTACTTTTATATGATTATGATTTTGTTGCTGCAAACATTCTAATATATAAAAAATTTAATATTAAAGATTAGTTTTGAAAACTGCCAAGTTTGACTATGTCTTAGTGAGTGGGACAGGGATACCAAATTACATCATATATAAACCAAGACAGATGGAGTCATACGTATCCATGACTCCACAATCACACCACCCATACTTTCTCGTATGAAAGCATTTTTTATCTCTATGTCAACTAGAGATGTATATGCATATCTACCGAACAATTAAGCAAAAAGCTTACTAGCCGGGATGAAAAAAAACCTCTGAAAGTCACGAAGAGGTTAGATAAAAAAGAATCACTCTCATTGGAACCACTCATATATAAGATCGATAACCCGCAGTCCCGCACTAGCACGATGGCTGCAAAACAACGAGCATTGAAGCTTCAGCCTTCACAGCGACACCTTCAGAAAAGGGTGGAGCTCGTGTTTCGCTAAATCCAACTAGTAAAGGAGAGATCAAAGGGTTTGCACCTTATTAGACCGCGTTGTCCACGGCTAATTAAGGCGCAAATTAGCTTTTAGTTAAGAAGAAAAGGAAGTCTCTTAGATTGGTTGCCTACAGAATCCTATAATAAAGATTAGATCTCCTTGCTCAGCACAAACTCATCATTGCAGTCCAACCAATAAATGACATATATATCTCAGTGTTGAATCCAACCATTGAAGGCCTGGTTGTATCACCGGATACAAACCAGTGAAGGCAAGATTAGTTTCATATCCAAAGCTAATCAGTATCGAGATATATACTATGTAATTTTTTTTATTTGTAGGATTAGGATCGGGATATTAGAAAATACATATTTTTACATAAAATATATAATATTGATTTTGATAAATTTAATTGATTTTTATGTATACTTGATCATATTTATTCTCATTATTTTCAATCTATCTTATTTTAAATAATATTTTATAGGATTATAGGGATCGTAGAATTAAAATAGTAAGAATTAGAATACTACCTAAGATTTTATAGGATCGTATTTAAATGAATAGCAAGATCAAGATACTGGGTGAGATCGGTATTGTTTATTTGATAGGTTCATAATATCATAAGATACTAGGATACGGATCGAGATAATAACAACTTTGATCATATCACAACCATTAGTACGACATACACATGTTATTGAGATAAAAATCGCCTAATCTCCTGACCATAAATAAGTGAGGTGACAAAATTACCGCCACATTATCAAAGCATCATTATGGCCCGTCTAATTTTACGTCTAGACGATGCGAGCTGTTAGATCCTCTGATTGGACAAATCGATCCCTCAATAAGCTTTTTCGCAAAAAAGCTCTTCACGTTCTTGACTAAAAAAAATCAGTTTTCCTTGTTACATTGTTGTCACTAGCAACCATGACGACCCATGTTTGTGTGATGTTCATGTTATTAATTGCTCTATGCTCAATATGTTAGAGTTTGCATCGATTATGTGTATAAAGTCGGTCATAAAGCATAGGAGTCTAAGTTTACAATAGGTGTAGGATAGAAAGAGCCAAACTTTTCATCTCCTCTCTAAGTAGTTGCATAGGGTCTGAATCCTGAATTAGGAATAGCTAGGGTATGTTGTACCGAAGTTAAAAGAAAGGAAGGAAATAGATTGTCTTTTTCTAGTTTTTTGCTGAGATGTGGATAGATGATGTAACTTTTCAAAGGATGACAAATCAATTAATTCCGCTTGAAACTTTTAGGATAAAATATAAAAAGATAAAATGGCATCTAACTAATCTTAAAATTAAGCTCTAAAAATTCAAAATATGATTTCTTCTTTGCAATTGGCCGATGTGATTTTTGATTCCATAACAACGTATACATATTTTGCTAGTACATAAAGAAAGTCATTTAAAAACTCTCAAAAACCTGAAAAACGTGTCACGGGATGGAATGGACAATGGAGTGGTTTCATTCCAAGAACACACCCAACTCAGCTCCATAAATTTGGGTTGCGGCAACACTATTACCCGTACGTAGTAATAAACACGGCTTCAGAGTAGTCAAACACAATTTTGGTACTAAAGATAACAATTAACGGATGCAATCATGCAAGTGTATACACCGTGTGTGTACATATATATAATACTGATGACAAACAGCAACATCACCTGGAGCCCGGGAACACACAACACGTCGTACTCGAAGACTCGTCTCGCTTAAGCTACGTACGTACGTAGCGCCGGATGAGACACGCGTTGCCGGATGTGTAGCGCGACCGCGACATGCTACGTATTTCAACAGCGGGATTATATGTGAGGTGTATGCACGATATCTCGATATCTCCACGTACGCATAGATCTATATATAGTACAGAGTGCTACATATACCTAGTTCTCTCTTTTCTCTAGTCCTACTAGTACTATATATTACTACTACCTCCAAACGGAATTATTTGATGTTTTGAGATAGTAAAAATGATTTACATTTTGTAGTATTAATTGTCTGTCCAAAACATTAAATAATCGGAACAGGAGGCAGTATGGTGCTATCTCCGTCCCAAAATAATTCTTTCTTTAATTAAGATCTAAATTTTGTCCCACAAAATTATCACTTTAGAGTACTACATCTTTCATCAAACGTCTCTTATTCAAATTTCTTTCTATTATACCCCTAACTACCCTCTCATATCTAACTATATACCATTCAATAAGGGTCACTATAGTCTTTTCTTTTCAAATCTTAATCTACACTAAACAACCTAGGTAAAAATACTACTCTATCAGAAAATAAGGCCTCCTTTGGTTCATAGAAATTTCATAGAAAAAATGTAGGATTCAGGATTTGACACCGTAGCAGCCTTTGATTCATAGGATTGAGGAAAATGAACGTTAGAGGAACATTTTCTTTGGAAACTCATTTTACAGGGAATACATAGGAAAGAAAAACATCCACCCTAACCTCTTTTTTCCATCACGTGTGCGTAGGATCGACGTAAATGACAGACCTATGCATCATTGTTGTTCTTTTAGAAGAAAATATACATTGTGATATTGTGGATAAGACCAAAGTGACATGTATTAATACCCTTCCTAACACAACTTTCGTATGTTTTAAAATTCTCTGCTTTTACATATACATTCCTACAATATTTTTGTGTTTTTCTTATTCCTATGTTTTTCCTATCCTACATTTCAAAGAGACCCTAAGTTTATTTGTCACTCATCCCACGTATACCAATATAAAATCAAAAAGACTAGAATATCCCTATTTTATCAAATTCCAGTATAATTATTCCTCACTTTATGTACGTTCAATACAATTATTTTTTGCTTTCACAAATTTCGATACAATAATTACTCTAAAAATAAATTTATTAGAAGACAAATGAAATAAGCTTAAAATAAATTTATTATGGTAAAAAAAAGTAACTATATTTAAACGGAGGAAGTATTATCAATTCTGCTAGATCGACCACCAATCATTCACACACGGGGGCCCCAGCAGCAGCGAACAAAAGAAATGGCCGAACTCGCGCACGTCGGCTTGGCAGACTGTTCATGGCAGCGCGTACGGTTGGGTGAGTAGGCTGATGACTGATCAACCCTTCGAACAAACTCAGCGTGGAGAAAAACGCCGTAAAGATCACAAGACCGAACAAATCCAGTATATAAGTCAGTGATGCCTTCGCATGTATAGTACGTAGGTACGTACGTACAGAGCCAAAAGCTAACATCACTGTCGTCGCCGTGTCGCGTCACCGTACGTATACCAAGCTCAACGCTCCAGATAACATCTGACATATATACTACTGATACATACTACCTCCGTCCCATAATAATTATATTTCTAAAAAATTAGAGACATGTTAATAGCAAACAAAATTTATCATAATAACCCTATTTAATAACTATACTGCATACACATATTTCATAGATTAAAAAGAAGGTCGAGGAAAACATTTCATATATAAACTTAATTAAAAATAGGTTGGTGTACACATTCCACTTGTTATGTCTTTTTAGAATAAGATTTGAACGGTAAAAATACAATTATTATAAAACGAAGAGATAGTATATACGTACATACAGGGCACCACGCTTGGAGCGCCCCGTGTACTCACTCACACTGTTATATTCCTCTCGCGAGCGAGATCGTTCTCGTCCGTCCCTATCATCCGCTAGCTAGGCACAGCGTACGCTTCCGCTCCGCTGCCAACCACGACACGGCCACACGATCCCCACACCACCCTCGTCGCCCGCGCAGCGTAACGCCCACAGCCCACCCGACTTCCCCTGTTCCACCCAAATCCTAAATCACATCCCCCCGAAAAACGCCACGCCAACGGCGTAGTGTGACGGCGCACGCGAAACAAATCCCCATCGCGCGCCCAGCCACGTTGCCCCGCGCGGTCGCTTGCCACTTTGCCAGTTGCCGCTTGGCTCAGCTCGGCGCCCGTGCGGGGCGGCTGCGGCTGCCTGCGATAAAAGCAGCCAAGGCCGGTGGTGACTGTCACCCAGCCCAGTCAAAGCCAGCCACCGCTGCATCCCGCCTGTCTGCTTGCGTGCGTGCGTGCCAGCCTCCTCTCTTCGCCTCGGCGCTGCAGCCGCCCGCGCGCCGGCCAGCCAGCTGAGCCGGCCGCCGCCTGTCCAGGTTGGGTCCCCTCTTGACGGCTTATCTACGGGGGGCAACGAATCGGGGCGAGGCGCGAATCTGAGGGTGAGGTGGTGGTGATGGGGTCGCCGGGAGCGGGGAGCAGCGGCGGCGGGCACGAGTGCAGCTTCAAGATCCTGCTCATCGGGGACTCCGGCGTCGGCAAGAGCAGCCTCCTCGTCAGCTTCGTCGCCGCAGCCCACCTCGACGACGACATCGCTCCAACCATCGGTACGTGCCTGCCTGCCTGCCTGCCCCCACCACACCTTCGATTTCCGAACCACGATACCACCATCACTCACTCCCGGACAGATGCATCATGGATGCAGCCCACCGATCGCCGTCGTAGCGTACCACTACAACGTACACTAGCTGTTCATCGTAGTATGATTCCGCGAGGATTCTACCCATCTGTCGGTGCGCCCAAAAAAAATGAAGAAAAAAAATCCCAGCTTGGCTACGATCTTGATTGGTTCTTTCCTTGGAAATACGCCTGAAATGCAGCTCAAATGATGGTTCAGATTTTATACTCCAATCAAGCAGAGTACTTTGGTCGTTTAGTACTTGTACTAGCTACTACTAGCAGTAGTAGTTATTGTGTAGCTCAATCAATACAGCGACCAAACTGAATGCGGGCGATCCTAAATGTGGGATGTTCTCCCTTTCATTTTCTGGTTCAGTTGGACGAGGATAATGGATCAGTAGTAGTAGTGGACTAGTGGTAGGTAGAGGGTTAAGGACATTGGGATTTGGTGGACGAACCTTGTCCCTTTTGTTGTCCTAGCTGTTTTCTGCCTTTGCTCCTACTGAACAAGGCCCCGGCTTTCTTCTTGGTTGTTGGCCAAAGTTGGGAAATTTTGGTCAGTGCTGCTAACCCCGTAGCCCTTCATGATCGGTCTTATGTGTGGTTAATACATTTGACCAATGCAGAATTTCTGGATCACTTGTTCTTCTGTATGGTCATGCTTGTTGTTTCAATTGCTTTCTGATATTTGTTTCGCACCGATTGGCAGGAGTGGATTTTAAGATCAAGTTCCTTACGATTGGTGGGAAGAAATTGAAGCTGACAATATGGGATACTGGTTAGTTCATAACTCGCATTGTTATAAAAATGCCTGCTTTTTGATGATATTTAGCTTCAGATGGGAATATACAATGTTTGGAAAGCCTTTCTGCACTTTGATGGTGTAAAGATCATGTACTAATACTAAGTAGTTGATGATCTGTCACTTGTAGAATGATGGAATTGCTCTTAGTACATGATTATTTTGAGGGGCTAGCAAATGTTTGCCCTGGAGTATGTTAAGATTATGAGTGAAGCAGAGTTTATGATATGGTTTAGGGGCACTTATTGCCATTGGGTATATCCTACATTCCTATACTAGATGTATTTGAATGAGTCTTAATAAAGCTTCCATTATCTAAAAAATTCCTATACTAGAGTCTAGAGGTTGTCCTTCATGTTTAGAATTTTTCAGCATGGTCTTGGTTCTAGCAATAAAAGAGGGCCTCAGTAAGTAACTGGTTATGCACGCAATAGTTATTTGACGTCAGAGGAAGTAGTTGAATTTTTTCCTGTACAGATCTGATGATGATGATTGGACATCTTGAGATCTACTAGTAGAAGCTATTGCAAACACCAACTAAGAGCAGCAATAAGTAAGGATCATGCCTAGAGTGATTGAGCACCCTATACTCAATTTTTAAGCCTCAGTTCACTTCTTTGCAGTAACATACTATGGTGCTTTCCACTAATTTTGACATTTCATCCTTTTGTGCTTACAATTGGGATTTTGCTTTACACCTAATATATTAGGTGTTGTCCCTCCATGTTGCACCTGCCCTGTGCTTACATCATTGCTATTGAAGGTTCTGACTCCTGATTCACATTATAGCCCCACCTATCTAGTTTGTGCTTAAAATATTTTGGTTCATCCTCCCTTGTACCCCCTTCCCTCCCTACCATCATTACCATCAGAGATTCCAATATTCCAGATATATAACCCATCACGTTACTTGCTCTAAATTGTCTCAGTATTTAACCATCTTACCCAGTCCTTACAACTGCAGTGTTGCTGGAAATTTCTGGGTTATCTATAAACAAAATGAATTGTGCTATTGTCGAATGGAAAATGGATTACTTTACGGTATTCCCAATATCAATATCTCAAATATTCTGAAAGCACTGTTCTGTTATGTTGCAGCTGGCCAGGAGAGGTTTAGGACAATTACTAGTTCTTACTACAGAGGTGCTCAAGGCATTATTCTAGGTAAATATCAATTTTGTTAGATAAAATTGATTGCTCAAATTATAAACACGTTGCCCTGCACTGCTGTAATTTTTAAGATACATATCTTGCAGACTTGTCCAGCCATTAGTGTGATACTCGCTATTAGGTCAACTTCAAAGTGCTGTAACATATCAATGTGTGTTCTATCTTGAGATGATTTTATGCTGCAACGATAATTTCTTCTGCCTTGACAATCTGTGCGAACTTTGGAAAACCAAAAGTTAGAAATTACATGTATAATTCACCACAGTATTTTTATTCATTTTTTTATTAATGGTGCTTTGAATAGGTTGTGCCTAGGTTGACTATGCAGAAATACTTTTATGATAATTATCCTGAGAACCACTGCTATCTGCTCATTTGTGTTCTTGTTTTCATGCTTCAAACTAGATAAACAACTGATGTGATTTTGTTTCTTCCTAGTATATGACGTCACGAAGAGAGAGAGCTTCACAAATTTGGCTGATGTATGGACGAAGGAAATAGAGTCGCACTCATCAAACAAAGACTGCATGAAAATGCTTGTTGGAAACAAAATTGACAAGGTACAATTTGGTCAAAGCTAGTTATTTCTTTGAAAAAAAAATACTGGCTGTTCCTGAGTTATCTTTTATTTCTTGATACAAGTTCATAATGGTATGTCCTTTTTGGCCCTTAAGTTCCACCGATTTCAAAAATTGCCATCGAACATCTCATGGGAGCACAGTTGAAGTTGTCAGTTACAATTTTGATGGTTCCATCTTTCAGGAGGATGAAAGAACTGTCACAAGAGAAGAAGGGCTTGCCTTCGCCAAAGAATCTGGATGCCTATTTCTTGAGAGTAGTGCGAAGACACGAGATAATGTTGAGAAGTGTTTTGAAGAACTTGCACTGAAGGTACGCCTAAGAAATATATGGCCTCGTAAAGCTTAGTATACATTTTCTGCATCAACATGAGTACTTAGTTTCTTTTCTTTGATAACGCTAAGAGTTTTGAATTTTTTTCTTTGATAACGCTAAGAGTTTTGAATTTTAAGACGTCTGTAGTTTCTGGTTAAGGTAGTAACTTAAAACAAATTCTATGCTTTTCAAAATATATTTAGCATATATGATTCATCCATAGAGAGGTGTGGAGACATTTCCAATAAATCATACGCAGACGATACACAACTCATGTCTGTTCCTTAATTGCTAAATTTGTGATCATAAACACGAAGAAAGTGTGTTGCAATTTCATTTTCTTGTTGGTTAATTTCTTCGTATGAGTAGGCTAGTTTATATGATGATGAGTCATAAACAACTACTGATTTTTCCAGATTATGGATGTCCCTAGCCTCTTGGAGGAAGGTTCTTCTTCGGTTGTCAAAAGGAACATTCTGAAGCAGAAGCAAGAAAGTCAAGCAAAGCATGGTGGCGGATGCTGTCAATAGATCATGGCGTCCAAAGCAGATTGTGACATTCCAACCCGAGCTGCTGTTGTGTTCTATTTGTAAATGAGTTGTATTTAAATGGTCTGTGAGTAAAAAAGGGGCGCAAAGGAGTCAGCTTGTGAGGTTTTGGAGAGTGATTAAAATTGATTTGTACAAAGTACAACATGCTTCCTTTTTTCTCTATTCATTTTTTTATTACCTTCACCGTAGTTATGCTCTGCTGTCATTTGCTTTTCCAATCTGTGCTAGTTTGTTTTCCATTCATCATGAGTTAACTGTAGTGAAACCGCCAGAATTATGATGGAGCGACAGAAAATTTGATTGTTGAAAATTTCAAGCTAAAACTTCACATCCTATTATGGTGCTAGCTAGCACAAGCAAATTGCTGTCACATCCTAAATTACTTTATTAACCTTCGAATTAAGAGTCTACCAAGTGCCCAGTTTTGGAAATTCAAAATCAGTTATTATTTAATCGGAAAAATATTACTGGAACTGCAATGTTCAGAGGAAGGACGCTAGAATAAGCAATTTCGTGGGACGTAGTAATTCACTCGTACTCCTCTTCACCGTGGAAATTGGGAAAGGTTTCGCTCTAGTAACGGTAAATGAGATCGGCGAATGCTGCAGGGTTCTTCGCGTAGTGATCGATCTCAGCCTGCAACACGCAAAAAAAAAAATTTGAAAAAAATGCAGATTAGTGGGGCCTAGATTATTAACTGGTCGAAGTATGTCAAGAAGACGAAAAAACAGATGATTTTTTGCTAACCTTTCGTACAGCTATAACGGCAGTGACAAGTTTATCACCGATCAATTCATGCATGATTTTGTCTGCAGCTAGTGCTTCTACAGGTTCCATCAAGTCCTGTGGCATCCTTTTGAGCTTGGAGTTGGAGGCGTAATCTGCAGGGTTTGATTCTGCAAGAGACAAAAAAATCCCATTACACACTTGTAGGTCCCCTTGGAGAAAATCAAAAGCAAACTATTATTGTACCCCAAAAAGCGCTTGCGAATATTTAGTGGTAAGGAAAAGAAGTAGTGAATTTTCCCAGGTTCCAAACCTCATGTTTGCAGGCTAAATACTTGCACTGAAAGTCTGAAACTCTCTGAGAGAGAGAGAGAGAGAGAAGAACAAAATAATGATAAACTTTGTACCAGTTGGTTCAGGCAACTTAAGGCCTCTCCTGAGTCCATCAATCCCAGCAGCAACTATAGCAGCAAGGCCCAAGTGCGGGTTTGCGCACGCATCGAAGGATTTAATTTCGAAGTTGCTGACAAGATCAAGAGGTATCCCAGGTGGGCATGCAGTTCTCAGTGGAGCCTCCCTGTTCTCCTTCCCCCAGCATTGATATGCACCACTCCATGTGTTTGGCTGAATTCGGTTGTAGCTATACACAGAGAATCCGATGAACGTTGTCGTTAAAAAGGGTGCATGACAAAATGATTTGAAATGGTTGCTAGCTATTCTGGTATTTATCAAACAAAATATATTGACTCGTCCAGATTCTAGAGAACAAAACGCATTGACACTCTGTGCTTGTGCAAGATACTGATACCAAATTGAGTTATAAGAATTTTCATCAAATTGAATAGATAATCTTGTTGCTTTACTATGTATATATATTACCTGTTTGGGTGAGGAGCAGTAAATGCCAAGATTGATGGAAGATGGTGATATACTCCAGCAAGGAAGTTTTCTCCGATTTTTGACATTCCATAGTAATTATATTCACTTGACCCCATGAACACATTCTGATCATTCTCCCATAAACTCAGATGCACATGAGAACCGGATCCAATATCGTTCAAGTCAGGTCTGGAAAGTGTCAAGCAAAACAAATTATCAGATACTAGATGCTGAAGTCAGAGGTCTCACTTTCCAGAAAGGCAATATACGTATAGTTTCAGACTGTAAAGCATTGGGATGACAGAGGTAGGAAGTGTTTTTATTTGACCAATTGTAGCTCATTTCTGTGCTCTTTATCCAAAAAAGGTTTTTTTCAAGGGTAAAATAGGCTAGAGAATAGAGATATGCTGTTTAACATACTCATTTTTTTCAGCTTAAGCAACCTCTACAGTTATTCGTCCATTATCATAACATTGAAGAAACAAAGTTTGTCTAACACACAGAACTTGTATGCAGATAACTGAAAAACTGAACAAATATTTATGCTGATCCACCAACTTACTTTGGAAGAAAAGTTGCAAGTAGTCCATGCTTTCGAGCAACTGATTTAATAATCTCACGGGCATATATCAGTTTGTCAGCAGCAAGAGTGCACAACACATACTTCAAGGCTATCTCAAACTGCCCTTTTCCAGATTCAGCATGCAGCTGTTACATTTTTTATTTTGGAAAAATGCAGGTGTAACATAGAAATACAATCCATCAGCACAACATTGCATATGATCCAAAGGTAATCAAATAATAACAAAAGTTTTAGTTCTAAAAGTTGTGCCCAACAAAAGTGATAAAACTACTTACCTGCTCAACCACAATTTCCGCCGCTTTAAGAGAAGTATATACTTCTTGCAACATGGACGATGCACCATCAAATGCTGTAGTTGAGCAATAGGGGGTATTGTCAAATGGGACCCACAGCTCCTTTTCACCACTGCATGATCATTTAATTGGGATCCCCATTTAATTAGTGAATCAATTGTATATTTGCCATTATCATTTAGCATAAATAACATGGAACTTTTAACATATTAATTTTATAGAGGTGGGAAAACTACGTACCTTACTACTTTTTTACGTAGGTAAAATTCATTCTCAAAACCTGCCATCATTGTCTGAAAATGACAAACACCTAAGCATTAAAAGAAAAATAAATAAACCAATAGAATCAACAAGACAAATATACTTCCCGAAGGTATATAAACATAAGTATGGGCTTAGTCTTACCACATTAAACTCATCTAGCAGAACTTTTGTGACTTTTCTCAAGGTATTTCTGGGACAGTATTCCCAGGCTTCCCCAGGCCTTATTTGCATTTCAGCCATCACCATTTCTTCACGTCTTGACCTTGCACAAACAGTAATCCACCATTATGATGTTCAGAAGTGACGTTATTCAATTAAGAACTAATGTTGCCATAATTAAGTAAACTTTAGTAGACACTAACAAGGATGAAAAAAAGTTGAGTGTCATAATGGGTGAACAGGTGGCCTACTTGCCTACTTGAAAAGAGTATCATTGAAATATACATAAAAAATCAAGTTTACCATGGAAGCCTCAATAATGTTGACATATCCGGCACAAGCCTGATCTCTCCTACACCAGTAAGGTTTGTTCCATCTGCTGGGCCATCAGTAAATGAAGTCATTCCCATCGATGCAAAAGTCAGACCAATACCCTTCTTCCTAGCAATTTCATAAAATCTTCCGGCTGGCACAACCTGAAAATACAATCTTTTGAGCAATAAATAGAATTTAAGAGAAAATTTGTAACAGGATGACTTAAAGCCATAAAACTACAAGAAATGGCAAACTGTGTGTGGTAGGAAAGATATGCTTACGCGGCACCTATGTTGACCTGAAACATCAATCCAGATGACTCGAACAAAGAGCACATCTTGTTCAGATAATGAAATGCTATTGTCAGCTATGGCTGTTATCTGACTGACTGAACTATTGGCAACATTCAACTTGTATAGATACAATGCATTTCGTCTAAATATGTCCTCAACTGCTTCAATAGCTTCTTGAATGCTAAGGTCACCATCTTCACATGCAGCTGAGAGAACACGGTAAACAATATCGCGTGCCCTCCTTGCACCTGTAAATCAAGCTCCGTAGTTTTGCACAAGATATTTAACAGCTTTACTATATATAATGACTTTTCATTTGACTTATGGAACAATTATGGCTAAGGAATGTACCTAGGTAGTATGTCTCTGGAAAAGCATAACCATCTGTGCTGAACATGACCTAGAAATGATAAAATTAGAAATGTAAAGCATGGCATATCTTCAAAATTGGTAAGAACTTGTTGCAGATATATAAGTGACAATATCACACTCATCCAGGTTATTACAGAATAGATCAGAATGGAATTCTTTTACAAAGGCGCCTTGAGCAGATACTACAATGAGAACTAACATAATGAAAATTAGATGTACTTCAAGCATGTAGGAGGAAAGAGAAATTTCCAGACCTCTAATGCAAAATATTGCAGTAATCCTACAAAGCAACAATTGTTAATGGGATTTTGTATTTATCAGTTCTATTATTCATTTATGAAGAATTTACATGGTATGGTAAAACAGGGGGGCAATATGATATTGAGTTGCCAGAAAATAAAACACGGTTCAGCTTTCCATAAACCAGTGGAACATAGAGGCAAAATGTGGACTGTTTCAATAACCTCAAAAAAAATTAAGAAGCAATTATCCAGAAGACAGATATTTTACCTTCTTTATGGGAGCTAGCTCAAGGAGCTCTTTAATTGATGATGTCATTCCTTGAACACTAAGTTTTGGAATTGCCAAGCCAAAATCAAGGTATACCTGTTTGTGTTAAACAATTAAAATGTAAAATCCATCAAAGACAATGCATAAGTCATCAATCAGATAAGGATCCCACCTGGGAGTACACTGATGCTAGATATGATGCTTCCTTTGAAAATGGATAAGAGGCATGTAAAAGAACAATTTGACACTCAGAGAATCTTGCATCCTCAAGAACAACACGCAGATGGAGAGGGTTGCACTTTCGCAAGTCCAGGTCCTTATCTCCAAAGCTGAAAAAGGGTGGAAATTAATTGAGACATTGAAATTTTAAAACAGAACAAACATATTTTAGGAGTTAAAATGTTGTCATCACCCTGTGTGAATCTGCATTGGTAGGTGATATGATACAGCAATTTCAAGACTGCAAGTAAATAGATAGTCAATCAGGTTCTTATTTGTAATCCGGAGAGGCCTCTGACCTGAAAAGGATGAAATAGTCTAGGTGTAAAATATTGATGGATCCAACAACGTGTTCTCTCTCTCTCCTCTCTCTCTGCAATAAAGATGTTACCTGATAACTCCTTACGAAGTCCATCCTCTGCATCTGTCTTACTAACATTTGGATCAATCTCTAAGCCACTTCTATATGCAGCTATACTTTTCAATCCAACAATTTTGTTGGCAACTGTGATAAATTAGTTAAGGAAATAGATATATTCTAAAACAATATACAACAACTATCCACTGGGCCTGAAAAAAAACACTGGGAAGGATATGATTTCAGCTTAGTGACAAAAATTTCAGTAAACGAGTCAAGTGTCCAGCTTGATGTGCTGAATGATTCCTGAAAAAAGTTTATTACTCATAGATGTTAACAGAATTATGCAAGCTGACGAACTTTGTAAAATGGAGTAAAAGTACAACTTTGGAGAAAATAGACAGGTCAGAACGACAAAAAAATGCACTCACATCATTAATAATTGTTTCTGCCAGCTTTTCAATTCTTAATATTCTGGCAATTGTGGGAGCAAACGCCTTGTGTGCCTCCAGTTCAAGCATCTTGTCAAAGTCTATGCCATCATCTATAAGAATTGCAGATAAGTTGGCAGCTTTGAAGCACTTTGAGCTTATAGACGACAACCCTTCAGCCCTTCTGAACTCCTCCACCTTCTCAAGTGAAGCATCACAGTTGTACAATGCAGCAATGTCCCTCAGGCTTCTCTGCATTTACGACGTTCCAACGATCTAATGAGCTTCTAAAACCATACTCATAATTGCAACGGAACAACTATGAATACAGCATTATGAAAGCAAGAATGTACTAGCAACATTTGCAGGTTGGAACAAACAGAGAGCTACGACTCATATACAGCATTCCTACACTGTACAGAGCACAGACGAAGTGGTCCACATGACCACATCACATGCATGCCGGCATGGACACCTGCTGAAACGCACATAACTTCTCAGACAGAAGTAGAATAGTGAAGTAGTGAACCATGCCGAAATGGCCCAGTACCTCCTCATGTGTCATGGACCATAGCAACGTTTCCATTCCATGCTCGCATCGCACGCCTCGGTGCCCACATCCACCACCACTTGACAGGGAAAAGAGACGGGACAAAAAAAAGGCGTGTACTACTCAACAGTGCTGCTACTACTCCAACACAAGGGAAATTGGCAAAGCCGACATAAAGCCTGTGGCCACTGCCACGCCACCAGTTAAAGAGAAGGACGGATTCCGCATATTCCACTAAACGCACCACCAATCTCGGTAATAAAATGGATCATGATAACCAAAATCCGCTTTCATTTCTGCCCTGAAACTGCGCTGCAAAATCCACCAGTGTCCAGTGGTGGTGGTGGACTGGTGGTTGCAGTTCTGAACCTGAGTTGAACACAAATTTCTCTCGGACTAACCAAATCCAGTGAAAATACATTGGATTTAAGACATAGTTACTGTTGACTCGGCTTTCAGAGTAACCAAATCCAGTGTTTTTTTTTCAGATGATAACAGTAAATTTCACTGCAAAAATTATCTGCATCACTCAACAGTTTTTTTTTGTTGCAAATGACAACTCTGCAGCCGACTCAATCTAGCACACACTGTTACGCGAACTAGTCTGACGAACAGAGTAGGGGAAGCGCACAAGTCTTAGCTGTCGCGATCGCGAGCAGCACACGGAAGTAAACGGCGTAGGCGACCCAACGGGGCCGTGCGGATAACGGAGCGAGAACTGCATGTACCTTGAAGGAGAGGGTGTGGGGCGCGAAGGCGAGGGCGTCGGCGGCGTCGGCCTCGGAGAAGCAGCGGAGGAAGGGGAACGCGGAGCCGTCGGCGACAAGGTTGTGCGCGTGCGCGTCCACCGCCGCCGTCTCCTCCGCCGCGCGCTGCAGCGCCGCGTACTTGGACTCCATATCTCCCGCCGGCTCCGGCGGTCGTCGTCGGTGGCCGGCTCGCCACCGCTCACTCGCTCGGTGCCTCGAGGAATTTTTCTTTTTTTTCTCCTCTTCTTCTCGTTTGACTCCGCGGATTTTGCAGCGCGGCCACACGGGGCGTGGAGTTTTTATAATCTCCCGGCACGAGAATGGAGGAGGCGCTGCGCTGCCTGCCGGGCATGTGCTCCGCTAGCACCGCAACTGCCGCTCCTGGTAGTGGACTAGCGGGGACCGGTCACCGGTGAGCGTCGCAGTTTGATTGGCTGGCTGGCATGTGGGTCCGGTTTGTCAGTTCGAGGGTTGCATGGGGGTTAACTTTTCATTTGGGAAGAGGCTCGGGGTCTGTTTGGGGATCATCTGGTGGCTTGTAGCTTCAATTTCTTTCCGAATCCGAAGTTTCTTTAGACAGTTCAGCTTCTGTAAAGTTGTAGTTATAAAATCTACAAAATAAACAAAAACTAAAAGCTAAGAATCTAACTTTTCTAGATTATCAGAAATTGTCTACGGGCTACCAATCAACTATTTCTCAGAATCTTAAGCTTCTCAAACAGGTGGCCAAAAACTTCCTAAGTAGTTCAGTTTTTCATCCAGCAGACTCTTAGAAACTGTGGTTATAAAATCTAGAAAATAAACTAGAAGTTAGAAGCTGAAAAACTCAGTTTTTTTTAATTTTCAAAAGTTGGTTACTAATCAACTACTTCTCAGAATTTTAAACTCCTCAAACAAATCCTCAAAGACTCAGATTGTAGCTTGCATTGATGCATGGCATGGTGCGTTTCAACTGTGGTATGTTTTTTTTTGGTATCATGTGAGAGTTTTTGACAGCCACAAATCCTCAAAGACTCAGATTGTAGCTTGCATTGATGCATGGCATGGTGCGTTTCAACTGTGGTATGTTTTTTTTTGGTATCATGTGAGAGTTTTTGACAGCCAATTAATAGCTATAGAATCTAGAAAGTAAACCGGTAATTTTATTGATTCCCACCAGCTGAATACTACTAATCAAATTAGCTGTTTCTTGAAATTTACATGTCCCTAAACAAACTACACATAAATTATTGTACACACTTAATTATGTTGTATTCCGGTACCATTTATGATGTTTGGAATGATCGTCATCATATTCATATATGTGCATTATCCGCTACGACGTTGACGTGATGAAGTTACATTCGTTTTTTTTATTTCACGTTGGTTATTTTAAAACTGAATTAATCAGCGCCATATAAACAAAAATATAGAGGGTAAATGAGATGCATCATATTCACTATATTGGTCCAAAATAATCCAGTTTTGTCAGCATTTTAAATAACGGGTTAAGGCATTAAAGGTTGATTTTATCAAACAGCTATCTTCGGAGATAGCGACGTCTATAACGAGACAAACGAAACTGCTAAATTATATGTGAGATCAAATAGATAGTTTCTTCTCAAACAACGATAGCAACAGCTATAACCGGAGATTTAAAGTCTTGAGTTTTGTCCGCAACTATCACTTGTGTTAGCAACAGTGATGGTGAATCTGCAATTAGTGACTGCCTGACTGAGCACTGCGGTTTGTTGTGGCGGTTGGGTTGGATGTACGAAGAGAACCATTGCCATGAGATAGTTTACATGAATTGTTCTGTTTTCTTTTTTTACAAGTTTATAGTTGGTCACTGTAGCATTTAATTACTCAATCGAAATCACACCCCCAAGTACAAAAAAAAGGTCAGCTGACGTGAGAGTTATGCATTCCTATGGAAAGAATGATTCAGGCTAAATATGCCACATCATATTTCTGACCAAATGGAACAGGGGCAGGTATATGCAAAATGCATGCATTATCCCCAGCCGTTGTCTAACGAAACCGACGCGTATGGTTCTTGTCGGTGATAATAAGGTTGATTGCAGCATATACCTGCTTTTGATCTAAGTACTGATTTGGAACTAACGATTGATCAAGCTCAGATTTTTGGGATTGGACGGCACTCCAAACCCATTTAAGGAAGCTTGTTTGCGCGTCACACTCCATAGCTGCCAAGATGTATACAAGGACTCTGGAGTCTGGGAGTACGTCAGCCCAATCGTTTCGCTTGTACCGATCTTTTTGACAGTCAAAAGGCAGCGAACAATTTAATACTATAATCGATGATCACAGTGTTGAAAAAAGCACAATTCAGACATGTATAATGTACTTTAAGGCTTTTAACACCTAAACTTTTGTGAGTAGATTATGACAAATTAAAGAAAAACACACTAATTTGATTTTGGCCTTTAATTTCCAACCTCAGCGATGGTGATTGCCTGATTGGTGATGAGTGTATAAATGAACTGGTGAATCATTAGCTTTTGTACTGATTCTGTCGCGCCAGATCTCAGAGATAAGTACAATGCATCATGCACTTAGCAAGTTATTAGTAGTAGTTAGTTCCACTGTTAATTCTCTTAACATTCATCTTACTATCTTAATTATGCAATGAAGTACACGTACGTTAGTTAGTAAGTGCTGGAACCGACACGTACACGCGCGCGTGGCCTATCGACGTCCCTCCCAACAAGCGTGGGAAAACGATCGAGCTAGAATAGATCGATGCCTCAACTATCGATCAAGCATATATGACCACATGACATTATGTTGCAACCACTTAAATAGACCAAATCAAAAAAAAAATTTCCTTGTGCTCTTTTGAACAAGTTTAATAGTATAGTCAATGACTATTAACTTTACATCATCTATAGTCAATCTAATAGTTAATTTATATAATAGTATCATATAAATATTTTATATAGTACGCCATTAATATCTTCATCTCGTATATATAGTGTCTCTGATTATAAATCTGTAGCTCATCTTGTATATTTTTTTTTATCTTTTTCACATGTGTTTATAGGTGGTTTGTTGTAGTGTATTTAAGTTGCATTGCAGCTTGAACGATCGATGTCTAGAAAAATTGGCTATTGGGCGCGCACACTCGTAGGGGGGCTTGTATGCGTACTACGTGTACTTTTATACCAGCCGAATTGCCAATCGAGCTGCCACGCACTGTGTACGTGTGTGTTGGCAACACCTGACCGACCGATCCATGTTCCGTGATGATCCGTCCATCGATCGGTGCGTGCAGTATGCAGTGCAGTCCAGGGCGGCCGGTGGGGCAAAAAGGGCGTGAAATAATAGAGATGAGATCGTGCGTGCACGCACGCACGCAAGGTAGGAGTACGTAGTACTGTTGGTGCATCCGCATCGCACTTACGGTTTGGCGCGCGCGCGCGGATCGGAGGAGGATCCTACGCACTACGCAGCCTTTTTTATCGTAAAAGGTAAGGCCGCTGCCATGCGCCGGCCATTATCAGGGAGGCGCGCGCGCATGCACGCCGCACGTTGCGTTGCGCATGCGCGCCGCCGGCCGGCCGGCCGTGCGCGTGAGATCGACCGGAATATCACGGGTGTTTCGCTCGTACCGTCGTACGTACGCGCGCGCGTCGCGTGGAGAGATCATATCACGGCTCGGGTGAGGATCGAGATCGAGCTGGCGCCGTCGTCGCGCGCGGCCGGGCCGCCGGCGCGGATGCATGGCTGGTAGGCAGAGACTGTAATTTGCCGATCGACTGATCGAGCCGACCGACATGGCGGCGGCGGCAGGCATGGCGAGAAGCGAGATGCATGTGCGGATCTCTAGGCGCTTGCATATGATACGGTTTTCTCCGGACGGACGACTGGGGGGCTTGCATGATGGGGTGCCGCGCATGCACGTTGATTATGCAATGCGTGGGCCGTGGAGGTGCACACGTACGGGCTTCCAAAGTCGTGCAATGATATACTCCCTCCGTTTGATAAAGTTATTTATTAAGTTTATAAAAAAAAATTAACAACATTTACGATAATAAATTAGCTTCATTATATTTAACATTGAATATATTTTGATACAATGTTTGTTTTATATTAAAAATATTATTATATTTTTTATAAACTTGACCAAACCTAAAAAATTAACTAAGAAAAAAATCAAATAACTTATAATATGAAAAAGGGAGTAATTGATTTTGTACGATCTGTCCAAAGTCATTGGTTTTAAGTTTTTACGTACCCCGCGAGTGGTATAACCGTCCGTGCAATCTTATTCCATTTCCAGGTAGTCCCGTAGGCAATGTATTACTTTTTGAAAAGAATTCAGTATATTCATTTGGCAAAATTCAGTATCATCTCCATTTCAGTCAAGCAGGCCAATCTCTTAAATTGTTTTTGATTCGACAACAAAAATCCATGATGCCCTGCAAACGTGTTAACCCCAAAACATTTCCCTTCTCAAAGGTTGACAGGTCTCCGTTTTTGTTTCAAAAACATAGTAGACAAGTATCCAGAAGCAGAGTCCACAATACCGTGGATTTCTGCCACGCAAGAACACAAAAGTAGTCAACACCATGGGCCTATACATTATGGACTTATGGGCCGCACGTGGGTTGCAATCCAGGTCCGAAGCTTTGTCCATTGCTGCTGTAGGAATAAGTTCACCTGACATCCTTCAACTTTACGTCGAGTCTGTCTAAGGTCCTTAACCCTCAATACCAGAAATCTTCACCCCTAAACTATACAAAACCGTGCAAAAAAGGTCCCGAGGTAGTATGGATATCTGATTTCGCTGACATGGCATCCTAGTCAACAAAATAAAAATAAAAATAATATGTGGCCCACATGTAAGTGAGATGAAAAAAATGTGGGACCCACAAATTTTCTTTCTTCTGTTTTCTTCTTTTCTTTTCTCTTCTCTTTTCTGGCGAGAGGCGGAGAGGGGGAGAGACCGAGAGAGGTGGCAGGCTGCGTTGGCGAGCCTAGGAGGTAGAAGGGAAGAGAGGCGGCAGGCCGCGCGCGGCAGGAAAGGTGGGAGAGGCGGCCGGCCGTGCCCGCGGTGGCGCCGACCACTACGCCACCGGCCTCCTCCAAGAAGACACCTGCGCCCGCCACGACGCCTACCACCACCACCCGCCCGCCGCCATGCCGACCACCCCGCCACCACGCCTCTTGCCGCAACGCCCACCACCCCAGCTCCAGCCACCGCGCCACCCACCAAGTCCACCAAGGCACCCACCCCAGCGCCCAAGGCCAAGGCCACCCCGCCGTCGGCCTTGTCTCCCCCGGTCGAGACTCCTGTCGCCTCTCCTCCTTCCCCCGTCGCCAAGGCACCCGTCACCATCCCCACCAAGCTCGACGCCCCCGCGTCGGCGCCAGCCAAGAAGAAGAAGCCCTCCTTGTCGATGGCCTTGGAGAAGTAGATGTCGTCGCCGAAGAGGTACATCCACTTGGACTTGATAAGAAGGAAGAGCTCATCGCCGGCCACCGCGATGCGCGCCTTGGCGGGGAGCTCGACGGCGGGCGCCAGGATGACGACGGCGATGGCGAGGGTGAGGGCGTCGATGATGGTGGTGCGGCAGACGTCCTCCTCGAAGACAAAGAACTCGTCGCCGGAGTAGTTGATGTTGCTCGCGTTGCAGCCGGCCATGGCAGGGATCGGGCCCAAGCGACGACAAGCGGGTCAGAGGCGCAAAAGAGAAATCCCTCACTGCAGGACAGGGGCACTGGATCCATGCCCCGATTTTCGTTCGGGATTAAAAATAATTAAATAATGCATTTTTAGAATTACTATTAAATTGAAAAGCAATTTAACAAGTGAAATTAATGAGGGAATTAAAAATTTCCTTTAAAAATCATGGCTGGAAATATTTTTATAATATACTCCATGCCCTAAATTACTCTCTGGAATTTCCCGTGAATTTTTGGAGCTCAAGAAATAATTTTAATAATGCAAACATCATTTAATCAATTAAATAAATCAAAAAACAAATTAAAATCTCTCTCCTTGGAATTGGGCCATTTCCTTTTGGAATAAGTTCACTTGTCGTCGAGTTTGTTTAACATCTCTAAACCCCAATACTAGAAATCTTTACCCCTAAACTATACAAAACCATGCAATTTAGGTTCTACAGATGTTTGGTTTCGCTGACGTGGTATTCTTGTCAGCAAAAAAAATTAAAAAAATGTGGAGTCCACATGTCAGCCTCTTCTTTCTTCTCATTTCTTCCCAGCCTGAGATGGAGAGAGGGGAGAGAGGCGGCCGGCGAGCTGAGAAGGAGGGGAGGCGGCCAGCGATGCCGACGACCCGTTGCGGGAGCACGGGGTGCAGGCCGCCCATGGGGATGACGCGTCGCTCGTTCTCCTCAACGACGCGGACGCATATCCTGAGGTGGCGTAGCCTCGTTGCCATGTGTTCCTGGATGTCGTCCATGGTGAGGCCCGGGGTCGCCACGAAGGAGGTCTCCTCGAGGAAGATCCTCGTCGGGGAGAATGGCATGGCGTAGAGGAAGGTCGGGATGCAGCGGTTCTGTTCTTGTCCCTGATGTGTGATTAGTTGTTGTTTCAGAGATGAAGACAGCTGTGAGGAGCAAGAAGAGCAAGGGCTCTTTCTGCCACCCTCCTCTGCTCTTGCTCATCATGGCAATCCAGTTCTTGGTGATTTACTCACCAACCCTTGATCAGTACATGGTGATGCTAATCACAGGTTGTTGATTCTGAGTTTTTTTGGAGAAAAGATTCTGATTTTGTTTTTGTTCGATGAAATTCTTGATGCAGATGAGTTCATCCCGGAGCCTCACCTGCGATGCGACTTCACAGACAATAGATCTGACGTGTACGAGATGGAGGGCGCCATCCGCATCCTCGACCGCACGTTGGAGGTGTTCCTGGTGGCGCCGAGCCTCGCCTCCGTCTCCAGTGGCGGTGGCGGGAACACGACAGGCGTGGATGCGAACGCGACGAGGTGGAAGATCCAGCCGTACACCTGCAAGGGCGAGTCCCGCGTGATGCCTGGCATCACGGAGGTGACGGTGCGGCTAGTGACCGCCGACGAGGCGCCGTTGTGTGACGAGTGACACGACGTATCGGCGATCGTGTACTCCAACGGCGGCTACTGCGGCAACTACTACCACGACTTCAACGACAACATCATCCAGCTGTTCATCACGTCGTGGCACCTCGCCGGCGAGGTGCAGCTGCTGGTGATGCAGAAGCAGCGGTGGTGGTTCCGCAAGTACAGGGAGATCGTCGAGGGCCTGACCAAGTACGAGCCCGTGGACCTCAACATCGAGCAGCGCGTCCACTGCTACCTCCGCGCCATCGTCAGGATCCACAGCCACAAGGACCTCAGAATCGACCCGCGGCGAGCTCCGAACAACTACTCTATGGTGGACCTCAAGCGGTTCTTGATGTGGCGGTACGTGCTGCCCCGGGAGCACGCGATCCGAATGGACGAGGAGGATTCATCAGCGGGAAAGAAGCCGCGGTTGCTGGTGATCAACCAGCGCTCACGCCACCGGTTCGTGAACCTGGACGAGATCGTGAAAGAAAAAAGAAAAAAGAAGAGGCTGACAGGTGGGCCCCACATTCTTTTTTATAGTTTTTGCTGACTAGGATGGCACGTAAGTGAAACCAGGCATTTATACTGCTATGCGACCAAAATTGCACGGTTTTGTATAGTTTAGTGGTGAAGATTTCTGGTATTAGTGTTTAGGGATGTTAAACAAACTCGACGTAAAGTTGAGGGACGGCAAATAAACTTATTCCATTCCTTTCTCCTCCAACGGAAGTCCACCTTGCCTCCCTCGCGGCCCATTCGCTGTCCCCTCCTTCTCGCTCTTTCCCTCTCTCGGGCCGGCCACTCTCTTGGTCCGCTCGCTCTCTCTCCCTTGCAAAGTCTACTTCGGCTCCGTCTCACTCCTTCGGCCTAGCTCGCCACTCGGCCCGGCTCGTCTCCTCTCCCTCGCGCAAGTCCACTCCTCCTCCCTCCCCTCTCCCGAGCCACCGATAGGTGGGGCCCACCTGTCGGGCTCTCCTTCAACCTCCGCCCGATTGACCAGCCGGACCATATGCCGCCCACGTCGCTGCCGAATCCAGCGCGCCCGCCCCTCTCCCTTGCATCCAAGCACATGGGAGCGTTGGCCGCCCACTCCTCCACATCCTTCCCCGGTTTTCCCTAAAATTCGGCGTCGAATCGTGGCTGCACTTCCCGCCCACGTCACGTTTCCCCCGCCGGCCGTTGCTGCTGCTCTCCGCTTCTCCTGGCCTCGAGCAACGCCTCCCGGCCCCATAAAAACCCTTCCCCATGCCTCCCTTTCTCTTTTCCCCACTCGCCCGAGCTCGTCGCACCCGAAAATCACACTCCCCGCGCCACTTCCTCTTCGCCGCCGCCATTGCCGTCTCCGGCCAAGCACCGCCGCCACTAGCGCTGCCCCCGCGCTTTGCCGCCGCCCCCATGAGCTCCGTCGCTTTGCGCCGCACCCCTTCCACCCCTTCCCGAGCACTGCCCGTCGTCGGAGCATCGTTCCTGTCGCCGCCGTCCACCTCTTCCGTCGTCGCCGCTCGGTGAGCTTCTCCTCTTCCTTTCCCACCACCTCCACCGCATTCTCGCCCCGTACCATCACCCCAGTGGTCGCCGCTAGCGACCGACGGGTCGCGCGACTCGCGTCGCCACCGCCTTGGTTGGGTGGGTTGGCGGCCAACCCACCCCCTTGCTCGTAGCCGTTGTATCGGTCTCTGGCCGATCCAAGCCACCTGGGCCATATCCCGCTCGTGGACTTGGTCCACGGTGCCGCCCCGGTGCGCGTGGACCCGGTCTACGGTGCATCGGCCGTCCCCTCTCCCGCTGACATGTGGGGCCCACGTGGGCCCACCTTTGTTGGACTCGGTCCACGCCGGCGCCCCTTGCTGACATCAACGCCCGCCTTTTCCTTTGTAAAAATAATAAATAATTACGCAATAAATCGGTTTAATTTCTAGAAATTAATTTAAATGGCTCAAAACTTCAAAAATTCATAACTAATTCATACAAACTCCAAATTGGGCCATTCAACTTGCAAAATTCATCTAAAATTTAGCTCTACATGTTTGTTTTACTTTTCATATACTGTTTATTTGCTTTTTATTAGGGTTTTTTCTCGTTTTGTGTGCCAACGTGTAGAATCCATTGATTTGAAAGATCGCGCTCGCAAGGAAAAGTCTTTGGAAGAGTTTTGAAGAAGCAAGGCAAGTCACACATTTCTCCTTGAACATGTTGGTCCTACTTTATAAAATGTTTTAACGTTTACAAGTAAGGTGCATGTTTTGCTAATTACATGGAATTGGAATTACCTACCTGCTCGCTTGTGCCATGTTTACTTGACATCCATCCGCCAAAATTGGGTGATAATTTGACTAGCTTGTGTCACTTATGTTGACTTTGCTAGAATTATGATATGCTTAGCCATGCTTAATACCATTAGCTCACTTAATGAGATAATTACATTATCTACTTTTAGTACCTTGTTGAGCTTCGAGCTCGAGATATCTAGCCATGTTTTATTGGTCATAATTATTCAACCAAAATATGGCTTAATGATGGGCTATGGGTGCATGGTTTTGCTTGTAGCACACGTAGCAATTAAGGACCGGTTCGCAGAAAACCCTGGAAGACTTACAGTGCTTACCACAAGCAAGCGTGGGCAACTACTGGACTTGTAGTATAACTTTCCTCTTTCTGGCATTCCCAAGCGAGGGTGGGCGTGATGGAGTTGGTCAGTCGAGGTTTACCGGTTGATCGGTTGCCGGATTCACCGCGGCGCACGGGAGGGCTGCCCGCCTTGATTTTAAAGGTGGGGGCGAAACCTCAGCGTGGTGCGATTGGTTAGGGGAGTTATGCGAAGAGTCTTGTCACAATCACTCACATGGTGATGTGTCAGGCATGGCACGGTGACATACGGTGGATTGTGTCTTGTGGGTATAGTTGTACACCTCTGGCCAAAGTAAAACTATTCGAATAGCCGTGTCCGCGGTTATGGACGATCGATCAGCTTCACTGTGATTAGTCTTATACTATTAATTAACTTGACTTAATGAAATGGTGTAGTTTAGGTGGTTTGGTTGGGACTGTTCAACGTGGTGTAGCGTTGTTCAGTGGATAATTAATTTTGCCTTAATTAATCAACGGTTTTAATGTTTGCGAATATAACGGCTTATAACTGCCTTTACGCAAATAGCCACAAACCTCCCTTTGTCTTCCCTTGCACGTCTGCATCATTGGTGTGGCTTGCTAAGTACGGCGGTTGTACTCAGCCTTGCTATTTTTTTTTCAGAAGTGTAGTGTTTCTGAGCTGAAGACGAAGTTAGAGGACCAAGGCTTATACCCCAGTTGAGTTTTGTCTGTGTAATGGAGCTGAAGCCCCATTAGGATCGTCTTTTTCCACTGTCGCTGTTTTCTTTTCGGTTTGAGGACTAAGTGCCCTTTCTGTAAGTATTTACGCTTTATTTACGTTTGGATCTATATATTAATTTATCGTTTTGTGTATAAGGATTTGTACACAAAATAATTTGAAAAATTTGGCTGAAATTTCTGGGCGCGACAACTGCCCTCTCCCAGGCTTGCCGGCTGCCTCTCCCCTCCCCCATCTCCGGCCGGTCGCCTCTCCCACCCTCTCCGGCCGGCCGCGTGCTTGGGAAGAAAAGAGAAGAAAGAAGGGCGGCTGACATGTGGATCCCACATACTTCTTTTTTTGCCGAGTAGGATGCCACGTTAGTGAAATCAAACATCTATACTACTAGGACATAAATTGCATGACTTTGTGTAGTTTAGGGATGAAAATTTCTGGTATTAGAGATAAGGGTGTCAAAACAAACTTGACGGAAAGTTGAGGGACAGCAGGTGAACTTATTCTGCTGCTTTATAATAACAAAACCTCACTAAGAGCAAGTCTCACAGAAGAGGTAGATATCACCCCTAATTTTATTTATATCACCCCTAATTTTATTTATGTAGACTATTCATTAATGAATAGGTAACATGTACAATAAATCACATCTATGCTAATTCTAGTGCACTAACCCCAATGGTTTCATTTTATTTGTTTGCCCAATATTTCCCCCTTTTCTCTTTTTTCTTGGAGTTTGTGTGAAGGTTTGTCTCTTGCCTGAGGGGTGGCTCTTCCTCTCTCTCTCTCTTTTCTTCTCCTCTTCACCTCATCATATGAGTTTATATGGCATCTTGGGACAAGTGTTTAGATGTCCATAGTACATGCTTTAAACTGCACGATGACATCGATAGTCGTAAATCCAGAAGCAAGCCTCCTCGCGCCTGTTGAGCAATTAATCAAGAAGACGTCAAAAAGTTAAAAGTCTGATTTACCCCTCTAAGCTATTGTAAAAATACGATTTACCTTCCTAAACTATGATATTTTCAAAATATTTCAGCTCGTTTCGGCCATAGTCTCCTCAAAAAGACCAGCAGGACCAACATAAGCTTCACTGACGGGCACATGCTCTCAAAGGAAAGGTAATCCTAGGGTGTCATCTGCAAGAATAACAGAGAAGTGTTTTTTAAGATAATGGAATAAATATCCGAGCCTTTGCATCACGTGATGCGCATAGCCATGCAGAGAAGTATTAGAAAGATGTTTAGAGATAACAAGAACATGATTTCTCCTGTTTTTGAATAAATGTTTGCAAATGTCAGTGGTCCTCAGTGTAAGGGAGCAAAAGCGCATGTTCCCAACACCACGACCAAAAACCAGTTGAAATTAGGGGCATGGTGGTTAAATGTTCAGATTAAATAGTTGGCGGATGTATTTTGTCTGATTTTAGTTTAAATAGATAAATCGCCCTTTTACAATGGTTTTAAGAGGTGATCAGACTCTTTTTAGAAATACCCTACAAACGCAGACGTTTATAACGCGTGTACACTCATTTTTATAAATACACACACGCATATCTTATCATATGAACATTTTCGAAAGACTGACCCTAAAAACATGCGGCCTGATAGATGGATAACAGTACATGCAATGCAATGAACCCGACAGAACTCTGAAGATGTAGAAATTGAGAGCCACCGGGAAATATTACTATGCAGTAGGCTAGTAGCAAATCAACCATACTGGACCAGGGCCTGGTAGGCATGCAAATCGAACTCTAGCTAACTGACGAACAAAATGGCCAATCATGAAAAATCAAGTGGCCTTGGGCAGCTTGAAAAGAAACAAAATGCAGATCCAGCAGGTATCTGGTAAAAAAAACAAGAATAAATTTTATTTTGCACCATGTATTTTTCTCCTTGTTGCAGCTTGGGCTAGGCTTTAGCTGAGTTTTTCATCTTGAACCACTTATTAATCTTCCGATTTGTTTTATCCTGGACGAAACCCGCTCATCTTCTATGACTCTGACAGGCGACAGCCCATCACCGACATGCCCATCCGCGCAAGGCGGTGGCTACTGATGCACTCATTTCATTACTATGCTGTAGGCTAGTAGCAAATCAACCATACTAATTGATTTTGATAATCACACATCTGCTTAATTGGCTGCTCCATACTTCACAGTCCCAGCCCCAAGCTACATCCTACAACCAAACGGGCGGTGGAACACGGCTTCATTGAAGCAACAAAGATTGACGCAACAGCATCAAAATTAGAACATTCCAAACCATGAATTTATGTTGCCTCCATCCCTAATGTAAGCACCAACAAATTACTAGCTGCTATTTGAATCGATTCCCTTGCGTTGTTACCGTCCTGCACGGTGAGACGCCACTCGCCATGGCCGTCATTGAAGGCCTCACTGTTGCCGCCTGCTAGACCAGCGGTCCCACGTCATGAGCTCGCCCTCGTCGACGGCTGGCGTAGTGCATCCCAGCAACACGGCAGCTGAAAGGGACGTGGTCTTGCAAGCTGAAATGGCCCTCATGGGAGCTCACCCGCCGTCGGCTGACCGGAGAAGTGCGTCGCAGTGCGAATCAGCTGTGTGTTGCTGCTGAACTCTCCTTAGATAGGGCTAGGAGCTATTTGGCTCTGATCAAGCATAGGAGCTGTTGTGCTCACTTCGTCCTCCTCCCATGGATGGGCCAAATGCTATCCATGGTGATAGCAACTCAAGCAGTACTAAACGCACTGCCCCTTGTCCAAACTGCTACATTTTGGTAAGGTTAGATGGTGTTAAGTGAAAAGTTTGGTAAACCCCTAGTCCATTGTGCAACTAGGGTAATGAAAAGGTGTCCAAGGTGAAATTTACTCTAAATAATTACACGAGTACAACTCAGTCTTTCAGCGGTTGGCATCACAAACATTTGTGTTATTATGTTTTCAGCTCACACAAGAAAGGTATACATGCACTTTCTCTCCACAGAACAGAAAGCCTTCACTACAATGTGCACCCTAACTAAGTACATGTAGCAAGCCTTCAGTAACTGGTAACCTGATATTAATCTTAAGCTCTTCAATTTCATAAAGGAAAAGAACTTCAGTTTTTCGAACACTGATAGTTGGTTTCGATTTCTCGGACCAGGTGACTGACCTTCATGCTAAACTAAACTCATTTTACATCAAAGTACAATAAGTACTAAAATCAGTAGATGAATGCCTCACAATAGAGGCTTAACATGGTAACATTGAGCAAATTTCTTGTTTAAGCAATTAGTAGAAACTACAAAGTGCCGATGCATGAATTCAACAAACTAATGTGATCTGGGTGATAAAATACAACAACAGTGTCCTGCAGAAACACTCATATGAACTAGCTAGCTACAACAAAGCCACATGTGCTTAAGATACACAGTTGTTCAAAAATATTATATCAAGCACAATATTTGAGACTCAGTGCACATACTTCACGAGATGTTCATGAGGAAGCAGGGCATGTATTGACACCATTCTTGCAATCACGAGTGAGATCGTTGAATGTCTCCAATTTCCTCTTCCCTCGAAGGAACACCTCAGTGTCAACTGCAACCCTCATGTATCCATCGAATTCAACAGCATTACCATTGCTCAGCTCCTTTGTTTCAGTGTACCACTCACTGTTCTCATCCCATAAATCCTTGAAGTCATCCAGGAAGTGTGTTCGATACTTACCCTTCATTGGGTCAAAGAATGATTTATCGGGTTCATTGGTTGCAATGTACAAATGCCGGCCAGCGCCGACCTTATCATTAAGTGTTGTAAGGAGACTATCTGGTGAAGTATCTCTATCAAGATTTGGCCACAACTGTGTGTTCTGGGCTTTCTCACCTCTCACAATGTGGACTGAATCGAAGTCCCAATCCATCCGGGAGGAAATGGCAGACACGATCTCCATCAATCGACGCGACTTCCACAATAAATACCATGGGCGCTTGATCACTGCCTCCGTCTCACCCTCACATACACGAGACCAGTAGTTATCAGGCTCAACATTCCCAAACTTCCTCATGATGAGTGTGTCTTTGACGTCACGAAGTTGCATTGGGGTCACCTTGATATCTTCGGTGTAATGATTCTTCAGCCTATCCTTCTTGTGCCACTTCCCCCAATCTGTCCAGAACTGGCTCTGGTCAATCACTGATGCTGATTGCTTCAAGTGCTCAAAATCAAAGTAGAGCCTAAAATCTCTCTCTTCATCCTTGCCACTTGAAGTATACCGTGAATTGAGGCAGACATTAAGGTCCATAACAAGTGTCCGGTTCAAGTACTGTGCCTCACCAAGTGCACACAAGAATCCCCAAACATAGTGGTTCATGCTCTTGCATCTCTCGCCACCGCCCATGTAGATGAGATACTTTCCACGGCTGAACTCAGACTCAGATTCAACCACTGGTAAATTGTCATTGACAGCTTCACCGACAACTAGCTCTGGCTCGGAAGCAGCCGTGGTGTCTGCATTGGCGGCGTTCTCATCAAGCCTCATCTGCGTCTTGGCCGGCACAAAGTCAGTGACCGGCGCCTCGCGCTTGCCCTTCTTCCCCTTCTTGCCCTTGCGGCGGCCGCTGCGCTTGGCGCCGGTGCCGGAGTGGTACTCGCCCACATTGCCGACGACGAGGTTGCAGGTGTTGACGTCACGGGTGAGCGTGAATCGGCGGTAGTCCTTGTAGTAGGTGGTACGGCCGTTGGTGTCCTCGGCGGGGCGGAAGCGCCATGCGAGGTCGCACTCCATGGGGCTCCCCGGCACGGCGACGGGGCGGCCGAAGCGGTAGAAGTGGAGGTCGGAGAACTTCTCGATAGCCGTGCGCATGAGCAGGTTGAAGAGATCCTTGTCCCCCGTGCAGTCCACCGGCGCCTCCGTGTCGCAGGAGACCGCCTCGACGATGGGGTTCTCCTCTGTCGCTGCCCCCGCCGCCGCCTCCGCCGCCGCGCCCGCGTCCGAGCTGGCGTCGGTGTCAACGGTCACGGCCTGCTCCGCCCCCGCCCCCGCTCCCGACTCCTCCTTGGTCGCCACGTCCTCGAGCTTGATGAACGGGACCGCCTCGGCGACGACGCCAGCCTCGGCAACGGCGGCATCGGAGGAGTTGGCGCCGCCTGCGCCGCCGGCGAAGTCCTCCCCGGTGCGGAGGACGGAGTCGTCGGTGAGGAAGGTGGAGTTGGAGGTGGCGGAGGTGAGGAAGGCGGTGAGCTGGTGCGACGAAGGGTGGAGCAGCGGGTCGTCGGGGCTGTGGACCGCGGCGAGGAGCGTGAAGGCGAGGACGGCCGCCACGAAGAGCGCGAAGAGGAGATTGCCCCCCGACCGCAGCGCCGCGCGGAGGTCGATCCCGATCCCAATCCCGGCGCCACCGCGCCACCGCGCCGCCGACAGCGCCCCCGCCCGCCCCAGCATTTCGTCGCGCGGATCTGGCCGCCGGCGAGCCGGGATTGGGGGAACAGTGGGAGAGCGAGGGGGATCTGGGAGTGGGAGTCGCCGACAAGGCGAGGCGGCGACAGGGGGTGCGTGCAGCTTACTCCAGGGTGGGGTGTTTCTTTACGAGGCATTTAACTTGTCAATTAAGAATTTTTATGTGTTTATGATATATAGATTTAATGGCAATTAATTAAACAAATTTTTAATTGTACCGGGGGAAGTGAGGGAATGTGGCCGCCGTTGCTTGCGGTGGTCGCCGGCGACGGGCGAATTTTTAGCATTTTTAATTTTTATTTTTTAAAGATTTGTAAAAATAATTTTAGGTTTGAAAAATTGCAAAACTAATCCCCAAATGCTTTTTCAGAGGACGATTTTTAAAAATCGTTCTTCCAAAGGGCGACAAGGGGTCTAACTGTAAATTTTTAAACCCTTTGCATCGGTTTAATTGCTTAAAAACTAATAATACTTATTCGACACTCAAAATAATTTTAAATGAAAAAGTTGTTAACTACAAAGTTATAGGTAGTTAACAACTTTTTCATTTAAGATCGTTTAGATATCCAAATATTCGTTACAAAATCTAAAACCTATTTAAAAGAATCTCAGATCTATATTTTAAACGACATCGGATGAAGATAAACTTTATATGAAAGTTATAGATCTCACAAAGATCTACAACTTTGTTATTAACAACTTTTTTATTTAAGATCATTTAAAGGTCGAATAAGCATTATTAGTTTTTAATCAATTAAAACCGATGTAAAGGGTTTGAAAATTTGCAGTTAGGCCCCTTGTCGCCCTCTAGAGAGCGATTGGGGATTAGTTTTGCAAATTTTTCAAACCTAAAATTATTTTTGCAAATCTTTAAAAAATAAAAATTAAAAATGCTAAAAAGTCGGCGATGGGCGGTGTCGGATGGCCCGTTGACTGCGGTGGCCCGGGAATTGCGGTCTGTTGTTGTGGGCTTTCATGGACCGGAATTTCGCCTTTTCCATCTCTGTTACGCGTGACCAAGCCCAAAGTGGAATTTTGCCCATCTGAGAGACTGTGAAAGCACTGGGTGCTGTAATTTTTTTTTATTTTTACACTTTTTTAATTAAAATATTTTAAAATAATTTTTGGTTTCGAAAATTTATAAATCTAGACGCCTCACGTCATTAGGAGTGTGTTTTTTAAAAATCATCCTTTAAGAGTTAATGATCCTAAATGTAAATATTTTATTTGTATTCGGACTCTTTTCATTGGTTTTAATAGTTCAAAAATTAATAATGTTTATTTGATACTTTAAATGATTTTAAATGGAAAAGTGATAGAATTTGTCTCCATCCAGTGTCATTTGAAAGGTGTTAAAATAGATTTTAGATTAAGTTATAGATTTTCTCAAGCTCTACACTTTTGATATAAAGTTTAATTTCTTTCGACTTTATATGATATATTTGTAAATTGCAAAATCACAAAGTTAACAAGCTATATTGAAAACTTTATATTCAAGTCCCTTAATGCCCTTCTAGGGGGTGATTTTTTAAAAAAAGCTATCTCAGGGAGTGTTAGACTTAAGAGTATATTTCTGTAATTTCTAAAAACATTTTTTGTATTTTTTTAGAAAATTCCCCAAGTGTTTGACTGTGGAGGCTGAAGGGGCAATCAGCTAAACAACCAGGCAGGCGGTTGGCTTCACTCGATCGAGCAGAGGGGACGGAACGGAGGCCGCCATGGAGAGCTCGACGCAGCCGCAGCAGCCGCCTTCGCCTCCAACCATCACCGTCCAGGTCAAGTTCGGCGGCCGCACGATCCCGGTGGAGGTCCCGGCTTCCGCCACCGCCGCCGACCTGAAGCGCCTCCTCCAGCCGCTCACCAACGTCCTCCCCCGCGGCCAGAAGCTCATCTGCAAAGGCACCGATTCCGCCCAAACCCTTGACCTCCTGACCGCCAATCTGCTTCCGGTTATTGGTTGAATCCTTATCGTCCTCTTGATTCCCTTATGTGATTGCAGGAAAAGTTCTGGCGGATGCCGCAAGCCTGAGCTCGATGCAGGTGGTGAACGGATCCAAGGTCATGCTCATGGCCTCGCAGGGGCTCCATCAAGGGGTAAACCACCTCGATCGCTCCTAATTTCTTCAGTTATTTAGCAATTAATTCATTTTGAAATGTGGTGAGGTCCGTTAGCACATGTGCAAAAGTTTGATGAGTGAGCATTTGTGGTTGCCCGAAGTTGAATGGCAAAGTGAATTCGTTATGCAGTGCCACCATTCCATAGACTAAATAACTTGATTTTTACTCCGATTTTACGCCCTTTCTACTTAACCTTGAGATTTCGTGAAATGGTGATGTTAGGGGGAAATGGCTACATAATCTGTAGTTGTCATATCCCTATTGCAATGCTAAAGCAACATTAGAAGTCAAATTTCTTGTCCAATTCGTTATATTGAGCTTACATGTGCGCTACTCTCCGACAGGACGGACCCATCACTAAGAATAGTAGTGTTCCAACACGAAGCACGAGAAGAGCCTCAAATGTGAAGGAAGCTCAAACACAAAAATCGGATACAAATGTCAGTAAAATCCGACCGGAGCGTTGGAAAGCAACTGGTATTATTGCATTGTCTGATTCCAGCTTGAAGGTAACTGATTCCAACTTTCTTACATTACTGTTAAACTAAGCAACTTAGCATAGTGATGCTTTGAAGTTCATGAAACTTTCCATGTCTGGCTTTCTATCAAAAGCAAATTGAAGTGCCTGTGTCAAAACTGCCAATCGTTGGTGAGGAAAAACATGCAAATCGCTAGATTATTATTTGTATACTTTTGTAGTCACCACAGCCTGCAGAAAATACTACAATAGTCTTGAACATACTTTCTTTAATGCATCTGTTTACAAAATGCTATTCATGAATCATGATTGGAAGACTGATTTATATTGCACAGCCATTTGATTGCCGCTATCAACTGAATCAGGTTTTTCAGTGCATACAAGGCATCTATTATTCATAACCACGTGATAAAGCAGGCCTTTGAGTTGTTTAGCAATCAGGAACTTCATTGATATTCCTAACTATCCATTATCTCTACCCTTTTGAATTAAGAGTCTTATTAGCTGTTTCTCACACTTTTGTTTGTCCAACACACAATTTCACTTTTGGTTGAATTTGTGGGCTTATACTGTGGTTGTCTTTTCGAGTAGGCAGTGCCTGAAGAAGTATGGGGTTGTGGTTCTTCCATTAGAGTACTGGATGTCAGTAACAACTGTATTGAAGCAATTCCACAGGAAATTGCTGCTCTGAAATCTTTACAGGTAATTGTTCTTCCCCAATATGTTGGTTGAGACATTTTCTTCATTCACAAGGAAATATAATTGAATGTATCATCATTTCATCTTGTAGAAATTGATCCTGACTGCTAATGATATAGCTGATGAGAACATTTCCTGGGAAGGCCTAACATGTGTTCAAACGTTAACAGTTTTGTCTTTAAGCCAAAATCGGTAGGTCTGATTTTTCAACATCCTGTTTCATGATGCTATGAACATTTGTTTTGTTGCCAGTGGATATAAACAACCCTTTATAATTTCCTTAAATAATCTTCTCTTTGTGCTCTCAATAGTGAAAACCGCTAAGCTATAAAATGTTCTTTTTTTCTCCAGACATATATGTTCTTAGATTCACCCACTTGATCATTGCCAAAGATGTAGGCCAGAACCAACTTTTATTATTTCGAACTCCACATAAACAGTTAGGCTCATATATTGAAAAGAAAAAGGTAGCAATGCATAATATCTTAAGCTGATTGTTTTTTCTTGAATAACTGGAGAGGCCTTGAGGTGCTCAGTTTATCTCAATGGTTTATGTGGTGCAAGTTGTTCTTGTCCCTTAAGTTTACTGTCTTGTGCCAGCACACCTGTGTCATGCTGGGCCAGCAATATCAGAGGTGCCAGGGCAACCTGTCCACAGCAGCAGATAATGGGCATGGTGGGCAAGGCACAGTAGACCTTTGGTCTTTATCCATTAGGAGGTTAAAGATTGCATTAGGAAGTTTCGTGTCCACCATTCTTGTTTAGAATTCAAGATGACAAGATGATATGTTCTAAATTTATAATTTTTCATGCAGGCTGGTCACTTTACCTTCAAGTTTGGGCTCAATGACTCATTTACGTGAACTTCGTATTGCAAATAACAGGCTTGAGAACTTGCCTGTTGAAATAGGGTTACTGAAGCATCTTGAGATTCTGATAGCAAATAATAATAGGTACTGTGCTACTAGTGCTTAACTGAAGTGACTCATTGAAGTCTCATTTTTTTGCTATGCTTATAGCATAATTTACACTTTGTGCTCATGTGAAGTAATATGAAGTTACCTCAAGAGAGGCTTTCTGTATATAATATTGTTGTTGATAGATTTTCACAATCATATGAGACTTTCAGCCTGTGAGCAGTTCTATCATAGAAAAACTTTTGAAGAAAATGCATTCTATCAAGCCAGAAAATATGGCTTTTCTTATACTTCTAATGATAATTTACATAATTACTTTTGTTCTGGGAATTGAAAGATATCCTGATCTTCCACACTGCTATGATTTTCACTTGTTGGCAGGATAACTTCATTGCCTTCATCTATAGGTGGTTGTGAATCTCTCAATGAGGTGTGTGCTTTGTCTCTGTTTCAGTTTTTCTTCTAGTTCTAGGCCATACTGAGCACTTAGCTCTTCTGAGTTTCCATTTGGCAAATTCTGGTTCATCAAAATTTTGAATTTCGTTAGGTTGATTTGTCATCAAATCTTTTGGCTGAACTGCCAGAGGCTTTTGGAAACCTTCAACATCTCAAGGTATGTGCCTATGGGCCACACATGGAGAAATATATTCTTTAACCAAAGACTAAATCTGCATGCATACTTCTAAGCTATCTTGTTCCAAACATTCAAACAAATGCCGAAGGGGCTCATGATACAGCACCTTATTGATGATATTACTAGTGCCCTTGGTTCAAGATGGTACAACGACATGCTTACTCCCCCATTTTAAGGAAGTTTAAGTTGCATGTTCATAACCAATGAACATATAAAAATATTCTTTCGAACAACAGCAATGCCACAAGAAACCTGATATGTGAGTAGTCAGCGTGAAACATTCCATGCAATTTTGTGGTATCATGTAGCCTGTAGTTTCAGTTTGAACTTAATTTTTATTTATTATCAGCATATGATGCACAAAGTTTTGGCTTTTGACTCGACAGTTGAGAGAGTCATGAGTATTTATCGTTCCTTTGTTATACTCCCTCTGGTAAAAAATATTTTCGTCGGAATTTTAATAGTTTGACCAAACCCTGTCCTAAACAGCAAATATTTTTGACTGGAGGGAGTATATGATTATTGCATCAGATCGGTATTAAACTAGAGCATTGCTATTTAAACTTGGTCAAAAGATTTACTATCCTGCTGCTTCTAGTTTTTCACTGTATATTATTTATGTCAGAGCAGATGGTTATTTGTGCTTTCCTTTATGTGATATTTTTTCCGTTCAATCTTTTTTCATGTCTTGCATGGGTGTAATAATCAGTTACATTGTACTGACATCAGTTTCTAATGCTCCTTGTTTCAAAAAAAAAAAACTTTATTTCATCAGGCTTTGAGTGTACGGAACAATGGTCTTACATCCCTACCTTCAGCTTTCTTCATAAAGTGCTCGCAGCTCATTACACTTGATCTCCATGGCACTGAAATCACAAACGACGTTCTTCGGCAGGTATAAGTTCCCTAAGTGACTCAAGGCTTCACAATTATTTAGTGTTTGTTACTTTGTTATGGTCAGTACTCTAGTGGAATTAAGATGGCTACCAGCATATGCTTAAGACCTGGAGAGTTCAGTAATGAGTCTCTTAAATAGCTTATTGGTTTCACTTTTGGGACGCCGAAGTTCCAACTCTTCATACGTAATACCCATCATGTTGATCAAGTTATATAGCATTACCTTCTGGGGTAAACATGTGATGGAAACCCTAACTTAGGTGAAAACTTGTGTCCATCTACATGTGTGATTTTTTTCTGATGAATTTAGATGACTTTTTTTGGCTTGGGTTTACACAAGTTTTCACCTAAGTTGGGATTTTCACCATATATTTACCTTTCCGTTGCGAAAAAGGCGGATAAGTCGTTTATTTGCTAGCTGTTGCTCGTTTTGGTCCTGGCTATGATGGAGACATTTCGACCTTTCCACTGCTGATGCCAGTTTTTACTTGTGCAAAACAGGTGGACGGTTGGGAGGAGTTTGACGAACGTCGAAGGAAGAAGCATCAAAAGCAGCTCGATTTCCGGGTGGGATCATCAGGTGTGTTCGATGAAGGTGCGGATGACGATTACAGGCGTTTATAAATAATCTCTCTTTGGACAAGATTGTGTATTTTGTGTCTCCAGCTTAATCCATTGTTCCAAGAATAACTGTACACTTAAGAACAAATTAGGAGCTGATGTTGCTACTCACATCAATCCTAGATATGTACTTGTACTTCATCCTTTTTCAAAATCCCTTCTTTTTAGGGATTCGTTAAACTTTTTAGGGCATCAAGAGTGGAAAAACGTTACTCCGTCCATTTCCATTTACTCGTGACTGTCGACCAATCCTATTGTAACTTTGATCACTAATAAATTTTGAATGGTTTGAATTATGATGAGCGGAAACTTACTGCTTATATTTAGGATTTGGATTTTCTATTTCACTTGCGACAGATTTTTAGGCTTATATCTTTCATTTTTCACTTTTTTGTTCGTAGGATGTTATATCAAGATTTGTGTTCTTGCATATCCAACTTGCAGTTACACTTAATTACATAGTTTTTACACTCAGTTACATAGCACTTAAAATCAATTACAGTGCGTCTATACTCAAAATCAATTACAGTGCGTCTATACTCAGTTATATAGCATTTACACTCAGTGACAGTTCACCAAAATTAAAATTTTACAATAATTTTTTCCTCTAGATTTACGATTTTTGACATGTTTTTTCTGTTATTTCATTTAAAATAGGCTATATCAATTAGTTAAAAATTCTGTAAGATTTAAAGCCATAAATCTATCGAAAGATTAATATATAGTCCCGATACGACAATGCCTTTTTTAAGCATTTTTTTTATAAAAGATGAGTAGTCAAAGTTTAAATATGGATAATATCACCCTATGAATATTCTAATCCTCTTGCTCGTAAAGCGGAGCGATTCATCAGCGTATGATTAATTCAATATTAATCTATTGTTTTAAAAAATAAATTAATATAATTTTTTAAATAACTTTCGTATAACTTTTTTTTACAAAAAATACACCGTTTAACAGTTTGAAAAACGTACGCGCGAAAAATGAGAGACTTGAGCTGAGAAAGATGAAAAAAGGATACAGTCTTAATATGTTGTGGGGTCTCCCTCTAGGTTTTATGGTAAAATAAATATGGATAATATCAGGTGTCAAGTGGAGTAGTTTAACGAAGGGAGCAGTACTCACTTGTAGACATTACAGACTTATATGTATATACTTTTATTTATTATGTCACTGTATGATAGTCACTCTACAGACAAAATATTACTCTATCTTAAAATATAAAAATATCTTACTATAGTATTGGATCTATCCAAATATCCAAATATAAGAACATAGTATTGAGTCTGTCCAGATTCGTAGTATTATGACATGTCTTATTCAGTACTATGTTTTTATATTTTGGGATGAAGATAATATCTCGCTAACTTACATTACATATTTATTATTTTATTATGTCACTACACAACTGTCACTCTACGTATTCTTTTTTATTCGTACACACTAATAACAATACACGCCAGCTTATCGGAGCAGCACGCGGAGGAGAGAGCTCACGCGAAGCCGCCATTGACCCGGATGACCTGACCGTTCACCCACGCCGCGGCGTCGCTCACCAGGAACGCCACCACCGGCGCGACGTCCGTCGTCTCGGCGATCCGCCCCATCGACCTCTCCTCCACCCTCCTCACGAACGCCTCGTCCTTCCCGGCCATGAACAGCTCCGTCCTCACCGGCCCCGGCGCCACCACGTTCGCCGTCACGCCCTTCGCCGCCACCTCCTTGGCGAGGATCCTCGTCATCGCCTCCACCGCGCCGTTGGTCGCCGTGTACGCCGCGTACCCGGGCAGGAGCGTGCCGAGGATCGACGACGAGAACGTCACGATGCGGCCGCCGGAGGCGGCCGGGATGCGGTTGGCCGCCTCGCGGCACACCAGGAACGTGCCGCGCACGTTGACAGCGAACATGGCGTCGAAGTCCTCGACGGCGGTGTCGGCGAGCGACGGGTACTTGGAGTCCAGGAGGCCCGCGCAGGCGACCACGATGCGCGGCGGCGAGCCGAACGCCTCCTCGGCGCGGTCGAACAGCGCGCGCACCGCGGCCGGGTCGGACACGTCGGCGCGGACCGCCACCGCACGGAGGCCGGCATCGGCGGCGCCGCGGTGGGAGTTGAGGTCCGCGGCGAGGGCGTCGGCGTTGGCGGAGTTGGAGGCGTAGTTGATGACGACGCGCGCGCCGAGGGAGGCGAGGTGGGCGCACACCTCGCGGCCGATGCCGCGGGAGCCGCCCGTGACGAGCGCGACGCGGCCGTCGAGCGGGAGCGGGAGCGCGCTGGCCGACGCTGCCATGGCTTTGCACTTGCGCACACACTCGCTTCGCGTTGTTTGGGTACGAGTAAAATTTCCTTTTATAGACGACCAAAAGCTGTAAATGTGACGTACGCCGTGACACTGGGCACGAGTAGGTACTTGGTTGGGTTTTTACTACTTGGGTTGATTTTTACTACTACTCCCTCCACCTCCGTTTTATATTATTTTGATTTTTTTCCTAATCAAACTTCTTTAAAGCTGAATAAATTTATAAAAAACTATAATAGCATTTTCGATACAAAACGAATATATTATTAAAATATATTTAATGTTAGATTTAATGAAACTAATTCGATGTTTTAGTTGTTGTTAAATTTTTTTATAAATTTAATTAAAATTAATAAAGTTTGATCTTATACTATACCACGGAGAAAGTACTATTATGGAAAGGAAAATAGTCACGTATTCCCCACCTGCCCTCACTGTCTCGGTTACTACTTTTGATTTTGACCTTGCCTCTCCAGGTTCTTTGTCCCCGACGCTCCCCCGTCCCCGTTTAGTTCTTTTTCATTGCTTATTAGTAATTAAAAAATATTTATTAGTAATTGAAAGATAATTTATAGATAAAACTTTTATATATATGCCATGATTTTTAAGTAAATGTTGTGAAATAAATTATGATTAAAAACCACAAATCAATTTAAAATTTAAGTTTTATTTTTTTGTCTCAAAATACAGGAGATTTTGGATGAATGAGACATTTGCTATTCTACAAATCTAAACAGAGAGTCTGTCTGGATTCATAGTACTATAAAATACCTTTTTCATTTAAAATTTATTATATCTTAAAATAAGAAAAATATAATTTAAATTTTAGCTTATACTTAAGGATAAGGGAACGATAACACTGGCAGCTCCTCTCCTCTGATCACTGATCGGCATCAAGCGATTTCGTCTCCTCTTATCACTGATCGACATCAAGCGATTTGTTTAATCGATATATGGCGCCGCCATACATAGTAGAGAACTATGATGGCGGCTAGGAATGAGATATTATTATGTTTTTTTTTCTCGATTAGCAGGGAGATGTGACGTGGACAACTAGGCCATGACAGGGTGGATATGTACCTGTGCTAGATACTACTTCGTATTAGAAATACTAGAAGGGGCTACGTGGCGACACGCCGCGCAACATGCCTCAAACAAAACTACCGAAGAGACATTTAGCATGGACTGATGACAAAACTGTAATTAATTTTAGCACACGTGGTCAATGAAAAAAATACGAGCACTTTACCTGAGGCCAATGTAATAACATGAACGAAAAACCATGCACCTAAGTGCATCTTAGTGGCTTTTCTGTCAGATAATTTATAAACTATTTACATAATTATATTATCGATCAAGTTGCATATTTATTAGAAAATGGCGAATATGAATACAAGAAACATAACATGATAAAAAAAACAACTCTGCTGTGTAAGTTATATAATTGAATGTGAAAAAAATGTGTTCCAGCAAGCTACAGAAGTACACAAAACTTCTCATCTGTATACAATGCCACGGCAGGATTGACTAAAAGGCACTTTACTACGGCTGTGTTCTTCTCTCATCTTTTTCAACTCACATCTCATTTTTTCGCGCACACGTTTTTAAACTGTTAAATAGTATGATTTTTTCAAAAAATTTCTATACGAAAGTTGTTTTAAAAAATCATATTGATCCATTTTGTTTTAAAAAAATAGTTAATACTTAATTAATTATATGCTAATGGACTGTTTCGTTTTACGTGCAAAAAAGATTTGTTCTCAACCACAGCTGCCGCTCTCCGTTCGAATCTGAGGATAAAGTTCCAGATTATCGTGGCACGCTTTTCAAACTGCTAAACGGTGTGTTTCATGTGAAAATTTTCTATATGAAAGTTGTTCTAAAATATCAAATAAATCCATTTTTAAGTTTGTAATAATTAAAACTCAATTAATCACACGTCAATATCATCTTGTTTTACGTGAAACACTTGATCTTTATTTTCATCTTTATCTTTAGGAGATTCAAACACCACCTAAATGCCAAAACCAACTTGGCTTCTTCAACACGCTGAATTTCTAACGTTTTCACTTGCTGGCTACTGCAAGCAGCTTTCCTATAACAAACTGGCCTAGATAATGCATTTCCAATATAATCATGGCAACATGCCAACACATTTCCAATATTATCATGACAATATATTTTTTTGAAACTAAACCGGCAGGAGAACTACAAATTGTATTTTCAATAAGCAGGAGTAAAAACCCTAGACGGGTTACAAGAAAAGCAAAAACAACCACCGGCTGGCTAAACAGCTACACAACACTCGTCACAACTCACTAACAACTGAAACCACTGATGGAGCCCAACATAGGATGTCGTTTCCAAGCTTGACAAAACAATATAGGAGGTTCCGACTTTGCAAACGTGTCATCATTGTCGAGCTTGTCGCCAAGCGACACAACAGCTCCGATTTCAAAGTTGATGCATCATCGATACCTAGCTCGTTGCTAGAATGATCAAGCGGCTTCGACATCCCACGATGGACTTCAGCCAACGCCACCTAAGCTCCGCATCCTATTCACGGCCAGCAACAACACCCCTAGAAAGAGACTGTAGTGTGTCATCATTGCCTAGCTTCGTTACCACAACGAAGCAACTTCGACTCCACCTAGCAAAATCAAACAAAGAGCAAAGGTTGCCCACCGCAAAACAAAAGGTGGAACCAGAAGAGCGAAGACCTCGTCAAAAACCTAGGACTGAAATGCTTCAAGCCAATGCATAGACCATCAACGACATCCCTGCACGAGGAAGTTTCTCCAAGCGGTAGCCCCAAGGAGGACACGACGTGGATCGCCGCCACCGCTCATCCGGAAGCCGGAGAAAGGTTTTCACCCGGAGAACGATAAGGAAAGGAGAGGGGTCAATGCCATATTGACGCCTCCAAGAAAGAGAATAACGTCAAAAGGTATCGTCGTCGTCAAACCGGCCAAAGGCTTGTTTAGGCTTTCGCCAGCGATTCCTCGTCCAAACCCACACAACCAATCCGCACAAGAAGGATCGTGGCCAGTCAGCCACATTGTCCCTTCAGCGATCAGGCTTAGGCCACTGCCCACAGCTCTAGTAGACTCACAGGGCCGCTCTGTACACTGCCAAGCCATCGCATCCCTTCTGCAAGCCACCGCCTCCACCCTCCCCGTGGAGCTCCCCACGACCAGAACCAAGAGCAGGCTGGCCATAGGA
>BDMV01000010.1:28629120-29122844 GCA_008326285.1 Oryza officinalis | reverse complement strand
ATCAGTGGAACACGAGCCAATGCCAACGCCCAGAAACTCCCCTGTATGCTGCCAACAATTGTGAGGTATGTCGTCGTCGCGTCTGAGGCCACGACCACCTCCTAATGCCGTGATGGAGCCCCCTGTGCCATCTCACCATCGACCACTAGCACGCTTGCGCCAGCCACACCGGTGCCACCCCGTGTCCACCGCTGCGACCGGAGTCGATTTGGACCGGGGCCACCGGCTGTGCCACCGCCGAGCTGCACTCACCAAGGCCAGTCGCCGTGGGAGCCCCCTGGACAAACGTACCATGGCCATGGCGACCTCCATCCTCGTGCCGCTGACACCTCCTTCCTTGTGCACAACAGCCACGACCACACCAGATCCGCACCGCCGCCGCCTGCCTTCCGTCTTGTCGCCTCCCCGTCGCGCTAGACCGGGCTCCTGCGTGGGAGAGGAGCTGTCGACTCCCCGTCGCCGCGCCTCCCCGACCACTGCTGCTGCCCGTGCGCCACCCCTCCCCGACGGTCACTGCTCTGCTGCCCATGCGCCGTCCTCACTACCGCATCAGATCTAGGCGGGGGACCGGGTTTTTTAGCCCCGCTGCTGCCGTCCTAGGTCGCCGCCCGGTTCCCGGTGGCTCGCTCTGGCGGCGGCGAGGCGAGGGGGATGGATGTGGGCGGCGGCGGCGGTGATGGCTAGGGTTCGGTCGCCCGAGCCGCCAACGCGGGGACGACGTGGGCTCCTGGTCCTATCCCCAAAAATTTTGGATGTTCGATACAGTATCATGACAATATTGGTACTGACATGGATAACTTAGGATGGATTACATGATAACGCATAGACCCTTAGATTGTTGAACCAAATTTCAGACAGTACAATAAGAGACAACTACCAATTAAACTAAGTCTTCACAATAGCAGGACATGGCTGCAACAACAGATTTCTTGTTTTCTACAGGTGCATCAAACTATTGTGCTTCTGTTAACATAGCTTGTTTCACAATCTTAGCATAGGTGCGATACATACAGATTGGATGATGTATGGATAAATTTAGACCTGTGTCCATCAGAACTTGACAGACTTGTAATGTCACTGAAAATTAGTTGCCCACAAGAAGTCTCTCAGCCTATCATCTTTGATTGATACAGTGATACATAAAATTTCAGATACATTAGGACTTAAGATGGTCCAAAGATCTTCTGGGAAACAGCCGTAGAGATTACCATGAACAAGCAGAAGCATAAGCATCCATCCATGTTGTCTCTAGATGCCTCCAGTGGAGATTATTACTCCGCAAGAACATGATCACAAATGAGAAAAACCATTGATCGCATCGCTTCGCTGCAGCACTGGATCGAAGATGATAAAACCAGCCGTCCTGGTAGGATACAAGCGCATCTTAAGAATCAGCTAAAACCAAAGTCTCAATCGGATTTCTTATCGCTCATTCGCTCATCCTCGACCGCTATTGTGCTGCAGCCTCACACGGTGAGGAATTAATTAGGGCCTAGGCCAGCCGAGGGCAGTAGTAGACCCGGCCTAAAATTGTAGCTATGGTAAAACACGTAGTATGCTTTGAATTCAAGGTAAATAATCTATAAGGCGTGGTAAAGAAAGTTAAGTTGTACATTAGAATTCAAAAAGCGTTTTTGAATTGTAGATTAGATTTTTCCAAGCCCGATCGTAAAAAAATACTAAGATTATTAAAAAAAAAGTCAAATTCTAAGATTTAGAAACCAACTTCAAATTATAATCTGTAGCTGAACCAAGTGAGCTCAGGCTCTTAATTACTCAAAAATTATATAAGATGCTTGAGGAATAAGCACTAAGGTGTGGACAGTTTGATTATTTTATGCGTTTATGCGGCGTGCGTTACTTGATACCTCCTCCGTCCTATAAAATATAAGAGATTTTAGGTGGATGTGACACATCCTAATACTACGGATTTGAACAGGATGGGTAGATGTGACAGATCCTAGTACTACGAATCTGCACAAAAAGCATGTCCAGATTCGTAGTACTAGAATATGCCACATCCATCCAAAATTTCTTATATTTTGGGACGGAGGGAGTAAGAACATGGCTCACGCTCATTTGCTTGCGCCTTGCATGTCAGCCGAGAATCCAAGCCACATTGTTTTCTTTGCTTGCTTATCAACTGGCTATCGCAAAGCAAAATTGCTAGTATAAGGTGTGCGCTACTTCTCTTGTTAGCACATATGCGCTGAATAGGATGCCCCATCGCAAAGGCCCAAAATTTCCTAATAATCATTGGTTAAATTGGTTAAAGCTGGTAGGGACCACTGACTCCGTGAGGTACGCAAGCTCCGTCAGGACATGGAGCGCACCTCCTCACGGTTGAGCTATCACCCTCGTTGCCTCACCAACAGATGTCTTTTTTCGAACACGCAAAAACCTTCTATATCAATATATTAGGAGGAAAAAAGAGATTTTACAATTGCGACCTGCTGACACAGATCATGGAGGGTTATAAGAGATTAGGGGAGAGAGAGAGGGCACACTAGACTAAGGAAGAAACCGAACTCCTGAGAACAACGAGCAAAGGAGAAAAAGGCTACTGCTACTCACCAACAGATGTCACTCAGCCATGGCAGGTTGGCAGCTCAATGACAATGTAGAAGACAAAGGTGTACGGGGTATTGATGCCATGGGATGGCATGCCACAAGGGAGGGTCCGCCTCTAGCCGAAGGCCCATCACCAACTAACCTAGCCGGTAGGACGTCGTCACTCGCCCTCACGCCCAACTCCCACACGGACCCTAAACCCTAGTCACGACGAGGTAAGGTGTTGCCACGTGGGAGTTGGTCGCGAGGGCGGGTGATGACATCCTGCTCGCTAGGTTGGCTGGTTTGGGCCCTAGACGGTCACAAAACTAGCCTATGCCCTTGAGCCGGTCTAGATGATTTAATAGTTTCAGCGTCAAATCAGAAAGTACTACTTCCTCTATCTCAAAATATAAGGGTTTTTAGTTGGATGAGACATCTCCTATCTGGACAGCTAGGATATGTCCCATCCATCCAAAAACCCTTATATTTTAAGACGGAAGGATACTTCTAGCTTCACGTATAGCTCCAGAAATGAGTCCTGGGCTGCCTGGCTTGCAGGGAGAATATGGCGGTGGCCTTTCGACTTCTCCACAGTTGCCGAGGGGCAAGCAGTGCGACAGACCCATGATCATTTCTTGAACGGAGGTCTAATTAGTTTCTTGTGTTGGTCTTGTAAGCTGGACCCTGTTGTCCATAGCGGCCACACCTAGACGCTGTTCTTCTTAGCGGCCATGTGTGGACGCTGCTAATATTAGCGTCGTCCATCCTATTTTACTAAATACCAACATGTATTTATCAATTATTTAATTCCATAATTATTAATTGTTCTATATAAAAAAATGGTACTTTGGAGTATATATATCGAGTATCTTCGACCCGACGCATCTACTGCACAATTCTTTGGAGCAGGGGGCAAGGATTAACACGGTTGAAACCGAGATGAATATCCTACCTGATGTCAGGTGCACCTAGAAAGCTCTACATAGATATCCCGGATTACATCAGTAGTACCTAATTTCTATTGCTACTCGAAGATCAGGGCGTCTTTTGGCGCGCGGTTGTTTTATAACCCGCATATAATATAGTAGAAAAACTGTATAATTTTACATGAGTTAGTTTATTTTTCTTAAAAAAAATATTTTCCAAAATGTTCATTTAATGAATTTTAGTATTTCCGTTACAACGCATGGCAATTCTGACCCCGTTGCAACTCACCGGCGGACATGGCACTAGTATAGTTCAAAATGGTGACTTGCCTTTTTCCTCCTACTCTAGCTTTGTAAAGATTGACGTTGAAGTAAGCTAACTTTTGGTGCAAAATGACATAATGTTGGTTCCTGAAAAAATGACAATAAGATATGAGGTAAATCATAGAAACCTGGCACCCTACCCTGAAGAAATACATTTTTAACAGCACCTTATCTTATCATAGAAGTAACATTACATGAAGAATGGTGCAGTGTGTTTTCACCTTGCAAATATAGTCACCTCAATTCCTTTCTTACTGTCCAACGTAAACAGAAGTAAACATGGGTATTATTGAAGCAGAGCTGACCCTAACCTGGGCCTCGCCCTCCAGTCTCCTAATTTCTAATTTTAATCTCTTCTCTCTTTCTTTTTTTCCCACACAATTCTAACACCTACCAGAATGATTGAGCACAATGCATAATTACATACATTGAAACATTCATCAATTTCTTCACTTCAAGTCACAATAGGCCACATTGTTTGACATGACATGACATGAGCGCCGGTAGTTGGTTCCTCTATCTCTGTACACATGTGTTGTATTGTAGTATGCTGTCAGGAGTCAAGTAGATGGTGCCCAACGTTGCGATCCTCAGTGCAGTAGGCAGCAGTAGTAAGTTTGTTAATCCCCAAGCACTGGAACTATTGCGGATTTCAGTTCAATGTGCGAAACACGAACTGCACCGATCAGTCGTTCTGGGAGCTCCTCATATGTATTGCCCTACAACAGTGTTCAGTTTTGCCAATTATTAGACATCCCACCAACAAAATGATATTCAAACCTAAAACAAACTTCAAAGCTAAAACTGCCTACCTGGACAAGAAAAGCCATGTCAACGACTAGTGTCGTGATCACCCCACACACTAGCCCCAAGACTCCATTTGCAACTGTAGACGAACCAATGTCTACATCTATCTGCACCATAAAGCATGCTTCATTTCTTAGCTAAAAGGAAACATCAGCCACAAAAGATTTGTCTTTTCACAGAGACATGGCGAACTCGCATTTCCAAATTTTTTAATAAGAAAGTCAGATTGTAAACTTACTTCCAAATAATTTGGACCACGGATATAGGTAATGTCAACTGCTTTGCCCAGCAGACATGGTGTGCTGCCAACACTTTGACGGACAATCCATGAGCCCTGAAATTCAAAATTACATAACATCATGGGAACTAATGAGGATGAAGTATTCTCTTTGTCATACTAGAGCATTAATTTATACTTTACTATGCACAACAACCTCACAGATCATTTCTAAAGCATGACAGAAAGAGAGCACCTTACCTTGGGGACAGATGGAATCAACTTAAACCTACTGTTGCGGAATTCATCATCACCATCAACAAAGCGTTGCAATAAGGAGTTTGGTATTAGTTTCTTCGTAACAAAATAGAATACCATACTATAGTTAGTTGTGCCAGGAACCTGCAATAGCAAACTTATACCATCAAAAACTATATTGGAAATGCAGGAGCAGTATATGATATCATCCATCTTTGCTCGTTCACCAGAATGGCAAAAACGATGGTATATGGCACTGTTGTTTTAGCATAACAGCTAGCTAGAAATAAGGAGCATGATTGCAGGTGTATTGTTGACATGAGCGTTACTGTATACCTAAGAAAAATAGTTAACACTCTAGCTCCCAAGGCCTAAACTTGAAAATGACCTTTTCATCTCAAATTAACATCTGTTTGCATAATTGTTCCATAATCTTCTGGTGTGATTTTATGACATTGCTATTAAGGTGGAGAAAACAACGCACACTATGCCTATCATATGAGACAAAAAATGTACGCGCGAGCGTGTGTGTGTGTGTGAGAGAGAGAGAGCCAAGTAGCCATCCCCTGGAATACCGATGACTGACTGGACACAATGACTTGGGCTCATATGAAAATGTAAGCCCATGGCCGTTGCATCAGTCCTTACCCATAGGGTTGACTACAAGAAGAGGCTGCATGAAATGTCCTTTCATTTCCAAATCAAATGGCCCCTTCAGGATGGGTCTCAACTCTCGACTCCTCCATAATGATGCTGTCTTCTTCGGCAAGGTAATCTGCTGTTCAGAATTAGCCACCCTGTCCTATGCTTATTTCCAATTGAGAGGTTGGAGTGTGCCTTCCTCCTCTACTCAGGCAAGCAGCTTTCACTTGCTCTCTTTTGTGGACCTAAGATATCAAGTTACAACACTTATGCTTCATTTCCTTTAGCTGCAAGCTGCATACTACTGTAGCTGCTACTTATCCCCCATTGGCCAATGACCACTTGGAGTGAATGATTGGATGGACACAGTCATCAATGAATTGTGGATCGGAAGAAAGCCAGCCAGATCAGAGGGGTGAAGATTTTAAGCCAAATGCAGAGGCAGGTAGCAACAGATGAGGGCGGTGCCAGAAATGGATGCAAATCATGTAGTGATTTTAGATGGAAGAAAGAACAAAGGTAAGGGGAAAGTTAGTTCCTGATTTGGTTAGCCTGTGGAACCCTAGATCCCTTTGATTGATGATTTGATGGCCAGACTGATAGAAGAAACCTAGTATTTGCCAACTGCTTCTAAGGGCTAATTTGTTGCCACAGCAGCAAATTCTGTTACTCTACAGCGAAGAGGAGCATATTTATGTAGACAAATGAAAATTTAGGCTGTGTTCTTCCCCCAACTTTCCCAACTCACCTCTCTCGTTTTTCGCGTGTACGCTTTTCAAACTGTTAAACGGTGTGTTTTTTACAAAAATTTCTATACGAATGTTATTTTAAAATATCATATTAATCCATTTTTTTTAAAAAAAAGCTAATACTTAATTAATCATGCAATAATACGTGCTTCGTTTTGCGTGCCGGAGAGGGGGGGTTCCCAACCCCTCCTCCCGAACACACCCTTAGGGAGCCAAGAAAGTATTTTTCAAGTTTAGGGAGCCAAGTGACACAAATGAGAAAGTATATATTTCATTTTGCTAATGCTTAAGTATTTAATTTTGTTAAAGAATGCCTATGGGAATACTTACTTGTAGATTTACTGCCAATGCAAACATGCCCTTCTCAGCAGCAACCTAGTCCAAAGAAGGATCAACTTAGCAGGTTGAGGTTAACCGCACAAAACACAATATAAGGATAGCTCAATATAAATAAATAGGAAAAAAAATCTGCAATAGGAAATATCAACTATATACACAAAAGAGGAGAAAATAAAGTAAAGAAATAAAGCAAAACTTGAAGTATAGAATTAAACATGTTATACGCGTAAAAGATGCTGCTATGATAACTCAACTTACAACCCTAACACTCAATAAGCAGAACAAAACTCATCCAAGGCATCATCTTATGTTATAAATGATAATCAAGAAATTGCACTAATAGTCATAGCAACAACTCAGTTTCACATACATATGGGGTGATTTTCCATTGAACAGAAACTTGGAAGGCGGCACTATTTATTTACGTTGTTACAGATTCACTAATAATATCAGGACAAAAATGTGACTCACTTGTACTGCACAGCCTTTTCTTCTAGCAACATGATCCATTCGTTTCACATCTTTAAACCAGTCAACAGCAACAAGCTTCATAAGAGGCTTTCCAGCAGGAATCTATGAATAAATAGTTAAAAAAATACAAATAAGAGACCTGCAAAACAACCAAAAAGATTCCACAGTACTCCTAGGGAAGATTACAACCTTGCTTTTATCATATATAAAAGTCTTGCTTCGCACTCTGAAGTTATTTCCATCAGACATTCTCCAGCAATCACGAGTATTTTCACGATCATCCCGGCGTAAATTTCCAGAAAATCCAGAAACATCGATCTGATCTGAATCCTCCTCATCCAGCACTACAGTTAATGAAGATTATATCATATGCAAACTAGACTCCTGTCATGTTATAAGAGTCTTGAGGAAAATGGAATTACAATATACCTGGCAGTTTAACAGCTGCATCATGGCCATGAGTTGATGTCTGCAAAGTAAACATAGTCTTACTTAGAATTTAAGCTGTGAGTAAATTGGGAAAAAACTATGAGTAATTCATCAACCTCTTGCTCAGATTCAGGTATTTGATCTTCATCTTCATCAGATTCCTCATCAAGCATTGTAGATTGTCTACTTTGGTCCATTGGAAGGTCGGTTTGCAAAGTATTATTATCTTGTGTTGTTCTACCTTTCTTAGAAGAAACAGGCAGAGCCATATTGGCCATAACAGGAATCCTAGGAAGTATTAGATTTTCATCACTTTGTGAAAACCATTCCCTGAGCCCTGTCAGCAATAGGAAAAAAGAAGGCGCATCGCAACTTTGTAAGTGATAGAGGGATTGTAATTTTGTAGGTAATAGAGCACAGCTCAACCACCCAACTCATGTAATCATCAGTCTTAGTCAACAGAAAGGGAAATTCTATGATTTGCTATCGACAAACGCTTGATCCGTCAAAATGCCATCTACAAGTACAAGTTCTACAATATGCTTGAATGGTCATGGACGAGAGTTTTTTTAAAAAATATCTCCCAAGCTTGTGTCACGCACTCACACTCAGTTGTTCATGTAGTAGTAATTAGCAAGCATATACAGCAGTTACAATTATCTAAGATAAAATAAGGACCATACATGTCAGATATACCCTGGTGGAAAGCAGACTGCCACATGATGCAAAATGGGAAGGCTTCAAGAATTGTCGAAATTCTACTGTGGATCTGTGATGGACGGACGTCACCTATGGTGGTATTAGCCTTGTAGATCATTTGCAGAAAGCAGGTTCAAAAGAGAATATGCTGCTTCAAACAACATCCCCAACACTAGTCATTTTGTAAGGTAATATAATCTAACATGATTTCATGTACCTAGGGCAGAAACCTGTTAATTTATCGAACATTACTTGGACTACTGGTTACTTGCAATTGATTAATGCTGAATCTATGGCAAGCAACTTCATGCACCCAGGACAGATACCTGTTAACTCATCCATCATTATTTGCAGTCCTAGTTACTTGCAATGGATTAAACGCTGAACTAGCTAACATGATCAAATATGTATGGGCATTACCCAAGCTAGAACCCAAAGATACTAAGGCAATGAGATAAACTTAAAACCCTAAACCATGCACTAGACAAAACAAGAATTTCCTTTCAATTGCGTTATTAAGGGATTTGCGGAGGAAATTAATTGGCTATCTAAAAGAAAAAAAATGTTCATTGGCTATCTGGGAAAAAATGATCACAAGGTTATTCCAGAACCAAGAACTTACCGGCAACACTGTTTAGCATATGAAGAAGGCAATGCTGCTGAAAAGAAGGTAAGTAACCAACTCCCCAACCCTTTAAATCTATCTGCATGAGATGCTGTACTTGAGTTCGGATTTTTCCATTACGGGATTTCAGAGGAGAAATGTTAAAACCACCACCTACAAATATATAAAAGAGAAAACGGATTAAGAAAAGGATGGTGTGCCACAGTGAACTACAAAGGGCAATTTCCTTACTCTCTATATGTGCCCTCACAAATCCTGGTTGTGGACCACAGTTTGGGTGCTCTCTGGATTGAAATAGAACAACTGCAAATGTAAAGTGGAAAAACAAATTAATACACATCCATGGCTTGATGGTTGTGTAAAACCCCAAGAATACCAACCATAGCTCCCATCATCATTACGTCGCCAATATCGTACATAAACAAGATCACGAGGCCAAACAAACCTGGAAAGATATCAATCAAATCCATGTTAGATCCCATATTACGTAAATAACCATGAAGTTCACCAATAATGAGATAAAATTTAATGGTAAAATATGATTGGACTACTTCACCATTAATTTTCCCTGTCCAGAATCATTATAAAATAAAGCTTAATGCAGAATATCAGACAATGCCAAATAGTCCAAGTTCCCCTGAACTGTATTTTAATGAATAGATGCCAGCAAATTAACATAGCAGAGATGATTTTTTCTAACTATGCTGCACAACAGAGATAAGGCAGTAAACATCTGTCAAGAATATAAGTGTAACGGATTTGCTTGTGAAACACAAAATGAAGTGTGCACTGACTTCACCAGCAAGAAAGGAAAACATACATTGAGAACCAATCCAGCTGTAGCCTATGGTTCAGTATTGCAGTGTGACCATCTACCTCCTCAACAAGACTACCATACTGGAAGCTGCAGTCCCACCTGGAAAATAAAGAGAAAAAAACATAAGGATAATTTTGCAAAGAGAAATGCAGTATACAAATTAGACTTGATTTGTTGAAAGTTGAAAGAGAAGAAAATGTACTCATAACGGGTGGTATCCATGCTCATCACAAGCTGAAATATAGCCTCACAGGATGCCTCAACAACACCGACAGCCTTCATGGCTCTGCTACAGCTCCTTGCCTGTCAAAATTACACAAGCATCAAGCAACAAGAATGCAGCCAAAGATTCAAACCACCTGTTCATGCCTACAATTAACAACAACTTACAAGGTAATCAACATCTTGGAGCTCCTCGAAAATGCGGAGGCCTGAAGCCAAATTTGAATTAACAACAATTAACTCATCAAACAAGCATCCCAATTACATGAGAGAAACAAGGTAAAGAACATAAAATAAGTACTTGCCATTTTGGCATCTGACAAGGCGCCAATGTCTTCTAGAGAAAACATGATCAGGACTTCCCTGATTTGATATTCCCAAATCATTTTCACGGGTCCAATCATATAATGATTCTGGAGGACCTACAAATGACAGCAACAGAAAAAATTCCCAGTTTGAACTAGAAAAAAAAAGATGCAAGGAGGAAGACAAGTGATGCCCAACGCCACCTCACAGACCATTTCCAATCGTCGTTCTCCGCATTAATGATCGTTGATTGTCCTCTTCTTCTTCTTCCTCCTCTTCATGACTGTACCTGACAAAACAAAATAAGGGGACATGTCATTTCGATAAAAGATAATAATCACAACAGGAACAAATGAAACAAAGTTACACAAAAGCATCAGTTGATGTGAGTAATATGTATAGACAAACCTGAAAACTTCAAATATATTTTTTAATAATGGAGCTACAAAGAGTTCAAGCATTTGATTTCTAGCAAAACAATTAAGGCAGTTTTATATGGTTTCAAGATCAGGTTGTTGTTCTTTCTTCAACCACTATAAAATTATATATTTGCACTTTATAATGCCAAAAACTATTGCAAAAACTAAATGCCAGAAGAGTCAATTCATTGTTCCTTCCTTCTGTTGCTTAAAAACAAAATAAGCTGATTCCGTAATTGTCTAACTGATTCCTCACTCCAGTATGATATTTTTTATTTAAAAAAAGATTACCCTGTCAAAGCATGTAATAGAAACACTATAATCATTTCTCACAATAAGATATGAAAGATGCATGCCAAATATTGGTAACTTGGAAATCAGCACTAAGATTATCAATACATATGTTCTTAGCAGAAATAAATATCAATACATGCTTTGTTGTTGGTGAAGGGCTCAACAGTAAACATGGAAGTGTAACAGCAGAAAGTAGAAAAGATAATGTAGGGGTACAATAGAAGAAACTAAGATAAGAGAAAAAAGAGTAGAACACAGTACTAATGAGATACGTACTTATGTAACAGGCAAAATAAACATGTTAGCCATCCACTTACAGACTTTCATGATCAGAGAAAGAAGATTTCCTTCCATTTTCCAAGGTCACTTTTTGTTGCGATGAGCCATGGGCTATATTACCATCAGACGCCACTACTCCTTGTTGCTGCATTAATTCAAAAGAATCATTATGTGTGGTAGGGAAGTATCTAATTAAGAAATAGTAGTGAAAGGATGTGGTAAAAAAGTAACAAATGTTCCCTTTTTCATCAATCCAAAATCAACATTATGCACCAGTCTGTCAAATAGGCAGCTAGGTGCCAAAAGTAAGTGTGTTGTGTGTTTGCTTGCATGTGCTTGGTTCCTCCATGAAGGAGCGATGATGAAGTCAATTAAGTAAACCAGAGATATAGGTGAGATTCAGAGTCTGCTGTGTGAACCTGATCAATGACCATCTCAATTTTTTCCTTCCAAATTAAAGCCTCCTGGATGTTGAATGCAGCCATCTGGTACAAGTTATGCAAGTCTAAATGAGGAACATTAGATTATTTAGAATGTAAGATGCAAAGTCCTCTCTCCATGCCAAAAAAGGGGAATACCTGGCCAAAACGAAATGGTACTTAATAAAGAAAAGTGGCCTATATTGTTGGTATACTAAACATACTTAAAAAGGCAAGCGGGTCTTCCGTTTGTTTGTGCTGAAAAAAGAAATACTAGATTTTCCACCTCTTTTATTTTTCTTTTCCAATGTAAAGGAAATTCCTCCCTATGAGAATACCATATGAGAGACAGACCACATAGATGTTATATGATACCATATGTGCAATGCAGGAAGTAACAAAACAAAATTATGATTATTATTTTTGGTGGAATGAGTAAGGGATGAATGAAAGAAAGGTTAACCGTGATGCGCTGGTGCTTCTCCCTTTTGTTGTAAACGCACAAAACATATAGCATCTGCAAGACGAAAAATGAAAGCAAAGAAAATCAATGGAATGGAATGCAAAAGCTACGGTGAGGATGAGGAATCAAGAGCACAGGAGAGAAGAGATGTACATGGCCATGGTGCATCTTGAGGCCCCGGTCCTCAACCCTGCAGTTGCCATCGATGTGAAGGGACTTAATGGGGAGCTTGGGCATCTTGTGCTGGGGCTTGCGTTTGTAGTAGGACAGCAGCCGGGTCTCCAGCACGAAGTAGCGCATGTGGATGAATGACCGCCCAATCTTGCGGCGACCATACCTGACCATCCACCCCTCATATACTACGGATGACGAAGACGACGACATCCCTCGCCCCCTTCCAACAAAACAATACTGCAGACGCAGCAAACCAGTTGCAATAGGTCAATTATAGCATCTGTGAATTAAGAACTAATCTGAATAACTGATTTTGATCTATTTAGTCGTTGCTACGCGCACATCCTTCACTTCACAATATCATATCAATATATTACTCCTCTTCCAGAACTAACGAACGCAAACACCATCTACCTCACACCATCACAAACGTAAACTAACACGACGTACGAAATTGGCATTGATCCATAGTAAAAGTCGTAGCACAACTGAACTAATCAATCTCCAGCATGGAACGATGCACCAAACACCTTAGCATGGAACGATGCACCAGACACCTTTAACCCACCTTTCCAGACCAGCAGGGGAGGGAGCTCGGTCGCCGCCGTTGGGGACGACGAAGACTGCAGGACGGCGGGTACCGTGGCGCCTACCAGCTGTTGCGCAGGCCGAGACGGCCAGCGCCGAACCCGAGGCGGACACGGGGGGTCGGCTGCGACGCCTCAGAGGATCTAGATCTGGGTCCCCGCGGCGGCGTCGGCGGTGGCCGTGCCGGCGAGGGGGGAGGGGGGAGAGAGAGAGAGAGAGAGAGAGACGAGGGGGGTGGAGAGAGAGTGGGCAAGTCCAACCCGGCAAGAGGCGGAGAGGAGAGAAGCACGTGCTGCTCCGCTTCCAGCTGCCTCTCTGCTCCGGCTTCCAGCGGAAGCCGCGGCCGAAAAGGTCGAGCCGTTGCGGGTCACAGACATGTGGGCCCCACGGTGACAGAGGACTGTGCGGGACTCAGATGGTGGTGTTTGAATCTCGTGAAGATAAAATGAAGATAAAGATTAAGTGTTTTACGCAAAATGAGATGACAGTAACATATGATTAATTGAGTTTTAATTATCACAAACTTAAAAAATAGATTAATCTGATATTTTAGAATAAGTTTCATATAGAAAGTTTTCGCACGAAACGTACCGTTTAACAGTTTGAAAAGCGTGCCATGAGTATCCAAAGTTTTATCCAACTTTTGTTGGAGAAACGAACAGGGCCTGACCGGCAACTGCCACGGTGCCACCAGGTGGCCAGTGTTGCTGGGCTGGGCTGGGCTGGTAGGCTTGGCCCGTATTGATGGCCACTAAGAACAGTGTTGGGCCCGAGTATTTGTGGGCCGGGCCGTTGTAGGATGTGAGACTGTGAGACGCCAAGCCTGCTAGTCCGTCGTGGATTGGATGGAATATGGCCTTGTTTGGATAGGCCGAAATCTTGGGTCTGTAAATGCGTGTGGGCTAGGATTGTTTTAGTTCGGAATCCCGGGCCCATGTAACGCGGATAGGACGGGATTAAAGCCCATCCAAGTAAGGGCTTATACGTTGTGCATGGATGACGGCAAAATATGGGCTGTGCTCTCCTTTGCAACGCTTTTGCGGCCTTTCCTCGTATACGGGCTAGCCCTGGTGTTGGATTTTCCCCACAACCTAGACACTCACATCCCTTGATGACACACAATGCCCTATTACATGCCTCGCTATTTGTTAGTGGTGGGCCTCTTTCTTAGAGCTTGCGTACAGCTGGCTACTAACTAGCAGCCCACTCACCTTCTCTCTCCTTAATTCTTTTTTAAGTAAATTTCACAAAAACTTGTATGTTGATCAACTTATCGTAAAACTATAGATTTAAATATTTAAGACAGTGTATCATAAAACTACAGATTTAACACTAAATTTATCATAAAACTACAGATTTATGGTCATGTATCACAAAACTACATATTTAACATTGAATTTATCGCAAAACTATATATTTTAGAGTTTAAATTTCTAGCACAATTGTTACGTTGGAGCTATAAACATTGTAGTTTTATGACTAAATTGGTTCTAAACCTATAGTTTTATGATAATTTTGTTGCTAAATGTGACGCTTTATCTTAAATGTGTAGTTTTGTGAGAAATTTAGTGTTAAATATATAGTTTTTTTTATGCACCAAGTTAAATATGTAGTTTTATGATAATTTGTTGCTAAATGTGACGCTTTATCTTAAATGTGTAGTTTTGTGATAAATTTAGTGTTAAATATGTAGTTTTTTTGATGCACCAAGTTAAATCTGTAGTTTTATGATAGTTTGATTATTGTATCGGTAGTTTTGTGAAATTTATCCTCTCCTTTTTGAGAAATACAGTATAGGCGTATGAGCTCATAACGTGCGCACACTCACCCCTATGAACGCACACACGTACATCTTATCTCTATGAGTATCTTTAAAAAACCGAACCAGCATATCTTGAGATTAACGAAACATCATTACATTTAGTACTCTCACAGTTCTCTAACTATGTCCGAATTTTTTTTCTCATAATGGGATGATCAGTTGCACTTAAAAAAAATGCTCATATGCCCCACATTTATGTGTCATCCATATAGCACAAAGTTCGTTCCCACCGTTTAAATGCCTTGGGGTTGTTCAACTGTCTAGGCCATGGAGCAATATAGCACCTCGAGCCACTGAACAGCCTCTAGAGAAATTTAGCTCCTTTTCCTCACATGTTTGCTCCTATCTGCTTTTGTTCTTCTTATTCATCTGCCTACTCTTCCTCCAATGATACCTCAGCTGAGGCGGAGCTAGGCAACTAGGGCTTGAGTCTTAGGCTTGGCTCCTAAATCCCATTCAAATCTTCCTAACAATTCATAAAAAAATTTTAAAAGTAAGATAATTAGGCAAAATACATTAGGTTGTGTTCTTTATCCTATGTTCCCAACACATCTCTCTTGTTTTTCACGCGTGCGTTTCCCAAACTGCTAAATGGTATGTTTTTAAAAAAGTTTCTATAGAAAAATTATTTTAAAAATCATATTAATTTATTTTTTAAATTTTTTTATAGTAATACTTAATTAATCTAATCATACGTTAATCCATCGTTTTATTTTACATGTGGAGAGAGGTTCCCAACCCCTTCAAAAAAACACATTCTTAGTTGGGTCACATGCCTCAAAAAAAATTTTCTTCGCCACTATACCTCAATAGGGTGGCAGCGAACTTTGTGGCAAGTAAGGTGGTGTTTGAAAGTCCTGAAGATAAAGATAAAGATGAAGATAAAGTGTTTCACGCAAAACGAGGTGACAATAACGTGTGATTAATTGAGTTTTAATTATTACAAACTTGAAAAATGGATTAATCTAACATTTTAGAGCAACTTTCATATTAAAAATTTTCGCACGAAACGCACCGTTTGGGAGTTTGAAAAGCGTGTCACGAAAGTTTATTTTTTATCGGTGTGCATTTCATTGTACGGCATAAAATCATTTTTTTCCTATAAGAAAGTCACTAGGATAGTGTAGGTTCATCATTTAGGATCATATAGTCATGAATTAATAAGCTAGTTAAGATGTAAAGTCTATGACTATGAATGACTATGAAGTAATAGTGATATTATCGTGGACTCTAAAAGGTAGGGCACTAAGAAAAAACTTAGCATCAATATAATTGTTAAGAGAGAAGAAATCATGAGAAAACCCAGCATTAAGGGAACTCGAATCGAATGCAGGTCAACGAGAGCACCTGGTAGCTCTCTACCACCAGGGTACAAATATTATACAAACTAGAAATAAATGTGCGGTGTCACGCCATGCTCAACTGCATGCACACACAAGTATGGCTTAAGCAAAACAATCGTTAGACACGGTACCGATTGTTGACCAAATGTAGTTTCAATACTGCCATGCTAAAAATAGAAACGTGCACATTAACACCATGATCACAAATACTCCGTAGTCTTTTATTAACAAAGAGCTTCTATAATTAAATTAAAACTCTACGGACCAAAATTGGGGAAAACGACACATGGGTTGGCGAACATACAAGATTGCTCATGAAAAAAGAAATTACAAATTTTAAAATCAGTGATATGCTCGGAGTTGGTGGTTAAATGAAAGCTTAAGTTTCAAAAAAAAATCATGATACTCGACAACTGATTTAGAATCCAAAAAAGAAAACAATTGCTTGCACAAATTCATCCAAATCTAGATCATATGCCATGACATCACCCCCAAAGTCTTTACATGGAGCACCTTCTTTCCTGCAAGCAAAAAACACAATACCGATTATTCTGCAAAATATAAGGTTAAAAGGCTTTTTCACACTCTTGGGCAACCAAGGTATCCATTGAATTATCGTTTGCATCAACTTCCTCCTCTCCATCACGCGCTGCCCCTTACTTTTAGAGAAGGGGACGTCCCTTCAGATGTCAACTTCTCATTTTAGGCATAAGGTCCTAGGATTAACAGTTAGGAAGCAACTATCATGAAACAGTCATTGTCACTTTCTAATAAAATTAGGAATATAATATAACTTTCAACGCATCATATAGGTTAGAGGATACAAAATTGTTGGAAATGGTCTTCAGCAACTCAAACTCCGCGCCCAATGCGCACGGCGACGCGCACGGCGTCCTCCGAGCGCGACGCGTAGCTCCGCAGGCTTCGCAGCACGTCCACAGATAGCGTAGGAGTTAGTTAGCGATTCTGGTTATCCAGCACTTGTTGTACATGTATAAAAGAGAGTTCAATGATCAATGGAAATCACGGTTGGTCTAATCTTTCTCTACATGGTATCAGTCATTCCCCGATCCTATAATTCCGCATCTCTCTGATTTCTTCCTCTGCTCCACCGTCGCCATGGCACATAGCCCAGCGCACTCCTCCCTCTCGTCTAGCTCTGACGATGAGCCGGCGCCCGCTGCTCCCGCCTCCCTTCTCCAGACCGTCAACATTCGCTCCCATGTCCCGGTCATCCTGGATTTGGAGGAATCCAACTACAGCCAATGACGATGCTCTGTTGAATCCATTCTTGGCAAGTTCAGCCTTGAAGACCACGTCCAGGCGCCGCCTCCTCTTGCCGACCGTGACGCCGACTGGCGCATGGCCGACCACTGCGTCGTCAACTGGCTCCACAACTCCATCGCCAAGAACGTCTTCGATGTCGTGTACACGCCGCGCGCCTCCGCCTTCACTGTCTGGGACGACATCGCAGGGGTCTTCCGCGACAACACGATGCAGCGCGCCGTCTACCTCGAGGCGGAGTTCCGCTCTATCCAGCAAGGCGACATGACGATCACGCAGTTCACCTCCAAGCTGAAGCAGCTCTCCGACGGTCTGCGCGACGTCGAGCAGCCGATCTCTCAACTGAGTCAGGTTTTGAACCTGCTCCACGGCCTTAGCCCCAAGTTTCATCACTGCCGCCCCAGCATCGCCGACCGGAACCCGCCGCACACCTTCATGAGTGCTCGCTCCTACCTTCTCCTGGTTGAGCTCCAACTCGACCACGACTCCAAGACGGAGGCCGGTCAGGCTCTCTACGCTGGCCACGTCGCCTCCGGTTCCTCCGATGGCGGCACCAACCCTCGCCCCAAAGGCAAAGGCAAGAAGCGCGGCAAAGGCGGCAGCACCTCTGGCCCTGGTTTCTCGCCTTCGCCCACCGGCGCCGGCGCCGGCGCTCCTTAGCAGCGCTCCTCTTGGCCAGCCAGCTTCAACCCCTGGACGGGCCTCATCCAGGCCTAGCAGATGCCCTTCCGGGCTCCTGGCGCAGGCGTTCTGGGCCCGCGTCCTCCATTCCCAGCCCAGCAGGCGATGACGGCCCAGCATCAGCTCCTTGCCCCGTCCCAACTCCAGCAACTTCCCGGGCGGTTTGAACGCCTGGGACACTAGCGCGCTGTACAGCGCCTTGCAGTCCGCCGGCGTCGGCACCACTCCTCCCAGCGCGGCCGATTGGTTCCTCGAAACCGGCGCCACTGCCCACATGTCCTCCTCGCCTGGTATTCTTACTCACCCCTGTCCACTCCCTATTCCCTCCTTCATAACTGTTGGAAACGGCGCGCAGCTGCCGGTCTATCATTCAGCTCACGCCAACATTCCTACATCCTCTTCCCCCCTTCAGTTAAACAATGTTCTGATTTCTCCTTCTCTTGTTAAGAATTTGATCTCCGTTCGAAAGCTTACTCGTGATAATAATGTTTCAATTGAGTTTGACCCTGCTGGCTTCTCCATCAAGGATCTTCCAACACAAATGGTGAAGCTCCGCTGTGACAGCCCGGGAGACCTCTACCCTCTGCGCCTGTCGCCACAGCACGCCCTCTCCGCATCAGCCTCGACGACGGTGGACTTGTGGCACCTGCGCCTAGGGCATCCCGGCTCCAGCTCTCTCTCCAAGGTCCTCAGTTCCTTTGATTTTCAGTGTAATAAATCAGCTCCACACCATTGCCACTCTTGCAAGGTCGGCAAACATGTGAGGCTTCCCTTTCACAACTCTTCTAGTCAGAGTTATTTTCCTTTTCAACTTGTTCATTCAGACGTTTGGACCTCTCCAATTTACAGTAATTCCGGTTACAAATATTATGTTGTACTTCTTGATGATTATACACATTATGTTTGGACCTTTCCCATTCGTCAAAAGTCTGACGTTCTCCCCACTGTTCGCTCCTTCCTTGCTTACGTCCGCACTCAATTTGGCCTTCCCGTGTTAGCTCTCCAAACTGACAACGGCAAGGAATATGATAAACATGCGCTCCGAAGCCTTCTCTTGCTCCACGGCACCTCCTTTCGCTTATCGTGTCCTTACACTTCACAGCAAAATGGGAAAGCCGAGCACATTCTTAGAACCATTAACGATTGTGTGCGTACCATGCTTGTTCACAGTGCAGCACCCCTGTCCTTTTGGGCCGAAGCTTTGCAGACGGCGACTTACCTGCTGAATAGACGCCCCTGCCGTGCCACTGGGTCCGCGACGCCGCATCAGCTCCTGCTCGGTGTGCCGCCGTCCTATGCCGAGCTCCGTGTTTTCGGCTGCTTGTGCTACCCCAACACCACGGCGACGTCGTCCCACAAGCTGCATCCGCGGTCTCTCCCATGTGTCTTCATCGGCTACCCGCTCGACCATCGTGACTATCGCTGCTACGACATGGTCTCGCGCCGGGTGTTCACGTCACGGCACATCGTCTTCGTCGAGCACACCTTCCCGTTCCGCAACGCCTCGCCCCGCAACTCCCCTCCTTCGGCATCCGTTGCTCCACACGAGGACACCGTCGTCATTGCCCCTCACGTCGTGGCCTGCGCACCGCCTCGACGCGACGACAACACGACACCGCCCTCTGCCGCTCCGTCTCCGTCGCCTGCTGCGCCGCCTCCGGATCCCGCTCCGACCTCGTCTCCTGTCACGCCGACCCCGCCTGCTCCATCGCCAGCACTCGACCAGCCCGCTCTGGGGGCGCATCGTATGACGACACGCGCTCGCGTCGGCATTGTCAAGCCCAACCTGCGCTACGCTCTCACCGCCGCGGCCGCGCCTCTGTCTCCGACGCCCACGTCTGTTCGCTCGGCCTTGCGTGATCCGCACTGGCGCGCGGCTATGCAAGCCGAGTTCGACGCTCTCCTCGGCAACCGAACATGGACGCTGGTGCCCCAGCCGCCCGGCGCCCGCGTCATCTCCGGGAAATGGGTGTTCAAGACAAAGTTGAACGCCGACGGCTCTCTCGATAAGTACAAGGCGCGGTGGGTCGTGCGCAGCTTCAACCAACGTCCCGGCATCGACTTCGGCGAGACCTTCTCGCCGGTGGTGAAACCTGCCACGATCCGCACGGTGTTGACGCTCATCTCATCTCAGCGCTGGCCGGCTCACCAGTTGGACGTCTCCAACGCGTTCCTGCACGGCAACCTCGACGAACGCGTCCTGTGTCAGCAGCCCACCGGGTTCGAGGATCCCAATCGTCCCGACGACGTCTGCCTTCTGTCGCGCTCTCTGTACGGGCTCCGTCAAGCACCACGCGCATGGTTCAACCGCTTCGTCGAGCACGTCACCTCCCTCGGATTTGTGTAGTCACGTGCCGATTCATCTCTGTTCGTCCTCCACCGTGGCAGCGACATGGCGTACCTTCTTCTGTACGTTGACGACATGATCCTCTCGGCGTCATCTACGGCACTGCTTCAGCACGTCGTCAGCCAGCTCAAGTCTGCATTTGCCGTCAAAGATATGGGTCCGGTGCAATACTTCCTCGGCATCGAGGTCCAACGGTCTCCAACTGGCTTCTTCCTCTCCCAGTCCAAGTATGCGCACGACGTCCTCGAGCGCGCGGGAATGGCGAACTGCAAGTCGGTTGCTACACCGATCGACATCAAGCCCAAGCTCGCCAGCAACGACGGCCTGCTTATGCACGACGCGACATGGTACCGCAGCATGGCCGGCGCGTTTCAGTACTTGACGCTGAAGCGGCCTGACATTGCATATGCGGTGCAGCAGGTGTGCCTGCATATGCACGCGCCGCGGGAGCCGCACGGTGCGCCGCTGAAATGGATCCTACGCTACATCAAGGGGACTCTCTCCCTCGGCCTTCACCTCTGCGCCTCGACGTCGCCCACCCTCGTCGCCTACAGCGACACCGATTGGGCCGGCTGCCCCGACACCCGGCGTTCTACCTCAGGATTCTGCGTCTACCTTGGTGATTCACTCCTGTCGTGGTCATCCAAGCGGCAAACTACGGTCTCGCGGTCCAGCGCGGAGGCCGAGTACCGTGGCGTGGCGAATGCGGTGGCTGAGTGCACCTGGCTCCGGCAACTCCTTGGCGAGGTCCACTGCAGCATTCTGAAGGCCACCATCGCCTACTGTGACAATATCTCCAGCGTCTACATGTCCAAGAACCCGGTGCACCACAAGAGAACGAAGCACATCGAGCTTGACATCCATTTCGTTCGCGAGAAGGTTGCGCTTGGTGAGCTTCGCGTTCTGCCGATACCCAGCGCCCAGCAGTTCGCCGACGTGTTCACGAAGGGACTCCCAACAAGTTTGTTCAACGACTTCCGTTCCAGTCTCTGCGTCGGCTTGCCGACTGCTGAGACTGNTTGTTGGAAATGGTCTTCAGCAACTCAAACTCCGCGCCCAATGCGCACGGCGACGCGCACGGCGTCCTCCGAGCGCAACGCGCACGACGCGCAGCTCCGCAGGCTTCGCAGCACGTCCACAGATAGCGTAGGAGTTAGTTGGCGATTCTGGTTATCCAGCACTTGTTGTACATGTATAAAAGAGAGTTCAATGATCAATGGAAATCACGGTTGGTCTAATCTTTCTCTACAAAAATAACATTGAATATTATTTATCACCCTAACACTTTTTTTCAGTAGTTGCTAATATTTTTACTTTTTTTCATGTAGTACTATGTCTTTAGGATTCTGAAGTGAAATTTTGTTTAATGCTCTACTTTTATTCAATAGCTTTGTCGATATTTTTTTTAAAAAAACTTTATGCACTACGCAAAGTATTTGCAATCTTTTGCCACTGGTTAAAGAGGACAGAGGGAAAACTCTGCCCTGAGCCACCAGTTCAGAATAGCCTTCTCTAATCCATGTAAAGGAAAAGTGATTCGTCTATCTGCTGCTATCTATTTCTTTGTTCATGTACACTTCATATATCTTCCAAGAAAAACAAACAAGCAACAGAAATATGAGCCATGTGAAGTTGTTAGTAAAGTTTGGGAATTAGCAAGCATTGAAGCTCTGTAATGCACGGGTTCCATTGCATTCTGGAAAACTTGCAAATCTTAGCACCAATCCATGGACTGTACATGTGTTTATGTATTATCTGCTAAACCTCATCCAATATATCGTTGGCTGAGTGTAATCAAGTTCAGGAGTTGGAGAACAAGAGCAAGGCATAACAAATTTGAATCACATAAAACTTCGATTTCCTACTACATCGGCTCATATAGTAAATTTACAATGACAACATGGACATAATAAATTTGCTAAGATTTAGATGTGGCATGGGCATAGTAAATTCTATAAATTTGCTTTATCATGAACACAGATTCACAATAAATTCTACCAATATGGCATGATCGTGGTTCTTCTCATAACATTGTTCATCGTCCACGTACATGACTAAAATCATATTGCATCGTGGTAGGCCGTGTTTTTCTAGACAGTGGTATTATCTTGCATGACGAAATAGTTGTTATTCTTCCTCCAATGTACTAGTCCCATCACGAAAGCACTGCAAACTACCAAGAGTCAAAAAAATACCCCAAAACCAATCAAGCTAAATCAATAACAGTGAAAAAAACAGAGAGTTGGAAAGATGCAGCATGTATATCAAAAATGCAAATTTCAAGCAAGAAGCAGGGTCACACATCACTCTGCATTTCTGCAACCAGATGGGATAACGATGGGCTCACTGACCTCTGTCTTGCGACTGATGGACCAAAGCTGGCCGGCTTTCTGAAACCCGCGACTGATGATGATGGTGGCTGCCAAAATCTTCACCTGATCACGTCGACGCTATTGACGATGAACGCACATGCATGCTGCTGATGGAGGTTGACGGAGGGTTAGCTTCTCAACAGAGGACAGAGAGGGTTCCTTTTGTGAGTTCGCCCAGAAGTACAGGGTGAAATTCTTTCTCCCCTTGATCACACGTGAGAGAGAGACACAGAGACGCAAAGATTTATATAGGTTCGGGCCGCTAGGAAATGTAACACCCTACTCCTGTGTGGTGGTTATGCGACTGAAAAACCGGGAAATACAAGTGTTCGCTCTCCCTTACTCTCAGGTCTATATGTTCTTCGTCCCCCCTTCTCCTCAGGCCCGGGCCTCCTTTTATATCTCAAGGGGCTACCACATGGGTCAAAAGACTACTTAAAATAGAAGAAAAATATTCTTTTACATTTAATGGCTGTCTTGTTGCTTGACACGGAAACCACTCGCTTAGACGCCGCAGCATGGCCCTCGCTCGGTCAGGCGGCTGACACGGGGGGCGCCCGTGTCAAACTCCATTAAATGAATGAAGACTTCCGTGTTTCGTTCGCATCGGGAAACGAAAACCATCTGACCGGAGCTGGCATATCAACTCCAGCTAAGAGACGAGAGACAAAAGGCCCTTTATCATTCTGATGGGACGGGGCAAGGCGTGTCGCACGCCGCCTGACGTGCGGACAGCGCGCAGGCACCCTGCCGCCGTCTCACCCGTGATCTAACCGGTCTACGACCGGTCAATCATCGTGACTGGTCGTAGACTGGCCACGCACGCCACACGCCGCATTAAATGCGGATTAATGCGGTGTGGTGCGCTCGCCTGAGCCGCCATCAATGCGGTTAGGTGGGCGCTGGCGACGCCCACCTAACCTCGCACACGCGGCACGAGCGCAGAGGGGGTCGGGGCAATCCGACCCTCGGGAAAAGAGTGGGAGCGGCTCGACCCTCGAGGGATTAGGGAGGGTAGCCGCCACGTCACCCTCAGGCCCGACCCCTCCAGGGGAGCGTCACATGGGTGCAGGGGGCCGCCCATCCCTCTAGTCTTGGTACCCCTGGGCCCGTATCACCGACAGAGGTCAACGTTGTCTGGAGAGTGTTTATGAACTGGTTTCCGCAATGGAGATTTCAGAGTGAAATGAGGGGTTCCAGAGTTTCCTGGTAGCTGCTTGTTCTCCTAGCCACTCCTCCTCGTGATTATATTAATCTGCACAAATGATTGTGTCCTCAGCATATATTTATATTGACGGGCCGGGATAACAACATCAAATGAAAATTATTGATATTGAGGTATCTATTCCAAGTAATATATAAATGCGAGTCAAGGATGACCAGCAAAAACATTGATAACTACCCTAAAGAATAGGAATGAAATTGTTTTGAGATCTGAACATTTCACTTTGGTACTTAAATTTAATATTTATCAATTTCTACATATCAGTGAAATATACTACCTGAGCATTCACAGAATTGATGTAGTCATGACTACTATAGATACAACCGTTGATCACATCATAGGTCAACCGGAAGATGTCAAGATTAAACTGTCTAACTTCTGGAATTCAATTTGGTCATCTGCTACGCTGCTGAATTCAAATGACCGCCAAATATGTATACGAGTTCCGTTTTGGGCCCATGAGTATTTGATGAAAAGCTCTTGAAGTCCTCTTTCAAATGGATTTAGCCTCATCTTCAAATTTTATTTCAGTCGGCCGCAATCACAGAAACAAGATGTTGCATCACCTGTAATGGGCCTATGGGTTTGTAATTTTATCTGGGACCATGACTCAAGTGGGGCCCATGTTGGGTGCGCCCCAATTTGGTGAAGCATGACTCTAGGGACTCCTTGGTTGTCCTTCCACCTCCTTAAATAGATAGGTACCCCTTTAGAGATTCTTGGGTTTTGTTAGATTAAAGTTTTAGCCATTTTTACTTTTCCTTGTAGTTACGTGTGTCGGCTAGACCACCTAATTACTTGTATTTGGAACCCCATCTTATCGTGAGCTTTAATTCCTATTTGCAATTCAGATTACTTTAATCTTGTTCTTGCTTGTTTCTTCGATTTGCTTGCAAGAATAAGGTTGATTTGCGTCGACAAGATCAATAATCCATAGAGAGGTGTATCGATCATTAAGATGCAACACAACAACGTCTTGTACGATTATAGTGGGATCGTCAACGTTTCTCTCAAATCGTAGTTATCATCAACTCATCGAAAGATCGGGACAACCAAATCTCTAAGCGTATCGAGTGGAGCTCAGGGTTTATCAATAATAAAATCCATTTTTACTGTTCTTAAATTAGCTCACAGACTTCAGCATCTTTTTTTTTTCGAGCAAAAACATTTTTTTTTCTTGCGAGCATCCACACGTCCAACTGCCTGGTAAGGCGCTACCAGCTAGTAATATCATAATAACTGTAGTTGCTTAAAAAATTGTCATGACAACCAGATAGTATATCATAATTAGTTGCTTAAAAAATTGTCATGACAAATTAATTCACTATTTTGGAGCAAGGAATGAACTAATGTGTGGACTTCGAGAAATGAACTAATGCGCGCGACCACCCCCCGAGTTTCCGTTTTCGGCCCGGCCCGTGCGCGACCACTTTCTGTTTTGGGCCATTGATTGTTTTTCGAAGTTTCCTTTTTCGGCCCAGCCCGAACGGTTAGTTCGGCCCATTACCAAATTTTGCCCACTTGTTGTCAGACTTTCCTTTTTTGATAATTTTTCTATGGGCTTCATTATTTAGCAGGCCGGCCCAATTCATTCGCTTAGGCCGAATCGGGCTTTTTTTCACCCATGTGCAATAAAGTTTGAATAGAGCCCCTCCTATTTTTAGCCCAAGTGTATAAAGTTTGTATATGTACGTATACAAAGTTTGTATACGTACATATACAAACTTTGCATACATGTATATTTTTTTGTCAAATTTTTTTATACATAATACACACACGCGTTGTATATACATGTATGTATATACTTTATATACATATATATAAACTTTGTATACAAAAGTATACATATACAAAGTTTTTATATGTGTATATATTTTTTTATACGTCACAAATATATATACATATACATATATATGTATATATACGTTATATATATATATATACACTTTATATACATACGTATATAGGTATACGTATAGAGGAGAAAGGACTAGAGGGGGGCAAATGATCGCATGCATGGCCGCGTGCGACTAGTCACGGATCAGCGCCCCCCGGGGGTAGAGGGCAAACCTGAGGAGGATGATGTCACTAAGGTGTCGTTCGGGGGCGGGCTGTTAGCGGCGCCAGCACTGCCTACCCGAGCATGCGCTGCTGCCACCTGACCACCGGCCCGTCGACTCAGAATAAGGAGGTGCGCGGGCCACGGCAACGACAACACTCAGGCCACAGAGGTAGGGGATGACCGACTTGAGATTTGGGAAGATCCGATAATGAGAGGCCAGATCCGGTGTTCCTGAACCCCAACAACGGCTCGGACTGCTTTTCTCCCCATCGTCGGTTGGAGGTGGTGGTAGTGGGGCAGGGAGGCGACGTTGGGGGAGGGAATGAGGCGGCAATGGCAGGGGGAGAGAGGACAACGACGGCGGGAGGAGGGCGGACTACGGTGGCTGCTGACCTGCGATGGCGCCGTAGTCAGTGGAAGGTGGTGGCGGCTGACCCGCGACGGCGCCGCAGTCAGTGGGAGGCGGCGGCATCAGGGCAAGGAGGCGATGGCAGAGGGAGGAAAGTAGGCAACGATGATGGAAGGGGGAAGGGGGAATCGAGGGTGGCCGGGCAGCGGCGCTGGCGCCTAGTGGTGGGTTAAACGGGAGAGGGGAGGGGTTGGGGATTTCGGGTGAGGGAAGGATGTTTTGCATAAATAAACCTGTACTTTTAATGTTTACAGCTAGCGATGAAAACGGACAGAAACGGTCGGAAAAACCCTATTTCTACTTCCGTTTCTATATTTTTTGGCGGAAACGGGATCGGGTTCGGAAAATGCCGGTTCGAAAAACGGAATCGGGATATGCGGATGCACGGAAACGAACCAATGCGGTCGGAAAATCAATAGAAACGGTTGGAAATCAGAAACTTAAGCCGGAATAACGCACATGTTTACACTCACAATCACACAAATATGAAGGTAGAATCAGAAATCAATTGAAACTTTTTTGTGTAAATTATAATGTAAATATTTTGCGGTACAGAGCGTTGGGGACACACCTGGAGGAAGTTGTTGAGGGTTCCATCTTTCAGAGCGTTGGGGAGGCAACTGGGCAGACACAGAGGAATTATTTCAGTTTGCAGCAGAAACCCAATGACTTTAGAATCATCGACCTGCATATATTGCAAAACAAAACAGAATTAACTAATTAACTATGGTAATTTACTAATTTAAAGTCTGGTACAAGCAACTTGATCATTAAGAAATCATCGAGTTGTTTGGTTCAAACTCTGTAAAACTGTTGATGTTTTTTCCACCATTCAACAACAGAGAAAAAAAATGAACAAGCAGCTTGTCCAGCAGGAAAATAACAGGCAAAGAATATAATTTATTAGATATACCAAAGAAGAAGTTCAAACTCACAGCTTGTCCAGCCTTGTCTTGCTTGTAGTATTCAAGAAAGGGTACAGATACAATGGGATGTGAGCTGCAAAAAAGGAGAGGAAAAAAATCAAGAGAGGAAACAGGTACTCACAATAGCCAATCTGAAGCATATAGCCACATACAGAGGAACATTCTTCTGCGCAAAACTAACTAGATGTGATTAATATTATCTGCTATCTGAAAATTTTCAGCATTGGGACTGCCATAGCCCATAAGTAGGTCATATTGCTCACAGCCAACTAAACACAGTACATCACAGTACATCACATAATAGCATTGCATATTTTTCATAAATCTCCATCATATCTCTTCAGCATCATCCATCTCATCGGGATCACTTTCACTATCATCATTCAAGGGGGCACTTGGAGCTGTAGACACGGTGTCTTGCGGTTCCAAATCAGCCACTATGGATGGAATGCATCTACGATCTAAAAAAGACAAAAGACAGATGAATAGAAAATTCAATTTGGACAATTCAATTGAACCATTTAGAAAATTAGTACCTTTTCTGTTTGCATGTATCCAATCCTTTGTGCAGACAAGTGCTTGTACCATTTCAGGATCAAGACGATTACGATAAGGATCAACTACTCGGCCAGCAGCACTAAATGCGGACTCAGAAGCAACTGTGGACACTTGTATGGCCATCAAATCATGAGCAATTTGTGAAAGAATAGGGTACTTGTCTGTTTTGTTCTTCCAATATGCCAAAATATCAAAAGAATCTTGCTTCAACAGTGGCTCTGCCATGTATATGTCTAACTCATTTGACTCATTTCCATCAGGTCTAGATTCATCATACAAAAACCTCTCAAGTTCAGAATATCGTTTGGCACCTAATGTATCTGTTGGTGCTGGGCTAGCATCCATGACCACAGTAGTACTTGAAGCACCAGGTTTAGAATCACAATAAAATTGGAACAACTTCCTTAATACAGTAACAAACTCTTCAAGCATAACCTGATAGTACTCACCATCAAACTTTCTCATGTAGAATTCTATAATCTTCTTTTTATACCTAGGATCAAAGAAGCATGCTACAGCAAGACTTATACTAGAACAGCCCCAATATTTTTCAAACTTTTCACTCATAGCAGTTGCCATTTGCCTGATAGTTAAGTTGCTATGATTCTTCCATTTACTAAGCAACTCTCTTATCTCACAAAAGCCTCTATAGAATAGATTTGCAGTAGGATATGAGGTACCAGAAAGCAATTCAGTAAGATATTAAAATATTTCCAAGCACTGAAAAATTGTAGCAGCCATGCCCCATTCAGTATCAGAGGGAGAAATTTTCTCATACTTACGGCGATTTGCAACTTTGAGCCTAATGAAAGCAGCCTTGTAGTATAGTACATCCCTGAGCATCAAATAAGTTGAGTTCCACCTAATTGAGACATCAAGTTGAATGCCCTTTGATTTATCCAATCCACACTCACTAGCACATTTCATAAGCTCCTCCCATTGCAAGGGAGAGCCCTTCACAGCCAGTACCAATGCTTTAACCTTGTCTAGTGTTTTTGAAATGACAACCATCCCATCTCTAGCAACCAAGTTAAGTATGTGGCATGCACATCTAATGTGAAAAAATAGTCCATCACAAATCAAAGAACCATTTCCATTGTATTTAAGATCATCAATTATATCAGCCACTGCTACTAAATCATTTGATGCATTATCCAAAGTCAAGGAAAATATTTTCTTCTCAACAAACCATTTAACAAAAATTTCAGTTAAGGCCTCTGCCAACCTATGGCCAGTATGTCGTCCTTCTAGGTGAAACAAAGCCACAATCCTCTTCTGAATCTGCCACGCATCATCTATCCAATGCAAGGTCACACACATATAACTTTTGTTCTGACATGATGTCCATATATCCATGGTTGCACTAAAGCGACATGGAACTTTCTTCAATTCTGCATACAACTTATCTTTTTCTTTTATATATATATCCATTATATCTTTTCTAGAAGTGACCCTAGACTTGAAGGCAAAGTTTGGATGCAAAGACTTAAGGAAGTCCACAAAGTAGTCATGCTCAACAATAGAGAATGGGTATTCATGCATGATTACTGCCAAATAGAACTTCTTGAGACTAGTCTCATGGTCATACCTGAAAGGCTGAATATTGGTAACATCTTTTCCGCGGCCCTTTTCAGCGTTGAGCTGCAACTGTCCTTTTACAATGCTGTGAGATGATTTCAAATGGCTCCGAAATGCATTTGTTCCATTGGTAGACTTAGCTCTATACCTTTGCCTGCATTTTGGAAAGTTACAATAACCCCACAACTGCTCATACTTCTTCCCCTCAACCTCTACTACCACTGTCTTCTTGGTAAAATATTGCCACACAACAGATGTGCATCTTTTCTTCCTCTTTCCTGTAACAGCCTCATCTTCCTCAGGATCTCCATCTTCAAGGGGAATTATTTCTTCAGTGCCTAAAGTACGTTGTCCTTCTTCTTGGTTTTGAGTGTGAGATGATTTTACATTTGGATTTTCATTCTGACCTGCTGAAGATGCTGATGCTGACACACCGACCTCCCTCACATTCATCTTTCCTATCATAGAAAACAATCAAATTCTTACTAATTCGTAGGACAACACTGCAGCTATCGAGTTGTAATGGATCCGCTGGTGCTTACCTGTAATGGATCCGCTGCTACTGTCTTTAATCGAAGAAGGTGGCGGCGGGGGTGATGGCAACATGGTGCCCAAACCAAGATGCTGCTCTGGCATCGAGCTTGCACGACCACCATTCGACATGGTGGATTGGTGCACGACCACGGCTTGCACGACCACGAGCTTGCACGACCTGGAGTCCTGGAGGGCGACCTGGAGCTAGAGGGCGTCGGGGGCCGGCCATGGCGGCGCCCTGGAGGGCGGACCGGCGGGCGCTGGAGCCCTGCGCCGCACCCACACAGCGGCGTCGGGGACCCGGACCGGCGACGGCGGCGGCCTGGACTCCTGCCTGCCTCGGCGTCGGGGGTTGGCGACGGCGGCGGCCTGGACTCCTGCCTGCCTCGGCGTCGGGGGTTGGCGAGGGCCGGCGTCGGGGAGCCTGGATGGCTGGCGGCGGATAGATGGACGGGGACCGGCGACGGTGGCGGCCTGGACCTGGAAACCTGGAGACTCGCAAGGGTGACGGCACGGCGCGGCTGGAGAGTGGACGATGAGAGGCTGAGAGGATCAGAGGACAGAGGACCTAGGTTTTACTTAGATGGGCCTTTGACGGGTTGGGCCTTTGGACTAATAGAATAGGCCTACTGAAATCCGGGTAACATCTAGGTATAATCCGGTAAAATTCCGATAAAATACGGAATTCTGAGAAAACGGACGGAAAAACAACGTTTCTACTTCCGATCCGATTCCGATGTCTTCCGACCCGAGATCCATCCCGATTCCGATGTTTTCCGACAATATGGAAACGGTCGGGTGAAATATGGAAAAACGGACGGGTTGGGGCGGGAAAAATTCCGTCCGTTTTCATCCCTGTTTACAGCATTACTCCTAAAAACAGAATTTTTTCTTCTTCGTATTGTATTTACATAAAATATGAGGGCTTTTTAGAATAAACAGCAACGAGGTAGTATTAGGGAGTTGGAGGACCTATGCGATATTTTGTATGTATATGAGGAGCATTTTATAAAACAACCAATCACGTGTCAATTTCTTCCGGGAACCAAACAAAAATTTGAAAACGGAGGAAATCGGTACGGGTTCAAGTATTAGGAGCTGATGATTTTAACATTGTTTTGGTGAGATCGTCTCACCTTTTGATTGTGTGTTAGGAGGTATATTCGTCGGTGTTGCGTGTATAATGAAGTGTCCATGTGTTCTGAATATATGTAACTGAAAAAAAATGAAATTAAAAACTGCATATGCCCCTCTGCAAATCCTCCTCGCGCGTTGCATGCCCTCCCTGATCTGCCTACAGCGCCACAACGGGATGCTGGTCAGAACTCACAGGTCAGAATTAACACAGAAACCGAGTTCGATGCCGCGCCGCGCGGTCGTCGCCGCCGCCGCCGCCGTTTTACTTACTCCTCATTAGAAAATAGCCATTGCAAGCAGCATCGAGTTAGTTCTCAAAAAAAAAAAAGAGCAGCATAGAGTTCGATGGCGACGACGACCTGGCGGTGGTCTCAAGATCGATCGATGCGACGATGCAGAGCAGTGCAACTGGGGCAAGTTGCTGCTTGCTCTTACTTCGCGGTCAAACCAATGGATATATATCCACCTGGAACAGGGAAGCACGCAGAATGATCGATCACCCGGCATACAATACATACTTACTAGTGGTACATGCTAGAGTACAGGGTTTAGCTTCGATCTCAAAGCAACTCAAAGCAAAGCAAAGCAAGCAGTACGGCGAAGTACATCGATCAGGCCTGAAGTTCCTGACAGTTGACTCTCTCACATGCATGATTAGTTGTACATTATAGTACTGATGTACGGGCGGCTAATCAATTGCTAGTACTTATGATCAGCATTTATAAGCAAGTTGATCGAGCTAGCTTGCTTTGGATGCAAGTTCCGAGATTCGACAATGCAAATGTGCTAGCTGGTGGATTGATCGATCGCATTGCTTCTGCTGTGTGTATAGCTGTACTGTCAGAAAGTTCAGAATGAGAGATGTATAGTAGCATTATAAGTTACTTCCTCCATCCAAAACAAGTGAACCTATTTTAAAATGAAGAAAGTAAAGCTACAAGAAAACATTCGATTTAAACCAATATTACTCGAATTCTTATATACAGTATCAAGCAGCTAAGGGCCTTGTCGTTTTTTTTTTACCTAAACTTCAAATTTAACTTTGATGATTTGAGAGTATTTTTAACATAGTTTCTTTTTCAGCGTTGGTTTCTAAATCATCGAGAATACATATAACAAAATTTTAATCACAAATTATTTTTTGTTAGAGTTTGTGTTCAATATATATATACTGTCGGATTTAGAGTTGTGAGTAGCGTAAAAGTCAGGCTCCATCTTAGAATCTCTCTTAAATAGAGAGACAGACTTGTTATAATCACATATGGCGACTTAGCAAAACGAGAGGTAGCGGCTGCCGGTGACGTTAAACCGAAGGTCGTTGTAACTCTGATACGCTGTAATATGCTGGATCGGGAAGGAGCACTCGTAATCAGTGCCTCAAAGATATAGGCTTCAATTGAATTTCGTTATCAAATATCATGTCTCAGTGTCGTATCGTGTTTGAATTTTTTATGATGTTTTTTCATTTTGGTTTTTATGGTGATTTCAGTGTCAGTTTTATAACAAGTTTGATTCGATTGCTAGTTGCAATCCCGTGGTAAGTGTTTTGTTATAATCAACTTTTGGCTGACCGATTTGGAAGCGAGGGAAATATATCTAGCTATGCCAAGACATGTCACATCATGGATCGACCAGTATGTCACTCTGCAAATGCGTTTCTTAATTTAGATATCTACAAATGTATTTGTTAATTTAGCTAAGGTAAATTAAGCGGACAATCTGTAATCTGTTTGTTTTCGCGTGCAACTGATACCAAGTTCATCTACATGACTAATTATTTTCTTTTTAGGACAATATCAACAAGTAGGGCAGGGAGTTCATGGTTTATATAAGAAGAAAAAAAAGAGTTTGTCAAGACCCATTTTGAAAACTTTACGTCAAGACGATTAATTAAAGAAAACCGACAAAAACTCAGATGAGAGTGAAAAAACCCGTAGCGGCACAACTACGGAAGCCATTCACAAGTCATCATAGATAAGCTGATCACAAGTAAATAAGCAGCTTCGACTTTCTTTGATACTTTTTTATTTTAAAATATAAGTGATTTTAGATAAATAAGATATTATTTTGGAACGGACAGAGGAGACGTCAGACACCATCCCCACCAACCCTGATTACGTACAGAGCTGGATCTTCTACATGACTAATTGATTATTCAGTCCACATTAGTACTGCACTTGTATTGAAATGATCGTGTCAGCGCATCTCACTCATCCCAATCTCCGCATACATCCTGTTCTTGTTGCTAGCGTAGCTTGTATTCCGTGTGGCCTATCCAATTGTCGGATTGCCACTTATCGCGGCGCATGAATTCGTCAAAGTCAGCTGCCATGGATCGAGAGTTTCGAGGTCGTCCTCTGCAATGTCAATTCTTCCAGATACGACTATATTTAAGAGCTAACTAATTCGGCTAGGTATAGTACAGTACTGTGAGTCACGGAGTGTAATCAAGTTGGTGGTTTAATTTTTTAATTTACTGTAGTTTCCTGAAGCTGTGTTCAATTAAATGATCTTTCATGCGCGATCTCGATCTTTATATGCACACATGGCTAGCGTAATCGTGGATGTTTGAATTCTCACCCAAAACATAAGTACAAGAACAGCATTTTCATTACACTGGATAAGGTCATCTGTGACGGGCCCAAACCTTCACCTTTGACGGGTTTGGGATTGGTCAGTGATCAGTGGTCACTGGTGAGTCCTGTCACCTTTGACGGTTGGCCGGCCGTCAGAGGTGACACACATCTCTGACGGGCAAATAAATAGATGTCCGTCAGAGGTGTTGGTCTCCGCTAGCTTAGGACCAGTTAGAACCCGTCACAGGTGTCTCATCTCTGACAGACAGCTAAACAAAAGGCCGTCAGAGGTATTAGTCTCCGGTAGTTAGAATCCGTCACAACTGGGCTACCTGTGACGGGCAAGAAAGTAAAGGCCCGTCACAGGAGAGTCAGCTTTGACGGTGGTGAAGTACGAATCCGTCATAGGATGGTTACCTGTGACGTCTTTTTTTTATGACCCGTCACTGATGTGTTAAATCCCGAAAAAAATAAAAGCTAAATATTGGCTAGCCTCAGGATTTGCTAGCCATGCCCTCTGAAAAACAGAAACATCACAGATACATGCATAACCATATATGGTGATAACATCTCAAAATTGACATCATTCACATATGAAAGCCACAATCATGCACAACAAATTCACAGATACATGCCCGTCAAATACCACAATTGTGCCTAGCAAATTACGACCTTGCTCATGAAACCGCAGATACCGCAATTGTGCCTAGCAAATTCACAGATACTATTCAATTTCGGACCTTGCTCATGAAACCACAAACTTACCAAACTTTCTGATTCATCCATCTCCTTTTGAACCTCCACGACGACCTGTCATTTAAAAAATAGAGAAAACAATTGAATAATACAACATAAATCGTAGTCGATCAAATTTGATGGCAATTTGGCAAACTCCCTTGAGTATTACACATATGAAAGTAAATTACATAGCATTCCGTACCACAGAACCATATAAACAACTGTTTTTATATCACAGAAAATTGGATAACTGTTTTGTTCACGACATCACAACTAGCCCAGTTCAATCGTCTATTAGACGTGAAAACGTCCTTTCTTGTTCATTATTTCGGCGAGAATGAAGGCGCACAGTTCGCCTCTAATAGCAGGACGGTTGATGGGTGAAACCTTCCAGCCAGCTCTACCTTTCTGTTCAATAATACATAAGTTAGCACGTTTATAAGATTAATATTTGGTATTGAAATGTTCGAATTTGCCATTAGCAACAACCTCAGGGTCGAAATTTTTGACCTCTCTTAGAAGTGTCGACATATTGTGGCACACGTGGAAACCGCACTGGTCCCCGATCTGTTGTGCGCATGCGAAATTGGTGTCATGATAAAGTTGGTCCTTGCCCTCCTTGTACCTACCACCCTTTTCCACATATGGGCCCCAAGCCATATTTAAGGCCTTGATGATTTCAGTGAAATTATAATCCTTCGTCTTACTTGAGTTAAGGTAGTAGACCCTACTCCATTTAGGTACGATGACTAGGAGAACCCAATGTCGCCTACGCGGTGGTTATGAAGCATTAGTAATAAGAAACTTAGCTTCAACAACAATATACACGAAATGATTATTGTCTTCTTACTCTTGACTGTGCGCGCACATGATGTACTCCTTGTCTTGGTGGGCCCATAAGCACCGGTTCACGTAGTCAACCAATTTATTGAAGTTATTTTGCAGATTGACCTCATTGACCATCGATGGATCAAGGAACCCAATTTGATTACCAAGGCGACGACCCTCGATCCAACACAACCTTAAAACAGTTACGTATTAGCACTAATTTAGATGATAGTACATTAATATCACAAGGAGGAAGGTTTGCACTTACAAGGAGTAGCATTTTAGAAGTCCTGTGTCTAACTTCCAAATCCTGGATAGGTCGAAGAGGTCATCAAAGCCTATAGTTACATAGGCAGGCGACGATAGGAAGGGCTGGTGGTCGTGATGTCCAACTATGGATGACTCCCTCATTTTCCGCTTGGCATTGCTTAGCTCCATGTACTGTTTGTGTAGCTCTCGGCAAGCAATACCCATCACGGCCAACACATTGTCCTCCACCAACGGCATGCCTAGTTCAAATTGTGCCGGAGCCTTCACGACCTTCCCCGTTTTGGTCAACGGCGCCGACGCTGCAGCCTTCTCCCTTTTTTTCACCGGCGCCGACTCCTCGACCTTCCCTTTGCCTGTAGCACCCCCGCGTTCACGTTTTTGTCCCTTGACAATGGGTAGAGAGCTATCAGCCTTCCTTGTGGTCTTTATTGGAGGCAGGTTTTGAGCTATGTGTGTCAAATCCATATCGGCTGCGGCAGGTGAATGGGGTTCTGACAACGCCGGTCCACGGGGAGCCTCAATTGATAGCTTAGACGTGGGAGGTGTTCGCTCCGTCGGTCGACTTGGACGAGGAGTCATCTTCACAATTATGTCTTCTTTGGGCCATTGTATGTACATCTTGCACGCATCGCCTAAAGTCGTGATTTCATCATTAGGGGGCACAGGCAGCGGAAAGGCTGACCAGTTGTCCTTGACTGAATCTATGGACACCTTGGCATACCCATGACGTAGGTTTACGCCGTGCACCTTTTCTGTGTCCGAGGGATTGAAAGCCATGCCCTCAGCGACTTCGGCCACGAAAGTTGGGTGGACCCTCACCACTAGGACACACTGCTCTACGTCCTGCATTTTTAAAGTATGAATTTAATATTGGAACATGTAAAGGTATTTGAGTAGATATGGATCGGATATAATCGATTACCTCTATGTTGTCCACCACATCTAATGGTGTGACAGGGAGATGAGGGGCCGGCACTTCTGTGGATGCACAGCTACTCTTGTGTTGTGACGGACTCGCTTCGTGTTGTGCAGGAGGAGTTGGATGGACAACTTGTGTTGCGGCTCGACGTATATTCATCTCGGCGAGGACCTTCTGAACCCTTTCTTCCACCCTGGCGTCCATGTCTGCTTGGAGTTCTTGAATGACCTCCAACTTAAGCTCGGCCTTCAAACGAGCATCCCTCTCTTTCTTGGAGACTTTCCGTTTCCTGTATTAGGAGCTGTACTAGGGCAGGCCATGCTTCCAGGGCACATCGACGCCAATTCCCCGAGTCCGGCCAGGATGTTCTTTGGTTCCGAGTGCCTTCGTGAGGATGTCATCTTCGCGTCTCTTCGGCGCGGACTCGACCTCGCTCTGCGAAGCTTGTTCGGCAACCAACCCTAACTATAAAAAATAGGATTCTTGTTACAAATCTTTTGCTTAATATGAACGGAAATTAATGAGGTTAATTAGCGAACTCACCAGCTCCTGATAGACGTTGGCATCACTTTGATTGTCAAATGTGATGGAGCCGTCAGGGTTGACCTTACCCCTAGCCCTCGCCCAGTTGCGAGCTCTTCGTTCAGGGATGTCGGCGAATGGGGCAGGGACATTCGCTGCTGCAGCGGCTGCATCCTCTTGGGCCCATATTTGCTCCTTGCCGATGTACCTAGCCGTGCCCAGTCGATGCGGGTGCTCATTCCGCTTTTGCAGTAGGCGATGTGCCTCGCTTGACTGCCTAAAATCTTCGCTGTTCTTCATCTCGCAAAATTGCTCCCACACCGTCTCCGTTATTTGAGGGTACTCAATGAACGGAGTACGATTGCCGGGTGGGATGACATACTCCGTGAAGAGTTTTCACTTCCAATTCTTCCATGCTTTGCCCATCTTATGGAATGCCTTCCGCTTAAACCTTTCCTTTGCTTCATCCGGAAATGTGAACCATTTTTCCATAGCCGTCCAAGCTCGCTCCATCTTAGCTTCTGGGACCCTTCCGATATTTTTGTGGAGGATGCCAAAATTCTCACGTGCTGCCAGCCCGCAGCAGTTAGACCATCTTCCTATGACAGTCCTCGGCGCCGTGGGCCTACCACTTGCGTCAACCTCTCTTATAACCTGCACTGTGGTCGGCCATCTATTTTGTGTCCGGGGATTTCTACTTGACCTAGATGCACTTGTCCCGGCCGAAGGCGACGGTTGTTGTTCTTGAGGCACTTCTGCAGCTAAGACAGAAGGAGCATTTGCTAAGGGGTGGTAGGTACAAATTTTGTTGTCATCTATTAAAAAGTTATCCTATAAATTACCACGAGGTTCGGGTTCTTCGGCTGCCGTCGTCGACGGATGACCTGCGGAAACCGTGGCTGGGTCTGCTTCTACCTGTATCCTCGCAGGCGTCGTTGAGGACGGGGATGCGCCGGGCGTTGTCATCGACTAAATAATTTGAATACGCTTACAAATTTCCTATCATTTCACTAATTTCACTAATTTCAATACACTTTGCACTATTATATATATGAGGGATGTGAAATATATATGCGAACTACATGTATGCAGGTGACAGACATACTATATATATACAACCACTATCACATTGATGCCATATTACACCATCATCAATATTCAAATTAAGCATGGAAGAACTCTAGTAAAAAACTTTTTTGCAACACAGACTTCAAAAGCATGCATTTTGGTACCAATTTACTTAAACCCTAAATGAACATACATGCAAGAACCCTATATAAATCTGAACAAGTTCTATATAAACCATTTGAACAACCATCAAATACGTGAGTACCTAATCCAATCTCAAAAACTACCACATCACAGATTTGAGCCAAATTATAAATATACAATAACCCTAGAAAAAAATGGATGAAAGGGGAAGACGAGTTCTCATTGTGTAGCAAAGGGGAAGAGGGTGGTGTAGCTTGGCGAGAAGGAGGGGGATACCCTCACGGCGTCTAGCTGATGGAGGGGAGGGCTTCTTCTCCGGGCAGCACAGAGGAGGAGGTCGGTGGCGGTGGAGGAGGGTGAGGACGGTGAAGGGCTTCTTCGGCGGCGGCGGTGGAGGACGAGTTCGGCGGCGGTGGAGGAGGTCGGCGGCAGTGGAAGAGGGCGAGGGCAGTGGACGACGAGTTCGGTGGCGGCGGCGGCGGTGGAGGACGAGTTCGGCGGCGGTGGAGGAGGTCGGCGGCGGTGGAGGAGGGCGAGGGCAGTGGAGGACGAGTTCAGTGGCGGCGGTGGAGGACGTGTAATGTGGTGTGTAAAGTGGATCTGGATCTAGAAAAGACACCAATGTTACCTTAGTCAACCACACCTGTGACGGGCTCCAACTAAATGGCCGTCACAGGTTATGACACCTGTGACGGGCTCCAACTAAACGGCCGTCATAGGTTATGACACATATGACGGGCTCCAACTAAACGGCCGTCACAGGTGATGATACCTGTGACAGCCCCCAACTAAATCTAAGTCAGAGCCCGTCATTGATGAGGTTGACTGGATTTGACCTTTTGACTCCAATATTTCTTCACCATATTTTACTTACCTCATTATTTTATTTTACTTAATTATTTTATTTCACTTATAGTAGTTATTGTGCTTAATATTTCATTTGACTTACATGAACTATTTCGTAAGCAATACACTAATGATCATTGCAAACATATTAGAGTCATACATATACTAGACAAAATGGACATAAATTACAAAAATAATCCTTCCTCGTGGTCGATGCGTGCATGTTGAACCTCATCTTCTTCTTCCTCCAATTCTATAGGTATTTCCTGACCTATGCCGTGTACGTGCTGGTTGTAATCATCTTCGTCTGAAATGTTGTCCAATCCAACAATTCTCCTTTTCCCTTCACGAACTACATGCAGTTTCTTGTTACACGGGTCAATTATGTAGAATACTTGAACAACTTGTTTGGCGAGAACGAACGGTTCATCCTTGTACGCGTTGTTAGCCAGATTGACAATGGTGAAACCTTCATTATCAACTTTTACATTACGAAGATCGACCCATCGACAACGAAACAACGACACTTTGAACTTCAAGTAATCCAGCTCCAATATTTGCTCAACTCTGCCATAGTACTGATCACGCCGACCACCGTCGCTAGCGGCCTCAATGAGTAACCCACTGTTCTGAACTGTGCATTTGTTGTCTTGCTTGATCGTGTGAAAGGTGTACCCATTTATTTCATATCTTTGCCAGGTGGTAGCACTCCATTCAGGACCCTGTGGCAACCACTTCAGTGTTTCACTTGACAAGTTCAGCATGTTGGCAAGTCGGTTCTTGAACCACTCGTTGAAAGAAGACATGTGCTTTTTTCTGACCCAACTCTCTGATCGCCCTGGGTTGTCCTGTCGGAGAAATCGTAGGTGTTCATCAAAGTACGGCACTACCTCAGTCATATGCTGGAGTACCGTGAAATGAGCTTTATCATACACCTTACGATCCATCCTTACAATTTTCCTTCCAACAGTGCCCACACCATCAAGCCTTTCTTCGTGATGAGATCGTGGTAATCCAACTGAAGAGGTTTCTGATATATAGTCAACACAAAACTCGATGACCTCTTCGGTGGTGTAACTCTTAATGATGCTCCCCTCGGGGTGGGATCGGTTCCGTACGAAACCCTTCAGGATCCCCATGTACCTTTCGCAAGGATACATCTGCGTCATGAAAGCAGGACCACAGCACTTTGTTTGTCTAACAAGTTGCACGGGAAGATGTTCCATTATATCAAAGAAAGTAGGAGGAAAGTACATCTCAAGATGACATATGGTTCTCACAATTTCTGCCTGTGGTTCATCTAGTCCCTCGGGATCAATGATCTTCTGGCCGATTGCATGGAAGAAGGAGCACAATCGCATTATCGTGTGTCGCACCTTAGGAGGCAAAATATTTCTTATTGCAACGGGCAACAGCTGTGTGATAAGAACGTGGCAATCGTGCGACTTCATCCCTATCAATTTAAGGTCTTCCACTGAAACGAACTTACTAATTCTTGATGAGTACCCAGATGGAACCTTTATACCACTCAGACATGTTAGCAAATCCATCTTCTCATCTTTCGAGAGAGTGTAGCAAGCTGGAGGAAGGTACACACTGCCCGACTCCGTGGTTATGGGATGTAGCTCTGACGAACACCCATGTCTTCCAGATCTCGCCGGGCGTTGAGACCATTCTTTGTACTACCAGGGTTAAGCAGTAATCCCATTAAACTCTCGTATACATTCTTCTCAATATGCATCAAATCTATGCAGTGACGAACCTCAAGATCCTTCCAGTATGGTAGTCTCCAAAATATTGACTTCTTCTTCCACATGCTTTTCTCTTTTGTCTTTCTATCTTTTCTCATTTTTTCAAACTCGTTGGTTATTCCCATCACTAAGTTGTGCACCTCTGTCCCTGTTAGCTCTGTCGGGGGGCTAGCTATATCTCTGTGTCCATTGAAATTCTTTGTCATATTCCTATAAGGGTGATACCTTGGGAGAAATCTCCTGTGACCCATGTAGACCATCTTGCGTGAATGCTTCAACCATTTGCTCCATGTTTCCTCCATACACTTCGAACATGCCCATCTCCCTTTGACAGTTTGGCCAGAAAGGTTGCCAAGGGCCGGATAATCGTTGATGGTACAAAACAACATCGCACGAAGGTTGAAATACTCTCGTGCATATGCATCCCATGTTCGTGTGCCCTCATTCCACAGCCTCTCAAAGTCATCGATTATCGGTTCAAGAAACACATCGATATCATTGCCAGGTTGTCTCGGTCCTTGAATTAGCATGGCAAGCATAATGTACTTTCTTTTGAAGCACAACCAGGGAGGAAGGTTATAGTTCACAAGAAGAACTGGCCATGTACTATGACGACTGCTCAAATCACCAAATGGATTAATGCCGTCCGTACACATGGCAAAACACATGTTTCTTGGGTCATTTGAGAATTCGCGGTAAATCCTATCGATTGTCCGCCACTGTACTGAATCTGCTGGGTGTCTAAGCTTACTATCGACTTTCCGTTCTTCGGCATGCCAACGCACTAGCTTAGCTTGTTCTGGATTCGCAAAAATTCTTTTCATGCGTTCCACAATTGGGAGATACCACACCACCTTTGCGGGGCCTCCCCTCTTTGACTTACTTCCTTCACCTTCACTTATTATTCGTTTGTATCTAGAAGCCCCACAGACAGGGCAAACATCCAAGTCAGCGTATTGCTTGTAATACAAAATGCAGTCGTTTCGACAAGCATGAATTCTTCTCACCTCCAGGCCCAATGGACATAAGACTTGCTTTGCTTCATATGTCGTATGCGGTAATTTGTTCCCCTCTAGCAACAGATCCTTTAACAGCTCAAGAAGTTCTGTAAAACTCTTGTCGGACCAACCATTACTTGCCTTAAGCTTTATGAGTTCCAACACGCATGACAATTTGCTGTGCTTCGACTTACATCCATCATACAAAGGCATATGACATTCTTCCACCAACTTACTAAACTTCTCAAAATCTCTGTCGTTGTCATCTGCGTCTTCAACGTCATGCAACATTTCAGACAAACTTTGAGTATCCAAATCTATGGTCTCTTCGCCTAACGGAGAAGGTACAAACATGCCTTCTCGAGTTGCAGCGGCGTTCACTACATCCTGATCCGGGTCTTCTTCAACTGCGACATCAGGTGCCTCTTGCTCTTCATGCTTGCTCCAACATGTATATTTCTCCATGAAACCTCTTCTTATCAAATAAGAATGCACATCTGAACTATCATGGAACATCTGTTCATTCTTACAGTCGTTACATGGACACAATATGTGCATGGCCATCCTGCTTTTTCTGTCATTGTCCGCAAATGTGACGAATTCAGTGACCCCCTCCCTATACTCTTTAGACGAACGATGAACATGGTACATCCAACTACGATTCATCTGCAATCAACGACATAGAAAAAAAACTATATGATGATCAATTGGGAATGAATGGAGAATAATGTATTTTTTTACCTTTAATTTCAGCACAAATTCGCCCCCCTTACCCTCCCAACCGAATTGTGAACAGTGCACTGGTCGGGATGGAAAGCAGTTGGCAGTTAGGTGGTATTTATAGAGATCCAACTCACCTCAAACGGGTTAAATAAATACAGCCCGTCAAAGATGTCGGCCAATTACCTTTGACGGGTTTTAACTCTTTGGCCGTCACAGGTGGGGTGATGCCTGTGACGGCCAGGTAGTTAGAAGCCGTCACTGGTATTTCAGTGACGGCTTACGGTTCCAAGCCGTCACAGGTGAGGTCATACCTGTGACGGGCCGCAGCCGGATGTCTCACCGATGACGGCAAACATAAGGACCTGTCAAAGGTGACGGTCATCTGTGACCAATCCATAGGTCCGTCACTGGTATGCCGTCACAGATGTAGGGTTCTGGTGTAGTGTTTGGAGCTACACGAAGGTCTTAATTTTTACATTTACTAGTAAAAATGTTCATGTGTTACAACGAGTTTAGGATAAGGATCTGCTTGTACCATATCTATCTATGCATGTGTTAAGCCTATGCTCTTTATCAAGATGTGTAAGCCCATTTTTGAAGTTGAGGATTTGGTTGTTGATTACAAATTATGAAGATGTGGGCGAGAGGAACTGAAAGGAGGACAAACCGGCAACGAGAAATCACCGAATACCTTGCCCCTTTGTCTCACCTCCCTACGGAACAAAACTCTCCAGTACACTACAAGCATATCCATTGTCACGATGCAATTTCCAAATCTAAACATCTCCAAGGAATTAGTAAACCACACACTAACACTTGACCAAACTAAATTTTGGTCCTAGCAGTTGCCTTGCACAGGAATCGGATAGGATGCAAGTGAGCGAGCAGACAATGTGTGCACGCGGGAATCTGAATCGGATGCAAGCGGACGCATGCACGTGGGGCGACGTACCGGAATTGGGCCGGACAAATCGAACTGACGGACGAAAAAAAAGTGAATGAAAAAAAGTGAGTATAGAATCATTTTTAATTTTTTTATGATAGATAAAGATAAAGATATATCATTTCAGCAATTATTCAAATAAAAAAATTAATTAAAAATTCTTCCTTGGTTTTGGGTCAAAAACCCATTCCTTCCTTCCTTTTCAGCCCAGCCTAGTCCGCTGCCTCCTACTTTCCTTCACTCGGTCTGTCTCTCTTCAGCCCAGCCCATAAGTGGAGCCACAAACCCAGTTAGCATGCCGCCTGCCTTCTCTCATTGTCAAGCCAGACCCACGTGCTACAATAGTGTATTCAACCTCCGAACGATAGTCCCGTGCCCGTATGATGCCGAAGCCGACCCTCCCCGTCAAATCTGACTGAATCTTTCTCGATCTTCCAAAATGAGTTGAGGGCTTTTGATCCACTCGATCTTTTCTTGTCGTTTCCCCCAAAACCGGAGCGAATCCGCATCCAAATTATCGCAGCCCAATTCTGCAAAATAGATGCATGCGGCCAACGACAAATGAAAATAGAATCGAACTTGGTCATGACCTCAGTCTCGCACGCGCTTTCTCTCCTACTGTCACACGGACGATGATGGAAGAACCAAAAATCGTTGGAAGCAGATTTTGTTTTTTAAGTAGGTAAAGATGAAGGATGTTTCGAACTACCTGTGCGACCAAACACTACACGAGGACCCCCTTACGTGTTGTTAAAAATGTTTTACCCCTGCATCCTGGTGTGTTACGAAATTTAAAGTGGGTCATGGTATAACACTAGATATTTTTAAGAAGAGTAAATTGTACTTTGTAGCACCAGGTATAGTAGTGTACATTGTTTTATTTTGTACCGGGTTTAACACATATTTTCACTTTACCCTAAAACATATTATTTCGCTTTGCACTAGGATATATCAAAATAGGTTTCCCTTTGCACTAGGGTGTGTCGTATAACTGAAAGAAAATCTTGTAAATTATGAGTAAACATATGAAACTTATTGAACTTAGACCCTATTTCACAAAGTTTATTTAGATTTCATGAAATTTCTATAGGTTTGATCCATGATGTATTCTGGTGTTAAGTGAAACTTATTTTAGCACAACCTGATGTAAAGTGAAAGTATACGTTAAACCTAGTGCAAAGTGAAATACGATACATTTTACAAGTAAAATGTAGTTTACTCTTTTAAGAGTTTAGAAGTGCTATATTCTGATTTTCTTTTAGTTCTATTAATTTTACGATCCTTGAGAAGTTAACGAGAGTTGTTACGATTTCAATGCTAAATTTGTTGTAGCTAGTATCATAACACTAGAGTAAAAAATAGGGATATCTATAAGAATTCGCATGACTCATGAAGAATACCGTTAGCAGTTTACTTGCACAAATTCCATATATATAGCTAGATTGAAACATAATATTTGAAAGTATAACCGCATTTGATATACATAACTATTTCTTAAATTCTATAATTAAACACAATTATATTTTGCATATATGTACAACAATCAACATGCACCATTATAATTAGGCCCACCATGACGATCTTTCTACTGACCTGGTTACTTCTAACATACACCTTCACAACAAATATGATGATTCTATAACAATTTTTTTAATGAACAATTTTAGAACTTTTTTTAGACAAGGTGGGTCTAAGATTTTTTTTAATGAACAGTTTCAGAACTTTTTTTTTAAGACAAGATGGATCTAAGATTTGGAGATAAGCATTCGCGCGCGCGCGTTCTCTCTCTAAAAGAGTTTTAGAACTTTGTGTAGACATGATGGGTCTAGATTTGGAGATATTATCCAGTCCATACCTTTGGGATAATATAAAGTTCATAGCTTTATATAAAGAAAAGGTTCAGTTTTGTTCGTCATCTCTGACGTCAAGTGACAAGGACATTTCAAGGCATCTTGGTTGCTTCAATACCAAGTGTTGAGTACAAGCATCCTACATAACTTCAGTTATTTTACATTAAAATGACTTGGCTGTAAATAACGGTTACTATAAAAATTTACATTAGGATTGATAATTGCTTAATTGGTGAAGCAGTTAGCTCCTTATTTATCACTTGGGAGACAAAAGAATAGAGTCAGCTTATCACATATATGGCCACCTAATGTGGATTATTTCCAACTGAACATTTTGGTTGCAGATGATGTCAACCAGGGATGCTTTGTTCATGCCTGCTTCATGCAATGCTTTATGCTTCCCTGGCTAGTAGTTCAACTCTAGCAACTTGAACCCGCGGATTCTGATCTCTTCCTTCTCCGAGGTGTTCTTGTGATCGACATGCTGGATAGTCCAGCCTTTATTCTCTACATGACCTGTAACTTTGAACTGAAAACGGGCGACGTATGAATAATCAATCAGTAAAATATGACTGAATTGTTTGCGTTTTCGGTATTCATGTCATTTACGAGTTCGTAAGTCGAATGCGTTTGTATTTTTATTACCTTGGCTTCATCTTTGGCATTTACGATAAGAGTGCCATCCAAGGAGAGGCCTTCAATGGTGCTGTTCTTGTCGTTGATGACCAAGGCTGACCTCTGAGAAACTGAAGAGTTGCCATGGACTTTGGCTTTGACATCCTTGAATACAAGACCCCACCTTGGGCTCCAGGTTATGCGTGGCCAAACCTCTACCTCTTGGCCATTGAAAGTATCAATTACAGGGTCAGCTATCTATGCACCAGCCTGGAAAAGTGGAATGTTGAGCTTGTTAAGCTGGAGGACAAACAATTTCCTATCCAAAAAGAATATTGCTAAAGTGATCACCTTTCTTAAAATATGGCTGTTTGCCCTGTAAATTGCCATCTCTCCTGAAGTTGCACTATGGTAAGGATTACATTTTGGAATCTGCAGAATGCATATTAGAAGATAGAAAACCACATGCGCAGTACAGTACTACACTAGAACCGAAAAGGGAAAAAGCAGTTGGTATAAAACTACAAATTGATGCATAACCTCTTAATGTCATCATATACAGATCAGGTATGTAGCTAGTATCTTAAGAAGTATGGATGAAATGCAATTTTCAACGTATCACAAACAAGTGCAAGTTGAATCTGACAACTGGCCTATTGATTTGTAGGAACAACTTTTAACCTGAATCATAATTCATTGACGCCGGCATAAATTCAGAGCAAAGCCAGTTCTCACCATGCGTAACTTCATATGCAAGCATAAATATTTAATTATAATGATATAAATTTCCAGTCTCGAAGGGGAGTGAAATCATACTTTAGCAGCATCTTCAGGATTATTCTTTACAGGAGCATAAGCAAGCCATGTATCCATCACCTATCATTCAAGGAAAGAACAGCAAAGTGAGAACAGACAGATTATTATTCTCACTCAATATGAACTTTGCAGTCCCCTACCGTAAATCCAACTTTTGCTTAGGGAGGTAGTTTTTTGGATTGTCCTGCATCATGCACTCAAGACGAGTGGATGATTTAAATGCTGTCTTGGTAGAATCAGTATACCTAAATTGAAAAAATGACGACAGATTGGGGTTAAAAATTTGAAAAGTATATTAGGAACTTATTCACAAAACCTTGAAGTTCCCTGACTTGTATCTAAAAAAATTCAAAACAAGATTTATCTACTCCGTTAATAGTTGACTATAAGAGTATTTGCAGTGCAAACTTGTTCCGAAGTTTACTTTGTCAGTGCACTAGCCCAGAGTACCTTAATGGTACTATAGGAATACCTTGTCGCATAGTAACTAAGAACAATTTCCATGAACTATCGACAACTGGTGATACCACTGGGAAGATAAGATGATTTTCAGCACATTGATTGGAGCTGACTAGCTGACATTAGTGAGGGAAATAATTTCTCAACAAATGTAGCAGTAGTATGAAGTGAAAATGGAAAAGAAGTGTGCACAAAGAAATCAGAGGCATACAAACAAGAGAGAAATTTTGCTTCCTTAAAAACCCACTGTTTTTTTCTTTTTTGACCAAACCGTAAAAACCCACTATTGGAATAAAATGGCAGTCAGAAGCAGTGTGCAATAGTTTCACTGGAGTAAATAGGCAGAAGAATTACTTAGGGTTTACAAATTCAGAAATGGCACCATGTGTTTTCTTGATCTCCTCCATATATGGTCCAATCTCCAGTATCAACTGCAGAAGTGTAACACACAGAGTCAGTAGAACAAAAATCAGTGGTCCCAACAAAATATGCATGGCTAACAGAAAAGTGTTGTTTATTTCTAATCAATATGCACATTGACAAGTAAATGTATTTATCAGAAAAGAATATTTGATCAACATCTCATGTTAAGCACCATGTTTTTAGAATGTCTTGAAACTTTCAAGTCGGGGTTTGGATGATCAGTTAGCAGAAATTACCTGGTTTATATTTCCAGGGTATGGAGAGTAGCCTGTTTCACAATTTGCATCTCCATCAGGATATCCGGTTGCACGAAGGAGTGGATCAGCTGATTGTACTCGACATTGATGACCATTGTTCTACCTATGCATAAGAATAGTTCTATGTCAAAATTTTGACAAATGCAAAACATCGATATAAGTGGAAAAAGAAAGTGAAAAAAAAACATTGTTTTGTTAACTTTGATGTGCTTAGATGCCACTATGGATCAATCAATTAAAATTTTTCTATTTACGATGTTGATCCCAGAACGATGAATCCACTGTTTAAGCCATGAGTAGGTGGTAGAAAATTTACCATCGACATGAGTAAGTTTTGTTATTCCTCCAATGGCTTCTTTTGCCTTCAGTGGAACTGCAAGAGAATTAACATTATAGCCTTTGGTGGCGCTGACACCTAATGCTGATGGTATTGCCTACAACACAGTGGGAAGATCTATGTCAATTTAACAGATACCACATGCCAACTCATTCCAACATTTGTCTAAAAAACAAGTTCTCAATTATAAGACAGTAGGGAAGCGAGTACAAACATTGAAGAGCAATCCATTTGTCCTGGAAAAAGAGAACCCATTTCCGCCCTGTACTCTGCCTACAAAAAAAGTAATAGTATAAAACACACAAGATCGACATGTATTGATTTGAACTTAGCATAATTATTTTAGCAATTTAATTCATGTAGATTACTTCTAATCTCAAACTGGCAAAAAGTGACTAACTGAGAATGTTGAATTAACGAGTATACCATTGCTCAAGCAAGCCGCTTGAATAAAGAAGAGCGTGGACATCTCCATGCCCATGTGGCTTTGTCTATCAAATCACAAAAATGAAATTACGAAACGTCCAGGAAAAGAAAAGAAAAGGTAACAATAGGTGACATGTTTAAATCTTTTTCTAGAGATACTCGTATCAAAATTAGCAACCTGGATTTTGTACTTGTCATTTGGGTCTAATGCAAGCCTTGCATCATTATCAGCTAAACATGCCACTTTTTCCTGAGAAAATAATAAGCATAAGCATTAAGTACCAAAACTTGATGCTGTAGCTGTAACACAACCAGACACATGCTGATTGTAAAATATTATGAACCACACACATTATGACATTAATATAAAAAATTGTGACATATCTGAGAGTTTTTTTATAAGAACAGTAAAATCACTCCTTATGAAAATGGAGTTGTTATATATGTAGTCCTCACTTGCCTGAAGGTGGTACTTTGTTGCTTGGTCAGGCTAATATAAAGCAAGTCCACCTTGATGGCCACATTACACAACTACACAAATTACACATGAAGGCGCAAAAAATACTTCCCATAGGATTAAAGCATTCTTAGGGTGTTAAAATTTTTCATGCCAACTCTTATAATCTGAACCCTTATAATCTGCCTAGCAAGCATTTGGTTGGCCATACAATATTGACGGTGGCGCTAATATGCACACAACGCTCGAAATAGTAGTCTGAGCGCCATACCACGCTCCCTCCGTTCTTTTTTTACCACACCACCTTCCCTTCATCCGGTTTTTTCAGTTTTTACCATTTCACCTTCCTTTTTCTTTTTTTCCCTTTCCATCTAGCGCTCCCTCCGTCCGTTTTTTTACCACCCCACCTTCCCTTCGTCCGGGTTTTTCATTTTTTACCATTCCACCTTCCTTTTTCTTTTTTTCTCTTTTCATCTCATCCGTGCTTCATTAAAGGGCCCGATAAAATATTAACCATCCATATTTTTCTGTTTTCTCGTTCCTTCTCCCCAGTTTTTTTTGTTTTCTTGTTCTAGTAAAATATTTACCATCTTGTTTTTCTCTAGAGTTTTTCGTTTTTCTCCCCACGCTCCCACCTCCCCACGTTTCGAAAGTAACAAACTTACTCTATGGAGTTGTTCGTTTGATCCCACCTCTGCACCTTCAAAATTAACAAATTTACTCACGTAAATGCCTCCACATCATTTGGTACCGTTCCTAGATGGCCGTAAAAAAAGTTATTACCAGCTTACAACGCTAATATTTTTTTCACCCGTGTTGTCAATATTGTTTAGATTTCGGAGTCTGCGAGTAAAACAATTACCACCTTCTTCTCAATATAGCTCATGTTCTCCTAGCCACCATGTAATTATATATTTACTAATGTGTTCAATACACAATATAGGAGTAAAAATTGTACTTATTTTCACAGAGTATTGTTGCACTGAATCACAATGGTCGTACGAATGAAGAATTTACAGGCTCAATCACACACGAGTGATAAAATTACTCATAGGTGAATCAAAATACAAAAGAAAAAAAAGGGTCCAACAAAAATCCATCATGAAGCTGGGATCCTGGTGGCTTTGCTGGATCTTTTGACAGGGATGGAGCGGCAGTCGGCGATGAAATCATGGAAGGATGCAATGGCGTGGTCCAGAGATGAGCTCGGCGATGCACGGTAGCAGCCATCCATCATCTAGCAAGCAGAAAAAAAAGCAAAAAGTATTAATTCTCGTTCATGTTATAGAGACGACGAGCAAAATAAAAACAACAAACAACCTGTCACGCCCCAAACTAGCCCCGAGCGGAGGCCAGTATAAGGCGATCCAAATTAACCTGTATGCCGGTACCAGTCCCAGAAAATAGCGCTGGTACAACAGGAAGACAGAATACCACAACAACAGCGGTCTCTTTATTAAGAGTAGGATTACAACCAAGGTTGGAACTACGGACAAAACCCGAGTTCACAACAACATTAAAAAAGGCGGAAGCGGAAAGCGGAGACTAGCCCTAAGCCACAAGCAAAGCCTTGGGGAAAGGCCGAAACCCTACTACTGCTCGAAGTCTGCTTGCTCCTGGAAGAACTCTTCATCAGCAGGGTCCACCTCTTCGTCTTCGAGAACTGAGGAGGGGTTTAATTATATAGAGCAAGGGTGAGTACGGAAGTACTCAGCAAGTCAGGGGAAATTAAGTGTTTAATGCAAGCTTCAAGGGAAAGCCAGTTGTTTTTCACAATTGATTTTAGTTTAAGAAGTTCTGAAACGTCTAAGTAAGTGCTTCTCAACGGCGCGGACGAGAAAGTGCGTCTCATCCGGCCGGAGCAGTGAGAATGTATCGATTGATTCTTGTCGGCACGAGAGGCTCCCTGCCAATCGTTCACCGACCCCGGCTGCTCCAACAGCCACAACTCACACACGTCGGTACGAGAGGCTCCCTGCTAATCGTCACCGACTCCGGCTGCTCCAACAACCACAAGTCAACACATCGGTACGAGAGGCTCCCTGCCAATCGTCACCAACTCCGGCTGCTTCAACAGCCTTAAACCAAGCACAGAAGGGGAAACCTCACACCAACAGCAGTTCACAAGGTGTTCAATAAAACTACGCTAAGGAATCACCTCACATCCGCCCATGACTGTGGGCACGGCTGTTCGAACAGTTGTTAACCTCTGCAGAGGGGGTACACTTTACCCACACGACGTTACTAACCCCGAATCATCCAGCCCGCGACTCTCGGTCACGTCTGGCGACCTTGAGGCTTTCACGACAAGGCATTTCGAAAGCCGACTCAGGGTCATCTTATGCCAACGGGAGGGGTCCCACGGACCAACACCAGGTTAGGTCCCAGACCATAATGTGCCAGGAAGCCCAGGGGTCCTCCCCGACACCACCCCGGCGAATCCACTTGTCCCTTGGCATCAAGATTTCCCTGGCCTAGCTAATTACTCAGCCAGGGGCGTCCCATATCACCCATGTGGTCGTACTTGACATATACTCGGATGTAATTCCCAAGTAATCGGTCCTTAGAGCGAGAACGGGTAGACCGTACCTCCAGTACGTCTCCCGTACCGCGAGTTTTAGAAACTCACTTTATTTTCAAGGCACCGACCCAAGTGTCGGGTTTTCCAAGCATTTTGTAAACTCAAGTTTTACCCAGGTGATCATTTTAAATTTTGAGGGGAGTCTCGATATTCGTACGCGAGGTGAGAATACCGAGACTCCACCTGAGGGGTGACAAGGGTGTTAGGGTATTCAAATATCAAGGAAGGTGAATGCAGCAAATGGGTAGGGCCTGCCGGTTGTATTGCAACCCGAGGCCAAGTGCCAAGTGTAACCTAAGTAATGCATAGTTTGCGGAATCAAAATACTTAATTTAAATTATGGGTTCAATTGATCAAAGGTGACTTGCCTTGCTCGAGATCTTGAGCTTCTTCCTCGAAATCCGCGCACTGCTGGTCTTCGGGCTCCGAGACTACACGCGAAACGAGACGACTCAACAAAACGATAAAAGGAAACCCTATTAAAGACCACTAAGCGTGCCATTGGATAGATCTCGATTTTTGAGGAATTTTGGAAGTGGAACGGGGTTAAACGGACGAATGGTTGAAAAGATATGAATTTCCGAAGATTAAAGGATTTCCTGAAATAAGAAAAGAAATTATTAATTCCCTGGAAAAAGAAAAGGAGGGATGTGAATCGGACTTTTATTGTAGGTGGCTTGGCGCGGCCCAAGGGAAAGGAATGGGCGCGGCCGATCGGATGGGCCGATGCCCGAGTGGAATGGTCCACGGCCGAGTGGCGCGGCCTGGTCCGGCCTCCCGAGTGACTCGGGGCCGACTGGGCCAGGCGGAGATGGGCCGAGTGGCTGCGCGGCCCAAGTGGCCGGTCGTAGTGGCGCGGCTCGGCCGACGTGAGAGGGAGGCCGTTGGGCCAAGGGGGAGCGAGGCCGATGGGCCGGGGCAGGCCGCGGCCTACGCGGACGGCCGATCCGGTGGACCGTGCCCGCCGCGCGGCGCTAGGGCGGGGCCCGCCCGTCGGCGGCGCAGTCTACGCGAACCGAGCGCACGGAGGGGAAAGAGGGAGTGCGCCGGCTGGCGCTCGCGTGGCGCCTGTGTGGCGGCACGTAGGCAGGCCGGGCGAAAAAGGGGAGAAGGCGCCGGGCGACGGTGGCGACGGCGGAGGGGTTCGGGCGGTGCGGTGCGAGGCTGGCGACGGGGAGTGGCGCCGGAGCAAGAGGGGAGAGAGAGGAATCGAGCCGTCGGCTCGGATCGGGCCGCGGGGGAGCGATGGCGGCTGGTGACGGCGCGGTGCGACGGCGGCCACGGCGGTTCGGGGAGAGGGCGGAGGAGAAGGCGACGACCACGGCGGTGGCCGGAGGGGGAGTCCTATGGGCTACCTAGCTCCTAGACCGGGGGAGAAAGAGGAGATGGAAGGGGGGGGAAAAGAAATTACCGCGGCGGGAGGAGCTCGCCGGGGACGGGGGTGACGGCGCGGGGCGGCGGTGTGGCGCGGTCCCGGGCCGGGGAAGAAGAGGGCGCCGGGTTCCACTCCTCGCGGCGGCGGGCAGCAAGAGGGGTGGTGGCGCGGCGTGGCGGGACGACGGAGCGGTGGCGGCAGCGGGGAGGGGCGAGCTCGGGGAGGCGGTGATGGCGGCCGGGAGAGGGGATTTTGAAGGGGGCGCTAGGTCGGTTTGGGGGGGGGGTCGGATAGGCGGTGCGAGGGCGCGGAGAGGGGACCGGCGCACTCCAGCGCTAGCGGCCAAGCGCGGCAGCGGTGACGCCGGCCGGTCGGGAAAAAAGGGAAAAAAGGGGGAAAAGGAGGCTTGCCTCCTAGCCGATTCGGGTAAGGGCGTGTGTGCGGGGAGAGAGAGAGAGGGAGGCGCGTGCTCGGCGCCTTGGCGGCACGCGCGCGCAGCGCAGCGGCGGGGCTGAACGGGGGCAGCACGGAACGGCGCCGGCGGGGGCCGTTGGGGAAGAGGGAGAAAGAGAGAGAAAAAGGAGGCCGAAGGGGGAAAAGGTGGCCGCGCGGGCGGCTGGGCCGAGGGGGGAATGACTTGGGCCGAAAGGGGACCGGCCCGAGGGGGAGAGGGAAAAGGCCGGGAAGAAATTGGCCCGAGAGCAGAGGGAGGTAAAGTGGACTTTACCAGAGAAAAAGAAAGAGGGAGTTTGAGGGCTCAGATTCGGAATCCGATTTCGTGGTTTTCTCCGGGATTGAACTGAGAGGGGAAACACGAGACCTTGGCACACGACAAGACTCAACCGAAGAGCAAACTTTCGCAAATAGGGTTTTTAGCAGATTAGTTTTCCCGCTAACGCCGCGACAAAACGGGTGTTACACAACCTCCGTCACCGGCTGACTCCACCCTGTCCTCTGCGACCAGCCACATAGAGGACGATGTGCAAATGTAGAACTTGTGTAGCACATCAATTCAGATCATTGCATGTTAATTTGATTTTCAAAAAGAGATTGGGGTTTCATGCGTGAAGGTGAAGCAAAGTATGCAGATGCAAATTTGATGCAAACTGGAGTGTCATTTCCTTAGTCCTTACTTGCTTGTTCTGTCAATGTCACCGATGTGATAGACGACGTGGAGCAGCCGCCGGTTGTCACTCTTGCCCCAGGTGAACACCTCCTCCTTGCTGGAGAAGGCGCTGCATGGCGTCCGGCGGCGAGGCCCGGAGCTTGGCCGCGGCCTTTGCGCTCGATCTGTCTCGGCCTCACCGGTTCAGGCTGCAGCACTGCAATGCAGTCCATCCAAGCTAGAAATGTACAGTGACAAACTGAGATGAGCTCACCTGCGGCGGCGGTGGAGAGGAGCTCGCCGCCGCCACCAGGAGAGGGGGAGGAAGGCGCGTCCGTGCATGAGGGGGCTGATGAAGACGATGCCGACGGCTGGTTCTCCCGTCTTCACTATGCGCACAGGATCGACGGGGGAGCACATGACGAGGTCGAGGGTGGGAAGCCCGCCGTCAGAAACCCTTCCACGGTTCCGCCAACCGCCACCTGCCATCACCGATTGCCTCAGATCCCAAAAAAAACGAGGGGGATGGAAGAATGACAGGAACAGATGTTGCCTTCATTGGTCGACGATGCTGCAGTCCCATCGCCGGTCGATGCCGCCGTCGTGCAGTCCAGATCCAGTGGCTGGGGGACCTGTCGTCTCTTTCGATATGGACCGATGAGGGCGCCCCTTGTCTCCTCCTAGCCCCAGGCCCCGGGGTGTCGCCTCCTTCATCCACAAGCCGCCACCGTCGCCGGGATACATCGACCCAGAGTCGGAGGCAGGCGATGACGTCGATTGCCCCAGATCCGGAGTAAAAGGAGTGGGAATGGGGGTGTGGTTAGGTTATGATCTGACGGGTATATATAATCGGGTCATTAGTACGGTAAAAAAATTACCGCCATTATTGTGGGGCGATGTTTGGACCAAGAGAGAGGGTTTGGGGGATTGTGAGGGACGATTGGATTACTAGTAAACGCGTTGCACTTGTAGTTATAAGCCTACAACATCGATCATATTAGGTTAATTGTTCTACAATATGTTTGTCTTGTTTTACACAGTTACCTATTAATTTATTATTTATTTATCTATTATATATTAAAAGTTCATTAAATATTCTACAAACGTTTCTAAACCGACACATGACACTTTTTTTTATCCTCTCCCTTTCTCGCTCATGCATTGGCTCGGCATGCACGCCTCTCCCCTCACAGCTCACGCACATACGTGCACCATTTGCTCTGCTCTTTTTTCTTCTCTACTAAGTAGGAGTACATCGTGATAAGGTCTATAGCATAATATATTTTAACAAATTTTAAAGTGCAGTACTTACTCCGTCGTCCACCTCCTTCTCCCTGGCTCGCTCAGTCCCTCATTCACACCTCTTCTCTTCCTCCTATTTTCTCCCCTATTTTCATTACTTTAGTTTGAAAGCAAAATTTATATTAAAATTAAATTTAAGCAACTATAGCATCTGAATCATACTTCACTAATATTTCAACTTTCATATCAGTTTTAGATTACATTTTTTACTTTTTCGTCCCATTCAAATAATTATAAAAAATATGAAAAAATAATGATATAGCCTTTTATTACCGTACATAATTTCACAGTAATTAGATTGGATCTACAAACAATGATAAAAGTAAAATAATCATAATGTTGCAAAGAATTACTCCCCATTTCATATTATAATAAGTCAAAATAACATTATTAAATTCATCTACAAAATTACTTCTATGTATTCAAAATTTTAATATCTACTATGAAATTGTAGGAAAAAACAAGTAGAAAAGTATGGATCTTAATCAATCAATAAGGTTTTTATGCTATTTTTAATTAATAAATTAATAGTAACTTAAACACATTAAACCGCTAAAAAAATTTTATAATTATATCTGCACGTATTCTCTCCCCTATGATTTACTTGCATTCAATTACTTTCCTAATTTTTAATGGACAAATTAATATAAAAACAATCAATAATTAGAAAACTAAATGATTATAAATTCTTAAGTTATATCTGATTTTTTGTTTGTTTAAACTATTATTTTATTTATATGTAATAAATAATTCAATATCCTTATTACCTATATTTCACTTACAAAGAAAAGCACGTCATTTGAACATAGACCCTGTCCTTTGCATGACAACGAAATGTAAAAAAGAATAAAACATTATAAAAATTGACAACAAGTATTATTCCATCATAAATGACTGTGCATCCTCTATGGTGCTCTTAAGTCATCGCGTGTTATGTGTTAAATTTTTTTTAAAAAATCTTACAAAGATTGAGGAAAAACATTTGACCATAAGTTTCCACTTAATCGGTAAATCCATTATTTTGAACCATTATGTTTGTCTTCAGAAAAATCTTAAATCTTAAACCACCATATGTTATGTCTTAAAAATTAGAAAAAATCATACAAATTACAAGAAAAAGAAAAGAAACATTGGACCATGGGTTTTTCATACAAATCATTAAGGAATAGGAAAAACATAATCCCCTAAACCTCAACCCCCCTCCCTCACATGCGCATAGCACAACAATGCCCGCCTCTCTCTCCAGTTGGTTCAGGTTCCCCAATCTCCCCTCCTCACCCCTAACAACTATCAAACTAAAAGAGTAATAATCAATAAATGTTAAAACAAGCATAGTTTTGAAGCTACACATTTGATTTCTAATCTAACTATTGCTCTATTCATAATTAAACCAACAATTTAAGATCCATATTGCCTATATTTTGAACTTGAAATAAGACTTGTATAAAATAAATAGAAAATGTCAATAGGGACTAAATTGAACCAGTGGGAGAAAATCAAATAAATTTGTCAAATAAAAAGTTATATTTGTTACTACTACCACTGCCCCAAAATAATTGTAATTCTAGGTTGTTTAGCATATATTAAGGTTTGAGAAGAAAAACTATGGTGCTTCTCATTAAATGGTGTATAGGTGAGAGTGGAAGGATGGTTGAGGGTAAAATAGGAAGAAATTTGAATAAAAAGTGATTTATGGGACAATTAGTACTCTAGAGTGACAACTATTTTGGAGAAATTTTGAATCCTAAAAATACAATTATTTTGAGATGGAGGTAGTATTAAATTTAAATTTTACGACTCATGGTGACTAGATTCCTTTTTTTAAAACAAAAGACACTATAGATCACACATATTATAGGGAAGCGAGATCTACGACATTATATTTTCTCTCTCTTTATTAAATCAAATGTATGTATGTAACAAATTGCAACAATGTAAACTAATTGGAAGGAAGGCTAACTTGATGAAACATAAATAAAACATATTTATTAGCAATAATAGTTCTTCAGGATTTGTTAGAAAAAGAGCACACAAATATTGGATAAAAATTACCTTACTTTTAATTACACGTAATTTGTTAGACATGTTTTTCAAACAAACTAAGTCTACCTCCTTTCTAGATGATAAAAAAGATTATAGATAATTGTTTATAGGGACAAATTAAATATTATATAGTTGAAAGCATTATCTAACCAATGGCAATGAAGAAAATTGATAGAGAAATAATACTTCAGAAGTATATCATGTGTCATCCAGTTGATATTCCGTACTTATAAGTTTCTCAAACACAACCTACTATACATGCCCGTAGGAATGCACGGGCTATCTTCCTAGTTACATCTAAAATCTAATCACTATCAGTTAGTGCCCCTTTGACAAGTGAGAAGATTGTAATGCCATAGTGCATGGATTTTCTCTCTCAAACCCTCATTGTCTCTTTATCTTCATGCAACCATGCCTCTCTTTCCATGAATTGATGGCACCTTCCTCTTCCCACACATGTCAATAACCTCCCCACCTGCATCAATGTCTTCTAGCTTCCTGTATGCTGGCAGCCACATTGCGCATTATCCACACTTCCTCACTTGCATTGAGCTCTATCTAGCGCTGAATTCAGGATATATAGTCGTTGGGTCTCTACTGTCACACCCCGATTTTTGATCGGGATTAAAAAATTGCCTAATAATACATTTTCCAGAAATTTAATAAAAATTTAAAGCAATTTAAACAAGTGAAATTGTGAGGGAAATTAAATTTTCCATTAAAAATTATGGTCGAAAATATTTTTGTAATATTCCCTGTGCCCTAAAGTACTCTCCAAAATTTTTCGTGAATTTTTGGAGCTAAAGAAATAATTTTAGAGTCACAAAGTTCATTTAACTGATTAAATTAATGGAAAAAGAATTAAAATTCTTCTTTTTGTTTTGGGCCGTTCCCAGCCCAAAACTTTGCCCCTCGCCTGCATGGCCCGCACGCTCCTCCCCTCCCTTCCCAGGCCGGCCCAAGGTCGCCCGAGCTGCCCGCCGCTTCCTCCCTCATCTCCCAGGTCGGTCCGAGGCCGCGGCCCGAGCCGCCCGAAGTCCGGGCTGCCTCCCTCTCTCCCCGGGCCGCTGACCGGTGGGGCCGGCGCATGAGTCGTCTCCGACTCGGCCGGCTGCCGCGCCCGCGCCGCCTGATTCCTCCGGCGAGGAATCCGCCCGCATCGGCCAAACCCTAGCCCGGGCCCCCTTATATTTTCCCCTCCCCGTGACCTCTTCTCTCGTTTCCCCAAGCGCCGCCACCTCTCCCGAACCCTAGCGTGCCGCCGCCGTCGCCCCCTTCACCTCCGGTGAGCGCCGTCGCCGCCTCCTCTCTCTCCCTCCTCCCTCGGCGCCGCCGTGTGCGTCGCTCGCTCACCGCGCCGCCCCCGNGCACCTCCGCCCCGCCGTCCACCGCCGGTGCCACCGTTTCCTGCGAGTCCGAACCACCGCCTCCTCCGGTCGGCCGTGGTCGCCATTGCTGCGCGGTGAGGATCCCCGTCCCCTCTCTCTTCCTCTACTCCCTCCGCCACCCTTCGCGTCGCCGCTGCTCGCCACCGACGACCATAGGGCCGCGCACCAGCGCGCGCGCCACCGTCGCCGGCCGGTAGCCTCGCCGCCTCCCTGTGCCCGGTCGAACCAGGCCGTATCCAGTCGGACCGGCCTAGAGGCCGCCCCCCTTTTCTCAGGCCGGCCCATCACCCCGCTTGGCCCGTTGGCGCATCTTCTTGCGAAAGTCCAATCTTGGTCCCTCGTTGCCCTTCTTCCCTTTTCGGCTCGTCGGCCCATTCCCGCGAACAAGTCTGGCCTACCTCCCTCCCTCCCTATTCCGTTGGGCCGCCGACCCGATTGGCGCCACCTTCGCGAGGAGTCCAATTCTTGTCCTTCCTTTCCCCTTTGGGCCATCGGCCCATTAGCCCTATTCCTCACCAAAGTTTACATTGGCTCCCTCGGCCCATTTTCCCTTCTCCTCGCAAAAAGCCCATTTTGCATCCCTCTCAGCCCAATTTTTCCCCTTTCCCCTGCAAAGTCCATTTTACCTCCTTTTCCTCTCCGGTTCGCTGACACTTGTGTCGCCGACGCGTGGGCCCCTTTTGTCTGGCCCGATCCTCACCCAGACCACGTGGCCGCCCGCGGCTTCGCCATGTTGGCGTCCACGTCGGCGCTACCTCCTCCCTTCCGTCCGCCGTGGCCGCCACGTCAGCGCCGCGTGGTGCGTCCGCACCTGTGCGTGCGTGGACTTGGTTCCCCGTGGACCGGCCGCCCTTTGACCCGTTGACACGTGGGACCCGTCATTCCGGCACCGATTCCCTTTGATGATGTCAGCGTAGTCCTTTCCTTTGTAAAATTAATTAATAATTGCGCAATAAATCGGTTTAATTTCCAGAAATTCATTTAAATGGCTCAAAACTTCTAAAATTCATATCTAATTCATACGAACTCCAAATTGAGCCATTCAACTTGCAAAGTTCATCTAAAATTGAGCTCTACATGTTTGTTTACTTTTTATGTACTATTTACTTGGTTTTTATTAGAGTTTTTTCTCATTTTGCGTGCCAGCGTGTAGATTCCACCGTTTCGGAAGTTCGCGCTCGCGAGGAAAAGAGTCCGGAAGATTGTTTGAAGAAGCAAGGCAAGTCACACATTCCCCTTGAGAATGTTGTACCCATTTTACGAAATTTTTTACGTTTGCAAATAAAGTGCATGTTTTGCTAATTACATGGGAATAAGGTTTACCTATCCGTCCGCTTGTGCCATGTTTACTTGTTAAACCGTCCTTTGTTAATTGTGGGTGATAATTTGACTAGCGTAAGTCACTTATGTTGACTTTGCTAGAATTATATATGCTTAGCCATGCTTAAGTACCACTAGCTCATTTAATAGGATAATTACACTGTTCACATTAGCTTCTAACGAGCGGTTCGCTCGAGGTACCCGACCATGTTTTATTGATCGTAATTATCCAACTAAAATATGACCTAATGGTGGGCTGTGGGTGCATGGTTTTGCTGGTCGCACCCATGGCAATTAAGGACCGATTCATGGGAAATCCTGAAAGACTAACAGTGCTTACCACAAGCAAGAATGGGCAACTGCTGGACTCGTAGTATAGCTCCTCCCTAGTTGACGCTCCCTGGCAAGGGTGGGCATGATGGAGTTGGGTCGGCCGGGGATATACTGGTTGATCGACTGCCGGATTCACCGCGGCACGAGGGGGGGCTGCTCGCTGCTGGTAAAGGAGCGGGGGCGAAACTTGCGGTGTGGTGTGCTTGGTTAGGAGGAGTTATGCGAAAGGTCTTGTCATGATTTCCCCCTTTGCAGTATCGTGGCGATACTTCGGGGCATGGTAACATGTGTGGAATCGTGTCTTGTGGGTACAGTTGCGCACCTCTGATCAGAGTGCAACTATTCGAATAGCCGTGCCCGCGGTTATGGGCGATCAACCAGATTCACCGTGATTAGTCCCACATGCTTAATTAATTTGACTTAATGAACTGGTGTAGTTCAGGTGGAATGGTTGGGCCTGTTCAACGTGGTTGTAGCGTTGTTCAGTGAAGATTTAATCCTGTCATAATTAAACAACTGTTTACTATTTTAAAATATAAAGATTTGCAACCGTTTTTAGCAAATAGCCACAAGCCTCCCTCTGTCTCCCCTTTGCACGTTTGCATCTTTGGTGTGGCTTGTTGAGTACGGTGGTTGTACTCAATCTTGCTATTTTTCCCCTTTTCCAGAAGTTTAGTATTTCTGAGTTGAAGATAAAGTTAGAGGACCAAGGCTCAAACCCCAGTTCAGTTCGCCTGTGGAGTGGAGTTGAAGCCCCGCTAGGATCGCCTCTTTCCGCTGCTGTTTTCTTTTCGGTGTGAGGACAAAGTGCCTCCGTTGTAAGTATTTATCGCTTTACTTACGTTTGGGTCTGTTTATTGATTTGTCGTTTTGTGTACCCTGGTTGATGCCTAGACAAGGACTTAATACACAAAATGGTCTGGAAATTTGGGAAAATTTCCGGGCGTGACATCTACTAACTATTAACTGATACTAATATGAATAAGGTTTTCGTAGGCGGCTAAAACATGTTTTTAGAGGCGGCTGGTCGCACCGACTGTGACTAAAACCATACCATTTCATAGACTGCCTGTGGAAACATATTTTCGCAGGTGACCAGGTTACACCAACCGCCTATGAAAATGAATCTTCACATGCACTGCTCTAAAACCGGATGGAATTGTCACAGACGGCCGCCAGAAAAAAAACTCATTTTATAGTAGTGTGACTAGCTTATAATGATGTAAGACTGTGCATTAGATGGAACAAAATTATGCTTTAATCCTCCTCCTTGCTCATGACCATGTAACTGAAGTATGAAGAAATGAGAAGCCAAAAGTTTGTAAATCCTTGCAATGAGTGGAGCAGAATTAGAACCCTAGCTAACTTCCTAAAATCTCAGATTTGAGAAACCAGCTGACTACAGCCAAATTCTGATGATAACAATCAAGAAGTTGCTTGCTCACCTCAAAGTCAAACTAATGGATATCCACATGGAGAACAATGAAACACGCAGATCGATCACCCGGCAGCATACACACATATGCACACTCCTACATGCTTAGAGGAGAGTTTAGTTTCGATCTCAAAGCAATTAAGCAAGCAAAGCACGCAGAACGTACGACAAAGTACCTCGGGCCTGTTCTTGACTGATCTCACATGCACGATCAATTAACTATACACTATACTAGTATGTGCTAATGAATTACATTGCTAATTAGTACTTATGATCAACATAAGCAAGTTGATTGAACTAGCTTGCTTTGGATCGATGCAACTTCTGAGATTTGACAAATGTTGCTGGCGATCTGCTCAGTACTGTCGGTACTGTCATAAAGTTCAGAATGGAACACCAGTATTCAGTAGCACTCGGTAAATTCGAAACATTAGCACTGCATGAAGGCGATCGATTTGAAGCAGTCAAATTCTGATCAAACAGTAATTTAAAGAGATCTATATGCCAAGATATGCGACGGCAGCAATATGTTTTTCTTTTTTGCTAAAGGAAGTAGTTAAATTAAGCAGAGATCTCAAGCGCCTCTCTTTTGCTACGGTAAAACTAAGCAGAGACGATCTGTAATTTCAGTTTCTTTTTGTTCCAAGTGTTACCTCGATCTACACTAATTAGTCAGTCCACAATTACTGCACTTTGTATTAAAACGATCGTGTCAGCGTGTCTCTGCACTCATCCCAATCTCCGCGTACATCGTGTTCTTGCTTGTATCCTGTATGGTCGATCCAATTGTCGGATTACCACTTATCATGGCGTATGAATGCGTCAAAGTCAGCTGCTGCCATGGATCGACAGCTTCGAGGTCGCCTCTGCAATGTCAATTTCTCTCTTGATATAATTATATTCATCAGTAGATGCTTGGGCTGATTTGCATAAGTCAAGTCAATTAAAGAGTTAGTAATTCTGCTAGGTATATATAGCAGCGTGAGTCATGGAGTGTAATGGAGTTGGTGGTTTGTTTACTATATTTTCCTGCTGTATTCAATAAATGATCTTTCATACACGATCTCGATCTCAATATGCACACATGGCTAGCGTAATCATGCTGATGTATGCATTCTTAACAAAAAGAAGAACAACGTTATATTTTGGAGCTGTACGAAGGTCTTTCAATTTACATTTTCAGTTATATATATGAAGGATGTTTAGAAATACTTGTTCAATCTAAACATTTTTAAGAACATATGAGTGCTAATGGTCTATATTTTGAATCCAAGTGATTTCATGGTCGTTGAGAAGTTATTGGGGAGGTGTGTTCTATATATTATTTTCAGTCTTACATTAATTTGTTGTACCTAGCTAGTATCATAGTAACAAATGAAGAGGTAACAAAACTACAGTAGAAATATGGACATGCATCTCTGTACCTCTTTAAGGACTACAAAAGAAATCTCTCTAAGTTGCATTTCACATGGCTCATTCTATGAAACATGGTAAGTACGTAACAGTTACCTTCATCTCAGAAAAAATCAACTTCTAAGGCGAATCTAGGCAAGTGCTTGTTTGGATTCATCCCTAGTAGTTGATTCTTTTTAGTACGGATTACATATCTAGATTGAATTATACATGAAAGTATAACCGTGTTAGATATATACATTTTTAACGCTCAGTTTAGATATATACATTTTTAACGATCAATATATATGGTCCACTGTAATCAGGACCCACCCTGACCAGATTGTGAAGATGTTGATCTCTCTGTATAACTTGGTTACTTATAGGCTGATGTCATTTTCTTTAGTAGTACAAGCCTTGAAAGCAAATATGGTGGCTCTTTTTAGCCTTATCTAAATAATATAATATAATAGAGTATATATATATAACAAACATAGGATATAGCAACATGAGTTGTTTCTGACAGAAGGATGTATATATAATGAGAGTTTTTACCGTCCTTGAGGGGATGCGGTACAAAATCCAGGCCATCAATCTCGCGTGATCTAATGGCTAGGATTGTTTTGTACCACGTGGTACCATGCCCCCCACGAGAGGAGGTACCAATGCGTGCTATGGGTGGGAGGGTTAAATTGTACTTTCGCATATACATTGTAGCTAATTCTATCAGTTTGTCTGCCGCAGATACAGACGCTCAACCAAAACTCTAGATTGCCACCGCAAACTGAGAAGAGTTGAGACTCCTCAAATCGGACCTGATGCTAGCTCGTCGCCGCGTTTGATGTCGATGCCTGACCAGCTGCCTGAAATCGGGCATAGATTTCGACGAAGAGGACGGCCACCATAGGTGCCAATGTCCATGGACTGCGAGAACACTGCTGATTTCCGTGGAGTTAAATTAAACGATACCAATGGCCATCATCGAGGCCGATACACAAGGACAGTGTGGATGCCACCGGCGCCCATGGAGTTCGATGATGTTGATGCCCAACATAGATGCATTCCAGATTCAACAAAACAAGCTAGTAGCGGCACAAACAAATCATAAGAACAAATTCAAGACACTGCAGGCCCTGATTGAGACATCGAGAAGACAAATCGTATGTATGCATGCAAAACACCTTCCTGCTGTGTCTCGTGCTATAGATGCCGGTGGTTGATTCCACCGTGGTGAAGGGATCAAAGCAAGGGGTTCAGGGCAGCGGACGGTTGGAAGGTGCGTCGAAGGGACTCGGGGAGTCATATAGGAGGCTGGTGATGTCGCGTCGCCATGGCCCACAAGCGAGGCACTATGGCAGCAGCGGCGCCGCCGCTGCCATGAGTTCGGAGAGGGAGAGAACGGCGGAAGGGGAATTGTGGCGAGGTGCTCTGCCAATGGCGCTGAGGAGCGGAATGGGGAATCACAGAGCCGAGATGGAGCGGGGAAAACTCTCAGCCCCATCGTGCCCCTACCCAATCAATGGTTAGATATAATTGGTACCTCTTGGTACCTGCTAACTGGTGGTACCTCTTCAAGGATGGTAAAAAAACTCATATATAATAGTTAGAGAGGATAGATATATTTATACGTTCGAGATTCTGAACATAATTGTACCAAAAAATAATACAATTGTGATTCTCGGGGTTATATAGATTACTTCCTCAACTGAACGAGATATTTGCTACAATTTGTTAAGCCCAGGGTGACACCTAATTACCTACAGAGGTTTGCTAACTCAAAAGGCCAAAGTGGCTCTACTAAGATAATAAGTAACAAGTGTTGCATATGGCCTCGTCAAGCACTATAAATACTACCTATGCAATCCATCACCCATCACCCAGAAGTACTCATCTATTCCTTCACTACTCACAATATTCTCACAATGGCAGGCACTAAGCTTGTAGCTCTTGGGTTCGTTGTTCTTTTGAGCATTGGACTAGCCAGTGCTGCAAGAGTAGAAAGATATTCTAGTTCCCAAGGTTCAGGCACAGGAGGTGGAGAGGGAGGAGGATATGTGAACGGTGGGGGAGCGGGGAAAGGAAGTGGGGCTGGGTCCGGTAGTAGCAACTATTATGGTGCTCATGCAAGTGGTGGAGGAGGAGGTGGAGGTGGTGGTTATAGCCAATACGGTGGATCAGGATCTGGTAGCGGATATGGCACGGGCTCAGGCTCTAGCCAGAACTCTCAAAATGGATATTATGGTTATGGCGGATCATCCAGTGCTGGCGGTGCTGGTGCTGGTGGTGGTGCCGGACAAGCCGGTGGTTACTGGCCATCCTACGGTCATGGGTCTGGTAGTGGTACTGGCTCAGGCTCTAGTGAGGCTACTAATAGCTGGAAGGGACAATATGCAAATGCAAATGCTGGTGGCAACGGTGGCGGTAACGGTCAAGGCCAATATGGTGGCAGCGGTGCTGGTGTAGGTTCCGGATCTGGGTTCGGTGATGCGAACCCTTAATTTCCTTCACAAAGGAAATTGGAAAATGGAGCCCAACTAGTGGTCATGTCTGACTGTCTGTGAAGTAGAATTTGTTTTAATTTATTAGTACTTGTTTTATGCATTATGCAGAAAGAAATAAAGGGCTCCATTGTTTCACTAATTTGGTAGCGTGCAACCATGAGAGATTTTGCTATTAAGTATGTGATGTGTCAGTTGACAAGATAGTTATGCTTCATGTCACTCTAATATTTATGGACACAACTCTGTAATGTGCTAGCTACATGCAGCTAGGAAAAGATTATGTCGTTGTTCTCTAGTTATAATTGTAGCTTCTATATGCTTGGAGAAGAAACGAATTTTTTTCAGCTTGGAGAAGAGACTATTTCGGTGATTGGAAATGGTACCAAAAAGTTATATTTTTCTACTATAATTTTTTATACCAACCAATAGACCAGTACATCTAGTTTAACCATTTATTTTCATACAGATGTAACCCATTCAGCATAGTTATTACTAGAAAGAAGTTGTTACAAGAAGCCACATCATCACTTATCTTTGATATCTTAGATGATATTTCAATAGTTTAGATTAGCCCATAGATTTTCTATTTCTAAAAAAGCTGGCATGAATCTTTTTTCTATTAGATTAATTATTTTGTTAGTTTTATATATTGCATTTTCGCAACCAACGTTGTGCAAGAACACATGGGGTGTTATCTTTTTCATCGAACACAGCCAAGTGCCTTACATAACCAAACACAACAAAAAAAACCACCTTACATGACTAAAGACAACAACCTTCCATAACCTTTAACGATCAAAACAACAACCTTATGCATCCTTGCACGTGAAAATATATAGTACAAATCACATATGTAGTGAAAACCTGAAAACTATCGTAGGATCCAAAAATAGACGTATGAGATTTGTCCACGTCACAATCAGTAAAACTTTTACTCTCGTATTTAACCATGAATACAAGTTTTACTAATGATGACGTGAACAGATCTCACACATCTATTTTGTAGATCCTACAGTAGTTTTCATATTTCTATACTACATATTTGTTTTGCACTACATATTTTCCCTCATTGCACGACCAGGAGGACGATCAAGCACGATCATAGCAACCAGTAGAAAAAGATTTGCACCACAAAAGCAATGACTAGACAAATTGGAAGGTGATAATATTCTGCACCCCAGAAATGCTGAGGAATTCGACGGTCACATCACACGACTACACAAATTAAACATGAAGCCCAAAAATACTATCCCACAGAATTCAAATGTTTTTGGGGTGTAGCTCTTATAATATGTCTAGCAGTTGTTTAGTTGGTTGCCATATAGAAATGGAAAAAGGAAATATACTCGAGATTAGGTCAGTTCTACATAGTATGCCCATTATTAGTTAGATAAAACCATTACTTATAAAATCTAATCATTGATCTCATGACAATCTAGGGCAAGTTCTGAATAGGGATACACTTGTAATAAAGCTCGCAGAGCCGACATACACATATCACTACCTCAGAACACCTCATCTCAATGCCAATTTATAAGGGCCATCATCGCCGGTTTTGAAACCGGCACAGATGGCCTCCAGTGCAGCCCCCGAATGGTCATGGAGATCATTATTAGTACCGGTTCTAGATAAAAACATGCACATTTAGCAGGTTCTCTAATAGTATATGTCACATGACACGGTTCCACCTCGCAGATTCAGAGAAGCAGTATGGCAAACTACTGGGCGCCTGTGGTTCTTGAATTTTCATATGCATATTGATGAATGTTCTGTGTGTGCTAATCGACTGCTAAAGTACTTGTCATCATAAATAAGTTTGTCGATAGCTAGCTTGCTTTGCCATGCAATTTTCGAGATTTAACAAGGATGGTGCCTAGTGCTAGAACGTGGTTTACAGTATCTGTTTGTTGCTTAAAGTTTAGAATGCAGTTTGTGCATTCAAGTGATCCACATATTGAAGCATTGGCACTGTACTAGGGCGATAAACTTGAGCATTATTATTAAAACGATCATGTCAGCGCGTCTCACTCATCCCAATCTCCGCATGCAGATCATGCAACCATATGCATTCATCGGCTGTGTCCTTTCTTGTATTCTGTGTGTGGTAGACTGCTCGGGTTGTCAGTTTAATTTGTCACTTAGGGCCCGTTTGGTAGGGCTCCGAATTCCATGATTCTGTGATTCTGGATTCTAATTCTCCTGAATCAGATACTGAAGAGAATCAGAATCAGTATGATTAGGCGTTTGGTTGTAGACATTAGTTTAGATTCTGAGAGAGAGTTCTTGTTGTGATTTTGTCTATAATACCCCTATTGTATGAAGATACTTGGTCATATATAGATGATAAATCATTCAGTTTCCCTCCCTACCAACTTCTTCCATAGGTTATAATCACTCTTCAGCTTGGCCCATTTATTTTTAAATTGGAGCTTTTGATACCTCAAGCCAGTCTTCTCTTCGAATTTTGCAATAACAAAATCATACCCCTTCTTGTTCAAATGGGTACCTGAGCGATTTCCATCCCTAACTTGCTCCAAGAACAATTCACATACTATCCTAGTGTTCTCATCGGTCCAATCAGCATTATCTACCCCAGACATATCAGATCTGAATAGCAAAATTACTTATGTAAACATCTATTTGTTTGCAACAATTACACAACAAAATTACTTCAATACATTCCACATGTACAAAATTAATACACACTTCAGATCTGACATATATCAAATTCACAATCATATACTTTGCAGTTCAACATGAAAAGGTCAACAAGAAAATGCTAGCATAAACAGCCTTCTGAACATTTTCGGAAGTTCCGAAAATTCCTTTCGGACAAATCCGAAAATTTCCAGAAGCAAACTTGGCTCGCAGACAATTTTCGGAAGTTCCGAAAATTCCTTTCGGACAAATCCGAAAATTTCCAGAAGGCTCGCAGACAATTTTCGGAAGTTCCGAAAAAGGACTATACCTTGTCTTTCGACGGGGAGGATGGCCGGCGACGGGGAGGATGGCCGGCGATGGGGAGGTTGGAGGCAGGGGAGAGGCGCCGACGAGGGGAGAGTCGCCGGCGAGGTTGGAGGCGGCCGGGGGAGAGGCTCCGGCGAGGTTGGAGAGACGCCGGCGACAGGGAGGATGGCCGGCGACGGGGAGGTTGGAGGCAGGGGAGAGGCGCCGACGAGGGGAGAGGCGGCGGCTAGGTTGGAGGCGGTCGGGGGAGAGGCGCCGGCGACAGGAGAGGCGCCCGCGACGGGGAGGATGGCCGGCGACGCACCACCTCAGATCTGGGCGCGCGGGGCAGGAAAACGGAGAGGTTGGAGGCGGGGGAGAGGCTGCTGACGTCGTGGCCAGCCGGAGGCTGGAGAGAGGCTGCCGGCGAGTCCCTTCCTTGGCCGGCGGCGCGACGCTCACCCTAGCCGCCTGCTTCAGGTGTCGGGAGGGAGGAGACGTGTTGGGAGAGGAGCCGGGTGAGGGCTGGGACGGATAGGGTTGTAAGGGGTATATCAGTGGCAGTGGTGGGTAATTTCTTGGGAAATCTAGGGGTACTTTTATATTTCGTTGGTTTGATTCTCGTGGGAAGCTGCAAAATGCGGGATTCTCCTCTCTAGTGTAAAAAAATAGAATCACTCTGAATGATTCTCCCAGAATCAGATGAAAAGTTTGCCCGTTTGGCTCGGCTCCACGCGATTCTACTCCGAATCATAGAGGAGAATCCCTACCAAACGGGGCCTTACTATACAAAACGGCGTTTGAATGTGTCAAAGTCAGCTGCGATTGGGATCGATCGAGTCGAGAGCCTCGAAGTCTCCTCTTTAATGTCAATTCTTCTAGCTGTAATTATATTCATTAGCAGTATAACCTTGATAGAGAAATCATCTTTAATACTAGTTAAAAACTCTCATTAATCCTGATTATAGCAATCATGATCAGCAAATCATGACTAAAGATCTCGATCTTTAGTACCAGTTCGGATGCATATCAAATCAAAAAAAATATGTGGGACATGTGATTCGAACTCAAGATTTTTCATCTCAGCTCTCACGCGTATTACCATCCCACCTACTCTACACATCTAACTTAAAAAGAGATTGTTTTTCTTCTGAACTAACTCTGAAGACATCTTTAGTACCAACCGGTACTAAAAATATATTTAGTATACGTTGGTGTTACCAACCGGCACTAAAATGCAACCTTAGTACCGGTTGATAACATCAACCAGGACTAAAGATCCACTAGTATTAGTCTCGGTTGGTGCTACCAACCAGTACTAAAGATACATTTTTAATATCGGTTAATAACACTAACAGGACTAAAGATGTTTCTAGGGACTTGAGCTTTGAGAACCGGTACTAAAGAGGTTTAGTACCGGTTCTTAATCCATCTGAGATATTTGTGTGTTTGGGGCATTGGATAAAAGATGAGTTCTCTAGTAGTGATAGATGCTCCTGCTGATTTGCGAAATTCAGTGGATGCTGTTACGAAACTAGTGTTGTATGTGGCCTCAAGCCCTATAAATACCTATGCAGTTCTTCACTCAACACTCATCTCTTCCTGCACTCATAGCTCATAGAGTAAGCTATAATAATGGCTGGCACTAAGCTTACAGCTCTTGGGTTTGTTGTCCTCTTGAGCATTGAACTAGCCAGTGCTGCAAGAGTAGAAAGATACTCCAGTTCTCAAGGATCAGGCACAGGAGGAGGCGAGGGAGGAGGATATGTGAACGGTGGCGGAGAGGGGAAAGGAAGTGGAGTTGGGTCTGGTAGTAGTAACTATTATGGTGCCCATGCAAGTGGTGGAGGAGACGGCAGAGGTGGTGGTTATAGCCAATACGGTGGATCAGGATCTGGTAGCGGATATGGCTCGGGCTCAGGCTCTAGTCAGACTAGTCAAAATGGATATTATGGTTATGGCGGATCATCTAGTGCTGGCGGTAGTGGTGCTGGTGGTGGAGCTGGACAAGCCGGTGGTTATTGGCCATCCTACGGTCATGGGTCCGGTAGCGGTACCGGCTCTGGCTCTAGCGAGGCTAATAATTACTGGAGTGGACCATATGCAAACGCAAATGCCGGTGGCAACGGTGGTGGTAACGGTCAAGGCCAATATGGTGGGCGTGGCGTTGGTGCGGGTTCTGGATCTGGGTACGGTGATGCCAACCCTTAATTTCCTTCGTAAAGGAAATTAAAGAAATGGAGCCCACTCTGTCTTAAGTATAATTCGTTATCATTTGTTTGTACTTATTTCATGTGTTGTGCAACAAGAAATAAAGGGCTTCATCGTATCTGTAAAATTCAATATATAGTGTGTAACTAACGAGGAGATCTATGTATGCTTAGAGTATATTGCCATTCTATCAGATGGTTATATACCGACAAGGATGGCAATTAGACCAGTCTAGGAACATATACAGGCCATTTAAGGAGACCAACTACGAAACACGCTGAACACCTAAGAAGTCATTGTCTTTATGCTTAGCTGAAAATACCTAAGAAACATAACATATTTACATGATCTACGATCCATCTATAACTTTCAGCTAAAAACATGCATGCTGTTGCATCCGCAGGGAGAGAGCGTTGGTTGGTTAGATCACACAAGGATGAAGCATCCGACGCAACAAATGGCCATGCCACCACTAGCTTGTCTCTACCAGTTGTGGCCTATGTACCAACCTAGATGTTTTGTTCTATCTACTCAATTTCCCTTGTGTCCTGCCATGAGCTTTTCTTGCGTTTTCTGATGGTACTAAGAGTAACATATATATATATATATATATATATATATATATATATATATATATATATATATATATATATATATATATATATATATATATATATATATATATATATATATATATATATATATATATATATATATATATATATATATATATATATGCACAGTGTTATTACGAAGGTATATTTTGCATATGGACATGCTAACTGTTGATTTGGTCGATTGAGAACCACTTCTCATCCCCTAGCTTTTCGTAACAATGATGATTGCCGGCTCGATCTACAGTTACAACCGATAGTGATAATTTTTTCATGTAAAAAATAAAATTAACTGCACGGTTTCAATTTGATTTCACTGATTGGTCCGATTACACAAAGGACGTACGACAAATTTCCTCTATTTGGTCAGAATCACTGATCAATAACAACACAACACATTACAAAGACACAAGAACAAATGCCACATTCACATATACACTGCCAAGAAAAGAGATCAACACGCAAGCAGTTCCACAATAATACAACAACATATGACAATAGTTCCATCAAAACATGAAACTATTGCTGTGTCTCCGGTCACCTCCATTGGAGAAGATCGGGCAGACGAGGCTAACAAGGATGTTGTGTCTTCCTTGTCCCCAGCGGCAAGATCGGCGCGGATGTAGCAGCGGCAGCACCGCCACTCTTCTCTTCCCCATCCGGCGTCTCCCATATCCCTGCAGCATGGCACATATTTGGCAGCGGCGGCGTCCCCACTCTTCTCTCCCCCCTCTAGCGTCGCAAATTGAGGCCGTAGCTCCGAATCCCCTTCTCAGGCCACCACTCTAGAAGGGTGCCAACCAACGGTGGACAGGTCGATGAGCCCATGCTGGTGATCGACGCCGCCGTGATGGTGGTTGAGGAGGCTCCATCCTCCTCCACCAGAAAGCTCTAGGGCCAGCAGCAGTCCAAGCGGAGAAGCGTCGGAGGCGATCGAGGAGGCGGCCATGGCAGCCATCGATCTTGTAGATGAGGGGATTAGCACGCCGGCATCTGTGATTGTAGGCCTCCTCTCCCCTCTTTCTCCGCCGTGCTTGTTCTCTTCCCTCTCCCGTTAGCTATGTCGCTACTCTCTCAATCTGCCGCCGCCTCTTGGGCAGGGTTGGGGTTAGGGGAGGTGTGTGGACCACAAGGCGGAGCCATGGGCTCACCCAACACGAAGCCACAAGCTGTGGTTTCGCGAGGCGGAGATGAGGCATGCAGGGCCTTGCAGAGGCAATGTGTTCCCTCGTAAGAGCATGATATACCAGCTTGAAAAAGGAACTCAGCTCCTATATGGCAACTTGGGGATGATACGCTCCACGTAGGAGCATTGGACATGGCCTTAGAGCAAGTTCAATGGTATAGACATCTACAAGCTCAAAAAAATGGACACATCATCTACGAGTAATCTAATAGCCAACCTATATATACAATGAGTAATTTTACCATCCTTGAGGATAGAGAGGTACCAAATAGATGATAGATGATCGAACGGCTCGGAAGGATTCGATACCCGGTGGTACCGGCCTTCAACCTGTGCAATACCGAATGTCTAAAGGGTAGAGATATGATTTCACATACGACCCCTGGACCACGACGATCCGAAAACGGGCACGCACAGACCCTCAATCACGCCGCGCCTCCTCGCCGCTTTCTCTCTTGCGCGTGCGCCACCTCCCAGCTACTCTCTCGAGAGCCTAAACCATCTTCCCTTTTCCCTGTGTGAAATGCGATGGCGCCACCCGTGGAGCAAATGTTGTAGCCAAAATTCTCACCGCCAGTGTTGCTGCGGGCGCCTGCGACAAACATCTGCGGCTCTCCTGTTTAACAAAGTCAGTGAATATGTCATAGATCTTCTATGCTGTTGCACAAAGATAAAAAAAAGTATCAATTTGGCATATAAGGTGTTCGATGGATTGCCTATGATAGAAAATAATAGCTACTGATTCATGATACATGATACATGAGATATATATATATATGTATTATATATATATATGTATATATATATATATATATGTATGTATGTGTGTATATATATATATGTATGTATGTATGTATGATGTTTGATAAGCCGATAAGGTTTCTTTCTCATCGATTCTTTGCATTCTGAGAAACGACATGCTGACCTCAGATTCGAGGTGCCTTCTATCATTTTGGATTTGCATGCCATGGACTAGGTTGGTCTGTGTTTGAATCCCCCTTTACATGGATTTTTTTTCTGCTCCATGCCTTCACCCTCACGAGAAGAAGACAGGGAGGTTCGTCCATGGCGATGGAGGAGATTCCAGACCTGACTTTTTTAATTACCTTTTCTCTCATCCAAAGCAATTTATTCTTTTCTTTTACTTTTTCTCTCATCCAAAGCGGAGTTGTTTGCAGCTTGAATTGGGCATCGGCGGACGGCAGTGGCTCCGCCCACGAATCCAGCATCCCTGGGTGGTTTGTTGCATGGAGGAGGTTGTGCGCCGATGGCTGCTCTACGCATGAATCGGGCATCCCTCACACCCTCAGCCATTTGTTGCACAAAGAGGTCGGGAGCTTGGCCGCGAATAGTTCTACTGACCGCTCAGCGTGCAGGGGCGGTGGCTCCCTGCAGCATGTTAGCTACGTGCTCGGCGTCGACACTGGCGACGCGTTGATTTCGAGATGAGGTGTCGCTGTGCTCACGATCCATTCGCAATGAGGGAGAAAACGGGGTTTGCATGCGGGCGCCGCGAGGGAACACAATTTTTTTTTTTGGGGTTTTGGACTATTTGCCATCCTCTTGGATGGCATATTCCCAAATACCATCTTCCTCGGTGACTTTGATAATTTGCCATCCGGACCATTAGATTCTTTCTATTTTGCCATTTTTGACATTCAACTCATCAAATTGAGGTAAAAATGCCTATCTTGCCCTTATCTTCCTTCTGTGCCTCATCCCTATCCCATGGTGATTGGCTAGGACGATATGTGCTGGCTGCTCTGCCATTCTAGCTCTTCGTCACTAGTGGCTTTCCTCTTCGTCGTCGACAGCGGCAGCGTCTGTCTCGATGACCCCTCGTCATGCTGCGGTTGTTCGTCCTCATTCAGTCATTCCTCCTTCCACACTGGGGAGGAAGCGGGAAGAAGGGAGAGGAGAGAAGGAAAAAGGCAAAGGAAGAAGATAAGGGCAAGATAGGTATTTTCATCTCAATTTGCTGAGTTGAATGTTAAAAGTGGCAAAATAGAAAGAATTTAGTGGGTCTGGATGGCAAATAATATAAGTCACTAAGAAAAAGGGCATTTGGGAATATGCCATCGAAGAGGATGGCAAAAAGTCCAAAAACCCCTTTTTTTAGTCCAATCGTGCCCCAACAGATGAACGGCTAGATTCGATTGGTGTCTCATAGTACCTGGTACCTTATGGTGCCTCCTCAAAAATGATAAAATGACTAATATATAATAGTTACATGTAATTATATCCTACACTAATAACATTTGACCCACATCTCATACATATATAGTGTTTTTGAGCCCGTGCTATAAGTTAGTTATAAATCTATAGTAAATTTTTTTCTCTTTTTTTATCTAAATATAAATATGATGTGATAATTTTTAAAGCCCGGTTATATTACTTATTGTACTCGCTTTTAGATGGCAAAGGCGGGGAACAGGGCTGGCGCATGCAGTTTGGCAAATTATTATGGAGGCATGTGGTTCTCCGATCTTGACTTTTCACGTGCAGGGACACACATTATGTAAGTGCTAATCAACTGCTTAGTACTTATCAGCATATACAAGCTTATCTAGCTTGCAATGCCATGTAGTTTCCGGGATTCGACAAAGGGTGTATAGTAGGAGAACGTTGTTTACAGGGCATATACTTGCATGGTTTTTTGCACACAGTATTGTTCATTGCTTAAAGTTTAGAATTGTATTCAGTAATCCACCCGACGTATTGAAGCATTGGCATGTACTAGGGCGATAAATTTGAAGCAATATTAAATACTGATTTTTTTTCATCAAACAGCTAATTAATTGAAACAGATAAACGGCAAGACATGATGTTGTTTTACGGTATATAGTGATTTATTTTGTCATTCAGACGATCGATCGATCTGCAATTTCCGTTTATTTTACCCAGTGGTACCAATTAATGTACATTCACCCTAATTATTATGTACGCATATATTAATCGCAAGACTTCTTTTCGTACACAAATAAAAACGTATCGAGAAGTGCTTTTATCACATAAATAATACTCTCATCATTCTAAAATATAATACACAACTATTTTTTCACATATTTCAAACATAAGGCACGTATGCATACAATTAAATAACTAGCACCTCCTTTTTCACTAAATTATTATTTTTTAAATCTTTCTTTTTTAAGATCTCTAATTTTATTGGGTGCATATATGCATTATATTTATTACAATGATCCAAATAAAAAGATGATTATAATTGTTTTTTTGTCTTTGGGTTAAGGATATTTGTGTGTTATATTTTGGAACGAGGAAGTATATTACAGATCAATTGTTGGTTAAAGCTTTATAGAAAAACAAAATATTTCATATATTTTAAAACAGGGAACATTAATTGCTAAAATGATTATGTCAGCGCGTCTGGCTCATCCCAATCTCCGCATGCAGGCCATGCAGCCAACCATGCATCGGCTGTGTGTTCTTTCTTTGTATTCCTGTGCGTGGTCGAGTTTGTCACTTACAAGATCGCTTGAATGTGTCAAAAGTCAGCTGCGATGGGATCGAGAGCCTCGAAGTCTTCGTCTCTGTAATGTCAATTCTTCTGTAATTATAATCATCAGTAGTAGTAGATCGATATGCTAGTGCTGCTTTGCGATAGTCAGTGCAACTAAGAGTTAATTACTCTCCTTATCTTAAAATAAGACTTAACTAGTGTTCTGCGATGTTTCATAGTGCGCAGATATATGTAATTAACTAACGTCTCTGATCTCTTTCTTCTAAATTTATTTTTGTTAAATCCTCTACCCATAACATCTCTTACATTGTGTGATTCCACGAAAGACGCGCACACACACATCATTTCACACGCAACACCACACACACACTTATGAATATGCTCCTAACACACGCTCAAAGAGATGAAGACCAGCGACATATCTCTGATTTTACTAAATTTCTATTTAAAGTTCACTTGTGTGTGTAATATTTATGGGCATTAGGATTTAAATGCTGATGGATGAAGTGTCCACAACTCCACCATCCACCGGTGCTTCCAGCTTAACATATCTTATATTGGTGCATGCATTATAGTATGCATTTATTGAGGTGATTCAAACGAAAAGGTTTCTTGATATTTACGTTATTGATAGTTACGTCTTATATTTTGTGATATGGCTAGTAACTCTTCTCTCCTAGACGATCCAGATGTTAATATGCTCATCATTAGCTAAACTCAGGGCCTATTTGACAGAGCTTTAACTTCAGGGCCTGTTTGACAGAGTTTTAACTTTAGCTCCACATCTTCTGAAGCTAGAGTCTAGCCAAATAGTTTTAGTTCCACTCAAAATAGGAGTGAAGTTGACTGAAACACTCTCACAAAATGAACTAGAGAGGTGAAGTTGAGTTTACGCTGCTCCACAATTTTACACCAAACCTAGCTTTTATAGTTAAATTTAGAATTTAGAACCCTATCAAACAGGCTATCAATACCGTGAATTCTCACCTGCCAAGAACAGTGAAAGAAGAAACTTTTGAGCTATCAAGGAGCTAGTAGCGCTCTTGATTTAAAGATACTACAAAATTGGTTTAGAACTTTGGGACTTCGTTTAGAGCATAGAAGATAGTGCTATGTACTTTGAGTTCCATATTGTATCAACTAATTTTTTTGACGGCGGATTAACACAGAGTAAGTAATACACATGCTTGCAACTATTTAGATATACATATATCTAATAAATCTAGGTTGTTTATTTGACAAACGATACTAACTAGTTACGATATACAATGTCATGTAACTCTAAACACAAGAGAAAAATTAGAATGTTAGTTCGTTCATTAAATTATTTCTGGAAGTACAAGAGCTTTATCTCTTTGCTACAGTTCTTTAGGCCTCAACTTGATCCCTGATGAAGATGCCAACTAAAACACTAACGTGGATGCTGTTAAGATACTAGTGCTGCATATGGCCTCAAGCACTATAAATACCCATGCAGTCCTTCACTCAACACTCACCTCTTTCTGCACTCATAGCCTATAGAGTTAGCTAACAATGGCAAGCACTAAGCTTGTAGCTCTTGGGTTCGTTGTTCTTTTGAGCATTGGACTAGCCACTGCTGCAAGAGTAGAAAGATATTCTAGTTCCCAAGGTTCAGGCACAGGAGGTGGAGAGGGAGGAGGATATGTGAACGGTGGGGGAGCGGGGAAAGGAAGTGGGGCTGGGTCCGGTAGCAGCAACTATTATGGTGCTCATGCAAGTGGCGGAGGAGGAGGTGGAGGTGGTGGTTACAGCCAATACGGTGGATCAGGATCTGGTAGCGGATATGGCACGGGCTCAGGCTCTAGCCAGACCTCTCAAAATGGATATTATGGTTATGGCGGATCATCCAGTGCTGGCGGTGCTGGTGCTGGTGGCGGTGCCGGACAAGCCGGTGGTTACTGGCCATCCAATGGTCATGGGTCTGGTAGTGGTACGGGTTATGGCTCTAGCTCCGCTAATAATTACTACGGAGGACCATATGCAAATGCTAATGCTGGTGGCAATGGTGGTGGTAATGGTCAAGGCCAATATGGTGGCCGCGGTGTTGGTGCAGGTGCCGGATCGGGATATGGTGATGCCAACCCTTAATTTCCTTCATAAAGGAAATTCTAGAAATGGAGCCCAACACACCTTGTTTGGTGTTATGTCTACGATGTACAATTCATTCTCTTTTATTTGTACTTGTTCTATGTATTATGCAACAAGAAATAAAGGGCTTCATTGATTCAGCAAAATTCGGTAGTGCGTAACTAACCAAGACTGAGATCTAGCTATGTATACTATATTAAGAGGGTTATGCCACTCGATAATTCGATGGTTATATGGATGAAAGCGGTCCAGCCCATGAACGTGGGCCATTCAAGTGAGCTAACACAAGCTAACTCCTTCAAATATGGGTCGAATCTAATTCACATTCCTTAACCGTAAAATCGGTAACATAATATTGAAACCGTGCAAAATGACTCTCTAAGCTGTTTTAAGGGTGATTTTTGCTGACATGGCATATTGACTTATTTCACATGTGCTGCTTTGGCCTCTATGTGGCAATCATATGAAAAAAAACAAAAGCAATAGGACCCACATGTAATTGACGTAAAAAAACATAAACTGTACAGGCCCACATGTCAGCTCTCATTCTCCCACCCTCTCTTTCTTTCCCCAACCTGCTTGTGCTACTGCTAGTGCTTGGCCTGCTGTCCGGGGTTGGCCGGTGAGCCTCTCCGAGCATGAGCTCCCCCACCCGTGCAAGGGAGGTGGAGGCGGCTAGCGAGCCCTCTCAGGATCGAGCTCTTTGCTCGCCTCTTCTTTTCCTCCCTCCTCACCCCCTTCTATATCTCTCCACCACTCGATCGGCCATGAATCGAGGAGCTTGGGCGGCGGCAAACAGTGGAAGAAGGGGGGCCTCTCTCTACCACTTTGGCGTGAGGCTCGCAGTCTGTAGGCACCAGGAGATCACCGATCGTCGCGCTCCACATCATCGAGGGCGACCCTATGGCGGTGTGACGGCGGGATCCCCACCCGCGTAGTTGCCCAGGTGCCACCACCTCGCCATATGTCTATTGTATAATTTGAGTGTCGCTTGTGGTGCCTGCATAATGCCAGAGTTCTAGTTCTGGCAACTATACCATTACCAGCTCGTATGTCTGTATGCAATTTAATGTTTCTATCATAGAGAGGCAGACTGGAGAGGGCAGAGGAGAGCTTGAGCAATGCCGCCTTTTGTCTGCAGCATGCGAGAGATCGGGATCGGGGAGGTGTAACGCCCGTTTTGTCGCGGTGTTAGCGGGAAAACCTAATTGCTAAAAACTCTATTTGCGAAAATTTGCTCTTCGGTTGAGTCTTGTCGTGTGCCAAGGTCTCGTGTTTCCCCTCTCAGTTCGATCCCGGAGAAAGCCGCGAAATCGGATTTCGAATCCGAGCCCTCAAACTCCCTCTTTCTTTTTCTCTGGTAAAGTCCACTTTACCTCCCTTCTTCCTCGGGCCGAATCCTTCTCGGCCTGCCCTCTCCCTTCCTTCCTTCTCGGGCCGCCCGGCCCAATTCCCCTTCCCTCCCGCTGGGCCGCGCCCGCCCGGCCCAGTCCACCAACCCGAGCCGAGCGAGAGCGCTCCCCGTTCTCTCTCCTTCTTCCGTTTTCTTCTCGCTCTCTCTCGTTTTCTCTCTCCCGCCGGCGTCCTCCGTTTTCGTTCCTCGCCGGTGGCTCCCGCGCCTTGCGCGCCCGTGCTGCCAAGTGGAAGAGCCGCGGTCCTCTCCCCGCTCTCTCTCTCCGCCTTTCCTTGCCCGTTTCGGCAAGGGGCCGCCTCTCCTTTTTCCCCTCTCTCTTTTGCTTTTTCCTCTGCCGCCGACCGCCGCCGACGTCAGCGCCGTTGGCCGCTAGCACCGGAGTGCGCCAGTCCTCTCCAGGCGCTCCACCGCCTCTCCGCGACCCCAAACCGACCTACGTGTCCCCCCCAAACCGACTTAGCCGCTCCCCTCTTTAAATCCTCCTCCCCCGGCCGCCATTGCCGCCCCTACCAAGCTCCACTTTCCTCCCCGCTGCCGCCGCCGCCCTCCTCGCCCGCCGCCACAGCCGAGGGCTCCCGAAGGAGCTCCGGGCGTTGTCTCCCTCGCCCTCTCCCTCGGCCGGAGCCACGCCGAGTCCGCCCGCGCGCCGTCGGCCATCCCTCACCGGCGAACTCCCCTATTCCACGGTAACCTCCTCCTCCCACCCGTCTCCCCCTTTCTCCTCGGTTTAGGCTTTCCGGCAGCACGTAGAACCCTCTCCCGGGCGCCGCCGTGGCCGTCGCCCTCTCTTCCGCCCTCTCCCCGAGCCGCCGTTGCCGCCGTGACACCTCGCGTCGTCGCCGGCCGCCGTCGCACCTCATCTCTCAAATCCGAGCCGGTGGCTCAATTCCCCTCTCTCCCCTCTCGCTCCGGTGCCATTCCCCTTCGCCGGTCTCGCGCCGCGCCGCCCGATGGCTCCGCCGCTGCCGCACGCCGTTGATCCCGGCCTCCCCTTCCCTTTCCGCCGCCGGCCTCCGTGGCTGCCACGTAGGCACCACGCGAGCGCCAGCCGGCACGTTCCCTTCCGCCCGCCGGCCTCCGTGGCTGCCACGTAGGCGCCACGTGAGCGCCAGCCGGTGCGCCCCGATCGGCCTCGGTCCGATCGGCCTCTCCATCGGCCCAGTCGGCCTCCGCCCCCGCATCGGCCACTCGGCCCCCTCGGCCACTCGGCCTCCCACCCCTCCTTGGCCCACTCGGCCTCCGTGCCAGTCGGCCCGAGTCACTCGGTCCGGCCAGTCGGCCCCGAGTCACTCAGGAGGCTGGACCAGGCCGCGCCACTCGGCTGTGGCCCGGCTCTTTCGGACTGTTGGCCCATCCATTCGGTCCTCGCGCCCGAATCGGCCTTGAGCCGACTCCTTTCCAAAGCAAGTCCAGTTCACGTCCCTCTTTTCTTTTTCTTTTTCCAAGGAATTTTTAATTCCTTTTCCCTTAGACAGAAAATCTTTAAATCTTCAGAAATTCATATCTCCTCCACCGCTCGTCCGATTGACTCCGTTCCACTTCCAAAATTCCTCAAAAATCGAGATCTATCCAATGGCACAATTAGTGGTCTTTAATAGGGCTTCTTTATTCGCTTTGTTGAGTCGTCTCGTTTCGCGTGTAGTCTCGGAGCCCGAAGACCCTCAGTGCGCGGATTTCGAGGAAGAAGCTCAAGATATCGAGCAAGGCAAGTCACCTTTGATCAATTGAACCTATAATTTAAATTAAGTATTTTGATTCCGCAAACTATGCATTAATTAGGTTACACTTGGCACTTGGCCTCGGTTTGCAATAGCAACCGGCAGGCCCTACCCAATTGCTGCATTTACCTTCCTTGATTATTGAATACCCTGACACCCTTGTCACCCCTCTAGTGAGACCTCGGTATTCGCACCTCACGTACGAATATCGAGACTCCCCTCAAAATTTAAAACGATCACTTGGGTAAAACTTGAGTTTACAAAATGCTTGGAAAACCCGACACTTGGGTCGGTGCCTTGAAAATAAAGTGAGTTTCTAAAACTCGCGGTACGGGAGACGTACTGGAGGTACGGTCTGCCCGTTCTCGCTCTAAGGACCGATTCCATGGGAATTACATCCGAGCATATGTCAAGTACGACCACATGGGTGATATGGGACGCCCCTGGCTGAGTAATTAGCTAGGCAAGGAAAATCTTGATGCCATGGGACAAGTGGATTCGCCGGAGTGGTGTCGGGGAGGACCCCTGGGCTTCCTGACACAGTACGGTCTGGGACCTAACCTGGTGTTGGTCCAAGGGACCCCTCCCGTTGGCATAAGATGACCCTGAGTCGGCTTTCGAAATACCTTGTCGTGAAAGCCTCAAGGTCGCCAGACGTGACTGAGAGTCGCGGGCTGGGTGATTCGGGGTTAGTAACGTCGTGTGGGTAAAGTGTACCCCCTCTGCAGAGGTTAACAACTGTTCGAACAGCCGTGCCCACGGTCATGGGCGGATGTGAGGTGATTCCTTAGCGTAGTTTTGACAACTCCTTGTGAACTGCTGTTGGTGTGAGATTTTTCCCTTGTGTGCTTGGTTTAAGGCTGTTGGAGCAGCCGGAGTCAGTGACGATTGGCAGGGAGCCTCTCGTACCGATGTGTTGACTTGTGGCTGTTGGAGCAGCCGGAGTCGGTGACGATTGGCAGGGAGCCTCTCGTACCGGCGTGTGTGAGTTGTGGCTGTTGGAGCAGCCGGGGTCGGTGAACGATTGGCAGGGAGCCTTTCGTGCCGACAAGAATCAATTGATACAATTTCACTGCTCCGGCCGGATGAGACGCACTTTCTCATCCGTGTCGTTGAGAAGCACTCACTTAGATGTTTCTTAAAGTCTTAAACTAAAATCAACTGTGAAAAACAACTGGCTTTCCCTTGAAGCTTGCATTAAACACTTAATTTCCCCTGACTTGCTGAGTACTCCCGTACTCATCCTTGCTCTATATAATTAAACCCCCCCAGTTCTCGAAGACGAAGAGGTGGACCCTGCTGATGAAGAGTTCTTCCAGGAGCAAGCTGTCTTCGAGCAGTAGTAGGGTTTCGGCCTTTCCCCAAGGTTTTGCTTGTGGCTTAGGGCTAGTCTTCGCTTTCCGCTTCCGCCTTCTTGTATTGCTGTTGCGAACTTGGGTTCTGTCCGCAGTTTCAACCTTGGTTGTAATCCTACTCTTAATAAAGAGACCGCTGTTGTTGTGATATTCTATCTTCCTGTTGTACCAGCACTATTTCCTGGGACTGATACAAACATACAGGTTAATTTGGATCGCCTTATACTGGCCTCCGCTCGGGGCTAGTTTGGGGCATGACAGGAGGGGTAGGTGGCCGCCGCCGGCATGGAAGAAGAACGGCGACATCGGAGAGAAAGAGGGAGCAGAGGAGAGAGAGGGGGGAAGGGGGACATTGGCATGTGGGTCCTATGTGGTTTTTATTCCCTTTTGAAATATAAGTCCCACTGACACGTGGGTCTTGCTGGTATTTTTATTCTTAATTTTTGTTTTCAGTGCCACATAAGCACTACGTTTGGATAGGACCAGGTCAACCGTGCTATGTAGACATCATGTTAGTCTAAATCACTCTCAAAATAATTGAGAAATTAGTTTTATACGGTTTTGATACTTGAAGAAATCGATATATCTGGTTTTACGGTTGAAGGATACAAATTATATCCAACCTATATTTGAGGGAGGTATATTGGACTTCTTCCATTCCACTTAACCAAGTCCGCAGTTGATGGTCAAGTCTCACATGGATGAAAATTACCCAAGGCTAGCTATTATTAGCTAAGCCCAATGTGAGCTCCGACATATACCCGCCAGCACGTTATGCTATACCAATTCCGTTTCCCTTGTCGTGTCTTAGTGTCACTAGTTTTCTTCAATATATATCTGTCGGAGGAATTAAGAGAGATGTACATAATGATAGTGTTACTAACAACGTATCAATATATATATAATGTAAGCCAGAATTCAGAAATGCTTAAATTTTGGGAGGGGATTATGAGATAAACTATCGAACATGTCCAAATTATAGTTTCAAACCGATGCTGATATGGACTTAATTAAGTTGTGCTAAGTGCTCGAGAGGTTTCTAGATGTGAACTAAACTAATTGCAACTCTTTGAGCTATGCTAGGATTTAATTTACCGCATGAGGACAACTCGTTTGTTAGAACCTGCAGATGGTAATTGTTAGAACCTGCAGATGGTAATTGTCAGACTGATGTAGTTAAGTTCATCTTGATAATTACCACTGCATACAACTACGCAAATTAAACATGAAGCCCCAAAAGTCTAGCTAGCACAAAGGATGAAGCATTTCCTGGGGTGTAGAAAAGTTTCATGCAAACTCATTTTCTGAGCCGCCTTGTAATCTGCCTAGCAAGTGTTTTAGTTGGTTGTCATGTAGAAAGGAGAAAACGTACTTACACTATCGAGATTAGGCTAAGCACCTCACTAATGCCATCGAGCTTATCTGGTTATGCAATATATACCTATTAGTTTACCATTACTTCCAAAATCTAATTAATCACTATGAGTTAGTACTGCCCCCATTTGATCAGGCAAGAAGATGATAGTAAATGCCCTAGTGCGCGTAATATAAATTCCCAATCTATCCCAAATCCTCAATTTTCAGCAGCTAGCCGGACAGCACTGTGGCTTTGGGCTTCTCGTAGCAAAACAATCATATATAGTAGATAACAAGCAAGCAACTAGCAAAGTTTAGTATCACACCTTGCTAGTTTGCATAGAGTTCACTACTACAAATTAGCCTTTTCAGGTTCTTTATATGCAGGTTTTTTTCAGAACAACATACTGGCTTTATTTTATTGGCTCAACTACTAAAGTGTGATGAAGATATTAAGTTAGTGAAGACTACATATCGCAATCTTGAGTCAACGATTATGCACCTATTCGCTAACTTTGGATGGAGATTCACAAATAGAATTCAATAATTTTGTGAACTTTTCAAGATGTGTGCGTCTTTAGCAGTTGGTGTGCTCCTGTTTCTTTAAGACTGTGTTTCTTTATTTTGTTGAATTGCTATAATAATTCAATGTAGCTCCTTGAGCAAAGGTCGGGATTCTATTCCATTATCTAAAAAAACAAATTAGTTTTTTCCTGGCGACCAAATGAAGTTTTTGCTGCCGGGTGGCGCCGCTCGGCCGCCAATAAAAATCGATTTTCATAGGCGGCCAAGCTAAGAAGGCCGCTAGTAAAAAAATAACATTCACTGATGGTAGCTAAAGAATCTTGTCAGCGAAAATTTTTTTAGGAGAAAAAATTAAAATCAGGATCCCCAATCATTGTCCTAAATCCCTAATCCTCAAATCCCTGTCCCAGATTCACATGCATCAACAGAAGCTTCCCTAAATCCGTCGTTGCCAAGAAGTAGGAAGAAGAAACCCGAGCTGCGAGGGCCGCCGCCGTCGTCATAGTCGTTATTGCCGCCATTACCAAGCTGGCCGCAACCCTAGCCACCGAGGGCCGCCGTCACCAAGCTGCATGCGGAGCCATCACCACTGAGGGCCACCATTGCCGAGCCTGCACGTGGAGCCGTCATCGCCAAGGGCCGCCGTCTCCTTGGACCGCCACCGCCCCCAGATCTGGCAGTCCCAACCACCGCCACTGCCAGATTTAGCGATTCGGGCTCGAGTCCCGCTGTTGGTCCTGCTCATCATCGCCGTCATCATCCGAGATGCACACGTATGGTGTTGATGAAGCTCTCGAGGTTTTGTGCGGTGGAGTAGACGGAGAAGACGAGCCATCATCGTCGCAGCCTCGCCGGGGTAGCCATCATCATCTTGGCCTCGCCGGGGTAGCCGTCGTTGTTGCTGAGCCATCGTGGTCGTCAGGGACCTCCTTGTCCCGGAGCCGCTGCGGCCCCTACGCTTCGCCACCGCCTCTCCCTCTCGCCGAGCAGCCACCACCCCCACCCTTTGCCGCAGCCAGCCGTCACCCCTTCCCCACCGCTGCCGCCACTGCTTTTGCGCGAGGTGTGCGCCGGAGGACGGTGAGGAGTTCATGCGGTCCTGGCCACCCCTTCCCTGTGCTGCAACAAAAATCAAGTGAGAGAGAGTGGGGAGAGGTGAGGAGAGGATAAGATTGAATATATTAGGGTATGGGAATGGAAGAGGATAAGGATGCAACCTGGTTCAGTAGTTGTATTTTGCAGGCGGTGCTCGTTAGACTCCGCCAGTAAAAATCAATTTTTACTCGCGGGGTGTTAAGAGCCGCTTATAAAGATAGAGTTATTTTTATAAACGGTGTTCTTAGAATCTCGCTTGTAAAAATTATTTTTTACTGACGGGCCTAGGTTTTTAGACCTCTCTCTCATTGTTAAGGGTGAAGCTTTTTAGATCTGCCACCGAAAATAAAACTCAAGTGTCAGGAAAAATCATTTTTTAAGTAATGGTTAGCCTAGTTTAAAAGGCTTGAAGCCCGATGATTAGTAACACTGGGTTCAGACCTTTTGGGTGGAGCGAGAATGAAAGTGCATGCAGAGTGTTTTGTAGTGTAGGTGTGGTCCAACCAATTGAATTGGGTCTAAAATCGTTTTTAATTATCCATGACCTTACAAAAGAAGGGAACGCGAATTTGTAATTTTATGTCAACAAATGAAAACTGACGCTAGTGACATGGAGTAGAAATTATGGTAAACTCATGAGTGGATTATATATAAAAGCAAACAAGCTTAATTACATACCGTAGAAATGTTCAAACTGATGTATGGTCAAGTTGTTTTCCTTTAACTCATCAACGTTTCATGTTATTAATCTCAATTCTCCAGACGATCGATCTAGGGCATGTTTTGAATGGATATATACAGATGTAATGAAGCACATAGAACGGACATGTTAGAGGTAATTGACGGGGGGACAGAGCTGGCCATATGGCAAACTACTGGAGCTATATAGATCTTGTTCATGGATCTTGACTTCTCACATGCTGACACATTATGTAAGTGCTAATCAACTGCTTAGTACTTACCAGCATAATAGTACAAGTTCATCTTGCATCGCTAAGGAAGTTTCGAGATTTGAAAAAAGGATGGTGTTTACTACTAGAACTATTAGAATATATATACTCCTCCGTTCCAAAATATATTATTCTAATATTGAATGGGACATATATATATCCTAAGATTCACAATACTAAGATATATACGTCTTTTAGTACCAAGGTACTGTAACACATGGCATACTTCGGTTTTTGGCTGACATTTCTGATTGTTGTTAAACGTTCAGAATGCATACAGTTTCAGTAATCACAAATACTAGGTCGATAGAGATTCGAAGCTTACTGAATTTTCATCAAATGGACAGCTAATTGGGACTGATGTACTGGCTACAATGATATTGTTGCAAAGTACAGTGATTTCTTTAATTTGCTATTCAGACCATCGATCTGCAATTTCCGTTTCTTTTACCTAGTGGTACCAATGTACGTTCTATACATATATACATATGTATAGCAATCCATGGACATTATTATTAGTAAAACGATTATGTCAGCTCGTCTCGCTCATCCCAATCTCATCGGGCAGATCATGCAGCCATATGCATTCATCGGCTGTGTGTTGTTTCTTGTATCCTGTGCGTGGTCGGGTTTGTCAGTTTGTCACTTACAACGGCGTTTGAATGTTTCAAAGTCAGCTGCAAGCGATGGGATCGAGAGCCTCGAAGTCGTCGTCTCTGTAATGTCAATTCTTCTGCTAGCTGTAACTATATTCATCAGTAATAATAGCAGATGCTTGTGCTGCTTTGCGCTAGTCACTGACACTAAGAGTTAATTAAACTCTTCTCTCTCGTAGGCGATCTCGATCTTAATATGCTCATGATTAGCTTAACTCAGTTATAGGTGTGTGAATTCTCATAAAGAGCAGTGAAAGAAAAAAAATTGAGCTATATATACAGGGAGAGCTCTTGATTCAAACATATAACTAATGGCTACAGCGACGACATTTGTTTAGAACTTAATTTGGGACTTTGTTTATACCACATATAGAAGCTAGAACTATATATTTTGAGTTCCATTTTCTATCAACTCATTTTTTGATGATCGATTAGCACAAAATAAATAATATAATATGTTTGCAACTATTTAGATATGTAATTTAGTTAGGATATAATATTTCTTGTACACTCTGCACAAGAGGAAAATTTAGAATGTCAGCCCGTTTGTTAAATTATTTCTGGTAGTAAATGAGCTTTGTCTTTGCTACCATTCTTAATTTAAGCCTCAACTTGATCCGTAACTATAGTTGCCAACTACGAAAAAACTAACGTGGATGCTGTTAAAAAACTAGTGTTCCATATGGCCTCGAGCACTATAAATACCCCTGCACTCCTTCACTCAACAATCATCTCTTTCTGCCGTCATAGCTCATAGAGTTTGCTAACAATGGCAGGCACCAAGCTTGCAGCTCTTGGGTTCGTTGTCCTCTTGAGCATTGGACTAGCCAGTGCTGCAAGAGTAGAAAGATACTCCAGTTCCCAAGGTTCAGGCACAGGAGGTGGAGAGGGAGGAGGATATGTGAACGGTGGGGGAGCTGGGAAAGGAAGTGGGGCTGGGTCTGGTAGCAGTAACTATTATGGTGCTCATGCAAGTGGTGGAGGTGGCGGCGGAGGTGGTGGTTATAGCCAATATGGTGGATCAGGATCTGGTAGCGGATATGGCACGGGCTCAGGCTCAAGCCAGACTTCACAAAATGGATATTATGGTTATGGTGGATCATCCAGTGCTAGTGGTGCTGGTGTTGGTGGTGGTGCCGGACAAGCCGGTGGTTACTGGCCATCCAATGGTCATGGGTCTGGTAGTGGTACGGGCTATGGCTCGAGCACCGCTAATAACAACTACGGAGGACCATATGCAAATGCATATGCTGGTGGCAATGGTGGCGGTAACGGTCAAGGCCAATATGGTGGCAGTGGCGGTGGTGGAGGAGTTGGAACTGGATCTGGTGACGCCAACCCTTAATTTCCTTCATAAAGGAAATTTTTAAAATGGAGCCCACCCTGTTTCGTACCATGTCTATGAAGTAGAATTTGTTCTCATTGTTTGTACTTTTTTCATGTGTTATGCAACAAGAAATAAAGGGCTTCATTGATCAAGTAAAATTTGGTAGCATGTGACTTACCATGACATTTATATATGTATGTTGAGATGTTCATGTCATTCGATTGGATGGTTATATGATGACAAGGATAAAAGGAAGGTTGTTTGGGAACATTCAGCACTCATACCATGTTCGGTAATCCCACTCACAAAAGAATTGTGGAGAATTTGGAGGAAAATAATTTCACATCTATTAAAGTGTAGAATTAACTGAACAAAGCCTCAAGTTGGCTAACACAAGCGAGCCCAGTATAAATGGTCTTTGCGTGTTTGTGGTCAGCCAGAGCTTGCATAGGTATACGTCGATTGACCTCTGTAGTTATGTCTTAATTTCTAAACTTTTACGTGTTCTATGATCTAGCTACAACTTTCAGCTGAAAACTCGTTGTTCACTTGTATGGCTCTAATTAATTTGTGGGAAGTGTTGATGGGTTAGGCTGGTATAAGCCAAGAATTGGTGTTTCGAATCGTCGGCTAAGACATTTAGCGATCAACCTTCTTAAACAACTGGGAAGATAACGGCAACTATAGCCACAGATCTTACCAAAAGCAGAGTTGATGGGCCATTGCCATGTTGATTGTTGGTTAGGTCAGACATGGATGAAAAGCCCAAGGCTGTTAGCTAGCCCAAGATAAGCTCTGACACAACAAATGGCTTTGCCATCGATTGTCTCTATCTGTTGTGGCACATTTACCCACCTGCAACTTATGCTATATCTGGTGGCGTAGCCAGAATTTTCTCAAGCCTAGGGCTCAACTAGTATAATGTACATAACTTATCTTTATCTTTCATGTTTTGAGGTTTTGAAATATAAATTTTAATGGATATTTAGGCTTAGGAGTAGGGCAGCAGCCCTAGGTGCTCTACCCATATTTCCGCCACCAGCTATATTTGCTCCATTTCCCTTATCGTGCACTCGTCTAACGAGTTTTTTCTTCAGTATCTCTCAGAGGAAGTAAGAGAGATGTATATAATCCCTTCGACCTAAAATAACTTTATCTTTCACCCATTTCACACATACCAATACAAAAGCAAAAAAACTAAAATACCTCTACTTTATCAAATTCCAATGCAATTATTCCTTACTTTCACAAACTCTGATGCAATGATTATTCAAAAGTAAATTTATTTTGGGATAAGTGGGAGAAGCCAAAAATAAATTTATTATGGAACGGAGAAAGTACATTATAGTGTTGGTAAGAGATATCAACACATATCATCTTACTTTATAGCGGCATTTCGATCAATTTTAAAATAGTGTTTGAAACAACTCCAAAAGTACCTCTATATTTACAAAGGATCTACAGAACTTCGATTTGGCTAACAGGTAACCTCATCATGTGCTTCTTGGCTTATAATTAAGCCACAACCAACATTCAAAATTTAAACTTAATTTTAAATTACTTTAGGTGTTTTTTCAATTTTTTTAGTCTTGGCTTTTGAACCTCTAAAGGTTAAAATTAAATATAAAATTCTACCATAAAACTATTTTTTATTTTATATTTCTATGGCTTATCCGCCGAGGCCAACCAAAAGTGATACTAAGGGCATGGTGACCTCCTATGGGTTGGTTTGGACACCATTGTGGCGGCCATAGGCAATGTCATGCAGTAGAAGAAAAGAGTCTCGCCTTGTGAGCTTGAGCCTATTGGTGAAGAAGAAGATGCCGAAGCGATCGAGAAGCCTTAGGAACAAGGGGAGACTAAAATAGCAGAGAAAAGTTTGCCCCACGTCTCTATAGGATCATATACAAGAACCAAACCTATTAAAGATAGGTAAATGATAGAATCACCAAAAACCAAAACTTTTTGGAATTAAAAGATACCTCTGACTTGATGAAGCTTGAACCGACCATCATCTATGTGCCAGTCTGTGTGACAGGTAGCCATTAGTCCATCCAACGTGAAGTCAGCGGTCCATCGGACCAAGTCACCGCATGGTCCAATCTCCAGTCCACCGCTCCGTCCGCCTTGCCACTGCCAACTTGTCCACCCTACCGGTTCATCCGAGCCTTCCATGGCGGATCGACCCACGAAACCCATAAAAACATGTCTTGATGGAACTCTTAAAAGCATCAAGATGTGTTTACAAAATGCATCTGAAACACTTCTCTCTCGACTCACGACTTTTCTCCTAAAAAATCGATATAATTTTAGTCTTAACACCTCATCTATTTATACCCAAAGCATGGATGTCCCCAATCACAAATCCAACTAAAATTAGAAATCCTAAACACATAGAAACCCCCTCAAACCATAGAAACAACATCCATTTACAACTGCAAACTCCAATCTTTTCAAACTTGGACTCCAATATAAATTTAACTTTGTTTCCCATATGCACACAAATTCCCTTGTATGCCATATGAAAACTTCATCTTCACATGCATTAATTGTTATCTAGTCTTAGTATCCCGTATGATTTCCTTAATCATCTGAATCTCAACTTCTCCTAATTCTAGTCCCGATCCCTCATCGGCAATACTTTCGGAGTCCTCAAGCAACACATGCACATAAACAACCAAAGAAACCATATCCGACTACAAATTCTTTTCCAACTTGACTTACATTAGCACACAACAATATCGCATACGTATAGACCATCTAGAAATCATAAACATTAAGCAATCACAAAAATGCACGAAAACAACCTGAAATCGATTCTCTCCTAGAGTCTGTCGGTCGGACTGTTGGGCCAGTTGGTTCAACCACCACAACACCTCTAGTCTGATTGGCGTCACCAGCTTGGTCTTTACAAGCCTGATCCAACTGGCCACACCCAGAAAGCAACATAACTTTGTCAATATCAACACAATCATTTACCTTCAATAATTGTTCATCATTAAGATTAAATCATTGCAGATGTTGCACTCTCTTGGACACCTCAAATTTTCTCCTCATGGTTTGCAAGGATATCACACATATCAACCTGAGTTGTAAATGTGCTAGATGGGTTTCGATCTGTCGGCGCGCGTACGTTGTCGCCGCCGCTGCCGCAGTTTACTTCGCTTGCGATCACGCGAGAGCTTGGAATCTAAAACAGCGGGCGCGCAGTCGTTGTACCAGTCGGTGATAGTTCCAAGACGATCGCGATGAAGAAGCAAACAAATCTTCAGTTCAGAAGAATCGATCGACCACTGAAAGAATTATAATCACGCAGGATCAACGCCAACTTGAAGCAACTCGATCGGCTCACGCGCCGTAACTTCTTGACTAGTACGTACTACATTCACATGATTATATAATTTTAGCCTAATCAATCATGTACGGATTGATTTAGTTCGAGTCGCGATCTATAATTATTGCAGGTTAATTATGTTTGCTGGATATATACGGTTCCTGTACATGCAGCTAGTGGAGTGTGAGCGTCACTCAAGCAGCAATCGAGATCACTACAGGCGGCTGATCAGATCGCGATCATCTGACAGAATGATGGTGTGGCATTCTGCATGGTCATCTCCAGTGTAAACTATATGCTGGATGTAGTATTACAATGATCATGTCAGCTATATCTCGCTTATCTCTCCGCGTGCATCGGGCTCCTGCATGATTTTATCTTATAATATGTGTGCTCGAGTTGCCACGTTTGAATGTACATGTCGATCAAAGGCTTAAAATGTCATGGGCTGAGAGAGTTTCGAGGTCGCCTCTACAATGTCAACTACCATACCAGCAGGATTAATATTCTTCAGTAGAGTGCTTGTGTTAATTTGTGTAAAGCTAGTAATTAACTTGTACTGTACTGTCCCTCAGCTGCTAGAGCTATGGATAAGTCCATACTACACCCTTTAATTGTAGGGTTTAGACAACACAAATCTGATTTTAAGTGATTCTGAAATCTAAATAGTATTTTGTTTACATGAAACCTAGTTATATAGAGATGTAAAAAGTAGCTGTAATCTAAAAGTAGCATGGCAACTATTTTTTTTTTGCCTGCATTACACCAACACAGATCATGCACAAGATCATAGAGGAGGCGAGGTCATGGGCGTTGGCGGAGGATATTTGCCTCCAGGAACTAACCCGTTTGATCGAGTAAACCCTTTGTACATGGCTAGGGGAATTAATGTCAAAACCGCTAATATAATGGAAATATTTGTATGCTCCTTCTATATTAATATATAAGGCATAACTTCATGTTTTCTTAAAAAATAGTTATAATTGAAATATGTATATTCTGATGCCGAAATCATGAAAACAACTATCAAAATCAGTTTTATTGCTTTTAGGGTGTATTTTGGCCGCTTTTGATATTCGGGCAAGGTGTAAAATATCTGTTTGATACTTAAGGGATATTTTCTAGACAAACCCGATCATAAATATTTAATGTTTACCGTAAGATAGTAAAAAAATTTACTATTTTCTTACTAAATACATCTCGAATGTTAGTTTATATAAGAAAGATATTAGAAAATTGTCTTGAAAAATACTACATACGATATATCACAATATCATAAAACGTATTTGATTTTTTTAATTTATTTTAAAATAAAATACCCTTGTTCTAAATATTATATATTTATGACCGGAGAAAGTAAAATTTAAGACATAAACTAAAGGAGATTTCCAATTAAAGCTTTGACACGTGCGACATGAGATGGACTTAATTAATGTTCTTGAATGGTCTGCAAATGTGAAATAAATTATACTCTTTGAACTACTGTGTAAGGATTTGTATTAAATTATAAATCAATAACAGTTAGCTAACTATGCTAGCTGAAGACTTGTACTGTTTAGTCCTTTTATCTCTTAATGATAAAATGCTATATATTTTGAGTGACAGATTTCCCATCATGGCAATCAAGAAACTAAGATCAATGGTATCTAATACGCAAGTTTCTAGTAGTACCTTATATCTTTAATGTGTGATACCACAATGTGTATTTGTAGCTGGTAGTACTAGTAATTAAATAGGATATATGTATTATCTAAACTCTAGGCACTAACTCTTTTTTTTTATAGAAACTCATATACACGTGCACACCCTCATCCCTGTGAACAAACACATATACCCTAACATATTGTGAGATTGACAAAATGTGTTCAATATATATCTCTTTGTTACTTCCATGGCATGATTAGTCTTTAAGTAAATGAACTCTTCACTTGTGCAGTTTTTTAAGCATCCCTAAGGAGGTTGCCAACTGGGTGCTATGCTATTAAGTTAAATAACTATTTGCCTGTCCTCAGCCTTCTAGCACCATAAATACACGTACAACCCTTCAATTGCCACTCATCTCTTCCCACACTCAGCTAGCTAGTAAGCTCACAATGGCAGGCACTAAACTCGTAGCTCTTGGTTTCATTGTTCTCTTGAGCATTGGATTAGCCAATGCTGCAAGAGTGACAAGATACTCAAGTGCCCAAGGATCAGGCACTGGTAGTGGAGAGGGATCAGGATCTGTGAATGGTGGGGGATCCGGGGGTGGAAGTGGTACTCACTAGTGCAGATCCTCTCATCTGTGACGGGCTGTAATATAACTGGATTTTGCGGTCCGTCACAAAGAAAACATCTCAAACGGGCCTAAAAAGAGGCCGATTGAGATATGGTCGGAGAGACATGTTAAATGTGCATAGAACTGAAGCCCGTCACGGATGACACCTATCTGTGACGGGCCTAAACTAGAGCCCGATTGAGATAGCCTTAAATATCTCAATCGGGCCGTAGTTGGAGCCCGTCACAGATGACAATCATCTGTGACGGGCCCCGAATTAAGGCCCGATTGAGATAACCTTAAATATCTCATCGGGCTGTAATTGCAGTCCGTCACAGATGACAATCATCTGTGACGGGCGCCATCTTGATGCCCGTTTAAGATATCTACAAAGCCCGTCACGGATGGCACTCCTCTGTGACGGGCTTTTTTTTTAGGCCCGATAAAGATACCTGATATGCCCGATAGTTAGTGCACACTATAAATATCCGCAACCGCCAGAGTATCTGTATCCCACTATTCACAAATCTGGTGGGAGGTTGGAGGGGGCGAAATTTTTTTTTTCCCAAAGAAAACAGTCATAAGGTAAATAACAAATAATAATCATTAATTTAGAAAATTCATCAATTCTTATGAATTTAGCAGTATTTATCTTATAAGATGTTTCTCTGATTCTTTTTTCATTTCTGTAGAGATGGATCGAAGTTGGATGTATGCGAAATCTGTGAAACGTCATAGTCAAGAGTATAGAAATGGGGTATTAAATTTTATTAACGTCGCGGAGGAGGATAGGAAAAGAAGAAACAGCGATTACATGTGTTGTCCATGTGCAGATTGCAAGAATGAAAATATGTTTGATAGCCGAATGGACGTACACGCTCATCTGATACAACGAGGATTCATGGAGGGCTACACATGTTGGGTTAAGCATGGAGAGCAGGAATCAGGAAGTGATGCTGCTGCAAATAGTACTGGTGCACAAAATCATGAAGATGAAGATGAGCATGACATGTTTGTACCTTCTCCACTAGGCGGTGAAATGGTTGATGTTGATCATGATCTGCTGCAAGACATGTTACGTGACGTTGAGGATCCAGCTTACAACGAGAGAGATTCCGTAAAGTTCAGCAGGTTGGTCAGTGACTCGCAGACGCCTCTGTACGCCGGATGCAAAGCAAAGCAGACCAAATTATCAGCTACCTTGGACCTAATGAAACTGAAGGCAAGTAGTGGATGGACAGACAAGAGTTTCACAGAGCTTTTGGGAATTTTGAAGGCCATGCTGCCTGATGGGAACACATTGCCCGAGACAACATATGAAGCAAAGCAGGTTTTGTGTCCCCTGGGGTTAGAGGTCCGTAGAATTCACGCTTGTCCAAACGACTGCATATTGTACCACAAGCAATATGCGGAGTTAGATGCTTGTCCTGTATGCAAGGCCTCTCGATACAAGCGTAAGAAAAGTCGGGACGAAGGAAAAAAATCAAAACGGGGTGGTCCCGCGAAGGTTGTGTGGTATCTACCTATCATTGATCGTTTCAAAAGAATATTTGCAAACCCCAAGGAGGCAAATTTAGTACGTTGGCATGCCACGGAGAGAAGGAACGACGGTATGCTAAGACACCCAGCGGATTCGATTCAATGGAGGAATATCGATCGAAAACACAAAGACTTTGCTGCCGACCCCAGAAACATGAGGCTATGTCTGTGTACAGATGGCATGAATCCTTTTGGAGACATGAGTAGTACTCACAGCACCTGGCCAGTTCTTATTTCAAACTTTAACCTACCGCCATGGTTGTGCTTTAAAAGAAAATATATTATGCTGTGTTTGCTAATCCAAGGACCGAAACAACCGGGCAATGATATCGATGTGTTCTTGGAGCCTGTTATGGACGATCTTGAGATGCTCTGGAAAGAAGGTGTGGAAACTTGGGATGCATATGGTCAGGAGAATTTCAAGCTACGAGTTCTACTGTTCTGCACCATTAATGACTATCCCGCCCTCGGTAATCTTTCTGGCCAAACCGTAAAAGGAAAGAAAGCATGCTCCGACTGCATGGAACATACACGCAGCCGGTGGTTGAAGAAATCACGAAAGATGGTTTATATGGGTCATAGGAGGTGGCTCCCGCTACGTCACGCATTTCGAAGGAAGAAGAATATTTTCAACGGTAAGAGAGAACTTCAGCCTGCTCCCAAGGATTTGTCCGGAGATGAGGTCCACAACTTGGTCAAGGACATTACCAACGAGTTTGGGAAGAAAAGAAAACGTAGTCAGGCAAAGGACAAGGGTATGTGGAAGAAAAAGTCAATATTTTGGCGATTACCTTACTGGAAAGATCTTGAGGTCCGTCATTGCATTGATCTCATGCATGTAGAAAAGAATGTGTGTGAGAGTTTGGTTGGCCTGCTGCTGAATATTCCCGGCAAAACAAAGGACGGGTTGAACGCGCGCCTTGATTTCAGTGAAATGAACATTCGTAGTGAACTCCAGCCCGTAACAAATGCTGAGACAGGTAGAGTGTACCTCCCTCCAGCTTGCCACACACTGTCGAAGGATGAGAAGATCGCAATGTTATCATGCCTGAAAGATATTAAAGTTCCATCGGGCTATTCAGCGAGGATTAGTAAGTACGTCAAATCGGAAGACCTAAAACTGGTTGGAATGAAGTCGCACGATTGCCACGTGCTAATCACACAAATCTTGCCAGTTGCTATCAGAGGCATTCTTCCACCGAAAGTCCGTCATACAATCCAACGTCTGTGCGCCTTTTTCAATGCCATCGGACAGAAAGTTATAGATCCCGAAGATCTAGATGGGTTGCAGACCGATATTGTCAATACCCTCTGCCACATGGAGATGTTTTTTCCACTGTCTTTCTTTGATATCATGGTTCATCTCCCTGTTCATCTTGTGAAGCAAACAAAATTATGTGGCCCGGCTTTTCTAAGAGAAATGTACCCGTTCGAGAGGTACATGGGAGTTCTGAAGGCATACGTTCGGAACAGAGCAAAACCGGAGGGGAGCATCATTGAAGGCTACACGACCGAGGAGGTCATTGAGTTCTGCGTGCATTACATGTCCGAGGCCGAGCCTATCGGAGTTCCAGCGTCTCGTCACGAAGGAAGGTTGTCAGGTGCTGGCACAATCGGGAGGAAAAGATTTAGGCCCGATCAAGCTTCCTACGGGCAGGCTCATTTTGCTGTGCTCCAACATATGGCAGAAGTTAGCCCATACTTTGAGGAGCACTTAGCCAAAATCCGGCAGGAGAACACGGGTCGATCTGAGACGTGGATTAACAGAGAACATAACTCTCGGTTCAACGCATGGTTCAAGAATCGTGTCACCATGTCGACGGATATCCCAAATGAGACTGTACAGTTGTTGGGAATGGGACCGTGTTGGGCCATAGACACATGGCAAGGATACGATATTAATGGATATACATTTTACACCGTCCAGCAAGATGACAAAAGCACAGTGCAAAACAGCGGAGTCCGTATAGATGCCTTCCAGGATCAAGTGGGGTCGAACACATACTACGGCCGCATTGAGGAGATCTGGGAGCTGAACTACGTGAAGTTCAAGGTTCCTTTGTTTCGATGCCGTTGGGTCAATATACGCACTGGTGTTAAAGTCGATAAGGAAGGCTTCACTTTAGTAGATCTATCCAAGGTTGGATACGCCGACGAACCATTCGTACTTGCGAAACAGGTCGAGCAAATTTTCTACATAAAGGACCCCGCGAACAAGAAGATGCACATCGTGAGGGATGGCAAGCGCCGAATTGTTGGTGTTGACAACGTCGTCGACGAAGAAGAATACAACCAGAATCTTCATGTACGACCTCAAATTGACCTTGACGATGATCCACAAGAGCCTGTGGCATATACTCGATCAGATCATACGGAAGGCATAACCTTGTGACCCAACCCGTTGTACACATGAAGTATTTTGTATTAGTAAAAAAAGCTTAGGTAAATTGGTGCAACTTGTAATAATTTTTATTGCGAATTTAGTGAATTATTGTACTTAACTTAATTATTTGGGATAATAAGTTGATTATTGTGAGTAATGAAAAATTTGTGAACTTTCATTGTGAAGTATTTTTTTGCTGTTATTTATTTAAAGTTCAGGTCAATGATGAACAGGAGTCAAATCTCATCCGTGACGGGCTCTAGTGTACGCCCGATAGAGATGACGTCTTCTCTATCGAGCCTGCACTACGGCCCGTCACGGATGACAGCATCCGTGACGGGCCATAATTTAATGTCCGATAGAGATGTCATAATCTCTATCGGGCTTTAAATTAGGGCCCGACACGGATGCTATCATCCGTTACGGGCCCTAGTGTAGGCCCGATAGAGAAGACGTCATCTCTATCGGGCGTACACTAGAGCCCGTCACGGATGAGTCATCCGTGTCGGGCTTTTATTTACGCCCGATTGAGATGTCACAGAACACTGCATCTTCATCTGGATCTGGATCGAAAATTTTTCTAAGTCACAGAACCCTAGCAGAGGCCACTGCGAACTGAGAGCACGAAATTTTTTCTAAGTCAGAGAACCCTAGCAGAGGCCTCCTCGTCCGCAAGCGCCGCCGCCGGTCTCCTCGTCCGCCACCGCCGCCGCCGGTCGCCTCGTCCGCCACCGCCGCCGCCGGCCTCCTCGTCCGCCACCGCCGCCGCCGGCCTCCTCGTCCGCCACCGCCGCCGCCGGCCTCCTCGTCCGCCACAGCCGCCGCCGGCCTCCTCGTCCGCCGCCGCCGGCTTCCTCGTCCGCAAGCGCTGCCGCCGGCCTGCTCGTCCGCCAACGCCGCCGCTGGTTAGTCATTTTAGTGATTTTAGTGTTAATTATACCAACACTAATGTAGGTTATTTTAGTTTAGTGATTTTAGGGGAAATGTAGGTTATTTTAGTTTAGTGATTTTAGGGGAAATGTAGGTTATTTTAGTTTAGTGATTTTAGGGGAAATGTAGGTTATTTTAGTTTAGTTTTTTTAGGGAAATGTAGGTTATTTTATCCGTATTTAGTGAAATTAACTTTATTATTTTCTAAGTTATTTAGACGATGTCTCAGCAAGGTGAACCAATGTCGACGACAACTAGTGGGTCCTCAAGGGCACGGAGTCGTAGGACAGGGAACAAAATCCCTAAGGAACGATACACCATAGCAGAGGTGAACCAGGTTGGACTGCCGACGCGTCCTCGGACTGTCCTGGCCAAGTTTAGGTCGACGTGCGGTGTCCTAGGGAGGGAAAACTTCACAATCCTTGTTGATGACATCAAGCATGTGCCCGAAGCGGAGAAGAACGCAGCTTGGCTCAAATTCAAGGAACGCTTCGAGTATCCTGCAGCCGACGAGGACCGTCTCAAGCGGGCTGCTTTGAAGACTATGGGCAATGCTTGGAAGAACTTCAAGAGCAGGCTGGTCACGGAGTTTGTCTTAAATCCGACGACCCCTGATCCAACAGAGCAATGGCCCTTCATCACGGCTGAAGCTTGGGAGCAATTCTACGAGAAGAAGTCGACCCCAGAATCCCGGGCCAGAAGCGAAGCTTTTCGAGCACTGCAGGCCAGGAACGTGCACCCGCACCGGCTAGGCACCGCAGGATATGTCGGGAAGCTAGAGGAATGGCAAGAGGAGGATGAAGCGGCAGCAGCAGCGAACACACCGCTGGTGTTTGCCGATATCCCACACCCACGTGCAAGGAATTGGGCCCGGGCGAGGTACCAGAAGAATGAGGATGGGACAGTTTCGCTTCCAAATCCCCAAGATCAACAAGTGTACGATAATATAGTAAGTGCCTAATCTCAGTATTTGTTCGCACTGTTTCAGCCTGAACTTTTCATTGAATCCGATCTCAATTGAACTGCAGAAGGAGTTGGTTGCCTCCCAAGAAGCCTCGCAAGAGGTCAGCTCTCAAAGACGCGAGGACGACATCCTCAGTAAAGCGTTGGGCAACAAGGAACACCGTGGACGGACAAGGGGACTTGGCGCAAACGTACCATGGAAATTTGGATTTCCAGACTACGCGTGGCAGTACAAGAAGCGGACAGTCACGAAGGCGGAGAAAGATGCCCGCCTTGCCGCCCAGATCCGGGAGCAGGTCAGAGCCGAATTGAGCTCTGAATTCGATGAAAAGCTTGAATCGATGAGGGCTCGTATCAGGCAAGAGATTCGAGAAGAGCAACATCTCCCGGTGGCTGCCGCTGCTGCTACGCAACAAGATTTAGCTAGTCCCACGCAGAGGCGCAGCAGTTGTGCATCAACTGAGGCGGGGGAAGATCCGCCATCGGTCCCCGCCGCCGTCGACCAAATAACGGTACGATAATATAGTACGCATGGAGTTCTTAACGATTCCATATGGTAAGTACTATTCTAACAATATTTATGAATCTATCGCAGGAACCAACTAGCTGCACCCTGACAGTAAGGGTGGTGCCGACCTTCTCTGTTCCTGCAGCTGAGGGCCTTGCTTTCAAGCCGACCCCGGAGACAAGAGTGCATGGGGCGCAACTTAGGGCTGATTATGCGAAAGTGCAAGTTGACTCAGTGAAGCCCGAATTCGATCATTTCCCCCTCCCTCTGGCACCGAATGACGAGGTCCTAACCCTTGGAAATGCTCGTGGAACCTTCATCCAATGGCCCAAGGACCTCATTGAGATAAGGGTGATCCCCAGGCCAAGCACTGCACCAAGCGGTCGTCTAATAGTACAAACTACCCCTGCTCCTTCAGCCCCTCCAGCTCCCGGTCGTCATGAAATTGACGATGTCCAGTTGCAGTACGACACGGACTTTGGGGGCGAGCCTATGGAGGTCGACAGCACGGCGATCACCAAACCCCCACCCATGAAGAAGAGTAGGAAGGCGCATTCTTCCCCGCAGAGAAGAGTTATCGAAAAACCTGCTGCAGGGGTGCGAGGAAAAGGAAAGCTGCACCTCTCACGTCTTGCTCCAACAAAGTTAGATCTCAGCAAGGGGCCCGTCACACATAGGAAGCCCGTACCTCCATCGTCCTACCAACTAGGCATGCCATTGGTTGGAGACGACGTGCTAGCAACGATGGGCACCGCTTGCAAGGAGCTACACATGTACTACATGGAGAAATCTAACGTGAGGAGGAAGAATAGAGAAAATGATATAATAGGCGAACACGCCAGAGCGCCATTCCTTGGGCCATCAAATTATATCGTGATAGACTTCAAGGATCTGTTCGACCTCTACAGGCTCCGCTCGGTGGACACAACCCTCCTCAAGTGCTACTCCTTGTAAGTACTCTTGCTCACGAAAATTATTCATCTCAATCCGTGTAACATGCTTATAAGAGCGTTTGGCTTGCGTGTAGGTATAGTTGGAAGTGGTGTCTCAAGAATGCACCGGAAGTTGCCTTCCTTGATCCTCAGGTAGTCAATGTCACAAATCTTCAAGGGGACCGTAGTGGAATGGTAAACTACTTATTTGACACCTTCTGGGCCCGACAAGACAAGGAGTACATCATGTGCGCCTACAATCAATAGTAAGTGTGTTCCCTAAATACATTGTATTACACGTCTAGCTTTAGTATTAACCTTAACTAATTTAATGCCGCAGTGGACATTGGATCCTATTGGTAATAACGCCTAAGTGGAGTACATGCCACTACTTAAACTCCAAAATTGACAAGCAACTGTACGATTGGACCCCGATTCAACTCGCAATAGATGAAGCGTGGGGCCAATATGTGCAAAAAGGAGGCCTTCGAAAGACAGGACAAGACACTCTTATCCACAAGAAGGACTTCCCAGTCAAACAACAAATAGGCGACCAGTGCGGATTCCATGTCTGCCACAACATGCGCCTTCTGTGCAAAGAAAAGGTGAAGACTTTGGCTGAATTGGAGGTTTGTAGTCTCATTCCTGATATGTTGTAACTAAATTGAAGTATATATATATATATATATATATATATATATATATATATGTATATGTATGTAAAGATCGTTCGACTAATTTCGAATTATGTACATGTAGGACAAATTTTCAGAGGATCCGCGTAGCAGCTTTGAGGACATTCGTGAGGAGATTGCCGACTTCATCCTCCGCGAAATTATTCACCCTAAAGGAATGTTTAGGGTTCAGGTGTAAGTGATGAACATTTTTTAACGTACTGTTTGAATTGTCAAACACATGTTATTATGTAATATTTATGTTTATTATATTTGTTATTTCTGTAAAATATATGTGAATGGCATATGTGAATGGGGATGCTGGGATGTATATGTGTGAACGGCATATGTGAATGGGGATGTTGTGAATGGCATATGTGAATGGGGATGCTGGGATGTATATTATTTCTGCTTCTGTTATTTTGCAGCGGGCATGGCTAGCACAGGCCTGAGGCTAGCCAAAAAAACAATATTTATTTTTTTTGTGGTCATACTCATCGGTGACGGGCTATAAGTTAAAGCCCGATTGAGTTATATCAACCGTGACGGGCTATAGTTGGGGCCCGATTGAGATAGACAGACATCCGTGACGGGCACTAGTTGTAAGCCGATTGAGATAGGTCATCCGTGACGGGCTATAGTTTGACCGGTCGTCTGGGTCAAAGCTATCGGTGACGGGCATTAGTTGAGGCCCGATTGAGATAGCTTCATCCGTGACGGACTTATGCCCGTTTGAGATGATTCCTCACATCACTGACCTTTGCGCTGTGTCGGACGCCATACCCGACACAGATGTCGGTTGCAGCCCGACACAGATGAGGGTTACCGTTGTAGTGACTGGATCTAGTCAAAGTGGTTATAATGGTGCACACGCAAGTGGTGGAGGCGGAGGGGGCGGTGGTGGCGGTAGCCAGTATGGTGGATCAGGGTCTGGTAGTGGGTCAGGCTCGGGCTCAGCCTATAGTCAGTATAGTTCAAATTATTATGGCTCTGGTGGTGAATATTCTAGTGCAGGCGGTAGCGGTGGCGGTGGCGGTGGAGGACAAGGCAATGGAAATTATGGGTCCACTGGTCAAGGATCTGGTAGCGGTACTGGTTCTGGCTCTAGCGAGGCTTCTAACTATTGGCGTGGACCAAGTTATGCAAATGCAAATGTTGGTGGCTATGGTAATGGTATTGGCTATGGACAAAATGGTGGTAGTGGTGGCGGCGGAGGTTCAGGGACTGGCTATGGTGATGCCAATCCTTAGTTTCTTTTATATCGGAAATTATAAAAAAAATGAAGCCCAACCTAGTCCGTGTCAATGTTGTGGAATTTGTTTTTTTGTTTTTTTCACACTTGTTTTATGCATCATGTTTCAAGAAATAAAGGGCTTCATGTAAAGTTTCTGCAATGCAGCAACATGTAACAAAATTAGAAGATATTGCATATCGGTGGTGAAAATTGTATTATTCAACCAATCTGATCACTTGTTGTGAACTATTTGCTCTAATAATTTAGGGGCAAGTCCTTGGCTGATATCTATAAGTATCTAGAAGATATTGCATGGTTTTTGTAAACTTTAGCATATTAACAAACACTTTTAAGAGATGGCTGAACCTCAAATGGACTATCGTCGTCCCAGCAAGGTAAAAAGTTGATGAGGTAATCCACTGCTGCTTGAGAGTAAGTACAATAAGACCCCTCTAGTATTGCCCTAAGAGTGTCATATAAAATTGAATGATGGGGTGGAGGAACGAAGGATTGGGAGAGTGAATGAGCCACCCCCTCATATGGAATGAGCAGATTATATGCAAACTCCAACATAAAGGGAAAGAGAGAAACAATAAATTCACAGCAAATGAATATATTAAGATTACTTTACAATATTGGGCTAGTATATCAATGTATTAAGTATGCCATCTCCTAATTGATGTCTTGATGATTAATAACATAGAAACACAGAAAGGTGACACGTATATCACAAATAAAAAAAATTGTCTACGTCTCTAAAATGACATCAAAGATACTTTATAAGTCATGTCATTGTGATAATTCACCAGTTCGAGACCTAGATGCTGGTGGACAATGATCCCATAATTGTTCATAGAAAATGCTTCTTTGGTATGCGAGGTCAAAAGTCATAGACTACTCCTAAGTTAACAACTGTTTGTGAATGAGGTCCATCAGCACATACAAGTTTCCATAAGAAAACATCTCTGATACATTTCATATACGCGTGACAAATCCACATATGTGACTACTTGTTGGCACCTTTTTCGACCAGCACGAGACTCACCTAAAGATTTACGGTGTTAATGGAGTTGCCAACCACCTCGATATAGAAAAACTCTAGATCAAGATAGATTTAGAAAAGATCAAATCGGCTAGCGTGTTGATTTGGAGATCAAACCAGCCTCTAGGCCGATTTAGATCGATATGGAGGTAAACACTCGTCTCATGGGTGAATTAGAAGGTTTACAGAACAAACCTACAAAGAGGGCATCATACTCTCACAGCGAAGGTGGACAATAAACGGAACAAATCGATAAAGCTGGACGGCCTAATGCAAGGTAGAAGATATACTAGAAAATATGGCTGAGAAATAAAGGTAAAAGAACAATTCGATTGATTGTGTAGTAGGGGTTGTGCTTGGGGGCTTTAATTGAATCTGCCATAGGCCTTATAAAGGGGTTGATCTTGTCTTCATAGGGCCTTCTGCAAGTTTTGTTAGGCTTAGAGATCAATTAGGACTCAAGAAACCTCGGGCCCAAGTAAGAAAATATGAGAATAGCCTTAATTGGAGTCGGACTTACGGCTGCGGTCTGACCGGCTTTATACTTGCGGTCAAACTGCAACTCACCCTTAGGTCTGACCGGTCTCCTCGGGAAAGCTTCGGTTTATTTTAAATTTGGCTCAAACTCTTTGTAAATTTGTCCTAGTACTAAATTTGGTTGTTAACACTACTCTTAATTTACAGACTTGTGCTGAACATCGTCTTTAATCATCCATCCTTGAGGACTATAAGAGAACTCTTTGAGAGTGTTATTTTACTTTTTATTATTGGCAATTATTGTGGTAGATTGAAATATATTTGGAACGAAGTAATAGTTAGTGGGGATGGACATATATATCATGTAAACTCGCCATAAGTGGCGTCGCCAAGCAGAAGGAAAGAGTCGTGGTATGGACACACACTACTACAGAAACGGTTTTTCCGTGCGGGCCGAAAGGCACCTTCTCGTGCGGAAGGCCAACCCGCACGCGCAAGAAGGTCTGGGAAAAGACTATTTTCGCGTGCGGGCGGCCCAACCGCATGGGAAGATCGATTATCCCGTGCGGTCGGCTTAAGCGGCCCATACGGGAAGATCTATTATCCCGTGCGGTCGAGTTAAGTTGACCACACGGGATAATAGATCTTCCCGTGCGGTCGCGTTAAGTCGACCGCACGGAAAAACAAAAATTCAAAAAAAATAAAAATTCAAAAAAAATAAAAACCCTAGCTATCCCGACGACGACGGCGGTGCGGATCCGGCCGTTGCGAGCGCACGATGGAGGAGGCGGCGGATCCATCCGTCGCGGTGGCAGGAGCAGCGTAGATCTGATCGTCTCCTCCTCCTCGTCGTCGTGGGGCCAGCGGCGCCGTTTCCGGCGGCCTCGTCCTCCTTGTCATTGGCGGCGACGCCGGCGGGGACGGAGATGGCGCCGCTCCCGAGCGGCCCGCTGTCGGCCGTCGCACGAAGTCCCGCTGGCGCCTCCCGCCGCCATGTTGCCGCTCCTGGCCGCCGCCGGGGAAGCGCGGGGCCGCGCCGCTGCTCGCCCGCTCCCGACCGCCACCTCGTCGGTGGCAGCGCCGAGCCGGCCGCCTCTGGTGCCCAGTGCCCCACGTGCTCGGAGGAAAGGAGAAGAGAGGAGAGGAAGAGAGAAGAGAGAAGTGGAGAGAAAAAGAGAGAAGAGTGAGAATAAAAAGGAAAGGAAGAAAGCGTAGGTGAAAAATTTGAAGTGAGTGAGAGGGAAAAGGGGAGTTATTTTTTTGTGCGGGCCACTTAAGTGGCCCGCATGGAAAAATCGATTTTCGCGTGCGGACCACTTAAGAGGCCCGCATGGAAAAATAACCTATTTTTTCATGCGGGCCTCTTAAGTGACCCGCACAGGAAAATCAATTATACGATTTTTGCAGACGCGACTAGTTACGATCCGTCTGCAACCTATAGGGGTACTTGTACAGAAAAATTGTTTTTGAAGTAGTGACAAGCACATCGGTGCAAAAGATGACACCTAGGCAATCAAGAAGCCTTTAGAAGAGTTCATAGTGCTGAAAATGCTAGAGAGGAGACTAAAATGGTAAAACAAAAATGGCACATCTTAATTTGTTGGCGCCACCAAAGACTCAAACTTTATAGGGATTACATATATAACTTTCGACAGATGATCTTTCTAAAAACTTTTAAATGTAAATACAAAATTATATTGTAACAATACTAATTAACTGTAATATAAATCAAAGCCCGTATCATACTGTTGTGCGAGAGCACAACCCCACGCTAGCCTGGCATCACGGGTTTGATGCCCAATCACGCCTTTGAATTTTTATTCCAATCGTTTGCACGAATTTTTACACAGGACCGACGGTCTAAAATTCTAAAGTTTTTCCTCTACTTTTCATGCAACAGTAAAATAGCAATTCTGAACTTTGTATTAAGCAAAGACGCTCAAACACATGGTCTCAAAATGAAGTCAAATTTTCTCTTCCTTGGCTGCAAGTATCTCGTGCATATATATATATATATATATATATATATATATATATATATATATATATATATATATATATATATATATATATATATATATATATATATATATATATATATATATATATAATCCGAGTCCGAATTTTGTAAAGTAGCTTGGGTCTCCGTCCTGTCGGCACACGCCAGTCGCCGCAGTTTACTTAGCTTGTGATCGCGAGATTGGAATCTAAAACCGTGAGCTATCGCGCGATCATCGTAATGGTAACGATCGACTCGGTGATAGTTCCAAGACGTACGATCGCGATGAAGTTCGAGCAAGCAAATCTTCACTTCTCGGAGATCGACCTCTGCATCTCAAAAAAAGAAAAAAACAAAGAAAAGAGAGAGATATGACTCTCAGCAAGCAGGGATCATGGCCTACTTGAAGCAACTCGATCGGATTGCACGCCGTACGTTATTGACTAGTACTTTCACATGATCATTATTTTAGCATTAATCGCAATCATGTATGGCCTGATTTAATCAGGTGAATTACCCTATTTTGCTGGATATGTACGTTTCCTGTGCTACCGGCGGCTGGTCAGATCGATCGGCACATCTGACAGAATGATGGCGTGGCATTCTTCATGTTCAACACTAATGTAAAATATATTGCGATGTAGTATTAAAATGATCACGTTAGCTGTCTCGCTTATCCCAATCTCCGCGTGCGTCGGGTTTCTTTGCATGCTTGTATGTATAAAAATATGTGCATGTGATGATCGAGTTGCCACATTTGAATGTACGTGTCAAAGGCTCAAAAGTGTCCTGAGTGTGAGAGAGCTTCGATCGAGGTCTCCTCTACAAAGTCAACTAAGATACCAGCTGCAGGATTTTGTGTTCAGTAGAATATAATGCTTGTGTTGATTTGTACAAGCTACAATGAACTAGCTTGTACTTATCCCTCGATCGGTTGACTGTTCGAATTAATTTAACTGGTGTGTATAATTTGATCAATACGATTTCCTGAATGTGTGCAATGGAGTATATCCCGTCATTTTTGCACTCTCTACTTCACATACCCTAATGATGCAAGGGCATAAAGACAGCTGAAGTGTATTGCTGTATATATATGCCCATATCTAAATTCTAACAAGGTAAAGAAAAGAGAATATATGCACTGATCTATATTAAATTAAACGAGACAACTCCCATATACATAAATACATTGAAAAAACTCCTTATAGATATTTGGCATTTAAGATAAAATTCGGTCAAATACTAACTTATATTAGAATATAAAATCTAAAGATTATATAGTACTACGATAGTATTTTTGAAGGCAAACATATGCATTTTTTTCTTGTAGCCAATCTTCGAGAAATTATCGATGGTCAAAGTTTTAAAACATCGGAGAAAATTGCAAAAAAAAATCAAATATTTATGACCGCAGAGAGGACTGGATTATCACAAGTGAAGTAGGAGATGTGATAATAAAATTTTTAAAAACAGTATATATTTGGGCTAGGATATGATGCAGCTTTGTTGGGGAGTTTTGTTGCTAGTGTTCTCTCTAAATATAACAGTTAGGATATAAACCATTGAACATGTTCAAATTAAAGCTTTAACCCACACCGACATAATGGGCTAAATTAAGTCATGATAAGTGCTTGATTATATTATTATTTTTTCAGCACTTTCTTCGAATCGCATCATCAAGAAATTAAAATGGTTTGACAACTTTATGCATTTCGAAGAAAAAATGAACGTTGAAAAAATTGCTAGATGAGATTGATATTGATACTATCAATGACTTCTAGATGTCCGAATTTTCATGGTAAAGTTTATAAAGTTTTTTCACATGAATATTGCTATCGGATGCACATCAAATATTTATCTGTAACATTTTATATATGCATATATATTGATTATTATTTAGATGTAAAAAATAGTGTCCCTATTTTTAGTTTGGCTCTGGGCCACACCAAAACATCATGACAGCCCTGTCCTTAATCCTAAATTCTTGATACCCTCCCTCTTTCGCACTCCCTCTCGTCATTCGTCTCTTCGTGACACGGCAGAAACGGCGGAGGGCAGCTGCAGCTGCGGCTGCTTGAGACTCCGAAATGGCTTGAGCTCCGGCCGGCGACCAGTAGTACGTGTGCGTGGGTGAATCAAGTTTGCCGGCAGAACGACGATAACGCGGACTGCACGAGCTTTGCCGGCTAGACGACGACGATAACGCGCGCAAGGAGAAGCGACTGCACGGCTGCGGCGACGAGGCAAAAAGGTCGACAGGCAGGAGTTTGAGGGCGACGGGCCGACGTACGGCACCATAAGCACAGTCAGCAGCAGGTCGCGCGTAGGAATGAAGAAAAGGAAAGGTTTCGGTGGATGCTTGATTAGTTGATTTCCTGTGATTTAGATCCAAAACGCAGGGATAGAAAACTTTTCACTAGTACAGAAAGTGCAATGTCTGTTGGCTCTCTGGTCTTTGGTCTCTGACGGCGCCATTGGCCATCAGAGAAAACCTGTTTTGTAGTAGTGATCCCTGTTGGTTCGGCTTGAGCTGACAGGGATCGTCAATCACTGCCGGTTCGTGTGTTAGGCAATTTTTTCCGCCTGAAACAAAGTAAACCGATATGGATTACAAACAATCACTGCCGAATCATATAAAATACCGATATGGATATCAACAACAGTAAAAATCCCGCTATTGTATATATATGAACCGGGTTGGTCAATAATTTTTCTAAGTTCCTGGCCCTTCTCTCCAGCCCCCTCTTTCTAGTCCCCCACTTCGCCACCACAGGTCCACACTCTTCTCCCAAGTCCCAACAACCAGCCGCCTCCTCCGCTCCTTGCGGACCTTGCCGACTTCCATCTCTTCTTCCTACTACTCCCCACCACTTCCCCCCTTCTCCCCTCATTGTAACGCTGCTGTTGAGAAAGTAGAAGCCTACAATGGCGGAAAGGTGTAGCTGTCGGGAATTCGCTGGAGGCCGTGGCGACGCCAAGGAAGTAGTAGGGGCCAATGGTGAGAGGAAACTTGAGGATGTGTGATGTCGTTGAGGAGGCAAGGAGCCACTAGATCCGATGGCCCCTAAACTTGAGACCATCGGACCTGGTTGGCTTGAGATTGGGGTCACCAGATCTGGTCCCCGCTCCGCAGCTTTGAGCCTATCGGGGAGGTGAAGGGAGGAGAGCAGAGGGGAGAAGTGTCGGCTTGATGATGGTGCAACGACAATGGTGCAGCAGCTTGGCAGTGGCCCAACAATGATGACGCAGCAGCTCAGTGGCCCTGCACTCTACTTCGTCATATGTGGCCAGTGGGCAGCTTGGTGATGGCGCCTCCTCTTCATTCACTTGGCGTAAGCTCGTCCCAATGACATAGGCCTTCTGTGATGACTATGGCCGATGATGGTTGACGGCTAAGTTCATCTCTCCTAAACCTCCTCTCTCTTTATCTGTGATGTTTGTTGGTGATGTCAATGTGGTAATGTTGATGCAAATATAGGTTAGTTTGATGTTGGTCACTTGTGATTGTTGGTGATTGTAAGATAATGTTGATGAACTTTTGATTCGAGTGATTATTTTTTTTTTGATGTCACATAATTTGTACCGCAGCAATCAGATTTGTTTGTTCTATAAACGGGCATTAGTGCCGGTTGGTTCGACAAACTAGTAGTGATATGCTCGTAGCACTACTGGTTCTAGAACCGGCAGTGATGCCGTAGCTTGCCGGTTCAAAAACAGGCAGTGATGCCAATTATGAACCGATAGGGTTTAGCTTTTCTGTACTAGTGTTTCCTCCAATCGAATCATGCATGTACTAATTCATACGACTATCTCCATGCAATAAAAAGAACGAAAAATATGTAGCACACATACATAATGACGCACATTGAAAAAGTTTAAGTATAGACCAAGTACTTTTCATTCTGATCAACAACCAAGTAAAGTGACACCATCTACCAAGTACAGAGGTACATTTCTAAAGCAATAGAGCCCTTTATTTGTAGCTACCAAATAAACATAACAAGTACGATAAAAATACTTGGGTTTAACACTATTAGTTGGGCTCCAACTTTGAACTGATTGAATAAAGGTAATTATGGAGAGCCATTAGCATACCCAGACCCACCTCCTCCACCACCACCATTCCCGCCATTTTGACCATTGCCATTGCCTCCACCATTACCACTAGCACCCACTCCTGCACTTGACCCATACCAATTATTATTAGCATAGCTAGAACCAGAGCCAGATCCACTACCAGATCCACTACCAGTTGAACCGTAATATCCTCCGGCCTGTCCTCCTCCTCCTCCACCGCCACCACCACCAGCATTAGACTCACCACCGTAACCTGATTCGCCATTGCTAGACTGACTAGAGCTTGAGCCTGAACCATCTCCAGAACCATATGCCGATCCACCATATTGGCTAGAACCACCGCCGCCGCCACTACCTCCAGCAGCTGCATGGACACCATAACTACCACTCTGACTAGTCCCATAACCACTCCCAGACCCTGAGGCACTACCATTGTCATACGCAGTACCCCCTCCTCCTCCATTGCCATTTCCATCGGCACTCGAGTATCTAGCCACCCTTGCGGCATTGGCCAGTCCCATGCTCAAGAGAACAACAAAGCCAAGAGCTACTAGCTTAGTGCTAACCATTGTGAACTACTTGCTATGACACTTTTGATGTGATGAGTTGTGAGTGCTAAGGAGAAGATTACTGGCATATTTATAGTGCTCGAGGCCATGCAGTTGGTCTATATCCTAATGGCATGTTGGTGGAGTGATAGGCTGTCAAGTACTACTATTAGGAAATCAAGACAGTGGAGACTTAAAGCGCATAGACTTGTAATGGAGCCTATTGACCTCACAGTATCATGTCAGCAATGAAGAGATTACCCACTTACAATAGTTCACAAAACTGATAGCACATGTGTTTATTTTTCATATTTTTTGAAGATTTAATTTCTTAAGTAATTACTAGTAACTTTTTGACAGGTAATCACTAGTAATTTTAATGTATAAATCTTTGCCATCTCTTTTACGGATTAAGTTAATTTAACTGTAAATTAAACAAAGACGTAGCTAGCCATTGTTGTAATCTTATATATAGAGCAAGTAGCTAAATGCCTGCGTTTTTCTATGGATGGAATAAAATATATCTTAATATTCCTAAAATAAATAAAAATATTTTCCCTGAAATATACATATGCCTTAATTTAATTATATATATATAGCTATCCATCACGTATTAAGTTAATTTAGATTTAGTTGTTGTGTAATATTAGAAAGTTTAAGCGTATCTATAAAAACTACAATATGAGTAGGTGAGTAGATAGGGTGGAAAATTCACTACCATCACCATTTCCTTCTTTTGATGGAGTATAGATATTGGACGTGACTACATCATGCATGGTAGCGCATTAGCACTAACCAGCGATCCACTATATTTCTAAAAAACACAACGGTCTTTCCCCCACATGTGTGTTGCCTTTCCGAAAAAGGAACCACGCGTCTACGCATCCCCCAAGCGCGACACATCATCATATCATGCACCTCCATTCCTAGGACAACGTTGTTATTAGAGATCGAATGGAGAAACTCATGGATAGAAAAAAGTGGAGGAAAAAAGTCTCAGAACGGAGAAGAATTATGTCCCATACCCAAATCCAATGGAGAAAACGTGAGAAAACAAACCCGCTTAGAACCAAATCACAAACTTCGTTAGTAAGTTTACATCCCACAAATTCATAAGTATGTGTCAAATTCGTCAAAAAAAGCATAAATAAGCATGAAACCAGAATTCAAACATTAAGATGCATATTTTTTTATAGACCGTAAAATCCAATAAGTAACTTTTGAAATATATAAAAGTTACTTTATAGCTGGTAACAAGTTACTTTTAAAAAAATGTTGTTCAACTCATACTCATTTTGTATCTCCAAACTGGTCAGATCAAAGTGAAGTTTCATCAAAAGAGCAGATCCAAAATGAAATGTGAATTAGTGAAACAGGCGTACAGAAAGTTACTTCTCAACCATTTAAAAGTTACTTCCCAATAAAATCAAAGTTACTTTTGAAAAAATTTAAAGTTACTTCTAAATCTCAAAAACTTTGCATCTTGTACATGATTGGTTTTCATTCATTCCATTTATGATGAAAAAAATGCATGTATGGAATAAAAAAAATAATTTTCTGATGGTATATTAAAAACCAAAAAAGGAAAAAGGAATCGGTACTTGAAATAGGTTTATGGAAAAGTTACTTCTTAATCATTGAAAAGGTACTTCCCAATAAAATGTAAATTACTTTTGACAAAACTTAAAATTACTTCTAAATTCCAGAAACTTTGCATTGGCAAAAGTTGAAATTACTTCTATATGTGACAGTAAAATTTTGTAATCTTTGTGGGATAAACTACTTCAATCATGGTTAAATGTTTGAGAAGGAAAAACATCGGTACTGCTATATCATGTAGAAAGTTACTTTGCAAACATACAAAGTTACTTTTACAAGTGATAGAACTTACTTCTAAAACACTAAAAAGTTATTTTCAATAACATTAAGTTACTTCCTAACGACTGAAGCCCCTAAATTTCTTGGAAACAACCAGCATCAGAAGTTTAGAACTTCACCACCGCATCAATCGAAGAGTAAAAGAGACAAATTTAGATTGGATGAGCAAAAAGAAGGCAAACTAGAAGAACACTAGTCTCGAAAAGCTTCAATCCAAGGCTCCAAGCAACCGAACAGATCATCACCAACAACGTCCTCAAGAAACCAACCAAACCCCAGGCATATTAGAGAGTAATACCTTTGATTTGAGCAGATGTGATTTTTCTACGACAGACGAGGAGAGGGATTGGCGAGCCAATTGCCCCTCTCCCATCTCTCTTCTCCTTTCTACTCCCCTCAATCTTCACTTCTCCCAAATGCATATTTTCTTCCTTGGCTACTCTTCTCCCATCTTGCTTTGAACGGGAGCCAGACACCATGAGAGCTAGATGTCGCCGGAACCATGGAGCAAGTTTGACAGACTACCAGCCACCGATGCGATGGTGTTGCAGCAGTAATGATGGCACCGCGGAAACCGCCAGCCCTCATCGTCACCAGATTTGGGGGAAAAACACACACTCTCTCTCCCCGCCACCTCTCTCTCGGGTGTGGGCGTCGCTGTCGGGCTCAGAGTATTCTTGACGCTCTCATGATTGAACGGCCACGATACATCAGGCGTGATCGGATGGCCACGTGATGCGTCATTAGTTTGTGCCAAACTGAGAGCGCTCTCGATTTAGATTTCACGATAATTATTATACACACATATATATCTCCCTGTGTGTGAGTCTTGTTCCTCAAAGGCTCAAACATTTGTACACAATAAGTACATTTATGTAAGATTAGCCTTCACATTTGTTCGCTTTAGAATCTATATATGAATCGAACTTTTATAATTAAATAGTACTGAAACAAGCACAAGCATGTTTGGAAGAATTGTAAATTAGTTTGCTATTTAGGTATAAGTAAAATCCCATATATACCACCAAGAGCCATATAGCTTGGTTAATCACATTTCATGTTTTCAGCACTACACATATTTTTATAATGGAGAAGTGTTAATCTTTCCGGCCGGCCTTTGCACAGAGACTGCACATGACTAATAAATAAAAAGGAAAAGAATTTGAGTTAGGACACACTAAAGAATGGTGAAAGCCTCGCAAATGATTCTTTTCCCTCGCAAAAAGAAAATGATGATATGGTTTCCCCTTTTGCAGCACATCTTCATGGTCTGCTTTAATTCCTCTGTACGTGCTTTGTCAAGCACTAAGGTTACCCTTAATCTCTTGGCGATGAGTATCATCCAAACACACACTTTTCACAAATTAATTTGAACATGTGTTTATTGAAGCTTCGGCGAAAGAGTGCAATCACGTGTTTTAACACAGAAAAAAACTAATTACATGATCACCTACCTATCATCTTCGATAACAGTGAAGTAAACGGGACGACCCTGACCAACTAATTACAGTTTAATTATGAAATCAGTGCAATTAATCATCCACAAATCAACAAAATTAAGATTCCCCAGTACATAACATACTCCCTCCGTTTAAGATGCATGGATGTCGTCATTCTAGGATGCTTCCAGTTAATCAAACCTCACATCATCTAAATCTGCGCAAAAACATCAACTTTTACATTACAATTGCTTTCAATAAACTTGTTGTGAGCAATGCTAGCTTTCACATAGTTACAATTTCAACTTCAAAAAAATATGATGAAGCATGAACATTAGAGGCTACATCTCCTTTTAAAACTCATTAGAGACATTACAAATTACTTGTTGTTCTGCCTTTGTTATAAATCAAACATTTATGCCGTCAACCATCAATTTTATAAATTTATATAATTTAATATCACAAGATTTATATCGGTAGATTCACCACGAGAAATGTTTTCATAATATATACTTCCTCCGTCCAAAAATAAATTTATTTTTCACCCATCCCACACATACCAACAAAAAACTAGAATACTCATACTTTATAAAATCTCAATAAAACTATTCCCCATTTTATCTATTCCCAATATAATTATTCTCTACTTTTACAAACTTCGATTAAATAATTATTAAAAAATAAACTTATTTTGAGATAAATAAAAGAAGAGAAAAATAAACTTATTATGTGACGGAGGGTGTAATTCACCTGTTGTTAAACTACATAAATTTTTAAAATTTAATGATCAAAGATAGTATTTGGCTTATTATAAAATTGAAAATACTAGCAAGTAAATCGAAGCACTATATCATTTACACGATAAACAAAAAGGTGTAAAATCAAAAATGCGTTTGATTATTATTTTGTGATGAATAATTGGTATTTGAGATAATTGATTTTGATATTTGGAGATTATTGGCAAAGTGGTTTTATAGCCAGTCAGACCGGGGTGATGATGAATAATGTTTCAGATGATTAATAGGTACTTCAGCTGAATAGAGCCAGTCAGATCGGGCTGTGGCTGCCGGTTAGACCGAAGTTATGCGTGCGGTCAGAACGATTGGCCCAACGGTCTGACCAACTGGTTCCTGATTGGAGTCGGTTTCGGGTTGTTTATTTGGATACTCGTGATTAATTCATGATTATGATTTCTGATGATTTCTATACGTATGTCATAATATTGTGTGCTAATGTTGAGTCAAGTTGGAGAAAACTTGTGTTTGGATATGATTTCTTGTTTGATTCATGTGTAGGTGAATCTTGATGCCTTGGGAGAGTATTGCTGATGATGGATCGAAAGTCAACTTGGGACAAGATGATGCCCGGACGATCAGGATATCATGCGGGATGCTTAGGCTAAAAATCAATGTACGTGGTTGATGGAGATTCCATATGACATACGACGAAGATATTGTATGCGTATGGGATGAGAAGTCAAATTTGAAAAGAGTCCAAATTTGGTATGATTGAGTTTGTAAAGTTTGTTTCTTGTACAGAAAAATTTTCAAGGGGATTAGGACTTCTTGTATGAGTTGGATTCGTGGTTTAGGCTATGGATCTATGGGTATAAATAGAGAGGAAGGTTGAGGCCTCTCGGTATTGATTTTGTGAAAGTTGAGTTTAGAGAAAAGTTAGGGTTTAGTTTTTTGAGAGGAGTGCTATTGTTGTACTTTGTAAACATAAATAGAAGCAATAAAATTTAATTTATTTTGAGAGATCTTCAATTTGTGTTTGCTCAGGTTTTCGACGGTCACACCAGTGAAGTAACGGCGGTCTGACCGGCAGGACAATAGCAGCTGGACCGGTGGCGACGATTGGCGACGACGGCAGATTTGAGCGGTCAGACCGGCAGATCAACTCCGGTCAGACCGATCTCCTTCGATAACAAGGATAACTTTTTATTCCGTGAAAGTTTTGAATTTTCGGGTACTTTAACCATTCACTCTTTTTCTGGTTGATTTAGTTCTGGCTGTTCGGTCTAACAAAGGATGGGAGACAGCGTGGTTTTGTCCGCAAGTATTGGCCCCGAGAATTTCGAGGTCGCCTCTGCAGAGCGTCAAAACTGCATATGTATGCGTACGTGAATGGCTGAGTCGTCAGTTGCACCGACGCTCACAAGCGACGTCAAAGTGAACTGCGAAAGATTCGAGGTCGCCTCTGCAGATGTCAACTACTCCTACTTGGAACAGACCTTCACGATCGATCAGTGGCTGCATATTTTCATTGCAAATAAGAGTTAACCCCGGGCTGTCGTTTACTTAGCTCTTATTGAACCGATCTGTGGCACAGTTGATCGTTAATTAATTATACCTCATTGCATTGTAATTACAGCGTACTGATCTCGCGATTTATTCAACCCGCGGAGAGTATATCTCGCGATGCATTGTAATTAAGACGTTTTAATTTTTTATATGTTAATTTTTTTAAAGTTTGGTCATGTTTTTATAAGAAAACGTAGCTATATCTATAACATCAAATTGATATCATTAAATCTAACATTGGCACTTGATTTGTTTTTGTCTTCAACATATTGCTACATTTTTTCGTAAGTTTGTCAAAGGCTATTAAAAAATCAAAATAACTTATAATATGAAACGGAACGAGTATATATTTAGGCCAATGTGTCCACATGGATCGAACTTTTGACCCGTACAGTTTTCTTCATATGTGAAATATATTAAATATATAACTTTAATAAATATTTTTCTAAAAAATCTAGTGGTTCGAAATTAAGCTAGGTTGTCATCTTTCATCCAACATACCATGAGAGGTACATATATAAGGCAAGATTGTCAAAGCTACACTTTTCGCGTGGGAGAGATATGAACTACCATAGAGATGACAATACATGTCGCCTTATCACTGTCCATTTATTACAAAAAACTGATAATATGACAGGGCAATGTAATATCACAGCAAAAACAAGCAGTGACATATATTATCACTATAGGTTTTATATATCTCATACCGCTAATGATGCCAAACCACGCCATATTTATACTGGCCGACTGAACCATTGCACATGCTAAGTCCACCGCCCCCTTTCCCTTCCGCGTCTCCCTCTTGATCGACATGATTTTCAGGGAGAGGTGAGAGGTGGCGTTGGGGAGAGGAGAGAAGATATGAGGGGCACTGAGAGGTCGTTTGTCACTCGGTTTACTGATTTGGCAGTTAAAAATAACAAAGTAAAAATAATTTAGTGAGCCGGATGATAAATAATCAAAGTTTTCTAACAGAATAGTATTTGAGAGTGTGGCACTGAAGACGATGACAATTAATCCAAAATAATCGATGCAAACGTTCTGCTCTATAAATTTTTGCCATTGTTACAAATTAGAGAAGAAACAGGAAACATGAATATAATTTGGCCACCGGAGAAAACTACTGGTGCAAGAAGGCAGAAGTTACTATACACAAAAACAATGAGAATGGAGTTATAGTTTTTTGCTCGTAATATTACACACAATACAGTCCCTGTTGTGTTATATATGTGAAGTGCATCAATATATATGATCCCTAGTATAATAGATTGCTTGAGAAATGATGGATGCTTCGACTATGTGCGTATTGTCACATCAAGATTTGTAGCAAGAACACTTTTGTCTTATACTTTTAAATATTCCACTGCAGCTGATCTCTAGATAAAGCATTCGTCCATTTTTCGCACCTTCGGTTTTCGATAATGGAACTATATATCTCACTATCTACATCACCTAGGTACAAATAAAAATATAGCTATGGCTAGCATACAAAAATAATTAATTTGACCCCAGCACAGGGATCTACATAAATATTATATAGCTTACTAGCATTAACCACTCTATATTCCCTAGTGTCTGGATGGTTGCATGCTAGCCAAACAGTAGAATTTCGAAGGATCATTACTACGGAAACCATTTTCGGAGACGGGCAAAATGCATTTGTAGTGCCCGCCAGCCCCTAAGCTTCTCATTCCCCTCTTGCGCTTGTCCTGATGCCAATGCATCAATTCAGCATCTCTAGGATTCAATAACAAACGCTCCAATCGATCGGGTAGAGGAAATTACCATATCAGCATAGCCGGAATTTTTCTCTTCGTATTAACATTTAAAGAAGAGTCTCCACAGGCATCATTACAACAAGCGGTACCCTTCTTCCTGTTCTTCGTGTTGGATGAAATGTGCTCCACCGCCTCACATTAATCATCATTGCTTTTGTACCAACTACTGGCCTTGCATATTGGACACCTCTCTAGTATGGCATACTCCTTATGATACAAAATACAGTGGTTTAGACATGCATGTATTTTCTGCATACTTAGCAAGAATAGACAGATAAGTTTTTTCGTTTGAATGGGTTTGTTGGTAAGGAGTTAGGCTTTGGAAGCAAAATCTCCTAACAGGCTAAGAGTTTGTTGAAACTATCGGACCAACCATTGCTAGCCTTCAACCTTAAAAGTTTAAGCACGGACGCCAGCACCATGAACTCCTTGCCACAACCCATTTCCTGATCATACGAAAGGTCCTTCGCTAGCTGCTTGCCATAACGTCTTGAAGTTATCTAAGACTCTCTCCGTCCCCGTAGGAACTTGGCACAAGATCTCCTTCATATAGAAAACTTCATCAGAAGCACGATATAACACATCATGACCAGTGCTGTAACATGCCCAGAATTTTGAAGTGAAAAAAAAGAGAAAAGAAAGAAAAAAATTGATCTTGTCTTTTGAATTTAATTTTGGTGTTCTTGGATTTTCCATGCATCTCATATCTCATTTGCATGTAATAAATAAAAAAAGATGAAGTATTAAATCTAATAGGGATAAAAATAATTAAAATAAGTGGTGGACACTTGAAATAACTTTCCATAAATCTCACAAGTTTTGTATCTCAATTAAAACAATGAAAAAAATCCAAAATTTGATTCAAATTGAAATAAAAACAACGAACTTGTTTGAATTTTCAAAAAAAAACAACTCATGGGAAAAAGGTTGGTGCCGTCCCTGCCTGATGCCCTGCAGCGACACCGCGCCCGGCAAAGCCGGACTCGCCACGCGCCTCGCCAACCCGGATTTGCCGCCCCTCTGCCCAAAAGCAAGGACGCAATGCGATGACCCCGACCACCTCTGTCGTCCGTATGCAAAGGCCCCTGCACGCCAGCCTTCCACGATTCTCGCCAACGCCACCTGCGCTCGAGAGACGCTGAACACATCGCAACAAGCACCGCCTGACACCACGCTCCACCGATCTCCTCGCTTGCTCTATAAAACCCTATCCCGGCTCACCAGCCACCTCACACTTCTCTCTTGTCCTTCCCAGCCAAGTGCTAAAGCTAGAGATCCTTTTGATCGACGGGAACGGCCACGCCACCACCACTACCTCGTGCCGGCAAGAGCATCGCTGCCACCACCCTGCGCCCATCAAGTCGCCGCCTCAGTGAGTTTCCTCACCATTCCTCGTGCCGGCAAGCTCCTAGAAGCCCCCTGAACCCATTCCCACAACTTATCTTAGGACCCCTTCGCCAAAGAGCTACCACCGTCATTGTCATCGTTTGCCGCCTCGGGAGCTCATCATTGCACCACTTCAGACCGCCTCCGCCCAAATCGAGCATGGGGTAAGCCTTCTCGTGGTCCCTATGCCCTCTCCTATCATTTAATCGAGCCCCCGTTGCTCGTAGCCCGCTCGCAGCCGCCATTGCCGTCCATGGCTCCCGCCGACCACGTTGCCGCCTCTAGGACAAGCGTAAGGACAAACTCTAGCCTCCCGGCCTTCACCCGAGCCGACCCCGCCGCCGACGAAGCTGTCCCGTGCCCCCTCCCTCACTCCCCGTCGTTCCCTCCTGATGGAGAAGACATGACCTATTCGCAAATAAGCTAAACTTTAGGGTCCTAAATACAAAAGGCCAATACACTTACATGTGGTGCCAAGGACCTAAAAATAAATAGCAGAAATCTTAGGGCACGATTTGCAAAATGACAAGACGCTGACATGTGGACCCCACTATTAAAATAGATGCGCAATAGAAGAATACGCCTTCACATTAGGAAATGTACTCCGGACAGTGCACATTAGTTTCTTTTATAAAGAATTATTAAATCCAAGAAAATGGTTTTGGTTAATTATTTTTTACTAAAAAATGTTGAAACTTTAGAAAAAATATAGAAAATTCATTTTAGCTCCGTTTGAGGTGAACCAAATTTTGTTAGGTTCATAATAACTTTCTATTTAATACTATACACTCAAACTTAGCACCACTATTGTGTAAAATTTCACTAACTTAAATTTGAATAGTAACTTCTGTATTTACCATGTTTTAAATATTAGAAACGCAATAACTTGCACATACGACATTAGATTTAGGTGTTTCTTTCTTTTAAATTTAAATTAAATCACTATCTCTATACTGAACATGCTCATGCATCATGAATGATATTTTACCTTGTAGTCTTATTGGATGTTCATTTGAATGTATGTTTAACTTTAAATACAGGACGAATCGATTGTTGCCGTTGACAAGAGTGTGCAGAACGAAGAGTTATTTGAGGAACCACCTGAGCAAGGCAAATCCTATTCAATTCCTCCTTCAATCATGTTGAATCCTATATTTTCACAAATGCTTTATTATGTTTAAAATTGCATACGATGTTTGCAAAATGTGGGACCTTGGTAAAACAGCTCCTAAATTGTTGCATTATCCACCTTGATTATTGTTCTCCCTACCATTGATAACCCTGAATCATGGATAGGTACCGCCAAGTGCCAAATTGGGTATATTCGAGCTACTAATATAGCTATTGCTTAGCCATGCTTAGAATATTTACAAATAACATGATATTCACTCTTTACAAATGGGATATTTGAAAATGTTATATAGAGCGGTTGCCTCTGTTATTTGTGAAAATGAAAAACTGAAAAGGATGGTTTTTAGACTTAGGTGGCAAGTGGTATACATATGGTGGTAGTTGTACACCGATAGGGGGAGTGTTCACCCGAGCTGATTAAGGACCAAACTTTGTATCACCAACTAAGTATACAATGCAACCACATGTGTCTGTTATGGGGCGACCTTGGCTTATTAAATTGTTTAATGTTTAGCCTTGCATTGGGAGGTTGTTGTAGTAGGGACTAGTCTGAACGATGGTTCATAGGAGCTACCCATGTGACCCTCTGTGGGAATGGATATGTTCGCCACATGGCATAGGCATCTGAGCATATCCAATATAACGGATAATGCCTCGTTGAGGGAACAGATATGTTCACCTCACGACGTTAGGATTAGGATGGGGCTCACCTTTCCTAACAACATTGGTTCATGGCCAATGTGGAGAAACACTCTTCGTGCTCAAACAAGGCTAGACTTTAAGTAATGTAATGGCTTCGTTGTGACCTCTAGTCCATATTCAACATGTAGAGTGTGGGGGTACCGACGGGTACCGAAACAACTAGAGTATAGTATTTTGGCTTCTATCACATTATGTGGGTAAGGATGTACAAACTCTGCAGAGTAAAACTAATTTATTAGCCGTGCTCATGGTCATAAGCGACTTGGTGAAATGATACAAGTATAGTGTTGGTGATTTGTTAAACGAATTGTGAAATAGGTGTGATGAATAATGGTGATGATTTTTTCCGGTGTGGGTTGAGAATAAAATGCTTACTTCCATTGCAATCTACTATTATTTACTATTGCAAAACGAAATTTGCTTTTATGCTGAAAAATGAGCCACAAATATAACCATCCATGATCTCAGCTTGTAATAGTCCTTGGTTTCCCAAGGTTTGGGTAGGACTTGCCAATACCTGGAGTATTGACCCACCTCTTGTTGTTGTTTTTAGTCATGTTTGTAGGAAGTGGATGTTTGCACTGGTCACCGGAGTTTCTAAGGATGGTTCTTTCTAGGGTGATTCCTAGTCGGTTACCTGTGTGGTTTGGTAGATGGGCATACCGAAAATCTTACATATCTTTTCTGTTGCGTTTTAAACTCTTTTGAGTGGCCAGTTAGCCGAACTATTATGTATGACTTTTGCACCACTAAGTTATAAGAACCACTTTATCTATTATGTGTCGTCTATATTGTATGGATTTGATAACAATATTGTAGATGCGTGTACTAGCCACTGATCATGGGACTAGTACGGGATATGCTCCAAGTATTCGGGAATTCCTTCTCCGAGTGCCGACAGCCTTGGTATCAAAGCCATACTGACTGTAGGAAGCCCTAGATAAAGTGGTCTTTGAAATAAGGACATTTTTTGAAAAGAAAAGTATTTTGGCAAAATTTTTTGTGAAAATTTTAGGATATTTTTCTGCTACTCTTATCCCTCTTAGAAGTCCTCTTCTTACCCAAGTAATCCTTTTGATTTAAACTCTTCCAAAATATTCTTTTTGAAAATAAATATTATGGTCTTTTCTTACCTCATTCAAAACAGCACCCAATTTATTTTGAGATATATTGTATAAGGTTTCCCAAAAAAGCAACTTAAAATATTTGCAAAAATACATTTCTAAAATTATCCTAAAAATCAAGGTTTTAATATTTTCAAAATTAAAAACTTGATAGAACAAATAGGCCAAATATTCTTGTTCTTACCTCCTCCTAAACAATACTGATATATCGATAGATGCTTTAATCTTCTCACCTTAGTTACGAATTTGATAGCTAGCTACGCGGACGTGGAGACAAGTAGTTGGGGCAGGATAATGATTTGGTTATTGTTTGTTTGTTTGTTGTTTCTGTGCTAGCTTCATAGGGTAGCATCTTTATTTAGTACACACCATACTGTACAAAATTTAAGAGCCATGAAGCTAGGTCTGAAAAATCCCATGAAACATCGGTGCACATGCTTGCAGTCCTTAAACTAGTATGTTTGGACTTTAGAGTATCTTACCAGGAAAGATTTAGGCTGTGTTAGTTTGTTAGGTTTGAGAAAATATTCCCTTCGCACGGAAAACGGAACGACTCATTAGCACATAATTAATTAAGTATTTACTAATTTGTTTTAAAAATGGATTAATATGATTTTTTAAAACAACTTTCGTATAGAAACTTTTTGCAAAAAAACACACCGTTTAGCAATTTGAAAAGCGTGCGCGTGAAAAAAGAAAGATGTGAGTTGGGAAAGTTGGACAAAGAACTCACCCTTAGACCTCCATAAATCTTGCAATATTTCTTTTGAGGTAGACAGCATACTGACCCAGCTAGGTACACAACTAGTTTGCATAATTGTTGCACGCCCATAGCAGTACACTATTATTCTACTAGCAGTAGTAGTGTAAATGGCATCCACAGGAAAATAGTGCATCTCCCTCACAAGGGGACCGCTTAAGCGCCCGCCCACGAAAAAGCGTTATCTTCGCAAGAGGACGCTTAAGTGGCTGGGCTGCATTTGGAAATGGTCCCATTTACACAGGCAATTTGTCAGTGCGATGGATAAGGCATACCCAATAATCTTGGATTGGGCTCGACAGGGCCTATCATATGCCAAGTCTTATACGGAATCATGCCTCATATACGAAAGGTGTTTCGCATAAGGAAGAAGAACCAGAGTTCAACTTGAAAACTACAAGGACTACTCGGATCGTATTCATATTTGTCTTTCTAGTTCTACTTGGCCAAGAGGATATCTGTGGGTATAAATACAAGACCCTCTAGGAGGAGAGGAGACACGCCGATATACGCTGCCAGATACCAACATCAGAGACAAGCCTAGATAGACCCAATCTAGAGCCACAGAGGCCGACAAGAGGGATCAAGCGTTATATCTGATCTCGTCGAGTTCATATTCGAGGAAGAAGACTACTCTATCATCGACTACGTGTGGAGATCCATGCTGCCAAGTCGACAGCGACTAGATAGGTTATTCCAAATTTTATACTTGTGTGATTTTGATATATAAGAGTAACACTGGCTTCGGCCAACAGGACTAGGGCTATGACTTGTCAGTTAAGGAGCCTGAACTTGTATAAAAATCCCTGTCTGCCGTCTCTTTTACCTCAATCTCGCGTATACCTTTGTTGGAGTGTGAACTCCTCAAGCGGGAGACTGTGGGATCCCCCTTTGTTAGTTCGGCCGGGGACAACGGGTGAAAGTTTGAGGAATTGGGAACGCTAGAGGTGAGACGTAGAGGAGGTCCGGTCCCCCTCTACGAAGATGAGACCAAAGGGGTTTATACACGTTCAGGCCGCTCGGAAGCATAATACCCTACTCCTGTGTATGATGATTTTTCTGAGCTTCGAAAGTCTCTGAAGCTCCGGTGTACAAGCTAGAGCTCAACAAGCCTTCAGACCAGAGATCCGGAATTTGGAGTCCAAAAAATCAATCCCCCTTTCTCGCTAGGCATGGTCCTTCTTTTATACTCCAAGGGGATGCCACATGTGCCGCAAGAGCTATGTAGGGGAGAGGGAAAATATTCCCTACATTAAACGCCTGTCTGGCGCCTTACCCGAAAGCTATTAGCACGTCGACTGCTGTGCGGGGTCCACCAAATTATGCCGGCTGACACGGGGGACGCCCCTATCACTCCTCATTTAATGGATGAGGACTTAGGAGGCACGCTGGCACCGGGAACGAAAACCCGGGCACGTCCGATGCAGCCAAGCTAGTTTCGGATTGGATGGGAGGCCCAGAGCCCCTCATCACCAGATGGGATGGGGCATACATGCCGCACGACTCCTGACACTCGGACAGGGCGTGAGTGGCTTGTTGCCATGCTCTGTCAATCAACCAATCACGGACCGGTCACAGACCAGCCACAGGCAGAGCAGGTGCGCAACACGCCGCATTAAATGCGGCGTGGTGTGCCCGCTCCACCCGCATTGAATGCTGGTAGGTGGCTGCTGAGCGGCGCCCACCGAATGCCATACGCGTGGTGGCCAGATGGCGGCTGTGAGGAGGGGTCGGGGCGAGCCAACCCCTCGGACTTGGGCGGGATGGCCGCCGCTCCTCCACGGGCCCGACCCCCCTCGGGGGGAATGCCACGTGGACGCCGGGGGCGGCCTCTCCCCTCTAAACTTGGTACCCTTGGGCCCATATCACCGAAAGTAGCCCCCGACGTTACACCTGGCCCAAGACTACCGCAAACGGCCAAGCGTGACGCCAGGTCATCTGTGTCAGTGATTTGTGGGCCCGGTGTCGGACGGAGAGGACGGAGGCCGAGGAGGTGGCCAAGACGGCCGAGGTGACCACCCAGGTGACCGTGCCAGGAGCGCGGGCAACCGGGGGCGAGCAGGATGCGGCGGTACCGCTAGGCGGCGGCATGGTGACACAAGCTTCGAGCGAAATCCCGGAGCCGAGCGCCGCACTCGAGGCCGACTTGGGGCAGGCCAAGGCTTCTGCATGCCGGCCACCGGCGGATCAAGCCGGACCCCGCCACGCTCGAGGCCTGAACACCGACCGAGCAAGCCTCGCCGACCGCAAGTCGGGCGGAGGCCGCACAAGGGACCCCTGCCACTGACGCCGGTGGGGCACTGCTTTGGATGCCGACGGCAGCGGCTTCTGCATGCCGGCCACCGGCGGATCAAGCCGGATCCCGCCATCGCGAACACGGTCCTCTCCCTTCTCAGCCTCCACCCCAGCGAGCACAGAGCCGCTCATGCAGGTTCTCACGGCCGCGAACTCCACCGTCCTGGAGGGGCTCCAGGCCCAGATGCAGGCCTTAGCGGAGGAACGGGCCGCGCTGGAGGCGGAGCGGGGGCGGCTGGACGCTGATCGGGAGCGAGTGAACGAGGGGCGGCGAGCAGTCGACGCCATGGTTGAGGCCAGGTGCAAAATGCACCAAAGGCGCCTGGCGGAGCTCAACACCCGCTCGGAGGTCTTGGACTCCATGGTGCTCAAGGCGGAGGAGGAGCGACAGGTGGCGCTTATCGCAAGCGATGCACTGGACGAAGCGCTGAACGATATCCGTCTTCAGTATGACGCCCACGCGGCAGAGTTGGCGCAGAGGATCGACACTGCCCGGGGGGTCCTCGACGCTGCCGCGGCCTAAGAGCGGAGGGCGGTGGAGGCCGAGGCATCACTGCGGCTGCGGGAAGAGGCCTTGGAGGTCGACGGCAAGGCCCTGGCCGAGCGCTCTTCCGAGTTGGAGGGGCGTGCCCTGGCGCTGTAGGAATCCGAGGCCGTCATGCGCTGGTGTGCTGAAGTCCTCGACCGCGGCGGCTGGGAACAGGAGCAGCTGGATCGGGCTCGAGCCCGATGCACCCAGGGGCTGGATGAGTGGGGCCGAGCCATGGACGAGCGCGAGGAGACACTGGCAGCTGTCACGTCCCAAACTAGCCCCGAACGAAGGCCAGGATAAGGCGATCCAAATTAACCTGTATACCTGTACCAGTCCCAGGAAACAATGCTGGTACAACAGGAAAATAGAATATCACAACAACAGCGATCTCTTTATTAAGAGTAGAATTACAACCAAGGTTGGAAATGCGGACAGAACCCGAGTTCGCAACAGTATTTCAAAAAGGTGGAAGCGGAAAGCGGAGACTAGCCCTAAGCCACAAGCAAAGCCTTGGGGAAAGGCCGAAACCCTACTACTGCTCGTAGACTGCTTGCTCCTGGAAGAACTCCTCTTTTGCAGGGTCCACTTCTTTGTCTTCGAGAACTAGGGGAGGTTAATTATATAGAGCAAGGGTGAGTACGGGAGTACTCAGCAAGTTAAGGGAATTAAGTGTTTGATGCAAGCTTCAAAGGAGAGCCAGTTATTTTTCACAGTCGATTTTAGTTTAAGACTTTCAGAAACATCTAAGTGAGTGCTTCTCAACGACATGGACGAGAGAGTGCGTCTCATCCGGCCAGAGCAGTGAAATTGTATAGATTGAAATTTATCGGCATGAAAGGCTTTCGGCCAATCGCTCACCGACACCGGCTGCTCCAACAGCCACAAATCAAGCACGTCGGCACAAGAGGCTCCTTGCCAATCACTCACCGACACCGGCTGCTCCAACAGCCACAAATCAAGCACATCGGCACGAGAGGCTCCCTGCCAATTGCTTACCGACACCGGCTGCTCCAACAGCCACGACTTAAGCACAGAAAGGATTTCTCACACCAACAGCAGTTCACAAGAAGTCATCAAAACTACGCTAAGGAATTACCTCACATCTGCCCATGACCGTGGGCACGGCTGTTCGAACAGTTATTAACCTCTGCAGAGGGGGTACACTTTACCCACACGACGTTACTAACCTCAAGTCACCCAGCCCGTGCCACACTGCCACGTCTGGCGACCTTGAGGCTTTCATGATAAGGCATTTCGAAAGCCGACTCAGGGTCATCTTATGCCAACGGGAGGAGTCCCACAGACCAACACCAGGTTAGGTCCCAGACCATATTGTGCCAGGAAGCCCAGGGGTCCTCCCCGACACCACCCCAGCGAATCCACTTGTCCCTTGGCATCAAGATTTCCCTGGCCTAGCTAATTACTTAGCCAGGGGCGTCCCATATCACCCATGTGGTCGTACTTGACATATGCTCGGATGTAATTCCCAAGGAAATCGGTCCTTATGGCGAGAACGGGCAGACCGTACCTCTAGTACGTCTCCCGCACCGCGAGTTTTAGAAACTCGCTTTATTTTCAAGGCACCGACCCAAGTGTTGGGTTTTCCAAGCATTTTGTAAACTCAAGTTTTACCCAGTGGATCATTTTAAATTTGAAGGGGAGTCTCGATATCCGTGCGCGAGGTGCGAATATCGAGAACTCGCCGGAGGGTGACAAGGGGTGATAGGGTATCCAAAAGTCGAGGGTAAATGCAGCAAGTGGGTAGGGCCTGTCGGTTGTATTGCAAACTGAGGCCAAGTGTCGAGTGTGACCTAAAATAATGCATAGTTTGCGAAATCAAAATACGTAATTTCAAATTATAGGTTCAATTGGTCAAAGGTGACTTGCCTTACTTGAGATCTTGAGCTTCTTCCTCGAAATCCGTGCACTGCGGGTCTTCTGGCTCCGAAACTACACGCGAAATGAGGCGACTCAACACAACGATAAAAAGAAACTCTATTAATGACCACTAAGCGTGCCATTGGATAGATCTCGATTTTTGAGGAATTTTGGAAGTTGAACGGAGTCAATCGGACGAATGGTTTAGAAGATATGAATTTCCTAAGGTTAAATGATTTTCTGCCTAAAGGAAAAAGGAATTATTAATTCCCTGGAAAAAGAAAAAAAAAGAGGGACTTGAATTGGACTTTTATGGCGAGGGAATCGGCGCAAGGCCGAATCGGACGCGGGCGGGCTACTCGGGCCGGCGCGCGGGAGAGTGGCCCAACGCCGACTGAGGGAGACCGGCGGGCCGAGGGGGGGCGTGGCCCACGCGGGCGGCCGGACCGATGGACCAAAGTCCACCGCGCGGCGCTAGGGCGGGGCCCGCCTATCAGTGGTACGATCCACGCGGACCGGGCGCACGGAGGGAGAAGGGGTCGTCGGCGCTCACGTGGCGCCTACGTGGCTACCACGGAGGCCGGCGGGAGGGGGCGAAGGGGGGAACGCCGGATCGATGGCGGCTACGGCGGAGGGGGCTCGAGCAGCGCAGCGCGAGCCCGGCGGAGGAGGCACACCGGTGCGGAGAGGGGAGAGAGGGAAGGAGAGCCACAGGCTCGGTTTCGTGCGGGGAAGACCGACGACGGCTCGCGACGGCGCGAGGCGGCAGCGGCAACGACGGTGCGGGGAGGGAACGGAGGGGAGGGGCGGCGGCCACGGCGGCACCCGGAGGGTGTCCTACGCGGCTAGCTAGTGCCCTAATACGCGAGAGGGAGGGGGAGACGGAGGGGGAAGGGAGAGGTTACCGCGGGAGGCGGCTTGCCGGGGAGGGGTCCGACGGCGCGAGGCGGCGGGGCGGCACGGCTTCGGCCATGGGAGAGGAGGAAGAAGGGCGCCGGGGTCCTCCTCGGCGTCCTCGGGTGCGGCGGCGGACGACGAGGGTGTTGGCGGCACGGGGAGGAGAGGAGAGGTGCTCGGTGGGAGGGGCGGCAATGGCGGTCGACGGAGGGAGATTTAAAGGGGGACGAGTAAGTCAGTTCGAGGGGGGGAACGGAGGTCGGTGCGGCCGAGAGGCGGTTCGCGCGGAGAGGGGACCGGCGCATCGGGTGAGGCCGAGCGGGGGCAGGCGAAGGGGGACCGGCGGCGGTCGGGGAAAAAGGGGAGAGGGGAGAGAAAGGAGACGGCCCCGTTGCCTAAACGGGCAAGGGCGCGCGGGGAGAGAGGGAGGGCGCGCACTTTCCGCCGGGGCAGCATGCCGGCGCGCAAGCGGCGGGGCCGACAGTCGACGCCAGCGCTTGGCGTGGCGCGGGGGCAACGGCGCAGGGGAGGGTCCCGGATGACGACGGCGGCAGGCGTGGCGGTCGGCCACGCAGCATGGACGCGGGTCCGTGGCATAGAGGGGAAACGGGGGCGCCGGCCGGAACGGGACGGAGAGCCGGCGAGAGCCGTTGAGGAAGAGAGAGAAAAGAGAGAACGGGCGAGCGAGGGAGGAGACGGAGAGGAGAAAGAGGAGCAGGCCGAGAGGGGAAAACGGCCCGAGAAGGAGGGAGGCAAAACAGACTTTTGCCAAGAGAGGGAGAAGGATTTTTTGGGTTCGGATTCGAAATCCAATTTCGTGGTTTTCTCCGGGATTGAGATGAGAGGGGAAACACGAGACCTTGGCACACCACAAGACTCAGCCGAAGAGCCAAAACTTTCGCAAATAGGGTTTTTAGAGGTTAGTTTTCCCGCCAACGCTGCGACCAAACGGGCGTTACAGCAGCACACGAGTCCGCGGCTGCCGAGGCAGAGACCACTCTCCGCCTTCACGAGGACGCGACTGCTGAGTGGGCACACACTCTCACGGACTCCGAGATGGCAGCGTGGCGGGAGCGGGACGCTAAGCTCGCGGAGCGCGAGTCCGACGTCTCCCGCCGTGAGGCTGCGGCGCGCCGACTCGAGGAGGAGCTCTCCAAGCGCGAGGAGGCCGTAGCGGGTCACGAGGCCCGGCACCTAGAGAACGCCCGCACTGAACGGGCGGCCTTGGAGCAACGTGCCTCTGAGTTAGCGGCGCGGGAGAAAGAGCTGGCTTCGGCATCGCGCGTCGGGGATGCCACGGGCGACGACGGTTTGGCGGGACAACTCGCCGAGGCGCAGGAGACGATCGCCGCGATGGTGGGGCAGATTCAAAACTAGGCTAGGGAGATCGAGGCCCTCCGCGTGGTGAACGAGGTTGGGCCTGACATGCTCCAGGACGCCGTTGTCAGGTTGGGCTTTGCAGGGCATCGGGTGGGCGTCTCGCTCAGCCGCGACACAAAACTGCTGGACAACGAGGCGGCTCTTGCTCACCGGTTGGGAGAGATGGCTACCAATTTGGAGGGGCTTCATGAGGAGATTGACGCCGTCATGAAGTCCTCCTCGGCAAGGTTGGCACGAGCGGCGGTGAAACTCGTGCTAGCGAGCTACCAGGCCCGCGACCCCGACTTCTCTCCATGGCGCTCGCTTGAAGACTTCCCCCTGGCACAGAAGAAGGGGCGCGGGCCCAAGTCCGGCTGCGGCGGAGGAGATCGTCAGGAACTTCAAGGGGACAGCCCCTCGGTTCGCCTTCGCCATGGGCTCGGACGATGACGACGATGAGGAGGAGGAGAAGGAGGACTGGGACGAGGTCTCCAGCGGCGGCGAACGCGGTAATCCGGGCACACCGTGAGGAGCAGAGGAGGCCGACTGTCGGGCAACCGCCACATGCTCCCTCTTACCTGCAATAATAACTTTTCCTTTGTTCAAGCTTGTTTTGGGATGGACACGATTTACCTTAAGGCCATGGTACCATCTTTGATGTGTATATAAAATTCTCGCTATGCTTGTTTGCATCCGTTCTCCGCGAATGCCTGCGATGGGAAAGGTTAAGTCTTCCGTCAGTCGACTTGTATGAACAGGGTTGTTTTTGTTTTTCAAACCCTCCTGAGTCTGTCTGGGTAAAGAAGGTTCGGGCTCAAACTGCAACCCCAAACAACAAGGGCCAGAGCTAATGCCTCGGGGGAGATCCGCATGGCGAGGCTGGCCAAACCAAAGCCGCAGCGACCAGGGATCGGGAATGGCCATGTGTAGGCCCCTCCAAGCCCCCAGAGTTCGCCGCGACCCGAGGCGCGGCTCGCGTTTGGGCCCCACTTTGGCGTTTAGGTGGTCCGATGTTGTTGAGAGCAAAAACAAGCACAAACAACCCTGACCTAAGGCAATACTCAAGAAGGAAGAGAAAAAGTATGTAACAGCCTTGAAATAACCAACAAGAGCGTTTGCTATTAGATTGACATTAATATAAACATATGAACAGTGATAGCCCCCAGTCAACTCGGCACGACCCGAGGGGTCGTGCGGGGTTGGCCCGAGCACCAGAGACAAACGCTCAACATCATGGGTAGAAGCGGCGAAGGTGGACGATGTTCCGCGGGTTAGGCAGCTCTGTGCCGTCTTCCGTGGCCAATCGCACCGAGCCTGCCCGGGGGACACCGATCACTTTGTACGGCCCCTCTCACATGGGTGAGAGTTTGCTCAGCCCCACGCGCGATTGGACGCGGTGCAGGATGAGATCGTTGACTTGTAGCGATCGGGCCTGGACGTGGCGCTGATGGTAGCGCTGCAGGCTCTGTTGGTAAAGGGCAGCCCGAAGGGCTACCCGTCTTCTTCGCTCTTCAAGATAATCGAGGTCGTCGCGGCGAAGCTGATTTTGGTCAGCCTCATTGTACAGCGTAGCCCGAGGGGAACCTATGGCATGGAAAAACGAGGTTTCTCCTATGGCATGGCTTGGGGTAGTCCGATTGCCCCAAAGCACCGCTGGTAGCTCCTCTAGCCACAAGTCCCTATGCTTCTTGAGGACATTGTACGTCTTGGTCTTAAGGCCCTTAAGGATTTTCGCGTTGGCACGTTCCACTTGACCGTTGCTCTTGAGGTGGGCGGGTGAGGCGAAGCAGAGCTTGATACCCATGTCGTCGTAGTAGTCATTGAATAGTTCACTGGTGAACTGGGTGCCGTTGTCCATAATGATACGGTTGGGCACCCCGAACCGGGTAGTGATGCCCTTAATGAACTTGAGGGTCGAGTGCTTGTCGATCTTGATGACCGGATAAGCCTCGGGCCACTTGGTGAATTTGTCGATGGCGACATACAGATGCTGGTAGCCGCCTCAGGCCGCCTTGAAAGGACCCAAGATGTCCAGCCCCCAGACCGCGAATGGCCATGAGAGCGGGATAGTCTGTAGGGCCTGGGTCGGCTGGTGCGTTTGCGTAGCATGGAATTGGCACGCCCTGCACCGCCGGACCAGTTCTGTGGCGTCTTAAGCGCCGTTGGCCAGTAGAAACCCTGACGAAAAGCCTTGCCGACCAAAGTGCGCGAGGCAAAATGAGCTCTGCACTTGCCTTCATGGACAACAGCGAGGAGTTCGATGCACTGCTCCCAGGGAATATACTTTAGGAGGACTCCATTGGCACCGCGTCGGTAGAGGGCCCCCTCTACCAACACGTACCATTTGGAGACGCGAGCCACTCGCTCACTCCCTTCGTGACCCTCGGGCAGATTCTTATTGTTTAGGAACGGCTGGATCTCGGACATCCAGGCGACCTGTCGTGTGGGGTCGGGGTCAACCCCTTCGGGCCCCGAGGCCTTGACTCTGTCTGGCCCCGAGGCTTGTGTGGTACCATCTGGTTCCTTCGGGGGATCCAAACGCGCCGATGGTTGGGTAAGCCTTTCTTCAAAGGCACCCGGTGGGGTCGGATCTCGCGAGGATGTGAGTCATGAGAGCTCATCGGCAAGCGTGTTGTCCCGTCTAGGCATGTGCCGAAGTTCTAACCCATCGAAATGGCGTTCCATATGCTGCACTTCACAGACGTAGGCTTCCATCTGTGGGTCGGAGCATTGGTACTCCTTGGAGACCTGGTTCACGACTAGCTGAGAGTCTCCCAACACCAGGAGGCGGCGGATCCCCATTCCAGCCGCCGCACTGAGTCCCGCAAGGAGCCCTTCATATTCCGCCATGTTGTTGGTTGCCCGAAAATCTAGGCGAACCACATATCTGAGGACGTCCCCACTCGGCGAAGTCAACGTGACTCCAGCGCCGGCACCTCGAAGGACGAGGGAGCCATCAAAATGCATTACCCAATGCCTAGTGCGAAGCTCAGCATCGGGGTCTTCCTCGACCTCAAGGGGGGAAGGCCCGAGGGAGGGATCTAACTCAGCCATTGGGGTCCACTCTACCAAGAAATCGGCGAGGGCCTGGCTTTTGATTGCGTGGCGCGGCTCAAAGTGCAAGTCGAACTCCACGAGTTCGATAGCCCACTTGACCACTCGTCCGGTACCCTCTCGGCTATGCAGGATCTGGCCTAGGGGGTACGACGTGACCACGGTGACCCTATGCGCCTGGAAATAATGGCGCAATTTCCTTACAGCCAGCAGAACTGCGTAAAGCATTTTCTAGGCTTGAGGATACCGAGTCTTGGCGTCCCGCAGCGCCTCGCTAATGAAGTAGACTGGCCGCTGCACCTTTCGGTGGGGCCTAGCCTTCTCATTAGGGGCGCTGGGTTCTGGACGCTCATTACTAGAGGGGCCTCATTGGGCCCGCTCAATCTCCATGTCAGCGGCCTCAGGGTCAGGACGCATTGGGCCACTCCTCCCCTCAGTGGCCTCGGGGCCGACCTGGAGGTCAGGGGCGCTTGATGCTGTCACGCCCGGAAATTCACTAGTAATTTCCGAACTAATTTGTGCATACAATCCTCATTCAGGAATCAGCCGAGGTACACAAATTGACAATTTAATATACAGAATCATCAAAATAATTACATTACATACTTATACAAGTAAAGAAAACAGCAGCGGACAAAACGATCTAGCGATGGCTTCAGCTCCACTCTCACAGGCACCTCAACTAGGATCTAAGCCAAAGATCTTTTCCTTTTGGATCCTTTTTCTTCAACTGAGGTTGATGATTATTGCAAGGTGAGTACATAGAATACTTAACAAGCCACACAACAAATATGCAAGTGTATAGGATAACACAAAGGATGGCATAATAAAGGCTCATTTGCATAAATAGCATTTGATAAACTTTTCAAAATTTACAAAACAGTAAAGTACTTAATTAAACAATATTAATAAACACTACACAACATTCCCGTTGCGTAGGCCCAATCATACATGAACAACCACACCCGATTGCACAGACCTTATCTCCAAACCAGGAGTTAAACAAGTTACCACCATTTATTATTATTTAAGAATGTAAGTGAGACTAATCACGAAAAATATTGTTAGGCTCACCCATAACCGCGGGCACGGCTATTCGAATAGTTTTGCTCTGGCCAGAGGTGTACAAATTTACCCACAAGACACAGCCTCAATATCATGTCAACCATGCGTCATGATACTGCAAAAGTAACCGAATAGAGACTGTGACAAGACACCACACATAACACAATTCAATGCAGTGCACCGTTCCCGGATCATAGACACCCCCTTTAAGCCAAGGAATGGACTCCCCAGCGACCCTCGTGGGCTTATCTCCGCCACTTCACAGTCTGGTGCCCCACAATGAACCATGCTATACACAACGTTCAGCCGTTGCCCGCGTTGGCTTATGGTTAGTACGTCCAGCCGTTCACAACAGTAGCTCGCAAACCGATCCTTAATTGTCATGAACATGACCATCAAAACCATGTGCTCACAACCCACCATTAATCAGGTTTTAGTTGGACGAATTAATTAATCAATCACGATTAGCCATCGTGAGCTACCATTAAATGAATAGTAATAAGTGATAGTGAAGCATCAATTATCCCATTTATATGCTAATGTTTCTACGCAGGGCTAAGCATCCTAATAGCTTTAGCTAAAACTATACAAAGTTCTAGCTAATCCAATTATTAACCAGGTGACAAAGGGCAGGTGATCAATAACAATAGGGTCATATCAAAGACAATAGGTTATTCCTACTCGGTGATATTCGTAAATAGATGCAACAGTTGAAGGGAAACAATAGCTTTAAATAGGTTCAACATGCTCAAAGGAGTGCTTTAGGATCTGTGTGACTTGCCTTGGTAATCTTCGAAGACTTCCGAACCTCCTTTAGCGTAAACGATCTCTTCGGGAAAGTCGGAAACTAAGGCAAATGAACAAAATCAACAAAACAGAACAAAAACAAGCAAGAGCAGTACATGTGGATATTTTTAATGGATAGATCTTGATTTTAGATGAATTTAGAAACTTGAACCACCCAAATCCGAGTTACGGTGAATTAGTTATGAATTTTATAAGTTTACCAATTTAAACGCTGACATCAGCGATGACATCATCGCCGGCGGTGGTGGCTCGGGACCCTATGGTCGCCGGAGATCTAGGGCACTGCGGTGAAAATGGAAGGCACCGGCGGCAATAGCACGATGAGGGAAGCTCACCGAGGGGCGATGCGACGATGGACGACGACGGGAGACGACCAGCGGTGAGGTAGAGGTGACGAAGATGTCGGGTTGATGGTGACAACGGCGTTCCAGCGATCTTCGGTGGCAACGAACGGGTGGCCAGGCTTCCTCTCCTTCTTGCGAACCCAACGGTGGCGACGATGCGGAGTGACGATGATCGAGGCGACGATGAGATACGGCTGGAGCGGCGGCCGGCGGTGGAGATAGAAAGAGCTTGCGGGGAGGAGGTTTCCGGCGACGACGGAGAGAGGGAGGGGTGGCAGCCGAAAGAGGAGATGGAGGGGGTTCTACTTATAGCCACGAGAATGAGAGATCGAGCCCAAAATGAGCCCTAGGTCGCCTGGGAAAACTAGGGTTCGTTTGGAGAGAGATAAGCTCAAATCGAACTCAATTCTGCGTCGGATTCAAAGGAATAAAGCTCGATTCTTGGGGGAAATGGAAGAGGGAGATAAGGGAAATATTTCCTCTCAACCAATTGAATGCGGGGATGAACGGATGCACTGGATTTGGAGGGGAAAGGGCAGCTTTGGGCCTGGCTGGAGCTCTGTCCTGAGCTAGAAGATGACACTGTAGCGCGAGGGAACTAAAGCAGACTTTCTGCTGGGCTTCCTTAACTCGGCCTGATTGAACGAGTATGCAAACTAGACTTTTTAACGGAGGAAAGATACAGGCCAGCAACAGAGAAGAGCCAAAGGGATGGAAAGTACACTTTTCCAGATTCGGCCCAAACCTGGAAAGGAGGATTTTGATTCTTTTTTCCAATTAAATAATTGCTGAAATGATATTTTATTTATTAAAAATACTTCCAACGCTTAAATAATTCTAGAAAAAATTCATAAAATACTTGGGCACTCAAAGTATTTAATAAAATTATAACCAGACCATTAAATGATTAATTTATTTTTTAAATATTTACTGAAATGTTCTTTGTATTATTAAAATTAGTATTTAAGCTCCGAAAAATCCGAGAAAATTCCAGAGAGCAGAATTAACCATGAAGAATTTAATAAAAATTAAATTCAGCCATTTTTAATTTAGGAAATTTCATTTTCCACATCAACTTCACTTGTAAATTAATGAACATTTAATATAAATTCTAGAAATAATTTATTAAATAATTTATAAACCCCAGAAACGAAAATCAGGGTGTGACAGATGCCACCTGGCGAGAGGACGAAGAGCCTCCGTCAACCCAGGGGGCCTCGAGGCCACCGTGTGGCTCAGGTGCTCCTTCGTCTTTCTCTAACCCGGGTCGCTCCAACACAAGACGAAGGCTCGCATCCCGAGGGCCTTCCTCGTCGCGCTCCACCACTAACGCTGCGCTAACTACCTGCGAGGTTGCCGCTAAGTAGAGCAACAGTGGCTCCTCAGGCTTCGGGGCCACCAGGACTGAGGAAGAGCTGAGGTAAGCCTTCAATTGGTTGAGGGCTTGATCGGCCTCCTCTGTCTAGATAAACGGGCCGGAGCTCTTGAGCAGCTTGAATAGGGGCAGCGCCCTCTCTCCCAGCCTCGATATGAATCGGCTCAGGGCGGCCATGCATTCTGTGATGCACTGCACATCCCTAAGCTTGCTGGGGGCACATCCGCTCTATCGCTCGTATCTTCTCGGGATTGGTCTCTATGCCTCGGGCTGAGACCAAGAAACCGAGAAGCTTACCTGCTGGCACACCGAACATGCACTTTTTGGGGTTCAGTTTCAGGCGCGTGAATTGGAGGCTGTCGAAAGTCTCCGCTAGATCCGAGAGCAAAGCCTCTTGGTGGCACGTCTTTACCCCCAAGTCATCGACATACGCTTCAATATTACGCCCTATTTGGCTACTCAAAGTAATGCGAGTCATGCGCTAAAAAGTAGGGCCTGCATTCTTTAAAACAAAAGGCATAATTGTATAACAAAAGGTGCCTATAGGAGTAATGAAAGTAGTTTTTTTCTCATCCTCAGCCATACGAATTTGATGGTAACCTGAATAACCATCTAGGAAACACAAAAGATCGCACTCCGCAGTGGAGTCGATTATCTAATCTATACGTGGCAAAGGGAAGGGATCCTTAGGGCATGCCTTGTTGAGGTCGGTGTAGTCGATGCACATCCGGAGCTTGCTGTTCACCTTGGGGACGACGACTGGGTTCGCGAGCCACTCCGCATGGATGACCTCTCGGATGAATCCAGCCTCCAGGAGACACGCCACCTCCTCGTGGATGAAGGTTTGCCGCTCCGGTGCCTGCCGCCGCACCTTCTGCCGAACGGGTCTCACGTCCGGTCGCATATCCGATGGCTTTCAAGCGAAGACATCGGTGTTTGCCCGTAGGAAGGAGACGAGCGCGTCTTCCTATTTGTTGCCTAAGTTACCGCCAATCTTGGCGGTCTTGGACGGGTCATCGCCAAGGACGATCTCCTTGACGGGCACCTCATCGCCCGAAGTCATCTGCTTCTTCGGGGCATAAAAGATGGAGGTTTCGGGCCTACCGCTGCCGCCCTCCGGCTCTGAGACCGCTGCCAGATTATCCGCGCGTTGTTCCGCGCAAGTTAGGGCGACCTTGACGTCACCGTCGATGGTGATAGGGCCACTAGGGCCTGGCATCTTCATCTAGTGGTAGGCGTAGTGGATGGCCGCCATGAACTTCACCAACGCGGGCCTTCCCAGGACCGCATTGTAGGGCAGATTGAGATTCGCCACATCGAAGTCGAGCCGCTCAGTGCGGAAGTTGGTGGGGTCACCAAAAGTGACCGGGAGCTCAATGTGGCCCAGCGGCCACATGTGTCCCGGGGTCACGCCAATGATTGGCAGTGATGGCTTGAGCTTCATTCTCGAGGCCTTGATGATATCAAAGGCCGTGGGGGAGATGATGTTGAGTGCGGACTTGGCATCGATCAGGACACGCCTCAACCTTCTATTGCAGATGGTTGGTGAGACCACCAACGCCAACTGTCCTCCCCGGGCAATGACCGGCGGGTGGTTAGCCCGGTCGAAGGTGAGTGTCACCTCCGACCAACGCGCCCGTCGTGTCGCCTCATTGGTGGGAACGGCGGCCAGGAGCTCGCGCTTCATGGCCTTGAAGCTACGGCGGAAGGTGTGAGCGCACGCCCCGCCGTCGATGGTGGCGACGGTATGTTGAGGCTCCTGGAAGTCCACGTCCTCGTCATCGTCATCGGCGGGGCCCTTTTTCTTGGCCTCCTCTCGCCGCTTGTCGTTCGAGGTCACCGGGGCCTTGCTCTTCGGCGAGCCTACTGCTTCTCCTCCTCAGACTTCCTGATGCGCTCGGCCAAGTTCTTGACCGTGCGGCAGTCAGAAAGGCTGTAGGTGGAGGTGTTGTGCACGGAGCACCACTTATCCACCCAGCGGTTCTCGCTAGGGGCGGTAGTGTGCTTCTGCTTGCTGCCCGCAGCCTTCTCCGTGCGTGGGGGCCGCGAGGTGCCTTCAACGACGAGGACGTGGCCCTCGTCGTCGAAGCGGGCCGACTTCTTCTTCTTCCTCCTCTCTCGCTGCTTGGAGTGGCAGGAGGATTCGGGGGCAGTCCAGGGCCAAGCCTCCTCCTTACGGGTCACCTTGTCCGCAAGCACGAAGAGCTACGCGGTAGTCTGGGGCTCCTTAGAGGCTATCTTCTCGAGCATGTGGTTATGCCGCTGTTGGCGTAGAATTTCAACTCGCCCTGCAACCAAACGGGTCCCACGTTTCCACGGCGGCTTGGGAGGTTTGCTTTACTCCAGTGCAGGTCCAAAGGCTTGCCTAGGTGCGTGTAGGGCGTGCCAGTTGATTTGATCTGCAATCAACAAGATAAACAAGTAAACCATGTTAGAAAACAATGGTCGATCGGCCGATAGGCCGATGTCGCATTGTCGTGGCCTAGCCGATAGGGCAAAGCTATATCGGCTTACTTGTGATAACGTAAAGATTAAAGCATGGATCTGATCTTATCGGCCTTCATCAACATATTAACGTCGATCAATGGCATCGACCGATAAGGGATAACAAAGATAACTACACTAGCTAATACTCTAGTGCAAATATATATGAACCAATCAACCAATATAAATATGGCAATCACAAATAAACCCCAAAGAACAATCTATACCAAGTATATCTATATTCGTTGATCCATTCATGTAGATGGCAGACATAAAAACCTTATGATAATCATGTATATCAGGCAAGACTGGCTGAAACTCCAGTGCTATCCTTAATTACAACCGAAAACAGGCTTTGAGTTAAATCTCAATACAGGACTAAGGTCGATAGCAACTCAAAGTGTGAATTGAAATTTAACACAAAGAAAATCAAGTCGTCGATTGCTTTTGGGGATGGTAGATGCATTGAAAGATCTAGCCAAGCATAATAATTAAACCGTCGTCGGCAATAAACCCTAAAACGAGTAGATCGCTGGCGAGGCGTAATTAAGACACTTGTCAAGATCATCCAAAACATGATAAACGACGATCACATCATCGAGGCTTAACGTGTCTAAAGCGACACGCTAGCCCCGACGATGTAGATCGTCGGGCATGAGTTCTTACCTCTGCTCTGGGGAAGCAAGAACTCGCCAGAAGTTGACCTCTTGCGAGGGTTGGCGATGCGCCGAAAGTAGATTAAAACAAACTGGTTGTTGTATTAGGTTGTGAAAGAGAGTTTCTATGTACATACTACCAGGATTTTTATACCCGAGATTACAACATGGTCCTTGTAGGACACGATCCTATCTCTAACTAACAAACAAGTCTTTGCGGCAGACTCTTGCCAAAGATTAGATCTAAACCTACTTGATTTACAAGATACAATTGCCTAAAACCAAGCCTTATCTCTATTTGGCAACTTCCTTGAAGCTTATCTTGAGCCCAAACCAAGCCCACACTGACTCTGTTAACTTTCAGCCTCTATCGGCCGATGACCATATTAAATCCGTATCGACCGATACGCTCTCTCTGGTAGCGCCTCTTCCAGTTCGATACACCTGGCTGTCCGATATGAGACCTGGCCCGACTCTAACTTAGCCCTTCTTCTCTGCATCGGTTTTCTTTCTTCTCCAAGTAGATTACGAAAATCTGCTGTTAACACATGTCCCCCAATTCCGCTTCATTATATAATGTGGCGGAATTAGCTCTGAGGAACCCATCAACTTCTTCGCTAGGGTTTGTCTGAAAACCGCGCAGATCCAGATTCACAGCCCTCCGCCGCCAATTTCTTCACACACTCCTTCGCTATCCATCCGTGCTTATCAACTCCGGTGACACTTCGGCATCCCATCAACATTGACCCCCGCATCGGCGACCTCCTCAAGTTCATCAATGGCCTCCTTTCCATTCTATGCCTCTGAGATCCCCGTGGTGAGTCAATCCTTTCCAAGTTCACCTTTTCATTTTCCTGCCGAATTCTTCAAAAAATAGGGTTTCTACTCTTGCCCCCCGGGTCTTATTTTTCATTTTCTTCCCATGTCGTAGGTCTTCAAAAATCAGATCTTGATCCCTACCAACGACAAGTCACACCGGTTCCTGTTAGGCCCCATGAGCAATCCTGACCCAACCTGGTTGATAGACGCAGAAACCAACATAATCCCCTTCAAAGAGGTAAAGCCCAATGTTGTTTCATGGAAGCACACCTTCAGATCTTGGCCGTTCAAGCTCAATGGCTACAAGTCTTGGTACAAGAGGATTGCAGCAGCCAAACAAGTCCATTGGGATGAGATAGGAATCGGCCAGTGCATTGCTCTATCTTTGGCCGATTCCAAGAAGAATGAGCCTCTTATGTCATCGGCTACCTACTTCTGGTCTAGCACCTTAAATGCTTTCCTGTTTCGGCAAGGTCCGATGACCCCAACACTAATTGATGTCAAGATGCTGACAAGGCTAGATATTCACTCCGAAATAAACCCCTTCAACCTTCTCATCAATAGCAAACACAAGCTGAAGACCAAGAAAATTGGAGGTTGGTCTGGGTACATATCTGAGCATATGGAACAGGGGTCTGTCTCAGAAAGAGAGCACGTGGCCTTTCTAACTCTATGGCTAGAAAGATTTGTCGTCTGTGGATCAACCTGCGGCCCCACTACAAACTGTCAACATTTGGCTCAAGCCCTGGTTGAAAAGAAATAGATTCCTCTTGGCCGATACCTTCTTGGAGCTATCTATCGGCTACTTCATATTGTCACCCAAGATCTGATGCTAAAGCAAACAGTGGCACATGGAGGTCCATGGTGGTTCATCCAGCTATGGTTGACAATCTACACCAAGACCATGGTCAATCGGCCTCCATTATCAAACTCTACCTTCCCATCGAACTACACTGACAACGAAGTGTTGGTAGTATGCCCTAGAGGTAATCATAGAGATGATGATGCTACGATTGTATCCATGATATATTTATGTGTTTATTGAATATCCATTAAAGACAACTTGTATTGATCAACAGTTATGTGAATTGTTTGTGAAACTCTTTTACATGTATGGCTATTCTAAACTTGTCCCTGATCGGAGTTCGTGTAGTAACACACATGAATATTAGATCAGCACATTATTAGTTGATGACTACGTTTCACAAGTCATGGACATAGAGATGTCAAACTAATAATGTGGGCGCATGTATGACGTGTGAGCTGGACTGACCCGACGTGAGAATTGTCTCTATAAACAACATATACATTATGTCCTTAGACCTGAGATTGTTGTATGTGCTCAAGATGTGAAACGACTTACTTAGGGACTATCAAACGCTACTCCGTAACTGGGTAGTTATAAAGGTGGTCTTCGGGTTTGTCAGGAAACATGCTGTGAGACATAAACAATCAAGATGGAAATTGTCCCTCTCCACGTGAGAGAGATATCACTGGATCACTCTAATGATTGGATCAACAAATGCATGGCCGTGCTTAGGTTAAGTGTTAACCTATGAGTGAACCATATATCGAGAGGCAAGGGAATAACATGTATATGGTATTGTGGTGGTTCGTCTGATTTGATCTTTGCGTACGCATAGGAGTTGACATGTCTTGCTAGAGGCCGCTGTCAACTATTGGTCGAGTAGGAGTATTCGGGCCATGTCTATATGTACGTGAACCCATAGGGTCGCACGCTTAAGGGCCTGGAAGCCTAATTCGGGTTGGACTTGAATTAGACTAGGTTTAGGGTCGCTGATGGGCCTCCAACTCGAGGCACACAAGGACGCCTATATAAGCAAGGGGTGGGCGCGAGGCTAGGGCAATTAACTTCCCCTGCCAGCAGCCGTCGCGCCCCCTCACGCTCACGCCTAGTGCTCTTCGCGGACCTAGCAGTCCGGAGGCGCATCGCTTCCTCCCCGTACGTGTGAGATTCCTTGGAGGTGCTGCATCTGGAGCACAAGGACGAGCCACACAAGGGACGATTCGCGAGCGAAGGACGGACGTGTGACGGACGACCACGCAACTGCACAGTTGTCTCCGCTGCATCTGCGCATCTAGTGGTAATCCCGTAACCTGTAACTAGCAGTCGATCTTGGTTTATGAGGTAGAAATTTTTTGTTTTGTCGGCTAGCGTAGCAACCTCATAACCTTACACGAAGATCCCTCAACAAGGAGATGCATGTCCTTTGGAGAAGCAGCCTCTGTTTATCCTGGAGAAGAGCAATCGGCCGAAGAGATATCCACTTGGTTCATCCGATTCTACACTGGCCCTCCATCAGCCAAGATGGACATGTTTGTATATCCTTCGGACGCCGAATTCGAGCTCCCTGCCGATCTAACCCTGAGCCAGCTGAATGATGACATGGTCTAAGGGAAATCTTCATGATCAGTATCACTCCTTTCCTGCTCCCAGTAGGCATATTTCAAGGCAGAAACACCAATCTGTCATACGAGTTCTATAACCCCATGGTGGCTGCCAGACAATGTGGGTTAGGACAACTGCCAATCAGCCTACACTTTCATCGGCTCCTAGAGAGCAGGGGTACAATCCCATCGGCCCTGGTCATGAGTAAAGCTCTAGAGATTAGAGTACCAAACTTGGGAGACTACGACCGATTATGGTTGAGCCCCTTCATCCATATTAGCTTCCAATCATGGTGGCAGGAATGGGCTACTCATCTATTCCATCAATCGGCCAGGTACTACTTGACAGAACTTATTGACAACATCAGCCCCCAAGTCCCTGATGCTCCACTACCATCAATCAACAACAGTGGGCGGAAAATTTCTTATGCTCAAGCCGTGGCTCCATCAGGATCAACTATTCTGGAGTCAATCATCGGCCTTACTGCCCCAAAGGTATTATCACTACTCCAAGGGCCGATGACCAAAGAAAACCCCAAAAGGAAGGCACCAGCAAAAGAAAAAACCCAAAAAACTAGCAAGAAAGCCAAGACTGATGATCAAGCCGATCTTGATGAACTAGACCCCTCCGTTGAAGAATTCCTCAATGAACAAGTGATGGAGGAGGAGGTCGATGCAGCAGTTGCCGACCTACATGAAGAAGATCCATCGGCCGACACCACTAAAGAGCCATCGGACAAGACCACTGTGATCCCACCGGTCGATGAACAAGGCGACGCTATCCCACCAAGGAGAACCAGACATGCAACTTGCAAGGTTAATACAATCCCTTCCTTGAATTTATGTAATCTCCTTCTGCTGGTATACTATAATTTGAAATCCTTTTCAGGTCGTCGCGTCATCTTTGCTCAAGGAGAGAACTCAATCGGCCCCTTTGAGAACTAAGAAAGGAACCTTGCAAAGGCGTGAATAGACCAAGGCCCGATTAAGAACTCCTTCTCCTTCTCCACCACCCTCTCCGATTGCTTCGGTAAGAGTTAATTTTATATTGTCCCTCTAGCAACATAGATCTGCTCACCATCTTCTTGCCTTTCTTTAGCCGAAGGCTCCATCACCTGCACCACATCGGCCAACCCCTTCGCCCACCGTGTCAAGACAATAGAAGGAGGCCGATGCAAGCGCAACCGATGCTCTAACACAGGTGACCAAGATCATCTTGATCCCTTCGCCGATTTTCGTTTGACTAGGCTAACCTTGCCCCATCCTGTTGTTTGCAGAATTTAGCCGATATGTTCTCTTTTGATATTGGCCAATTTCTTGATAACGAGGACCAAGAGCCACCTATCACGGCCAAGGCGTCAGTCTCTGACAATCTGAAGAACCGGCTGTCTGATATCGTCAAGCGGCTGGAGTCGTCATTGGACTACTTGGTGGAGGACTGCAATCCCATCAGGAGCAGAGTACAAAAAATTGAAGATCAATTGCCTGAAAACCTGATGGAGATCCTGACACCGGCCATCTTCTTAGAACAATACCGATTCAAGCTTCAGAAGGCTAAAGAAAGAATCACGGAGAGGCGGGAACGTGAGAGCTTGGAATCGGCCTTAACCGCCAGCAAAGCTCAAGTCAATTCTGACAAGACCAAGTTAGATGAGCTAGCCGTCGAGCCGATTGTCTTGAAGAACAGACTCAAAGAACTTCACCGCCTCGAAGCACACCTCGTGTCAAAGCTGGAAGCAACTCGCAAAGAAATCCAAGAAGTCAAGGCTGGGATAGCTGCATCGCCAAAGGCCATAGAAGACCAGACGGCGAAGCTGAAGGCATCGGCCAAATACTTGGCAACTCTGAGCAAATCCTTGAAATCAATCCCAGGGTCAGCGGCCGATGACGCCCAAGCAATAGAGGATATTGATCAAATCCATCGCAGGGCTATAGCAGCTATCGAAAGATTCATAAGCTGATGTAATATATTTCATGTCCTCCCTGTAAACTGATAACCTTTTGTCTTGATTAACATAAATCTCATCTGCCAATCAGTCGAATCTGATATGAACAAATCTGAAGAAATCCAAGCGCAGGAAAATCATACATTGCATCGGTCCAAGCTTGAAAAAGTTTTTAAAGTCCATAAACTTAAACCACTCTTGATAACCATGAAAAACTTGAAGAATTAAAGTCCATAAACTTGAACCACTCTTGATAACCTTGAAAAACTTGAAGAATTTAAGTCCATAAACTTGAACCACTCCGATAAAACCGATAAACTTGAAGAATTTTGTGCCTGTATATATATGCCCCCCAAATTTTGGAAGATGAGGGCTCATGTTGTAAAATTTGAACTTAGGGCGATAATGCATATCGGCCATCTAAAGACGATGTATACCACATCGGCTATTATCATAAATCGGCTGGCGGGCCGATCATGAATCGATCCAGACGCTAGGATAATATTTCTTCAAGTATTTGCCATTAAGAGCTCTACCATAAATTTCACCATCCAATCCTTTGAGCAAATAAGCATTGCGGGGAACACATCGATGAATCTAAAAAGGACCTTCCCAATTAGGTGACCACTTGCCGAATTTATTATCTCTGGAACCAATCGGCATTATTAATTTCCAAACAAGATCCCCTTCTTCGAATGATTTGGTGACAACTTTCTTATTATAATGACGAGCAACTCGAACTTTATCTTGCTTTATTTTCTCCAAAGCCCGTAATCGGACGTGCGCCAAATCATCTAACTCATCAACCATAAGATTGTGATACTCATTGGCTATTAAGTCGTCTTGCAAAGCAATCCTTCTTGAGCCGATGTTGGTCTCCCACGGCAGTACAGCTTCATGTCCATAAACCAGCTGATAAGGTGGCACTTGGATTGCACCATGACAAGCCATCCGATACGCCCAAAGGGAATCGGCCAGCGTGGTATGCCACTGCCTTGGCTGTTCGTCGATTTTTCTCTTGATCAACTTGATTAAAGTCTTATTAGAAGCTTCTGCCTACCCATTAACTTGCGCATAATATGGAGAAGAATTTAACAGTTTAATGCCCATGCTATTGGCAAACTGGACAAACTCATCGGATACGAAGATTGATCCCTGATCGGTGGTCAGCGTCTGTGGTAATCCGAACCGATATATGATATGCTCCTTGACAAACTGAATCGCATCCTTGGAATCAACCTTCTTGAGAGGGACGGCCTCAACCCACTTGGTGAAGTAATCTGTAGTCACCAGGATATAATTGTGCCCTTTGTTGGATGGTGGATTGATCTGTCCGATCATGTCTATTCCCCATCCTCGAAACGGCCACGGCTTTATGATTGGATGCATAGCCGATGCCGGTGCTCTCTGAATTGCTCCAAACTTTTGGCAGTCTTGACATCCTTTATAGTACGTGAAACAATCCTCGAGCATTGTTGGCCAAAAATATCCGGCGCGCTTCAACAACCATCTCATTTTATGGGCCAATTGATGGGTTCCACAAATCCCTTCATGTACCTCACTCATAACAACTTTGGCCTCCTCGAGACCTAGGCACTTGAGCAAGACACCGTCAATCGTCCGATGGTAGAGATCATCATCTAACAGTACATACTGCAAGACTTTGTATTTCATCCTTCGTGACGCCGACTAGGAAGGATTTTTCAGATAATCAATGATAGCAAACCTCCAATCGTCGGCATCCACGACAGCGATTTGAATCTGAACATCTTTAGCCATTGGCCTGTATCCCGATGCCCCCTGAGCTAAATCATTGGCCTCAAAGTTTTGCTTCCTGGGTATGTGCCTCATCGTCACAATCTTGAAAACTTGTAGCAACTCCTTGCATTGCTCATTGTAAACTCTGAGAATATCGTTCTTGCATTCATACTCCCTAGAAAGCTGATTAATGACCAACTGTGAATCACCAATGATCTCTACGGAATCGGCCTCAACCTCTTGTAATAACTGCAAACCTTTGAGAACAGCCTCATACTCTGCTTGATTGTTAGTATAATAAGGCTTGATAGTAAAGGCAAATTCGAAGCTTGCCCCCCAAGGGGATATGATGACTAGGCCGATACTGCACCCATGTCTGCAAACAGACCCATCAAAATACAATGTCCATGGCACAATATCTGCATATGCAATTGAATCGTCCCTGTGTTGGACAATGAAATCGGCCAGGGCTTGTTCTTTAATTGCTTTGGCCGATTCGTACTTGAGGTCAAACTCTGTTAAGACAAAAATCCACTTCCCAATTGTCCCTTTTAAAACGGGGGCCGATAGCATGTATTTCATCACATCAGCCTTACTTATCACAATGCACTCATTGGAAAGTAAATAATGCCTCAACTTAGTACATGAAAAATATAAACATAGACACAGTTTCTCCACCGGCGTGTACCTTGTTTCAGCATCTAACAACCTCCTACTGAGGTAGAAAATAGCCCTTTCTTTACCATCAATGTCTTGAACTAAAACCGAGCTGATAGACTTCTCATCGGCCGATAGGTACAGCCTGAATGGAACCCCTTTCTGCGGAGGGATCAAAACCGGAGGGGAAGTTAAATATTCCTTGATATTATCCGGCGCTTTTTGTTGCTTATCACCCCATACAAACTCCTGATCGTCCTTTATTTTCAACAAAGGAGTGAATGGCTCTTTCTTGCCTGATAGGTTTGATATAAAACGCCGGACAAAGTTGATCTTCCCGAGCAGAGATTGTAACTTGGTCTTGTTAGTTGGAGGCTTGATATTTTTGATAGCATCAATGTTTTTCTGTGTAATCTCAATTCCTCTTTCATGGACCAAGAAACCTAAAAACTGACCGGCCGATACGCCAAAGGCACATTTGTTAGGGTTCATCTTTAAACCATATTTCCTTGCTCTTTCTAGTACCTTGCGTAAATCGACCAAGTGCATATCGTACTCTTTGGACTTCACGACGACGTCATCAATGTAAACCTCAATCAGTGAGCCGATGAGATCATGAAAAATATAGTTCATAGCTCTCTGATAAGTAGCTCCAGCGTTCTTCAAGCTGAAGGTCATGACAACCCACTCATATAGGTCGATTGCCCCCGGACACCTGAAGGCTATTTTGTGAATATCTTTTTCGGCCATGAAAATCTGGTTGTAGCCTGCGTTCCCATCCATGAAACTGATAATTTTGTGTCCAGACGCGGCATCTACCAGCAGATCGGCCAACGGCATAGGTACTCTTCTTTTGGCGTTGCTTTATTCAAGTGTCTGAAATCGATACACACCCTAAGCTTGCCGTTTTTCTTCAACACTCGAACTATGTTGGAGACCCACTCTGCATATCGGTAGGGTCTTATAAAGTTAGCATCGTAAAGTCTTGTGATCTCTGCCTTAATAGCTTTGTGCATATCGGCCTTAAATCTCCTAGGAGCTTGCTTAAATGACCGATAGCCTGGTTTGATAGGTAACTGATGTTCTATGATCGATCGGCTTAATCCTGGCATCTCATGATACTCCCATGCAAAACAATCCATGAATTCTTTCAAAAGATTTACCAAGTTATTGTTATAATCCTTTGACAGGTTAGCACTTACATACGTCGGCCTAGGCCTATCGCCTATCCCTATATCAACCTCTTCGAGCTGATCGGCCGACGTAAAGCCTTGTCCCAATTTTCCATCCAACTCATCCACCGCATCATCTGTGTAGGGACTAGCTTGCTTATCTTGGGCAGTGGATGGGACATCTTTGTTAAAGCAACTGCTTGTCTTGATCTTCAATTGTCTCGATGTCGCAATCAGTTACTTTGAGAAAATCGGCATCCCAGATTCGTCCGGATAAGCAGTTGATTCCCTCCATCTCCCAAACTGCGAGATCGGCATTGGCCACGTGTACTGACCGATCAGCCTGCATGATCTCGACCTGGTCCCCTTGCCACTGTATAAGGCAGTGGTGCATTGTTGAAGGGATGCAACAGTTTGCGTGAATCGAATCCCGTCCCAACAACAGGTTGTAGGAACCCTTTCCATCGAAGATGAAGAAGGTGGTAGGTATCGTCTTGTTGCCCACGGTGAGCTCCACGTTTAGCACCCCCTTCGCCTCGGATGCGTTGCCACCAAAGTCTTTCAGCACCATGTTGGTCTTGATGAGGTCCTCCGTTACTTTTCCAAGCTTTCGGAAGGTTGTATACGGCATTAAGTTCACTGCCGCACCGCCATCGACCAGCATCTTCGTCATCGGTCGCCCGTTGACGAGTCCTTTGACGTATAACGGCCGTAGGTGCCTGTGGCTGGTGTCGACTGGCTTGTCGAACACGGCCTGGTCTGGTGACAACTGTAGTCAAGCCGAGGACTGCTCATCGTCGGCTACTGCTTTATCGGCCTTCTGCACGCTGTATTCTGCTGGTAATATGAAAACCATGTTAAAAGAAGCCGATGCCATGCCTTTACCTTTTGCGGCCGTAGGAGCTCGAGCTGATTTGGAGGTGCCTTCATCGGCCTTGACCACCGTAGATTTTATCCTCCATTCTTTTTTAGTCTTGGTAGGCCGATGGGCTGTTATCACTTGCTGCTCCTGGACCTGCTCCTTCTTCCTCAGCCTCTGTAACCATCGTTTTTGGGTCTTGGTAAACACGTCGCTTGGGCACCACTAAGGATTCTGGGGTTGATCGTCGTCTTCATCGTGACGATCTTGGTGCATCGGCCCTAGCCTTTCGTGCATAGATTTTCTTTGCTTGGCTGGCCGATGCGCTTGCCTGCTTGAGCTGCCCTGATGAGGGTCTTCTGTGTCATTGCACGCAGGGCACTCCTGGATGGATGGCAACCTCATTCCTTCGTTCCAGCAGAACCGGAAAAACTCACACTCCCAATGCGGGTCATAGGAGTTGTCTTGATCGGCGTAGTCTTGTGCTTGTTCTTCCCGCCGCCGCTGGTATTTTTTGATCAGGCCCTCCGAGGTCTGATAAGGTCGCGCGCCGGTCCGATGGCCACCGCCGTCGGCCCTGTCCGCCCGCACCATGTTGACTGAGAACGGGTGTCCTTCTATTTTCATCGGCCGCTTGGCATCATCGATCTTAATCCTGCCTTGCTCTATGGCCGATTGGATCTGTTGTCGGAAGATCTTGCATTCATTGGTATGATGGGAATATGTATTGTGCCACTTGCAATATCTCCTCTTCTTGATCTCTTCGGCCAATGGCAGTATATGACCTTCTGGCAGCTGGATCTGCTTTTCTTGTAAGAGTAAGTCAAATATCTTGTCGGCCTTGTTGATGTCGAAGTCGTATTTATCTTCTTTATTGCCTTTCTTGGCCCATTGGCATGTCGTCGGCTTCTTCATTCGGGCCCACTCGGCTAGATTGACGTCGGCATCTTCTTCGTCGTCTTCGTCGGAGGCGTACTGGTAGATAGTATTGATTTTCTTCGAGAACTTCTTCGCCTCCTGGAATCGTTGCTCATGGGCCGATACTCATTGTGCTAGCTGAGCTAGGCTGTCAAATTCCTGAGAAGAGAATCTCTCTCGTATCGGCCCTAATAACCCCTGAAACGCCAGATCGGCCAGTTGAGAATCGGTCAAACTGAGGCTGTAACACCTGTTCCTTATGTCCCTGAATCTTTGAATGTACTCTGGGACCGATTCATCAATTCGTTGCCTGATGGCGGTGAGATCAGACAGTTTCATTTCTAGCATGCCGTTGTAGAAGTACCTATGAAACTGCTTCTCTAGATCTATCCATCCTCTGATGGAATTGTAGGGTAAAGAGGAGAACCATGTAAATGCTGACCCTGACAAAGATAGAGGGAAGAACCTCACCCTCAACGCCTCTATGGCCGATGCCTCCCCACACTGTGCTAGGAATCGGCTCACGTGCTCGTACGTCGAGACGTTGTCCTGCCCTGAAACTTGGAGAAGTCCGGGATTTTGTATCGGCTTGGTAGTGGCACTCTGTCGAACTCCTCGGGGTACGGGTGCCGATACACTATAGAGTTCTCCTTGGGCTTCAAGCCGAACTGATCTCGCATCACCTCGGCTATCATATCGGCCCAGTATCCTGCTGGCTGGTGTGGGAAGTCCTAGTGGTAGGATTGCTGCAGGCCCTCTGCCCGATATTGCCTGGGGGAGTACGGTTGGTAATGGTGATTCAAGTTCTGCGTATCGTACTGCCCTACAGTATACTGCTGGTAGCCTTGCGGCGCATTGTAAGCAGTTGGTGGTGGAGGGTTATTGAACATGGGGGCTTGAGGTTGTCCGGCCGATGGCGGGTTTACTGGTACTTGCTGCATCGGCTTGATCACCGGTTGTTTCCCCTTTGTCCACTGCGCAAATTACTCTTCCGTAATGTGCTGGGGACTTCCTCCCACTTGCTTGGCCAGGACCAGTGGCATGGTCGGCACCAGCTGAGGCGATGGAGGCGGTATCAGCGCCGTCGGCTGTGGGGTTGAACTCAAATCGGTCCTCAAGGTCCGATAGGCTAGGAATTTGTTTTCGGGCAAGAAAATCGGCCCTTGAGGTTTGTACTGGTGAATCGAACCATCCAGAATTGATTTGACCGTATTGGTCAATGTATTCACCAGAATCCCCGACTGGTTGACCAGCGCAGAGTGGACTGTGGAGTCAATGCGGTCTTGCAACATCGGCGCAGCGTTCTCTTCAGTTTTGACGGCATGGTCGTGGGCTGCCACCGACATGCTGGCTCCATCTCCAGGGTTCGGCATCACCATCTTGGTTTTCTGAATGAGAGTGCCTTGCCGAGTCCTGGAGTACGTCTGTAAGTACATATTCCGAAACTGCTCGACCAGCTTGTCCATCTCAGTTGTTTGCACCTCGTTGAGCTGGTCGACGGTCACGGAGACGACATTCTCCTCAGAGATCTCACCCTGCTTCGACATGCTGCAGTGATCTTGTTGTTATTGCAAAGCTTGTGTTCTTGAGGTCCCACTGGGCGTGCCAAAAGCGTGTTGGCGCAAAATTTCGACCCGCCCTGCAACCAAACGGGTTTCACATTTCCACGGTGGCCTAGGAGGTTTGCTTTACTCCAGTGCAGGTCCAAAGGCTTGCCTAGGTGCGTGTAGGGCATGCCAGTTGATTTGATCTGCAATCAACAAGATAAACAAGTAAACCATGTTAGAAAGCAATGGTTGATCGGCTGATAGGCCGATGTCGCATTGTCGTGGCCCAGCCGATAGGGCAAAGCTATATCGACTTACTTGTGATAAAGTAAAGATTAAAGCATGGATCTGATCTTATCGGCCTTCATCAACATATTAACGTCGATCAATGGCATCGGCCGATAAGGGATAACAAAGATAACTACACTAGCTAATACTCTAGTGTAAATCTATATGAACCAATCAACCAATATAAATATGGCAATCCCAGATAAACCCCAAAGAACAATCTATACCAAGTATATCTATATTTGTTGATCCATTCATGTAGATGGCAGATACACATAAAAACCTTATGATAATCATGTATATCAGGCAAGACTGGCTGAAACTCCAGTGCTATCCTTAATTACAACCGAAAACAGGCTTTGAGTTAAATCTCAATACAGGACTAAGGTCGATAGCAACTCAAAGTGTGAATTGAAACTTAACACAAAGAAAATCAAGTCGTCGATTGCTTTTGGGGATGGTAGATGCATTGAAAGATCTAGCCAAGCATAATAATTAAACCGTCGTCGGCAATAAACCCTAAAACGAGTAGATCGCTGGCGAGGCGTAATTAAGACACTTGTCAAGATCATCCAAAACATGATAAACGACGATCACATCATCGAGGCTTAACGTGTCTAAAGCGACACGCTAGCCCCGACGATGTAGATCGTTGGGCACGAGTTCTTACCTCTGCTCTGGGGAAGCAAGAACTCGCCAGAAGTTGACCTCTTGCAAGGGTTGGTGATGGGCCGAAAGTAGATTAAAACAAACTGTTTGTTGTATTAGGTTGTGAGAGAGAGTTTCTATGTACATACTACCGGGATATTTATACCTGAGATTACAACATGGTCCTTGTAGGACACGATCCTATCTCTAACTAACAAACAAGTCTTTGTGGCAGACTCTTGCTAAAGATTAGATCTAAACCTACTTGATTTACAAGATACAATTGCCTAAAACCGAGCCTTATCTCTATTTGGCAACTTTCTTGAAGCTTATCTTGAGCCCAAACCAAGCCCACGCTGACTCTGTCAACTTCCAGCCTCTATCGGCCGATGACCATATTAAATCCGTATCGGCTGATATGCTCTCTCTGGTAGCGCCTGTTCCAGTCCGATACACCTGGCTGTCCGATATGAGACCTGGCCCGACTCTAACTTAGCCCTTCTTCTCTGCATCGGTTTTCTCTTTGCTCTCCAAGTAGATTACGAAAATCTGCTGTTAACAGCCGCACGCCCCGCTAAACGCGTAGATCACTGCGTGAGGAGGAATGCAGGGGATGTTATGGCGGACCTGACAGAACCGTTGGATGTACGAACAGAGGGACTCGTCGTCCTTCCGCTGCACTGCATGTAGGTCCGCTTCCTCTCCTGGGCGCGGATATGTGCCCTAGAAGTTCGTGATGAACTGCTGACACAAATCCTCCCAGGAGTGGATCGAGGCAAGTGGCTTGGTCATGAGCCATCCCTGTGCCTGACCCTTGAGGGCCATAGGGAAGTAGTTTGCCATGACCCGATCATTACCCCCTGCTGCCTCTATGATCGTGGTGCAGATCCGGAGGAACTCGGAGGGGTTGATGCTGCCATCATACTTTTCAATGAGATTGGGCTGGAACTTCGGGGGCCACCGGACATTCCGGAGACTCGCCACGAATTCCTTGCAACCAGCTCCATTGATTTGGGATACGGGGGGCTTGCCCTCACACCCGGGGTGGCGCGGCTCCCCAGAGAAGGCTCGACGCTTGTCACGTTGGCGCTCGATGTCGAGCCGAGCGTCCGGCTCCTCGTAGATGTTTTCATGACACCCGCGACTTCCCGTGGGCGTCGACGAAGGGCGTGACGATGATCGCCCCACGAAGTTGGCCACATCATCCAGCCAACGCTGGACCGGGGTCTCTGGCTCCGGGACGACGGGAGGGTGGCGCAAGAGTGCCCCTACGGCTTGGTGCATGCCTTGAGGTGTACCGCCGTCACCCTAGGTGAGGCGGCGACGAGCCCTGCCATGACGTCTCCCTCCCCCGCCTACTAGCAGTGAAACGGCTGAGTCCCTGGACTTGTCCTAGCCTTCCCCTCACCCAGGACTCCGCCGAGGGGGAGTCGGAGAAGTTTGAGATTGATGACTAGGGTCAAGATCCTCCCCGTCACCCTCGCTCCAACTCAGAGCAGTGGTGTACGCCACCGGTTCGTCGTCCATGACTCTCGCCATGGGGAGCGCTAGACAAAGCTTGAGGCGCGCGAAAGCGGGAGTTTCTCAAACGAACACAAACATGCCCCCTACCTGGCGCGCCAGCTGTCGAAGTGTGAACTCCTGAAGCGGGGGACTGTGGGGTCCCCCATTGTTAGTTCGGCCGGGGACAGCGGGTGAAAGTTTGAGGAATTGGGAACGCTAGAGGTGAGACGTAGAGGAGGTCCGGTCTCCCTCTACGAAGATGAGACCAAAGAGGTTTATACAGGTTCAGGCCGCTCAGAAGCGTAATACCCTACTCCTGTGTATGATGATTTTTCTGAGCTTCGAAAGTCTCTGAAGCTCCGTTGTACAAGCTAGAGATCCGGAATCTGGAGTCCAAAAAATCAATCCTCCTTTCTCGCTAGGCATGGTCCTCCTTTTATACTCCAAGGGGATGCCACATGTGCCGCAAGAGCTACCTAGGGGAAAGGGAAAATATTCCCTACATTAAACACCTGTCTGGCGCCTTAGCCCGAAAGCTATTAGCACGCCGACTGCTATGCGGGGTCCACCAAATCATGCCGGCTAACATGGGGGACGCCCCTGTCAGTCCTCATTTAATGGATGAGGACTTTGGAGGCACGCCTGCACCGGGAACAAAATCCCGGACACGATCGGTGCAGCCAAGCTAGTTTCGGATTGGACGGCAGGCCTAGAGCCCCTCATAACCAGATGGGATGAGGCATACCTGCCACACGACTCCTGACACTCGGTCAGGGCATGAGTGGCTTGCCACGGTCCTCTGTCAATCAACCGGTCATGGACCGGTCGCAGACCGGTCACAGACCGGCCGCAGGCAGAGCAAGTGCGCAACACGCCACATTAAATGCGGCGTGGTGCGCCCGCTCCGCCCGTATTGAATGCGGGTAGGTGGTGCTGAGCGACGCCCACCGAATCCCATAGGCGTGGCGGCCACATGGCTGCTGTGAGGAGGGGTCGGGGCGAGCCGACCCCTTGGGCTCGGGCGGGATGGCCGCCGCTCCTCCACGGGCCCGACCCCCCTCAGGAGGAATGCCACGTGGAGGCCGGCGGCGGCCTCTCCCTTCTAAGCTTGGTACCCCTGGGTCCATATCACCGACAGATGGCTTCGCATATAAGACCAATCACTTTCGTGTAATGTAAGTTGTAACTAGAAAAACTCCTCGCGCGTTGTAACAGGGAGAAGAGACGAGAAAATTAAGAAAAAGTTAAGAAAAATTTACAGTATGTAATTAATTAAAATAAAAATTTTCTGGAATACTTAGGTATTTCTATGTAGTTAGGTGTAGAATTAAATTAATTTATAAGTAAAGTAAAGTAAGTGTGAGCATCGGCTAGAACCGTATTGGTCGGTATGGAATCAGACTTGGTTAAGACGATACGGGTAAACCGGATCGAACTCGGTTGAGCCGATACGGATAGCTTGGCTTACTGTTGCTTTTGGAGAAGGACTTGAAGATATTGCCAACCAGGAATTAAGTCCCGACAAGGCAATTGTATTTATTAATAGGAATAAGAGTTAGTTTTCTTTTCGTAATATTGTGGTAAGGGTTCACCTAGGATTTGTTTGTTTAGGCAAGTTGTAAATAGTGTCTAGTAAGGATAAGGTTTGTATGTGCTGGTATAAATATAAGCCAAGATCTATGTAAAAATACAACAACAATTCAGTCAACACTTTCGGCGCATCGCCACAATTTTCCTTTACTTTTCGACGAGTTCGTGCTTCGGGTTTGTCAGCTGGAGGTATGGCTTGTTAAGTTATCACATAACTTAGCCAATCTAAGTTGATGGCTAGTTTAGCCGTATCGGCTGGGCCTTTTTTAAGGTTTTGTCGGTATCGGCTAAATCAGCTCATTAGCCTAGATCGACATAAGGTATCTACCACCCCGAAAAGCACTCAAAGATTTGATTGTCTAGATATCATTCATCTTTTTACACTTTGTGCTGTATCAGCACTAGTCCTAATTAGAATCATGATCCCTAGTCTATCTCTTGTTTGTAATAGGGGTAGCATCGGAGTTTCAGCCGATCTTATCTAATATAGCTGTTTAGTTGTGTTTAAATTCCTTTTAATCATGTTTTTCATGTTATATCTGCCCCTTATACAAAAGTTAAATATATCAAGCTTGCCTTAATATATTTATTTAGATTGATATTCTTATATAAGGCTATATCGGAGTATTAGCCGATATGGTATCAGTTTTTAACCTAAATATGATTTCATCGGCTAAGATCTAATCTTTGTCAATAGATTATGTATTTACAGCCAATGGAGCATATTTAGGGTTTACTTTGAATTATTTATCTTACGCCTCACAGCCGATTCGGTCAGATTGCATCGGCTAGGTCTATACGATACGTCATCGGCTTATCGGCCGATCGGTTGTCGTATGTCTAACTCAGTTTTGTTGTATATCTTGTTGGTTGCAAGATCAAACCAACTAGCACGTCCTGAATCCGTCTTCTAAGAGTTGGACATGCACTGGAGTTAAGCAAATCTCCCAAACCGCCGTATTTTCGCATTAACATGCTTCTGGCACGTTTTTGCGTCAATAGCCTCACTCGTCCTGGCCAACTAGGCCATTTTTGCTTGCTCGGCCTGTTCTGCAAAAGTCCATTTTTGCTCCCTCAACCAGTGCAGCCATCCATGGACTCAGTCCATGGTGCACCCATGGCTTCTAGCCCGTTGACATGTGGACCCCACTGAGAATATTTTTTTCCAGAAATTCCATAAATCCTTTTTTTCTTTGTCCAGAAATTCATTTAATCTCCCAAAAATCATATCTTTTGATCTGTAACTCCGATTGACCCCGTTCCAATTCTATTAATTTCGTAAAATTGAGATCTATCTATTGGCATTATTGGTAGTCCTAAAATGTTCTTTTTGTTCTTTGTGTATGTTTTAATTGTTTACGTTTAGTTGCAGTTGCTGGATTTTCGTTCGAGCGTGGATTTCGAGAAGTTTCATGAAGACATTGAGCAATGCAAGTCACCCTTGACCATATTACTCTTATAATTGATTGTCAAACCGACGGGCCTCCCAGTAGTTCCACTACTTCTTGCAGGGTGTTACACCCTGTTTCCTTGTCGCTCCGTCCTTATGGTATTCGGTATTCGTGCTCTCTGAGCGTGGATACTTATTACTCCACATACACTATTGATTGTCGAAAACTTGGGAAATGGGTTTGAGAAGCCTTGAAAACCCGACATGTGGTGTTGGCATGTTTGAAACTAAAGGCAATTGTGAAAACTCACGATGCGGGGGTTATGCCTGTGTGGCGCTATCCCGTATTCACACATAAGGACCGATTCCTGTGGGAAATTCATCAAGCATGACAAGTAGAACCACATGGTGGGATGGGACACCCTGGCTAAGTAACTAGTCAGTTCAGGGAAACTTCGCATGCCAATAGTTGGGGAACGCCGGGATGCGGTGGTTGGGTGCATCTCCGGGTTCCTAGTAAGGCAAGGAAGAGAAATTTGCCAGATTACCAGTCAAGGTATTGGAGTTTGATTTGTGAAATGAAAAATGATTCGTTTATGTGAGGATTTGATCCTTCTATGTGGCATAAGGTAACCCTGGGTTGGCTTTGGAAAAGCTTTGTCGCGAACCTCCGACACCAGCCAGTGTCCGGAGTAAGTTTGTGTGGTGTGGGTAAAGTGTACTCCTCTGCAGAGGGTAACTAACTGTTCGAACAGTCATGACCGTTGCATAGTTTTGTTTGCCTGTGCTTTGTGAAAAGTTGTTCTGGATTGGGAATCGTTACCAGGATCAGCCTATGTGGCAAATGGATGGCCTGAGTGGTTAGAAATGGATCTGTCTGATTCGGAATGTCTAAGGACATAATAGACTAGGCTTTCTGGGTGCAAGCAGTTTGTCGTGCTGCGAGGCAGCAGGACTCTTGGAGTCCAAAAAAATGAAAATGGCTCGTGGAGCAGCTTAATCAAGTGAAATGGTTGTGTGAGCCGAAAACCAATGAACCGACCTGAGAAGTCGGTGCATTACAAATTGAGTTGTTGAAAAGCATCTCTTAAGTTGAATCGAGATGCAAGTCTCTTTTCGACCCAAACTTACAAAGGAGAAAATTCACTTTGTGGTTCCAAAATGGTTTTCAAACAAAGGATTTGCAAAACAACCTTGCCTCTTTTTCAAGCTTGCACTACACACCTAAGTTTTCATGACTTGCTGAGTATGTAAGTACTCGCCCTTGCTCTATATATAGTTTCTCTACCCTAACGGTGAAGATGAAGTGAAGTGAAGAGTAAGGTTTCGTTTTGGTTCCAAGCTATCGCCTATGGTGTTGGGTGTTAGTCCATTGGTTCCGCTGCTATTGCTATTGTTGTTGCTGCTGCTTACGTGTCATCATTTGCCTTCTCAGGCTGTCCTGAGATGTAATTTAAGTTAAGGTAAATAAGTTCTCTATTTAATTTAAGGTTGGAATGATTCATAATTGTCACCGTGGGTATCAGCGCTATGTCCTGGGACTGGTACCGATATCGCGGCCTCGTAAGAAATGGTTCACATCATTTCTCCTACGACACGCTCCTGTCAGGTACCGTTGTACGGCGATATCGGATCGGGTTGTGACAGGTTGTGATATTATATTCCAAAGTTTACAAAACCTGATTTTAGCCATTCACGTGTAAATAAGTCATGCTGTTGCTCTACTTAATAAAAATGGGTTAGTGCATGCGCAAATGTTAATGGTAATTGTAGGAGGCAGTGAAAGCGGTCATGATGGTAGGGATGGTAGCGGACTTTTAAATCTCACTTACAGTTGAGTCACCCTTATAAATATATAGTGATTACCTAAATCTAAACAACATTGTGAAACATAAACCCCCTTCTTGTCGCTCCCAAAAACTGGTGATCGGAGATGATACGTAGCCGTCTCCTGCTCGTTGTTTATGCTCGTTTTCTCATTTTCGGCATTTCCCTTCTGCTCCCTTGTCTTTTAACTCAATTGCAACTGAGCACGAACTAGAGTACTTTTACTTCTCAACAAGGATGGTGGAAAGCTTCTCCTATGTAATCTCAGGTTCACCATCGGATCTCCTAAATTACAATTATTGGTTTCCCTCAGTGTCACTATTCTTTACATAAGGAGAAGGGGGTGGGTTACGTGGGTTATACAAAAATTTATTGTCATATATGCAGAACTTAACATGTCCAAGAAATATAATTTGGAATGCATATAAATCTTTTTAAAGAAATGTTATCCCATATAAAACTAATGTTATCCTTTCAACGATATTGTAGTAATCCTTCGTTCAACACAACTTTGTGTTTTGTGTTTGTTTGGTGTCATAAAATAGTTATATATTTTTGGGTTAAAAAGAAAAGCAGATTCTTTAATTTAAGGATGACTTATATATATTAATTTTTCCTGACTAAGATTTATCAGTTTATGTCAGGGAAATTAGGATAAACGAATCTAACAAGCTAAATGCATTGTTTATTGTTTATATTTTTCATTTATAATAGCCAACATGTTTAGTTTATACTATGTAAATACCTAATCTGACTATGTAATATGTTAAGTTTCCAATTTATTTTAGCTACTACATCTGTTCATTTTTAACTCAAAAGTGCATTTCATCAATGGGCTTTTGGGTTTGCAATGTAGATAATGATCATAGGTACAAAAATATTTATAATAAATATTATTTTAGTATTTTACTTAATCAATGATATTTTATTATTATTATATATATACACATATATTAAAGTTATATTTTCTACTGTTAATATTATAAGTGTGACTAAATTATGACATTTATATACTTAACTTTCTACATAATTATATACTATAAATAAAATAAAAAATAACTATTTATACCAATTTTACTAGTTCTGATCCTCATAGAGAAAGATATATATAAATTTACATAGTAAAGTCAATTGAACAATATTTATAATGTGTTATGGTCATTAGATTCTGATTTTTTGAGGGTAGCCATTAGATTCTGAACAAATATTAATCTTCAAATTTTTCATAAAATACATAGATATTTAATGGACTATTGATATCATTGAAAATTTTCTACGTACACACTATAAAATTATAAAATCCTATAACATGTTTAGAGAGTAGAGTTATCTGTCCTAATTTTTAAAATCCAATTATGTAGTACTTATGCATTAAATATCACGGATGTGCATGTTAAATATACTAACAAAATATATAAAATCATATGTTAAAAAGCAATAGATGATATATATTATGTATGATGACTAAAGAACTCGAGCACATATGAACCAGAGCTTGGGTGCAGAGTTAGTGAGTTGACCTGTCAGTATTGTTATTGAAAAGTGAGCAAACACGAGAAAGATGGAAAAGTGACGAAGGTGGTGAAACATGGTTAATGAGTTAATCATGGAGAACTCGACGTTGATGATTTAAAGGCTTCGATCAGAATGATTGAACACCTTCCAATCACTGCACCCTAGCAATTATGGTTATCAACCATGCTGATTGCGGTTAACCTTGCTAGTAGTAATTAAGGTAATTTGTTGTAAGGGAATCAAGAACACATGTGTTAGTGTTATAGATATGACATACTGCGTCGACAACAAGCAATAGAGTGGAAGAATCAAGAAGAATATATTGCAAATATAGAATCTCACATGTTAGAGTTCCACAAACTGAGCTAGCAGTGCAACCGTATGTTGCAAAGTAATCTAAACAAAGTCTGACTCTAAACAATTATCGCTATCAAATATGTATAAGTAGAGATGTCCTAGGGTTGAAGTACGACATAAAAAAGGTGTACTTTCAATGGGTTAACCTACGACACAACTAAAAGACCCAAAGCCTAAAACTGACTGAAAGTGAAAGTGGAGGATATATGTGAATTGTTTTGATGATTCCAAACAACACCAAGGTGAAATTTTGGTGTGGGACCAAAATCACATAAAAATAGACATGATAAGCTTCCCAACAACCTCCTAGGTCAGCTGAAGAGGCAATTTTTTTATTTGACATCGTGTTGTATGAAAAGAAATATTAAATGATATTAGCAATTATGAAATCTCAATAATATTAGTACTTATGTAATACACGTGAGTATATCATAAAGTGGTAGATTTTTTTTTCCTCATATGCACATCGGGTGACTACTCTTGGATAATACGATGTTTACTATCTTCTATCTTTTTTTTTTACGTTCACTTGACTTGTGATGGCCGGCGGTATGAAGGGGTGGAACAAACGCCAACTATGTGCGCGGACGAACGTCGGGTCAGATCAGCCGCCAGCGTACCCAACAAAAGTGACAGGTCGATCGAGCACTACCAACGTGTAAAATATATATCGATAATGCTTACATACTTACATCTGATGGAATACAATTTTCTAGACCGGGCTTCCATATTGGACCCATTGCTCGGCCCAATTTCTTCACTACAATAACTATGCCGCATCGACAAACCCTTCCAGCTACATGGAAAACGAAAAGTCATATGGATGGACATTTTTATCATTTTTTGAACTTTTTTAATTTTTAATTTTAAAAATAAACCATTCTAAAATTTATTTTCAAAATATGAATCTTTTGTTCACGCCAGCTCGTCTGGTATGACAACCTAACACTATCACGCAACCCACAAGGGCCGTGACAATTTTGTTCGCTAGGTGACGTGATCAAATAAAGTTACCATGTCAGCTTGTTCGATGTGGCCAAATAACACTGTCACGTCTTTCAGATCGGCTGACGTGGCCAAAAGGTTCAGATCTTCTTAAAAAAAGGTTTTGAAAAGGTTAATTTTTAAAATTAAAAATATAAAAGTTCAAAAATTAAAAAAATTCGGATGGAGTACCAAATATGCTGATTATTTTTAAATAATATTGAAAAAATATATGATGATTATTCGCGGGAATGAGTAACGACTTACAGCTACAGTTGCATAATTCTTCACAGTGGTTTCCTGCTTCTCTTTGATTTAGTAATTAATCTCGCCAACAAAGAATGGTGTTTGGTGATGCATGCTCCAATGCTTCAAAGGGTATAGGAGATCTGGAGCGGCCAAAGCACTCGATTGCGACCGGCGTTTGGTAGCCAAGTGAATATTTTATACAGGGCATTGATCCAGCCATGTATTTGTCAGGTTCAGCCATCACAATTATGAGGCTAATTGAGAAACACTACACCGGTCCAAGCCATCAATGATGGGCTATCATCTCTGACAGATAGAGCCATCGTCATAGATAAATGGTCAGTGATGACTCTACTTTATCTCTGACAGGTGAAGACGCGTTATTGATGACAACACCTATGATGGGTAATAAAAAACACCTCTGATAGAAGTGATATCATCTCTGATGGATATCTATTTTTAACCTGTCACAGCTGACACTACTACAGAAATGGTTTTTCTATGCGGGCTGAAAGACATCTTTCCGTGCGAAAGGCTTACCCGCACGCGCGAGAAGGTCTGAAAAAAGACCATTTTCGCGTGCGGGCGGCCCAACCGCACGGGAAGATCTATTATCCCGTGCGGTCGGCTTAAGTGGCCCACACGGGATAATGGATCTTCTCGTGCGGGCCTCTTAAGACGACCGCACGGGATAATAGATCTTCCCGTGCGGTTAATTAAGTGGACCGCACGGGAAGATAGTCAGCAGCATTAATTTTTTTTGTGCATATATTATTTTTTTTTGCCTATATTGGCTTATCTCTCCCTCCCTCCTCTCCCTCGATCCCTCTCTCTCTCAGTAATAGTATATATACACATCGCACGTATTAAGAATTAAACGTAATTAATTATTTCTTCATGGAATTAAGATATTAAATTGTACGCCTCACATATATACATATCATCGTGTCTCGCAATTTACAAAAGTTCAAAAAACCACATAAAATATATACTTAATTAGAAATGTTTGTACTAGCTAGTATACATATATTCTTTTTCCCACTCTCTAAGTCGTTTGAAGACATCCCTCGTGGCAAGCTGGCTCTCCGGATCGTAGAAATCGCCCAAATGGTTGCAGACATCGCGGCGGATGAAGCGGCAAATATCTGCACACAAGTTTCGTATGGTTCGATCGTCGAACCGGTTCGCTACAACTGGAACGGACGGGATCTATTTAAGAAGGAATACACATTGTTATAGTTAGGAAAATTATACAAGATGCTATAATGTGTAAAAAGATATTTTCTCTGGACTTACTTCTTCAAACTTTGTAGTGTATCTCCCGTTGATTCTAAGCATCTCGCATACATAGTATCCGCATAAACTAGTCCCGGGTGGTTGCTTAAAACACTATTTTGAATAAAATTGTATACATCAATATTTTGATTGAAACAAGTATATATAGGAAATGTCATTATAACGGACATGTAATTACCGGCCATTTTGTCTTCACGAGAGGCTTTTTCTTTTGTGGATTATTGATTGGTTCACCGTGGTCTACGTAATATTTTTGTGCTCTATAAAGACAAAATAATTGTTTGAGTCAATTATGTGTCTTCGAGAGTACAACAGCCAATATTTAGTAAATGGTGCATAACAGGACTTACAAATTTAATATAATGAGAAACTCTGTAAATGTTTCCTCGCCATAGTGTGCCGGATCCAGCACTACGGCCAAGTGGTCTAGCGGATATACCAGAAAAAGTATGTAGTGATCGCTGCAAAGAAGATATGTTAATCGTAGGTGATATCGTACTAAAATATCAGTAGTACGGATGAATTTACGTACCGCAGCGCATAAGGCACCAAGAGAATAGTTTTGTCTTTGTGCGCGATCATCGCTCTGCCCAAGTACAGTGCTACGCTGACCATCTTTTTCTTGTGCATTTTTTCGACGACCTCTTTTTTCTCGGATGTCGTTTTACCTTTGAGCTCATTGGAATCTGCACGAATATTCACCGTGTGTTCCGTCAAACCTTATTGGGTTGATGTATCCTACTGGATGGTTGGCCTTTTCGGCGGCGTGGAATTGCATCCTACGTAATGCAGCGGGTAATTTATCAGAAGTTAGTTAGCAAATGAATTCATTTATGACATTAAATACGATTGACTTACAGGCAAAACACAGCAACGATATTTATATCCAATTTGTCCAGCTTGAATAATGCGTGAAGGTCGTGGAAATCGATTACCAGCATCCCATTTGGTCTACTAATGAAAGCGTTATCCGGGACCTTCACAGTAATCATTTCCAGGCCCTTTTTAGATGCCTTTAGATACCAGTCATGCATAAGCCTCATTTCCCAAGGCAGGCCTTGCATGACGTGCGGCGGCAGGAATGGCTTCCCGTATGCGTACTTTGTTGGCACTTCGTCGGAAGTCCAGTTTTGCAGGTCCTCCATTTGATTTTTCACCGATTTTTGGGAATTCGACAACTGTGGAGTTTCATCCTGCTTCTTGTCAGTCGGCGCTCTCCCCCTGAAAGCCTGGAACACTAACCTTTCCTTGTACATGGCCATGTTTTCCTTATCATAAGTTGACCTAATCATTGTTGAGATAAGCCGACGAGGTTCATGCTTGGTCAGACTTGGAAGACTTGTGCTTCTCAGGAGAGGCCTTTCAGGTAGCGCCAATGCTGACTATGGTGTCGGAGGAGGTTGTTCTGCGTGGACTTCAGGGGCTGACAGATGTGGCGAATACGGACCTTCTGCTTTAGGGGAGGAGGGAGGTGGGGAAGCAGGCCGATTAGGTGGAGGAGGTGAGGAAGTAGGCCGATTAGGTGGTGAATCTTGCCCTGGTGGCCCTGGTGAAGAAGGCGGTGCAGGCGGGCATGGGGTTGAAGGCGATGGACCGACCAGCAGGATATCTCGTCGATGCCATAGTATAAACTGATTCACAGCATCCCCAAGCAATTCTACCCCTTCCAGTGTTGGAATATCTATCTCTAAACTAGTATGCTCTGCATGCACCTTGGCCACTTGCACCCTTGCATATTCTTCAGGGATTAGCGTGTTTTCAATTTGACGCCCTGGTATCGCAAGTCCTGTACCCACTTCCTTTCTCTTCCCGGCCCTTCCTATCGGCACGAGCTGGCTGCACGACATCGGGGCAGTTATGTTATCTACTGGATAAGGTGCGGTTTCTACTGACCCGACACTGCTTGGCACCTGTACTGTGGGTTCTTCGGATTGCTGGAACAAGTTTGGGAAGGCTTGACGATTTTGAGCAACAAGAGAGTAGAAATGTCGTTCAACTTGTTTTGCTATCTTCTCTTCCAATTTCTGTTTGTACCTGTCCCGTTTCTTGTAACCCGTAGCTTCCTCTGGAAACCCTTCCTTGCAGCTCGTCCTTGACGATAGACCCCTTACTCGTCCGGAATGTTCAGGGTTGCCTAATGCAGCTGTTAGTTGATCATTTTCCCTCTTGCCAATGAATTCCCCTGTTTTCTCTTTTTCCGCAATGTCCTTCAGACTACTGGTCACACGCTCGATATCCGGATCCTCGAAACGGATCTCTCCCTTGTCGGTGACTTGCCCCGTGCTCCGTGCTCAAACCCAGTTTTTGCTTCTTTCCTTCAGTGCATCTACAAGCAGGGGCTTGCCTTGGGCGGCAAACTTCTCTTCGGTTGCTCGCCACTTCTCTACGTGGCCATCGTAGCCGCTCGAGCCCAACCGGTGCGGGTATTTATTCCTTCTAGCTAGATCGGACATCTTTTTCCTCCGCGCTAAGGCTTCTGGGCTTGTCATCTTTGCCATGAAGGTGTCCCATTCGGCGGGCGTAATACCACAGTAGTCGACGAATGGAGTCTTGTTCTTTTGCACGTAGTGAGTGTTCATGTCCGATTTCCACTGCCTCCACCGATGCGCCATCGTTTTTAAGGCAAACTCTTTTCCCAGAACCTTTGAACCAGGCGGATATATAAGCCACTTCTGCAACTCGTTCCACATGAAGTTCTTCATGTTGTCATCCACCTGCTCCCTGGAATCTACATTTAAAGGGCCGTGGGTTCTAGCCAATACACCGCAAGTGCTGCTGAATTTTGTCATTGCTATCTTGGGCTCTAGTGGCTTCCCATCTTGGTTCAGAGAGGTGATATAGTATGTCTCCTTTGGAGGTTGGTTCTGACTTCTCTGACCACGTCTTCTCTTTTGACCGGGCGTTTCTCCGGTGTCAATTCCTACCGGACCGGACATTGCTGTGTCCGTCTCGCCTTCGGCTATGACGGCGGACTAGGTAGCCTTTCTTTTTGATTGGCGTCTTATTTCCATCTGTACGTACATCAGAAAAAGTTAAACGCGACCGAGAGGGAGACGGATTAGTTTAAAACACTACGGCTCGACTTACTGTTTGCTCCATAGGAATGTAGTCGGGGCCTTCTTCAACTGGTGGTGCTGGCGTAACTTCGATATGGCACATCGGATCGCTTGGTGTCTGCCATGTGCCTTCGCTCGAAACCTCTTGCGTTGGTTCGACGTTGGGTGCATCGGAGGGAGCTTTCTCGGTCGCCATTTGATCTACGGTTGGTCGTAACACAATTAATCTTAAATAAATTTATATTTTATATCTCAAATGAAAGGTCAAAGCAGTCAAACAATAAATTATCCTCAAACCTTAATTGGCAAAAACAATACCTCACTCATATATACATTCAATTGCATATATACATTCAAATACACACGAGACCGAGAGGATGACTCTGGGCATTGTTTCAAATAGATTCCGAAGCATATATACATTCAAATACACACGAGACCGAGAGGATGACTCTGGGCATTGTTTCAAATAGATTCTGAAGCCTTGTTGCAGAAGAGCAACAGGCTGGCATTTCATGAGCAAATTATTGAGCTAAGACAAGACTAGCTTCCAAATTAGAAATGCTCTGCAGTTCCAACGCAAGGCAAACTGCAAATAACCACTGTAATGACACAAAAATCTCATTACAAAACAAACGGATTTAAGATTGGAATGGCAGCCCCGAGTGGAGTGGTGTTTGCCCACTGCAAAATACAATCTCGTTCACAATCATTCATCAAAGGCCAAGTAAAGTAATCCTTCTTAAGTTCAGTACTCGAACTATATACATACACAATTAGAACTGAACTAATCTGGATACCTCACAGCCAACCAACTGCTTCAAACCACAGGAAGATTGGATTCAAACTTGAAGATGAAAGGGCAAATTCTGGTTAACGGCCGATGTCAGCAACTTGCATTTGGAACCTCGGTGAGTTCAAATGAGAAAACTATTGGAGCATCTAGTTAATAGAACCAGATTTTCACCCATTTTGATTAGTATTATTGAAGACTTTTCCTCAGAATTTGTGGAGCTGTCATATGCACTGACTGTCATCACCTCCTGATCCCCCCATGTTCACTATACGATAAAAAGAAATTAAGATATCATTCTAGCCAATTCTTTTTAGCCGTGTATAGATGATGATTGCAATTTTGTCTACAATAAAAATGTAGTCAAATTTCACAAGGTAAAAAACACTATTAAGCACAGCAATATATATTTAGCTAGTGTAACAGTATAATCAATCCAATATGCTACCACACTTCTTTAGACATAACTAGGTGGCTCAAATATTAAGGACAGAGCAAGCGAGAGAAAAACTAGTGACTGATCTAAAAACATGAATGGATTGTGCATATATGTATATTAATATATACATATATGAATATGTATATATATATATACACAATAAGACCTAAAATCTAAAATTCATCAAAAAATTCACATCAACTATTTCACATAAAAAAATTCATAGCAACTATTTCACATCACAAAAATTCATCAACATTAAATCTAACCCTTCTAGGCATTTCGTCGAACAGTTGGTGAGGAGGCATTCAACATAAACAAATTCATAAACCTAAATCATCGCGTTCATTCACGGAAATCATCCATCCATTCAACCCATCCATTCATCTCACCTTTAGTGGTGAGGAGGGATGGCGGCGGCGGAGGCGGAGGCGACGGCGGTGGAGCGGTGGCGGTCTCGGTGGAGGCGGCGGCGGAGGAGGCGTCGTGCTCGGCGGTCGGCGGTCGGCACGGGGCGGTNCGGCGGCGTCGGGGAGCGGCGGCGGTCGGCGCTCGGCGTCGGGCTCGGCCGGTGAGGGCGGCGGCGTCCGGGTTGAGGGCGGCGCGTGGGGCGGTGGGAGGAGGCGTCGGTGAGGCCGGCATTCGGCGGCGAGAGAGAGAGATGGGCGCACCGGGAAGGGCTACGCGGGAAGGGAGGCTAGCAGCGGTCGGCGGTCGGCGCGAGATTTGGGCAGCCTGGCGGCACGGGTAGGGTTTCGCCTGGACTTAGAAAATTTCGGCACCCGCGCGCCCTTATATAGGCGGAGATCATCGCGTGCGGCTGGCTTAAGCGCCCGCACGGAAATATAGACTTTCCGTGCGGGCCGTTTAAGCCGCCCGCACGGAAAGATGGTTTTTCCGTGCGGGCCCTTAAGCCGCCCGCACGGGATAATCGCCGCCCTTATATTAAAACTATAAAACTAAAAAACATATGAATGCACATAAAATATTAATTAACATATTAATTATTCCATGTAAACTATAAAACTAATTAATAAATATCAATGCACATATTAATATATCATTGTAAAAAAATGCAATCAATGTAAATTCATCACATATTAATATATCAATTGCTCACATATTAATTAATTAACATATTAATCATCCACACAAATATCATAACTTCGATATAAAACCACACATTCACTGGTAACACCATAAGTTTCATATGTATACATTCGCTCGCAAAAACATATTATACACAAAAAAACAAACTAGCGTTTCACAATTTTTGGATTAACATCCTTCTGCACGGATGCAAACTTTGATTCGTCGAGGACACTCTCAATGCGTTTCATCCGCGTAGGAAGATATGTGAATAACTCAATGGCGTTGTATTGATTATAATCGCGTTTGTCTTGAATGTTGTCAATACCAATGATGTGTTGGTTGCCCGATAGAATAATGTCCATCTTTTCATCGGAAGGATCCTTCACATAAAAAACCTGTGCAACACACTCGGCAAGGACCCATAGATCATCCTTGTGTCCAATTTTACTCCGTTCAGCACACGGAAATCCAAATTTATCTACCATGCTGTCTTTCACCCATTGGCATCTGTGAACAGGGATCTGAATGTTTAAACCGTAGTCAAGTTCCCATATGTCTTGTATGATCCCGTAGTAAGACTTGTTCTGCCCTGTTGCGTCCAACGCTTCGACACGAACCCCACTGTTCTGTGCTGAGCTTTTCCTATCTTTGCTGTTTGTGTAAAAAGAATATCCGCCGATGTCATACCCTTGCCATGAGGTCACAAGGCTTGTTTGGCCAGCTGCAAGTCTAGCTATCATTTTTTCCTCGATTGATTCTCCATACTGTAGCTTTTGATCCTTCAGCCATTGGGAAAAAGTGCGCTTTTGTTCTTTCGAAACCCAACCGTCGAATCATCCCGGATTGCATGCTCTGATCTCCAAAGTGTGTTGCTCAATGTAGGGCGCAACGATGGCAAGTTGTTGAAGAACACTGCTGTGTGCATCTGATACCGCTTTGTAATTGTTGTCGTAGAAGCATTTTCTTCCCACAGTACCCTTCCCAGATAACCTTCCATCATGTCGAGACACCGATATCCCAATGGGGTTGACATCTCTCATATAATCTAGGCAACACTCGACAACCTCCTCAGTTGTGTATCCCTCTATCATCGAGCCCTCCGGATGAGCACGATTACGGACATACCCTTTCAGAATGGCCATGTATCGCTCGTACGCCCACATTTGATGTAAGTATAGAGGACCAAGTTCAATAATTTGAGGGACAATGTGAACAATGAGATGTTCCATCATGTCCCAGTACGATGGAGGAAAAAACATCTCTAGCTGGCAAGCTGTCTCGACTGCGAATTTCTGAAGGGGTCCTAATTCTTCTGAATCAAAAACTTTCTGTGAAACTCGATTAAAAAAATAGCACAGCTTTGTTATCACTACCTTGGTGTGCACTGGTTTCACCGCCCTTATAGCGATAGGGAGGAATACCGTAAGCATCTTATGACAGTCGTGAGCATTGTATCCAGAAATCGACAAATCTTTCATTGATACTAGTTTCTGGATATTCGATGAGAATCCAGTCGGCACTTTCAATCCACGAAGACATTTACAGAAAGCTTTTTTCTCATCTAGTGACATTGAGTAGCATGCTGGTGGAATCTCAATCTTACCATTCGTTAGCTCTATCAGGTGGAGATCTTTTCTTATGCCCAAATTGACCAGGTTGTTACGTGACTTCAACCCATCCTTTGTTTTACTTGGGATGTCAAGTAAAGTCCCGATGGTGCTGTCGAACACGTTCTTCTCAAGGTGCATGACATCGATGGCATGGCGAATCTCCAGGTCTTTCCAGTACGTCAAGTACTTGAAAAAGATTGAATGTTTCTTGAAGGGCAGCATGTTTTCTACCACTTCTTTCTTCCTCTTGCCTAAAGGTGTGTTTCCCTTGCCGAACATGACCTTTATGTTTTTTGTCAGCTTGAACACCGTAGAACCATCCTTTGCTTCGGGGGCAGTACCTTCCTCAACAGTTGTCAAAAAAGGTAGCCATCGCACGATACCTATGCTTCTGTGGTAAGAAACGATGATGACGCATGTAAACTAACTTTTTTGACGAGGTCAGGTATATGTACGATGTGTTGTCCAGGCATATAAGACATCCGGTCTTTCCTTTAATCTGTCCTGAGAGAGAAAAATTTGCTGGTAGATTGTTTATAGTAACGAATATGATAGCACGCAGAGTAAAATACTCCTATCGATAAACATCATACAATCGTAGACCCTCTTCCCACATTTCTTGCATATTCTCCATCAAAGGTTCAAGAAACACATCTAGATTGATGCCAGGCTGTTTTGGCCCTTGTATAAGGATAGTCAACAAAATATACTTTCGCTTCTGACATAACCATGTCGGAAGGTTATACATGGTGAGCAGAACAGGCCAAGTGTTGTGCGAGCTGCTTAGGTCACCAAACGGATTCATTCCATCCGTGCTCAACGCAAACCTTACATTTCTCGGATCATTTGCAAATTCTGGGTGCTTCGAATCAAAGTTTCTCCATTGTCGAGCATCGGCGGGGTGTCGAATCATACCATCTGTTTTTCGACCCTCTTGATGCCATCTCATCAACTCGGCGTCGGTGGGGTTCGAAAACAATCGCTTCATGCGATCTTTCACTGGCAAGTACCACATCACCATGGCCGGAATCTTTTTTCCTGGCTTGACCAATGCATTTGGTTTGGCAACATCACTATTGGTGGCAGCATTATCCTTTCTGTACCTACTCGCCCCACAAGTTGGACACTTGTCCAGGTCAGCGTATTCGTTACGATAAAGTACACAGAGATTAATACATGCATGGATCTTTTCCACACCAAGTGATAATGGACATATCAGTTTCTTGGCTTGGTAGGTGTTAGCTGGCAACAAGTTAGGCTTAGGAAGCATAGCTCTCAGGAGACCCATCAAGTCGTTGAAACTACTATCAGACCATCCGTGCCTGGCCTTCAATGTAAGAAGTTCTAGCACCGACCGCAACATTGTATAATCCATGTCACATCCCTTTGATTGATCATACAAAAGATCTTTTGCGGATTTCTGCAACGCCTCCCAATTGTTTAAATCTCTTGCTTTCTCTGTTAGGACCTCTGGTTTAGCGTGCCGCAACATATCCTCAAGATCAAGATCAATATCAACCTCTGCGGCGTCAAAACCAGAGCCGCCAAAATCACCAGTCATTTGACAGGACATGTCCTCAATTATAAAATTCTCTGCCTGATCGAACCAAATATCACGAATCTCTACAGGAGGGGCGACTTCCCCGTGATAAGTCCAAACTGTGTATTTCTCCACAAATCCACGCTGAATTATGTGTCCCAGAATTACATTCGGATCTTTCTACATCTTCTGATTCTTGCAATCCACGCAAGGACAAAAAATATCCTTCCTATTCTCCCTCAAAGCGTGTGCCTTAGCCTTATCAATAAATGTTGATGCTTCTCTCATGAACACCGGATGAGTTCTCTGTGTCTCATACATCCATGTCCGATCCATCTAAAAAATTCACAGCATTAATTAATATTATATTGCTGGTGTTTTCTAAATAAACAAATTAAACTTAAATCCTACTTTTTAACTAAAACGTCATTCACAGCAAATAATAATACAGAGACAATATTAGTTACCAAAAAATGGTTCAATAAAAAAAACAAAATATTTGACCTACAAATTACAAAAATAGCAAAAAATAACAATTCAAACAAGTTTACATATCTTCGTATTCAACCAATGAAATTTTACAAAAACAAAAGCAAATGAAGGAGATGATCAAGCACATTACCTTTTATATTAATTTCAATCGAAGATTTCAACTCTAAAACCTCCCACCAAAAGAAAATGCCTATTTTTGGAGAGAGAAACCGAGTTGAAAAATATTCAAATATCTTCACATTAAACCAATAAAAATTTTTAAAAATGGAAGCAAATGTAAGAGAAGATCAAGCATGGTACCTTTTGTATTGATTACAATTGAAGAATTCAAGTTGAAAACCTTCCCCCCTATTATTGCTTTTTTTTGGAGAGAGAAACACCATGTTCAAAGTGGCACTGTCGGGGTTAGGAGCTGCTTTATGGTGCTTCATCGCGTGCGGTCCACCTAACGGACCGCACGGTCTATTATTCCGTGCGGTCGCTTAAAAGGCCCGCACGGGAAGATACATTATCCCGTGCGGGCCGCTTAAGAGACCGCACGGGATAATAGCTCGTGCGGTCGCTTAAGTGAACCGCACGGGATAATGCATTATCCCGTGCGGTCCAACTACCGGCTCCCTCGGGGCCGGTTTTTCCAGGCGCGGCCACTTATGGCCCGCCTAGAAACTATCGGGGCCCTCGTCTAGAAAAATCGATTTTGTAGTAGTGTGATCTTCACCTTTGACGAGTTAAAATAGTTGCCCACCACAGATGGGGAGAATGGGGAAAATCACTTTCCATTCTACCACTCGTCACTACTGTAGATTATAGGAGAAAAAAAAACTGTTCCCTGCCTGTCGCCATCCAATTCCTCATGATCCTAAAAATTCTCACAACAAACCTACACCACACGAATCTCATCACAATCAAACCAAATCACAAGGATGTCATCACAATCAAACCAAACCATAGGGATGTGAATCATCACACAGAATAGAGTAGAGCAGCAACAGAACTTGCATGAAGGAACTTGCATTTTCTGGAGCACAGGATATAGGACTTGCAGGCAATGGTACATACTAGAGCTTGTCTTCGCCGCCGTGCTTATACTTGAGGAGGCAGCCGGCGCGTGAGGATGGAGGAGATGGCGGCCGGCGGTCAGAGGGATGGAGGAGGCGACGGCCGTCCCCAACCTCGTGGAGGCCGGTTCCCACAGTCGGCGGTCGTGAGAGATGCCGTAGTGGCCGTCAGTCGGGGGACAGAGGAGGCGGCGGCCAGATCCGCATCCCCCAACCTCGTGGAGGCCGAATTCGGTGGCCGGCGGTCGGAATCGTGCCCACGGCCAGTGGTCGGGGGAGAGGCTGCAGCGGCCGGTAGTCGGGGGGACGGTTGGATCCGCGTCCCCCAACCTTGTGGAGGTCGGATCTGACGGCCGATGATCAGGGAACGGAGGATGCGGCGGCCGGCGGTCAAATGATGGCACGTGGAAGACGGCGCCCAACGGGCTCCCGACGGTCGACGACAGTGGCGAGCAGTTGGAGGGAAGAGAGCTCGGGATATGAGAGTGAGCAGAAGTGAGAAGGAAGAGAGAGTAGAGGAGGGGAGGAGAAGGTGAGGGAGTCAGTGCGCCCGGGGGAAGGGGTGGGTTTTTTAAAACACTTTATAGGTGCGGTATCTCATCTGTGACGGGTACAAACTTAATACCCGTTAAAGATAGTAGGTCATCTTTGATGAGCCTATATATGGGCATGTTAAAGATGTTGAGTTTCGGGTCCTCATATGGGCTCATCACATATGAGTTCTTACCTGTGGCGGGTTGTTCTCTCAAGCCTCATCTACAACAGGCTTTAGTTTAGCCTATCAGAGATGATGCCATCTATAATAAGGCACTTTGACCCGTCATAGATAACCCATCAAACATGGGCTGATCTGGTGTAGTGAAAGCTCCTCTTGTTCCTGCTAGCTATATTTCCTGTCCCCTTTTTTGCTTTGCTCCTCCACTGTTGCAAGTGTTTCATCGAATTGTTGTATTAACTATATATTTTATTTGCTGCAACATGTGTTTCCCAAATTTGTTGTAAGAGCATTTTTGTTGTAGTTGGATCACTGAGTTGTTGAGTAATATTTTTCTTTCAAAATGGCTGTTGATTTGTTGCATTTGGATTCATGGTGTATTTGTTTTAACTGTAATATCAATTTGTTTGAGTGATATTAGAAAATTGTGGCAAACTATATTGGGGAATGGTTACGACTATATTAGGGAATTGTTGCGATTAGAGAAGGTAATTGTCGCAGGCTTAGAACGATAGAAGCCGGTTGTTGTTGCATCAATCGTTTAGGTTGTATTTAACTAGATTTGTTTTAGAGAGTATCAAGATTTGACATTAAAAAAATTCATGGATCAAGTGACAAAACAACTATTTGAAAACAAAGGATATTAGAAAAAGAGGGTGATGCCTGCATAACAGAACAAAGGTGCGAGGCTATGTAAGAAAGCTAAGAAAGTAATGTGTATGCTATTTGGGGTGGCAAGAACCAGACACCTAGGAGAGCGTCTGATAAAAGAGCCATAGGAGTTATCATAGCATGCTTTTACAAACCAACAACTCAGATTATCTCTACGGGCAGAATACTACCAATAGAAACCACGGTGTAACGATGCTTTTTGCGGCTGTAGTTCTTGACATGCACAGTACTTGTGTAATATTCCAGAATAAGGCAAGTGAATTAATTAGTCTGGCATTAATTGCAAGGCAGCCGAGCATATATTGCTTTAGGAAAGCGTAGAGAGATTCGTTTGGCATGTAAATTTGTAATTTCTCAGCTCGCATCCCATGATTTGGATTTGATGTTTTCATATTGATCGTCGATCAATTTATCTTCATATTTTCCCCTCGAACACAACTAAATTGGTGGTGCATATAAATATGCACTCGGTTCTCTTTGTCTTTAGAAAACTCTCAGTTCATCCATTTCACGAAGGTATATATATATACAGTGCATCGATCTTGTCACGACTTGTTCATCGAAATATTAAAGCGAAACTTGCAGTATCATGCATCGTACTAAATATTTAAATTGCATATCTGTAGAAGTCATACATGTTCATAATTATTTTGTTTCCGAAGTAAATTTCATAACAAAATTTTATCAACTTCAATAAATAGAGACGGTCAGAGTCAGCACCACCTCGGTACAATAAATCAATTAATTCGATGGTTTTGCTTATCCTAATCTCCGCGTGCATCGGGTTCGATCATAGTATCTCAAAGCTAGCTGTGCTGCACTGCTTCGTTGTCGGATATAATAGCCACTTGCTTGGCTCATTACAAACAAGTCAAAGTCAGTTGCGAAAACTTCGAGGTCACCCTCTGCAATGTCAACTGCCATAGGTAGCAGAAATCTTCTGCCCATCAGAGGATGTGCTTGTTTCCATCTCTGAACCTGCCACTATGAGTTAGTTTAACCCGGTTCATCTACTAGTACTAATCTACCTCAATTCCTTCTGACTCTACTCGAAGAAAACAAGCTACCTCTGTGTATTGGTTGTTTTGATGAGATGGAAGATGACAGGTAAATTCATTAGGTTTGATCTCTTTAAAACAATTCCTCCTTCAATCCTATGATCTAATTAACGAGAGCTATATATATGCATTTGTCCAGAATATAGTAATTTTATCCGTCCCAAATATAGTAACTTTTTGCTATCTATTATTTCGAATACTTGTTCAAATATATAGAAATACATAGTCGAGAAGAAAAACAACTTGTAAGAGCACTTACCTTGGGTAAAAAAAAATGGGCTATGGAATGGAGTACTCCCTCAGTTTTTTAATGAATCACGTCGTTGACTTTTGATGTAAAGTTTACCATTTTATTATTACAAAATTATATAAATATTATTTATTTTGTTGTAACTTATTTTTTTAATAAAAACTATAATTTTAATTTATACTTTTATATATTTATACTAATTTTTAATAAGACAAATGATCAAATGTTACGTAAAAAGTCAACGTCATCATACATTAAAAATTAAAAAATACTACTAGTAGCCATGATTAGAAGAGCATCTATATATATATATATATACTTAATGAAAGGAAAACCGAATATTGGAAACACAAGTGGTACGCTATACGCAGTAATTGATGTATATAAGCTCGATGGTCATCTCGATCACTTGTTTGAATTAGTCTTGGTCAATAAGCACTCCACTAATTGGTCTAAGTTTTTTAACGCCACCACTTGATCCCCTAGAGAAGCTGCAGGTTACTTCACTGGGCAGCACTGTACTGTACGTCGCTAGATGGGCCTTATGCTCTCTATAAATACGTACTCAATCCAGGGGTTAGCACTCATCTCAGGTTAAATAACCTAGCCAGTAAATCCACAATGGCAGGCACTAAACTTGTAGCTCTCGGGTTTATTGTTCTTTTGAGCATTGGATTAGCCAATGCCACGAGAGTAGCTAGATATTCTAATGCTGAAGGAAATGGCATGGGAGGGGGAGGGGGTGTCGGATACGTGAATGGCGGTGGCTCGGGGTCTGGAAATGGTGCTGGGGCTGCTCAGAGCGGCTCAAATGGTGCCCATGCTACTGCTGGAGGTGGAGGTGGAGGTGGTGGCAATAGCCAATACGGTGGATCTGGGGCGGGTGGTGGATCTGGTGTAGGTTCAAGCTCTAGTCAATATGCTACCGGATATTATTCAGGTTATGGTGGCTACTCTAGCGCTGGAGGTAACGGTGGAGGTGGTGGTGGAGGACAGGCCGGAGGTAACTGGGGATCTAGTGGTTCTGGGGACGGCAGTGGTGCTGGCTCTGGCTCTAGTTCCGCCAACACATACTATGGTGGACCAAGTTATGCGAATGCTGGTGCTAATGGTAACGGTAATGGCAAAGGGAGTGGCTCATATGGTGGGAGCGGTGGTGGCCAAGGTAGTGGTTCTGGTTATGGTGATGCCAACCCATAAAATCTCTCTTGTGCAACCAAAATACACTTGAATAGAGCCTAATGTGTAATATTATATTTTGATGTCATAGTATTTGTTTTTTTGGTTATTTGTACTCTTTTTTGTCTAGCAACAAATAAAAGGCTCTATTGTGTGGTAAACCTATTAAAGTCTGTGCGATGACATATGTGGGTGACGTGGTTAATATCGTGTTATTGTGCCATGCATTCAACAGTACTTAATATGCATAAACATTTCTCACCCATAATAAAATTTATAAAACTAATTATAATTCAACCTATCTTTAATCCAAAAAAGTATGTCTTTTTAATAGGGCCTACCATACCTCTTTCATACTAATGCGTCTTTTTTTTTCTCATTTTAGCCATCAAACTAATAGTACTCCCCTATCCTTCTCGTTTTCTCTCCGTATTAATTACGGAGAACATATTAGTCTTTAATTTCTTGCTTAGTTTGCTTTTGACTAACTAAAAATATCTTTTAGGACGTAGGGAGTACAAACTAATTCAGGATGTATACATCAACGATTTATATATCCAGGATGTACTTATATATATAGATTGGAATTATATACAGTCATACAAAGTATATAATTAATTTGTTTCCAAAGTAATTGCACATGGATTGTTTATTAAGTTCCATAAACATGTTTTAACAGAAACTGTCGGTCAGAGTCAGCACCACTTGCATGTACAGTTAATTAAGATGATGTCTTGCTACTCCCAATCTCCGCGTATCTTGGGTCCGATCCTTCCTCCAATCTTATAGCATGAAAACATGTCAAAGTCAGTTGTAAAAATCCATGACACCCTCTGCAAATGTCAACTAGCATAGGAGGTAGATGAGATCCGAAAATGCTATTTGACGATCGCCCGCACGCAATCACTTTTTGGTACGTCCAAAGTATACGTATACATATAATTTTTTATACAAGTAAGTATAAATTTTTTTCTAATGTTTATACTTATATGCATAAAGTTTATATATAATAAAGATTTGTACGTATAGGTATATGCATAAAGTAATTTATATGTAAATACTTTGTATACATATGTATAAATTAACTTTGTATATATATATGTACAAAAGTATATACGTGTGTAAGGGGTGGGGGAGGCGACTCCGCGTCTACACTCGTGCGTGGTCAGCCGCCCATTAGCCAAGCCCAATGAAGATCCGGGCAATGCGGCCTGCTCGATGGCCTGCTCCACATCGTCCACATTGATGTTAAGCTAATGACTTAATGACGAACACCTCCTCTGGAAAAGACAACTGCATCACGATAACCTCCTCCTCATCGTCTTCCACTAGCACAGACCTAGCTATCTATAACAGCTCAAGATTGTCATCTATAACGGCTCAGTCACCCTTTACAACGGCCCTCAATGTGAAGCCGTTACATATGAGAGACCCATCTGTAACGGGTCATGAAATTTAGCCTTTACAGATGAGGTATAGACATCTGTAACGACTCTTAATGAAGAGCCATTATAGATGATGGGGGTCATCTATAAAGGGGATTGAGAGCTGTTATAGATAAAAGGGGATTGCATCTATAACGGCTCTCGGTTTGGAGCTGTTACAGATGAGGAGGATTTAGTAACGACTCAGGTTTGCTTTGGCCATCTGTAATGGCCGTCTATAACACCCGTTACAAATGACATAATCTATAACGTTTTTGTTGGGTCCGTCACAGTTGGTCCATTATAGATGTGAGAATTTGTGCTAGTGTTTGTGTTCTTGCGAGGAAAAGATGAGTTGCAAGACTGTTGGCGCAGAATTTCGACCCGTCCAGCAACCAAACGGGTTCCGCGTTACCACGGCGGCCTGGGAGATCTGCTTAACTCCAGTGCAGGTCCAAATGGTTTGCCTAGTCGTAAGTAGAGCGTGCCAGTTGATTTGATATGTAATCAACAAGAAACAAGTAAACCAAGTCAGAGAACAATGGCCGATCGGTCAACAGACCGATGACACATTGTCATAGCCCAGCCGATAGGGCAAAGCTATATCGGCTCACTTAGAAAATAAGTAAAACATGAATCTAATCTTATCGGCCTTTATTGATATATAGATCTCAACTAATAATATCGGCCGATGAGGATAACAAAGGTAACTACACCAGCTAGTACTCTAGTGCAAACTTATACGAGCCAATCGGCCAATATAAACACATCAACCATAAAGAAATCTTAAGATTACTTCACGATCGACATATCTATACTTATCGATCTGCACATATAAGTGGCAAACATATGCAAAAAACATAAAGCAATCACATATGTTAGATAAGACCGGCTAAAACCCCGGCACTATCCTTAATTACAACCGAAAACAGGCTTCGTGTTAGATCTCAAAACAGGACTAAGGTCGATGGCAACTCGAAGTGTGAATTGAGACTTAACACAAAGAAAATCAAGTCGTCGATTGCTTTTGGGGATGGCAGCTGCATTGAACAATCTAGCCAAGCATAAGAATTAAACCATCGTCGGCAATAAACCCTAAAGCGAGTAAACCGCTGGCAAGGCTTAATTAAGATACCTGTCAAAACTATTCAAGACATGATAATCGACGATCACATCATCGAGGCTTAACGTGTCTAAAGCGACACGTTAGCCCCGACGATGCAGATCGTCGGGGACGAGTTCTTACCTCTGCTCCGAGGAAGCAAGAACTCGTCGAAGAAGACCTCTTGCGAGGGTTGGCGATGCGCCGAAAGTAGATTGATTTGATTGTGTGATTGATTGAGAGAGAGTTTACATGTACAAACTATCGGGATATTTATACCCGAGGTTACAACAGAACCCTTGTAGGGCACGATCTTATCTACAACTAACAAACAAGTCCTTGCGGCAGACTTAAGCCACAGATTAGATCTACACTACTTAATTTACAAGATACAATTGCCTAAAACCGAGCTTTATCTCTATTTGGCAACTTCCTTGAAGCTTATTTCGAGCCCAGACCAAGCCCACGTTGACACTGTCAACTCACAACCCGTATCGGCCCACGACCAAACCAAATCCGTATCGGCCGATACGCTCTTTATAGCAACACCTCCCCAGTCCGATACGGTTACCGGGTCCGATACGAAGCCTGGTCCGACTCCAACTCAATCCTTCCTCTCTGCTTCGGTTTCCTCTTTCCTTTCCGAGTCGATTACCAAAATCCGTCGTTAACACATGCCCCCCAATTCCGCTTCATTATATAATGTGGCGGAATTAGCTCCAGGGAACTCATCGACTTTTTGCTAGGTCTAACCTGAAAACCGCACAGATCCAGATTCGAACCCTTTCGCCGCCGATTCAACAAACTCCTCGTGTTCTTCAACTCCGGCGACCGCTCGATACTCCATCGACATCGACCCCTTCCGCAACGATCCCTTCTTCAACAACAATGGCTTCCGCCCCATTCTACGCCTCTGAGATCCCCGCGGTAAGTCGACTTGTTCAATCCTGCATTATCGCTTTCCCCGTCGATTTCTCCAAGTTAGGGTTTTACTCTCTGTCCCCCTCAGGCCTTATATTTTCATCGTTGTTCTCACGATTTAGGTCTTCAAAAACCAAATCTTGATTCCCACCGACGATAAATCCCATCGCTTTCTCCTGGGCCCCATGGGCGACTGCGACCCAACCTGGCTAATCAACGCCGAAACAGACAGAATTCCTTTCAGGCAAGCCAAGCCCACTGTCTCGGCGTGGAAGCACACCTTCAGGTCATGGCCATCAAAACTAAACGGATACAGGACCTGGCACAAAAGGATTGCTGCCGTCAAACAAGTCCACTGGGACGAGATTGGAATCGGCCAATGCATAACTCTGTCCCTGGCCGATACCAAGAAGAATGAGCCACTAATGTCAGCTGCCAGCTACTTCTGGTCAAGTACCTTGAACGCCTTTATGTTCAAGCAAGGTCCGATGACCCCAACCCTCATAGATATCAAGGTACTCACAGGACTAGACATCGACTCTGAGATTAATCCTTTCAGCCTCCTGATAAACAGCAGCCACAAACTGAAAACCAAGAAAATTGGAGGCTGGTCTGGGTATATCTCTGAGCACATGGAACAAGGATCGGTCTCAGAGCGAGAACATGTAGCGTTCCTGACATTATGGTTGGAAAGATTCGTCTTCTGCGGATCGACCTGTGGTCCTACTACAAATTGTCAACACCTGGCTCAGGCTTTGGTCAGCAAGAAGCAAATCCCTCTCGGCCGATACCTCTTGGGAGCTGTATATCGGCTACTCCATATTGCCACTCAAGACTTAATGTTGAAACAAACCGTGGCACATGGAGGACCATGGTGGTTCATTCAACTCTGGCTAACCATATACACCAACACCATGGTTGATCGGCCGCCTCTATCAGATTCTCGCTTCCCATCAAAATATGCCGATCACGAAGATCCCAGGAACAGAAGATGCATGTCCTACGGGGAAGCAGCCTCCGTCTACCCCGGCGCAGATCAATCGGCCGATGACATGGCTACATGGTTCATCCGTTTCTTCACCGGCCCTCCATCAGCCAAGATGGATATGTTTGTCTATACATCGGACCGAGACTTCGAGCTTCCAGATGATCTGCAACTGAGCTTAATAAATGATGACATGGAATCAAGGGAATTATTCATGATCGGCCTCACTCCATGCCTGCTCCCAGTAGGCGTCTTTCAGGGAAGGAGCACCAGCTTGTCCTATGAGTTTTACACCCCAATGACAGCTGCTAGACAATGCGGGCTCGGACAACTTCCCATTAGCTTGCATCTTCATAAGCTCCTAGAGAGCAGAGGCACAGTCCCATCGGCCCTGGTTATGAACAAAGCAATGGAAATCGAGCTCCCCAATCTTGGTGACTGCGATCGGCTGCATCTGAATGCCTTCGTGCACATTAGCTTCCAAACTTGGTGGCAAGAGTGGGCCGCTCACATCTTTCATCAATCGGCCAGGTTCTATGTGACAGAACTTATCCAAGGCATCAGCCCTCAAGTCCCAGATGAGCCGATTCCATCTGTGAGCAACAGTGGACGGAAGATCTTCTACGCTCAAGCCATAGCTCCATCGGGGTCAACCATCCTGGAATCCATCATCGGCCTCACTGCCCCAAAAGTGGCGTCACTTCTCCAAGGTCCGATGCCTAAAGAAAACCCCAAGAGAAAAGCGCCGGCCAAAGGCAAATCGCAGAAAGCCAGCAAGAAGGCTAAAACCGATGACCAGGCCGATGCCGAAGAGCTAGACCCCTCCTTGGAAGAATTCCTCGAAGAACAAGTGATGGAGGAGGAAGTCGATGCAGCAGCGGCCGATGCACACGAAGAAGAAAACCCGTCGGTCGAAACCACCCAAGAGCCATCGGCCGGAGCTGCGGAGATCCCACCGGCCGATGACCAAGATGATGCCCCGCAACCAAAAAGGACCAGACACGCAGTTCGCAAGGTCAATATAATCTCTTCTTTGTGTTTACATAATCTCCTTGTACTGTCACACTTTAACTTCATATCCTTTTCAGGCTGCGGTGTCGTCTGTGTTAAAGGAGAGAACTCAATCGGCCCCTTTGCCAAGAACCAAGAAAACAACTTTGCAACGGCGCGAACGAGCCAAGGCACGATTGAGAACCCCTTCTCCTTCTCCACCACCCTCTCCGACTGTCTCGGTAAGAGTTGATTTTTTGCATTATTTTTCTAATCACATAACCCTATTCACCAATTTCCTGCTTTTTCAGCCTAGGGCTCCATCACCTTCACCACATCGGCCAACCCCCTCGCCTACTATGTCAACACAGCAAAGGGAGGCCGATGCAAGCACCACCGATGCTCCAACACAGGTAACCACGATTACCCTGATCCCCTTTCTGCCGATTCCTGATTAACAAGGCTAACCTCGACCCATGTTGATATTTGCAGAACCTAGCCGATATGTTCTCCTTTGATATCGGCCAGTTTCTTGATGATGAGGACAAGGAGCTACCCAGCACAGCCAGGGCACCAATCTCTGATGATCTGAAGAACCGGCTGACCGATATCGCCAATCGGCTGGAGTCCTCGCTGGAGTACTTGGTGGAAGATTGCACCTCCATCAGGGTCAGGGTACAAGAAATTCAAGACGAACTGCCTGAAGACCTGATGGAGGTCCTAACACCGGCCATCTTCTTGGAGCAATACCGATTCAAGCTCAACAAAGCCAAAGAAAGACTCGCAGAGCGACGAGAGCGTGACCAACTGGAATCGGCTTTATCCGCCAGCAAGGCCCAAGTTAACGCTGACAAAACCAAGCTGGACGAGTTAGCGGTAGAGCCGATTGTCTTGAAGCACAAACTTGAAGAGCTCCGTCGCCTCGAGGCAGAGCTGGTATCGAAGCTGGAATCGACACGTCGAGAAATCCAAGAAGTCGAAGCCGGAATAGCTGCATCCCCTAAAGCCATAGAAGATCAGACGGCAAAGCTCAAGGCATCGGCCAAGTACCTCGCGACCCTAAGCAAATCACTGAAACCGATCCCAGGGACGATGGCCGATGACGCCCAGGCTATTGAAGACGTCGAGCAGATTCGCCGTAAAGCCATTGCTGCTATTGCGGACTTCATAGGGTGATGTAGCATATGTTATTTTTATAACCTTATCGGCCATGCAGCCGAATTTGTTTTGAAAATTCCAGCCTAATTTATTGCTTCGGAAATCCTCTCACACTTTATCGGCCGTGCAGCCGAATTTGTCTTGAAAATTCCAGACGCATATATCTCTAATATGAACAATCCCATTATAAACAATCTCATCGGCCAGAAAGCCGAAGTCAATTGCCAACTGAAAAATCATGTGTGATAACTCCTGTATATATGTATGCCCCCCAAATTTTGGAAGATGAGGGTTCATATTCTGAAATTTTGAACTAAGAGCGATAGTATTTACCGGCCATCTAAAGACGATGCTTGACTACATCGGCTGTAATCATAAATCGGCTAGAGGGCCGATCATGAGTCAATCCAGATACTGGGATAATACTGTTTCAAGTATTTGCCATTGAGAGCTCGTCCATAAATCTCGCCATCTAATCCCTTGAGCAGATAGGCATTGTGAGGAACACATCGATGAATTCGAAAGGGGCCTTCCCAATTAGGTGACCATTTGCCGAATTTATTATCTCTGGAGCCAATCGGCATTATTAATTTCCATACAAGGTCTCCTTCCTCAAACGATTTGGCAACGACCTTTTTATTATAATGACGGGCTACTCTATCTTTATCACGCTTGATTTTCTCTAAGGCCCGTAATCGAACATGTGCCAAATCATCCAATTCATCAACCATAAGATTATGGTACTCATCGGCTGTCAAGTCGTCTTGCAAAGCAATCCTTCTTGAGCCGATGGCGGTTTCCCACGGCAGTACAGCTTCATGCCCGTAGACCAGCTGATAGGGAGGCACTTGGATTGCACCATGGCAAGCCATCCGATACGCCCAAAGGGCATCGGCCAGCGTTGTATGCCATTGCCTCGGCTGTTCGTCAATTTTCCTCTTGATTAATTTGATTAAAGACTTGTTAGAAGCCTCTGCCTGCCCATTAGCCTGCGCGTAGTAAGGAGAAGAATTGAGTAATCTGATGCCCATGCTGTCAGCAAATCGGACGAACTCATCGGACACGAAGATTGATCCCTGATCGGTAGTTATTGTCTGAGGTAACCCAAACCGATATATGATGTGCTCCTTGACGAACTGAATAGCGTCTTTGGAATCAACCTTCTTGAGAGGAACGGCCTCAACCCACTTTGTGAAGTAATCTGTAGCCACTAATATATACTTGTGTCCCTTACTTGATGGTGGGTTAATCTGGCCGATCATATCTATTCCCCATCCACGAAACGGCCACGGCTTTATGATTGGATGCATAACCGATGCCGGTGCTCTCTGAATTGCTCCAAATTTCTGACAATCCTGACATCCTTTATAATACTTGAAGCAATCTTCTAGCATGGTTGGCCAAAAATATCCGACGCGCTTCATCAGCCATTTCATTTTATGGGCCGATTGATGGGTGCCACAAATCCCTTCATGTACTTCGCTCATAACGGTTTTAGCCTCCTCAGGACCTAGGCATTTGAGTAGGACACCATCAACCGTCCGATAATATAGGTTATCGTCCAATAAGACATAGTGTAAAACTTTATATTTCATTCTGCGTGACGCCGATTGGGAAGGGTTTCTCAAATACTCAATGATATCAAACCTCCAGTCATCGGCGTGCACGAGAGCAATCTGAATTGGAACGTCTTTAGCCATCGGCCTGTATCCCGATGCCCCCTGAGCTAAATCATTGGCTTCGAAATTCTGCTTCCTGGGTATATGCCTCATCGTTACGATCCGGAAACCGTGTAATAACTCTTTGCACTCCTCATTGTAGACTTTGAGAATATCGTCTCTGCACTCATACTCCCCAGAAAGTTGACTAATTACTAGCTGTGAATCACCAATGATTTCCACGGCATCGGCCTCGACTTCTTGTAATAACTGCAAGCCTTTAAGCACCGCTTCATATTCTGCTTGATTGTTGGTATAGTAAGGCTTGATAGTGAAAGCGAACTCAAAACTTGCCCCCCGAGGGGATATGATGACTAGGCCGATACCGCAACCGTGTCTGCAGACGGATCCATCGAAATATAATGTCCATGGCACAATGTCTGCATATGCGACTGAGTCATCTCTATGTTGAACGATGAAATCGGCCAGGGCTTGTCCTTTGATCGCTTTGGCCGATTCATATCGAAGATCAAACTCTGTTAAAGCAAAGATCCACTTCCCGACTCGTCCTTTCAACACAGGGGCCGATAACATGTATTTCATCACATCGGCCTTGCTCACTACGATGCACTCGTTGGAAAGCAGGTAATGCCTCAATTTAGTACATGAAAAATATAAACAAAGGCATAATTTCTCCACCGGCGTGTACCTTGTCTCAGCGTCTAACATTCTCCTGCTGAGATAAAAAATAGCTCTTTCCTTGCCGTTAACATCTTGAACCAAGACTGAGCCGATGGATTTCTCATCGGCTGACAAGTACAATTTGAATGGGACTCCTTTTTGTGGAGGAATTAAGACCGGCGGAGAAGTTAAATATTCTTTGATATCGTCTAGCGCTTTCTGTTGCTTGTCACCCCATATGAACTCTTCGTCGTCCTTTATTTTCAACAGTGGAGTGAATGGCTCTATACGGCCCGACAAATTTGATATAAAACGCCGGACGAAGTTGATCTTGCCAAGCAGAGACTGTAACTTGGTCTTGTTTTCTGGAGGCTTGATTTTCTTGATGGCATCGATGTTCTTCTGTGTGATTTCAATCCCCCTTTCATGGACCAAGAAACCCAAAAACTGACCGGCCGATACGCCAAAGGCACATTTGTTAGGGTTCAACTTCAAACCATATTTCCTTGCCCTTTCTAGTACCTTGCGTAAGTCGGCCAAGTGCATATCATGTTCTCTTGACTTTACGACGACATCGTCTATATAAACTTCAATCAGAGAGCCAATAAGATCATGAAAAATGTAATTCATAGCCCTCTGATACGTAGCTCCAGCATTCTTCAAACCAAATGTCATGACGACCCATTCATATAGGCCGATTGCCCCTGGGCACCTGAAGGCTGTCTTATGAATGTCCTCTTTAGCCATAAAGATCTGGTTGTAACCCGCGTTTCCGTCCATGAAACTAATGATCTTATGCCCAGAAGCAGCGTCGACTAGCAAATCGGCCAACGGCATAGGGTACTCGTCTTTGGGCGTCGCCTTATTTAGATCTCTGAAATCGACGCATACCCTTAGCTTGCCGTTCTTTTTCAATACCGGAACTATGTTGGAGACCCACTCCGCGTATCGGCAGGGCCTGATAAAGTTGGCGTCGTAAAGTCTTGTGATCTCTGCTTTTATGGCTTCGTGCATATCGGCCTTAAACCTCCGAGGAGCTTGCTTAAAAGGCCGATAGCCTTGTTTGATTGGTAGCCGATGTTCTACAATCGATCGGCTTAATCCTGGCATCTCATGGTATTCCCATGCAAAACAATCTCTGAATTCTTTCAAAAGATCTATCAAATTATTCTTGTATTCCTTTGGCAAATTAGCGCTTACATACGTCGGCCTAGGCCTATCACCTATTCCTATATCAATTTCTTCCAATTCATCGGCCGACGTAAAACCTTGTCCCAACTTGCCGTCTAACTCATCCACCGCGTCATCTGTGTAGGGGTCATTGTCAACGGCGGATGGTGCATCTTCGCTAAAGTAACCGCTTGTCTTGGTCTTCAATTGTCTCGATGTCGCAGTCGGTTACCTTGAGGAAATCGGCGTCCCAGACTCGCCCGGACAAGCAGTCGATTCCCTCCATCTCCCAAACTGCGAGATCGGCATTGGCGACATGTACTGACCGATCGGCCTGCACGATCTCGACTTGGTCCCCTTGCCATTGCATGAGGCATTGGTGCATTGTTGAAGGGACACAGCAATTTGCATGGATCCAATCTCGTCCCAACAACAAGCTGTAGGAACCCTTTCCATCGAAGACGAAGAAGGTGGTGGGAATTGTTTTGCTGCCCACGGTGAGTTCCACGTTCAGGACCCCCTTCGCCTCGGATGCGTTGCCACCGAAGTCCTTTAATACCATATTTGTCTTGATAAGATCTTCAGGTACTTTTCCAAGCTTCCTGAAGGTTGGGTATGGCATTAAATTGACCGCTGCGCCACCATCGACCAGCATCTTCGTCATCGGCCGCCCGTTGATGAATCCTTTGATGTACAACGGCCGTAAATGTCTGTAGCTGGCGTCAACTGGCTTGTCGAAGATGGCTTGGTCTGGTGACAACCGTAGCCTGGCTGAACCGTGTTCATCATCGACCATCGCTTCATCGGCCGCCTGCACACTGTATTCTGCTGGCAATATAAACACCATGTTAACAGGCGCCGATGCCATTTTTTTACCTTTTGAAGCTGAGTAGCTCTGAGCTGTATTGGAGGTGCCCTCATCGGCCTTGGCCACCGTGGATTTTATCCTCCACTCTTTTTTGGTCTTGGTTGGCCGATGGGGTATTTCAGCCTGTTGCTCTTGGATTTGCTCTTTCCTCCTTAACCTCTGAACCCGCCGCTTTTGTGTCTTGGTGAATACATCGCTTGGGCACCATTGGGGGTTCCGGACTTGCTCCTCATCTTCATCGTGTTGATCTCGGTGCATCGGCCCTAGCCTTTCATGCACAGATTTCCGTTGCTTGGCCGGCCGATGCGTTTGTTTGCTTGAGCTGCCCTGATAAGAATCTTCTGCACCACTGCATGCAGGGCACTCCTGGATAGATGGCAACCTCATTCCTTCCTTCCAGCAGAAGCGAAAAAACTCACACTCCCAGTGTGGGTCGTAGGAGTTGTCTTGATCGGCCTGGTCTTGAGCTTGTTCCTCCCGCCTCCGCTGATATTTTCTGATCAGGCCCTCAGAGGTCTGATGAGGCCGCTTGCCAGTCCGATGGCCGCCGCCATCGGCCCTGTTCGCCCGCACCATGTTGACTGGGAACGGGTGGCCTTCAATCTTCATCGGCCGCTTGGCATCATCGATTTTAATTCTGCCCTGCTCGATGGCCGATTGAATTTGTTGCCGGAAGATCTTGCATTCATTTGTATGGTGTGAATAGGAATTGTGCCACTTGCAATATCTCCTTTTCTTGATGTCTTCGGCCGATGGCAATACGTGACCTACTGGCAGTTGGATCTGCTTTTCTTGCAACAGCAGGTCAAATATCTTATCGGCCTTGTTGAGGTCGAAATCATATTTATCTTCTTTATCTCCTTTCTTGGCCCACTGGCAAGTTGTTGATTTCCTCATCCGGGCCCACTCGGCTAGGTCGACATCACCATCATCATCGTCGTCATCGTCGGAGGCGTATTGATAAACAGTGTTAATCTCTTTCGCGAACTTCTTTGCCTCCTGGAATCGCTGCTCGTGGGCTGATACTCGTTGTGCCAGGTGAGCGAGGCTGTCAAATTCCTGCGAGGAGAACCTCTCGCGTATCGGCCCTAGTAATCCCTAAAATGCCAAATCGGCCAACTGGGAATCGGTCAGACTGAGGCTATAACATCTGTTTCGTATGTCTCTGAACCTTTGTATGTACTCAGGGACCGATTCATCCACTCGTTGCCTGATGGCAGTCAGATCTGACAGTTTTATTTCTTGTACGCCATTGTAGAAGTATCTATGAAATTGTTTCTCCAGATCTATCCATCCTCTGATGGAATTGCAGGGCAAGGAAGAGAACCATGTGAATGCAGACCCTGATAAGGACAGAGGGAAAAACCTCACCCTCAACGCCTCGATAGCCGATGCCTCCCCGCACAGTGCTAAGAATCGGCTGACATGCTCATATGTTGAGACGTTGTCCTGTCCCGAAAACTTGGAGAAATCCAGGATTTTGTATCGGCCTGGCAATGGTACCCTGTCAAATTCCTCGGGATACGGGTGCCGATACACTGTAGAGTTCTCCTTGGGCTTCAAGCCGAATTGATCCTGCATCACTTCGGCTATCATATCGGCCCAATATCCTGCGGGCCGATGTGGGAGGTCTTGCTGAAACGATTGTTGCAGACCCTCTGCTTGATACTGCCTAGGGGAGTATGGCTGGTAATGATGATCCGAGTTCGGTACGCCATACTGTCCTGCGGGGTGCTGCTGATAGCCTTGTGGCACGTTGTATGCAGCTTGAAGTGGAGGACTATTGAACACTGGGGCTTGCGGTTGTCCGGCCGATGGCTGGTTGACGGGAACTTGCTGCATCGGCTCAACCACCGGCTGCCTCCCCTTGGCCCATTGAGTGTATTGTTCCTCGGTGATGAGCTGAGGGCTGCCCCCAGTCTGCCTGGTGAGGACCAGTGGCAACGTTGTTGTCGGCTGCGCCGATGGGGGTGGCATCGGCGCTGTTGGCTGAGACGTGCTCAGATCATTCCTCAGGGTCCGATATGCAGGGAACTTATTTTCTGGCAAGAAAATCGGCCCCCTGAGGCTTGAACTGGTGAATTGACCTGTCTAAGATAGATTTGACCGTATTGGTCAAGGTGTTCACCAAAATCCCTGATTGGTTGACTAACGCAGAGTGGACTGCGGAGTCAATCCTGTCTTGCAACGTCGGCGCTGCAGTGTCTTCAGTTTTGACGGCGTGATCGTGCGCCGCCGCCAACGTTCCAGCTCCATCTCCGGAACTCGGCATGACCACCTTGGACTTTTGAATCAAGGTGCCCTGCCGAGTCCTAGAATATGTTTGCAGGTACATATTCTGGAACTGTTCGACCAGACTATCCATCTCAGCTTTTTGTTCTGCGCTGAGCTGGTCGGCGGTCACGGGAATGACGTTCTCCTCGACGATCTCGGCCTGCTTCGACATCTCGAGGTGTTCTTGTTGCTAGTGAGAAGCTTGTGTTCTTGTCGTCCCACCAGGCGTGCCAAAAGCATGTTGGCGCAGAATTTCGACCCGTCCAACAACCAAACGGGTTCCGCGTTACCACGGCGGCCTGGGAGATCTGCTTAACTCCAGTGCAGGTCCAAATGGCTTGCCTAGTCGTAAGTAGAGCGTGCCAGTTGATTTGATCTGCAATCAACAAGAAACAAGTAAACCAAGTCAGAGAACAACGGCCAATCGGTCAACAGACCGATGACACATTGTCATAGCCCAGCCGATAGGGCAAAGCTATATCGGCTCACTTAGAAAATAAGTAAAACATGAATCTAATCTTATCGGCCTTTATTGATATATAGATCTCAACTAATAATATCGGCCGATGAGGATAACAAAGGTAACTACACCAGCTAGTACTCTAGTGCAAACTTATACGAGCCAATCGGCCAATAAAAACACATCAACCATAAAGAAATCTTAAGATTACTTCACGATCGACATATCTATACTTATCGATCTGCACATATAAGTGGCAAACATATGCAAAAAACATAAAGCAATCACATATGTTAGATAAGACCGGCTAAAACCCCGGCACTATCCTTAATTACAACTGAAAACAGGCTTCGTGTTAGATCTCAAAACAGGACTAAGGTCGATGGCAACTCGAAGTGTGAATTGAGACTTAACACAAAGAAAATCAAGTCGTCGATTGCTTTTGGGGATGGCAGCTGCATTGAACAATCTAGCCAAGCATAAGAATTAAACCATCGTCGGCAATAAACCCTAAAGCGAGTAAACCGCTGGCAAGGCTTAATTAAGATACCTGTCAAAACTATTCAAGACATGATAATCGACGATCACATCATCGAGGCTTAACGTGTCTAAAGCGACACGTCAGCCCCGACGATGCAGATCGTCGGGGATGAGTTCTTACCTCTGCTCCGAGGAAGCAAGAACTCGTTGAAGAAGACCTCTTGCGAGGATTGGCGATGCGCCGAAAGTAGATTGATTTGATTGTGTGATTGATTGAGAGAGCTTACATGTACAAACTATCGGGATATTTATACCCGAGGTTACAACAGAACCCTTGTAGGGCACGATCTTATCTACAACTAACAAACAAGTCCTTGCGGCAGACTTAAGCCACAGATTAGATCTACACTACTTAATTTACAAGATACAATTGCCTAAAACCGAGCTTTATCTCTATTTGGCAACTTCCTTGAAGCTTATTTCGAGCCCAGACCAAGCCCACGTTGACACTGTCAACTCACAACCCGTATCGGCCCACGACCAAACCAAATCCGTATCGGCCGATACGCTCTTTATAGCAACACCTCCCCAGTCCGATACGGTTACCGGGTCCGATACAAAGCCTGGTCTGACTCCAACTCAATCCTTCCTCTCTGCTTCGGTTTCCTCTTTTCTTTCCGAGTCGATTACCAAAATCCGTCGTTAACAAAGACTCAATCATCTTCTTGCTCATCATCTTCGTTTGCTTTACAATGTTTGAGGATTTGTATTGGATTTGTGCATTCGTATTGAATCAGATACATCACGAACCGACTCGATGCTATTTTTTTCTCCTGGGAACCTGTTGGCGTAGAATTTCGACCCGCCTTGCAACCAAACGAGTTCCACGTTTCCACGGCGGCCTGGGAGGTTTGCTTTACTCCAGTGCAGGTCCAAAGGCTTGCCTAGGTGCGTATAGGGCGTGCCAGTTGATTTGATCTGTAATCAACAAGATAAACAAGTAAACCATGTTAGAAAACAATGACCGATTGGCCAGTAGGCCGATGTCGCATTGTCGTGGCCCAGCCGACAGGGCAAAGCTATATCGGCTTACTTGTGATAAAGTAAGATTAAAGTATGAATCTAATCTTATCGGCCTTCATCAACATATTGATGTCAATTAATAGCATCGGCCGATAACGGTTAATAAAGATAACTACACTAGATAATACTCTAGTGTGAATCTACATGAACCAATCAACCAATATAAATATAACAATCAGAAACAAACCCTAAAGAGTAGTCTATAACATATATATTTATATTCATCGATCCATTCATGTAGATGGCAGATACATATAAAAACCTTACGATAATCATATATATCAGGTAAGACTGGCTGAAACCCCAGTACTATCCTTAATTACAACCAAAAACAGGCTTTGAGTTAGATATCAAAACAGGACTGAGATCGATAGCAACTCAAAGTGTGAATTGAGACTTAACACAAAGAAAATCAAGTCGTCGATTGCTTTTGGGGATGGTGATTGCATTGAAGGATTTAACTAAGCACCATAATTAAACTCACGTCGGCAATAAACCCTAAAACGAGTGGATCGCTGGCGAAGCATAATTAAAGCACTTACCAAAATCATCCAAAACACGATAAACGACGATCACATCATCGAGGCTTAACGTGTCTAAAACGACACGCTAGCCCCGACGATGTAGATCGTCGGGCACGAGTTCTTACCTCTGCTCTGGGGAAGCAAGAACTCGCCGGAAGTTGACCTCTTGCGAGGGTTGGCGATGCACTGAAAGTAGATTGAAACAAACTGTTTGTTGTATTGGGTTGTGAGAGAGTTTCTATGTACAAACTACCGGGATATTTATACCCGAGATTATGTCACGCCCCAAATTAGCCCCGAACGGAGGCCAGGATAAGGCGATCCAGATTGACCTGTATACCTGTACCAGTCCCAGGAAACAGCGCTGGTACAATAGGAAGATAGAATATCACAACAACAGCGGTCTCTTTATTAAGAGTAGAATTACAACCAAGGTTGGAACTGCGGACAACACCCGAGTTCACAACCGCATTACAAAAAGACGGAAGCGAAAAGGCGGAGACTAGCCCTAAGCCACACGCAGAGCCTTGGGGAAAGGCCAAAACCCTACTACTGCTCGAAGTCTACTTGCTCTTGGAAGAACTCTTCATCAGCAGGGTCCACTTCTTCGTCTTCGAGAACTTGGGGGGTTTAATTATATAGAGCAAGGGTGAGTACGGGAGTACTCAGCAAGTCAAGGGAATTAGGTGTTTGATGCAAGCTTCAAAGAAGAGCCAGTTATTTTTCACATTTGATTTTAGTTTAAGAAGTTCTGGAACAACTAAGTGAGTGCTTCTCAACGGCACGGACGAGAAAGTGCGTCTCATCCGGCCGGAGCAGTGAAATTGTATCGATTGATTCTTGTCGGCACGAAAGGCTCCCTGCCAATCGATCACCGACCCCGGCTGCTCCAGCAGCCACAAGTCAACACGTCGGAACGAGAGGCTCCCTGCCAATCGTTCACCGACACCGGCTGTTCCACTAGCCACACGCAAGCACATCGGTACGAGAGGCTCCCTGCCAATCGTCACCGACTCCGGCTGCTACAACAGCCTTAAACCAAGCACAGAAAGGAAAAACCTCACACCAACAGCAGTTCACAAGGAGTTGTCAAAACTACGCTAAGGAATCACCTCACATCCGCCCATGACCGTGGGCACGGCTGTTCGAACAGTTATTAACCTCTGCAGAGGGGGTACACTTTACCCACACGACATTACTAACCTCGAGTCACCCAGCCCGTGCCACACTGCCACGTCTGGCGACCTTGAGGCTTTCACGACAAGGCATTTCGAAAGCCGACTCAGGGTCATCTTATGCCAACGGGAGGGGTCTAACGGACCAACACCAGATTAGGTCCCAGACCATACTGTGCCAGGAAGCCCAGGGGTTCTCCCCGACACCACCCCGGCGAATCCACTTGTCCCTTGGGATCAAGATTTCCCTGGCCTAGCTATTTACTCAGCCAGGGGCGTCCCATATCACCCATGTGGTCGTACTTGACATATGCTCGGATGTAATTCCCAAGGAATCGGTCCTTAGAGCGAGAGCGGGCAGACCGTACCTCCAGTACGTCTCTCGCACCACGAGTTTTAGAAACTCACTTTATTTTCAAGGCACCGACCCAAGCGTCGGGTTTTCCAAGCATTTTGTAAAATCAGGTTTTACCCAGGTGATCATTTTAAATTTTGAGGGGAGTCTCGATATTCGTACCCGAGGTGCGAATACCGAGACCTCACCTGAGGGGTGACAAGGGTGTGAGGGTATTCAACCATCAAGGAAGGTAAATGCAACAAGTGGGTAGGGCCTGCCGGTTGTATTGCAAACCGAGGCCGAGTGTCAGTGTAACCTAATTAATGCATAGTTTGCGGAAATCAAAATACTTAATTACAATTATAGGTTCAATTGATCAAAGGTGACTTGCCTTGCTCGAGATCTTGAGCTTCTTCCTCGAAATCCGCGCACTGCGGGTCTTCGGACTCTGAGACTACACGCGAAACGAGACGACTCAACAAAACGACAAAAAAAAGCCCTATTAAAGACCACTAATTGTGCCATTGGATAGATCTCGATTTTTGAGGAATTTTGGAAGTGAAACGGAGTCAATCGGACGGACGGTTGAGGAGATATGAATTTCCGAAGATTAAATGATTTTCTGTCTAAAGGAAAAGGAATTAATAATTCAGTGGAAAAAGAAAAAGAAAAGAGGGACTTGAATTGGACTTGTTTTGGAATGGATTCGGCCCAAGGCCAATTCGGGAGCGGGAGAGAGGGACCGAGGGGGCCGAGCGGTCGATGGGTCGAGGACGATGGCGCACGGCTTGGTCTGGAAGGGAAGCCGACCGGGCCAAGGTGGGGAGCGAGGCCGTGTGGGCCAAGGAGGAAGGGGGCCGAATGGGCCGAGTGCCCAAGAGGGGCGCGGCCCACGCGGGCAGCCGGACCGGTGGACCGTATCCACCATGCGGGCGCTAGGGCGGGGCCCGCTCGACAGCGGCGCAGTCTACGCGAACCGAGCGCACGGAGGGGGAGGAGGCCATCGGCGCTCACGTGGCGCCTACGTGGCGGCCACGGCGGTCGGCGGGAGGAGGAAGTGGGCCAGCTGGCGCTCGCGTGGCGCCTACGTGGCGGCCACGGAGGCCGCCCGGGCGGAAGAGGAAAAAGGGGGGCGCCGGGATCAACGGCGTGTGGCAGCGGCGGAGCCCGGGACGGCTCAGCGCGATTCCGGCGAGGAGAACGGCACCGGGACGAGAGGGGAGAGAGGAGAATCGAGCCACCGGCTCGGATTCGGGATAGGAGGGCCGACGGCGGGTGGCGACGGCGCGGTGTGACGGCGACAACGGCGACGCGGGGGAGGAGCAGAGGAGAGGGGCGGCGGCCATGGCGGTGCCCTGAGAAGGTCTTACGGGGAGCTAGCTAGCGCCCTAATGCACTTGAGAGAGAGAGGAGAGAGTGAGAGGGGGGTTACCGTGGCGGGGCGGCAAGCCGGAGAAGAGGGCGACGGCGTGGGCGCGGTGTGGCTCGGCTCTGGGCCGAGGAGGAGGAGGAAGGGGGCGTCGGGGTCCTCCTTGGCGTCCCTGGGCTGCGGCGGCGGCTGACGAGGGTGGCAGCGGCAGCGGGGAGGAGAGGGGCGAGTTCGGGTGGGAGGCGAAAATGGCGGCCGGGCGAAGGGGATTTAAAGAGGGGAGCGGAAGGCGGTTTGTGGGAGGACGCGGAGGTTGTTTTGGCCGAGGGAGAGGCGGTGGAGCGCGCGGGACGGGACCGATGCTCGCGCTAGCGGCCAAGAAGGCGCTCCGGTGACGTCGGCCGGTCGGAAGAGAGAACAAAGAGGGGAGAAAAGAGGGGTTGCCCCTTTGCCGAAACGGGAAGGGGGAAAAGCTGAGAGGGAGAGGGAAGGAGAGAGAGGGCGCGGCTCTCCCCTTTGGTAGCACGCGCAAGCCGACGGAACCGGGCAGAGGACGTCGGCGGTGATGGCGTCGGCTTGGCACAATGCAGGGACAAGACGGAGTAGAGGCGGCTCGGGGGACGGCGGCGGCGTGGACCGGGCGGTCGGCCACGGCACGTGAGCGCGGGGGCCACCGGCGGGAACGGGAACGGAGGGCACCAGCGAGAAGGGAGAGAAACGGGTAAAGAGGCAAGGGAGAGCGAGAGAGAGAGAAGGGGGAAAACGGCACGGCTGGGAGGGGGCGACGCGGCTCTCCCTGGCACGTGCGGCGCACGTGGCCGGGGAGGGGTGTAGGCCGGAGCGGACCGGGCCGAGATGGCGCGCGGACCGGGCCGAGATGGCGCGCGGCCCAGCGGGAGGGGGAAGGGGACTGGGGACTGGGCCAGGAGGCAGACAGGAAGCAGAGACTGGGCCGAGGGCAGCCCGAGACGGAAGGAGGGAGAGCAGGCCGGGAGGGAATCGGCCCTGGAAGGAGGGAGGAGAAACAGACTTTTCCTGAGAAGGATTTCTGGAGGGATTTAGGGTTTGGATTCGAAATCCGGTTTTGCGGTTTTCTCCGGGATTGAGACGAGGGGGGAAACACGAGACCTTAGCACATGACAAGACACAACCAAAGAGCAACTTTCGCAAATAGGGTTTTTAGAGATTAGTTTTCCCGCTAACGCCGCGACAAAATGGGCGTTACAAATTACAACATGGTCCTTGTAGGACACGATCTTATCTCTAACAAAGAAACAAGTCTTTGCGGCTGACTCTTGCCAAAGATTAGATCTAAACCTACTTGATTTAAAAGATACAATTGCCTAAAACCGAGCCTTATCTCTATGTGGCAACTTCCTTGAAGCTTATCCTGAGCCCAGACCAAGCCCACGCTGACTCTGTCAACTTCCTGCCTCTATCGGCCGATGACCATATTGAATCCGTATCGGCCGATACACCTTTTCTACAAGCGTTCCTTCCAGTCCGATACGCTCACCAAGTCCGATACGATGCTTGGTCCGACTCCAACTTGGTCCTTCTTCTCTGCTTCGGTTTCCTCTTTCCTCCCTGGGTCGATTACGAAAATCTGCTGTTAATACATGCCCCCCAATTCCGCTTCATTATGTAATGTGGCGGAATTACGTCCGAGGAACCCATCGACTTCTTTGCTAGGGTTTGTCTGAAAACCGCATAGATCCAGATTCATAACTTCCCGCTGCCGATTTCCTTGCACAATCCCGCGTTTACCCTCTTGCGCCTCCCGACTCCGGTGACTCCCCAGCGTCCCTCTGGCACCGACCCCTTCAATAGCAATCTCTTCGACAACAACAATGGCTTCCGCGCCATTCTACGCTTCCGAGATCCCCGTGGTAAGTCGATCCTTTCTAAATTCGCATTTTCACTTTCTCGCCGAGTTCTTCAAACTAGGGTTTCTTCTTTTGCCCCCCGTGTCCTATTTTTCATCCTCGTTCTCATACCGTAGGTCTTCAAGAACCAGATCTTGATCCCCACCAATGACAAATCACATCGGTTCCTGTTAGGACCTATGGGCAACTGCGACCCAACCTGGCTGATAAACGTAGAGACAAACAGAGTTCCTTTTAAACAAGCCAAGCCCAATGTTTCTTCTTGGAAGCACACCTTCAGATCCTGGCCGTCAAAGCTCAATGGCTACAGAACCTGGCACAAGAGGATTGCTGCAACCAAGCAGGTTCACTGGGATGAAATAGGAATCGGCCAATGCATCACTCTGTCTCTGGCCGATACCAAGAAGAATGAACCACTTATGTCAGCGGCCACCTATTTCTGGTCTAGCACCTTGAACGCTTTCCTATTCTGGCAAGGTCCGATGACCCCAACATTAATTTACGTCAAGATGCTGACAAGACTAGATATCCACTCTGAGATCAATTCCTTCAATCTCCTAACAAACAGCAGCCATAAGTTGAAAACCAAGAAGATTGGAGGCTGGTCTGGGTATATTTCTGAGCATATGGAACAAAGATTTGTCTCAGAGAGAGAGCATGTGGCCTTTCTGACCCTATGGTTGGAAAGATTTATCTTCTGTAGATCAATCTGCGACCCTACCCTGAATTGCCAACACTTGGCTCAGGCTCTGGTTGAAAAGAAAAATCCTCCTTGGCCGATATCTCCTTGGAGTTGTCTATCGGCTGCTTCATTCTGCCACTCAAGATTTGATGCTGAAACAAACTGTGGCGCATGGAGGACCATGGTGGTTTATTCAACTCTGGATAACTATCCATTCCAACACCATAGTTGATCGGCCTCCATTATCAGACTCCTGCTTCCCATCAAAGTACGCCGATCATGAAGATCCCAGAACCGGAAGGTGCATGTCCTTTGGAGAAGCAGCCTCTGTTTACCCCGGAGCTGATCAATCGGCCGAAGACATGTCCACATGGTTTATCCGATTCTACACCGGCCCCCCATCAATCAAGATGGACATGTTTATCTATACCTCAGATCAGGACTTTGAACTCCCTGATGATCTCCACTTGGACCTGGTAAATGATGATATGGAGTCACGAGAGTCATTCATGATCGGCATCACCCCATGCCTGCTCCCAGTAGGCGTATTCCAGGGAAGAAGTACCAGCCTGCCTTATGAATTCTACAATCCCATGGTGGCTGCTAGACAGTGCGGGCTTGGACAACTTCCTGTCAACCTATACTTTCATCGGCTCCTAGAGAGCAGGGGTACGGTCTCATCAGCTTTGCTCATGAGTAAAGTTCTGGAGATCGAAATCCCAAACCTGGGTGACTGCGACCGATTGCATTTGAGCGCTTTCATCCACATTAGCTTCCAAGCATGGTGGCAAGAATGGGCTGCTCATATCTTCCATCAATCGGCCAGATTCTATCTAACAGAACTTATCAAGAATATTAGCCCTCAAGTCCCCGATGCCCCGATCCCATCCGTGAGCAATAGTGGACAAAAGATATCATATACAATGGTCTTAGCTCCATCGGGCAACTCTGTTATGGAATCAGCTATCGGCCTTACTTCTCCAAAGGTCTCATCGCTGCTCCAAGGGCCGATAGCCAAAGAGGCTACCAAAAGGAAGGCGCCAGCAAGGGACAAACCTCAAAAACCTGTGAAAAAGTCCAAGGTTGACGAGCAGGCCGATCCTGTCCAACTAGACCCCTCCGTAGAAGAATATCTGGATGACCAAATAATGGAGGAAGAGGTCGATGCAGCAGCCGTCGATCTGCTTGAAGAAGAAAGTCCATCGGCCAAAACTGCTAAGGAACCTTTGGCCAAGACCACCGCAATCCCATCGGCCGATGACCAAGCCGAAACTGCCCAACCAAGGAAAACTAGACATGCAATCCGCAAGGTACATATTTCCTTTCTTGAATCAATGCAGTCTCCTTCTGTTGGTATGTTACACCTTGATCCCTTGCAGGTTCTTGCATCGTCTCTATTGAAGGAACGAACTCAATCGGTCCCGCTGCCTAGGACCAAGAAGGCCACCATGCAAAGGCGCGAGCGAGCCAAGGCCCGATTGAAGACACCTTCTCCTTCTCCACCACCCTCTCCGATTGCCTCGGTAAGAGTTGATCTCTTTTTCTTATTCTTTTGATGATATGGATCTGATCGTCCTTTCTTATCTCTCTTCAGCCGCAAGCTCCATCACCCGCACCACATCGGCCTACCCCTTCGCCCACCGTTTCAGGACTGCAAAACAAGGTTGATGCGGGCACAGTCAACGTCCAATCGCAGGTAAACCAGATCACTTCGAATCCCTTGCCGATTCTTATTTGACTGGGTTAACCATGCCCTATCTTAATGTCTGCAGAACTTAGCCGTTATGTTCTCCTTTGATATCGGCCAATTCCTTGACAACGAAGACAAGGAGCCACCCAGCACAGCCAAGACATCAATCTCTGAAGATTTGAAGGAACGACTGTCCGATATCGCTAATCGGCTTGAATCATCATTAGAAACATTGGTGGAGGACTGCAATCCCATCAGGAGTAGGGTACAAGATATCCAAGATCAACTACCTAAAGACATGATGGAGGCCTGGACACCAGCCATCTTCTTGAAACAATATCACTTCAAGCTCCACAGAGCAAAAGGGAGAATCGCAGAGAGACAGGAACATGAAAGCTTGGAATCGGCCTTAACTGTCAGCAAAGCTCAAGTGAATTCCAACAAGACTAAGTTGGATGAGCTGGCTATTGAGCCGATTGTCTTGAACAACAGGCTTGAAGAACTCCGCCGCCTCGAAGCAGAGCTAGTATTGAAGCTAGAAGCGACTCGCAAGGAGATCCAAGAAGTTGAAGCCGAAATAGCTGCATCGCCCAAGGCCATAGAAGACCAAACGGCGAAACTGAAGGCATCGGCCAAGTACCTTGCGACCCTGAGCAAATCGTTGAAGCCAATCCTAGGGTCGACGGCCGATGACGCCCAAGCAATAGATGATATTGATCAAATCCGCCGCAAGGCCATTGCAGCTATTAAAAACTTCATAGGCTGATGTAATATAATTTGCGTCTTTGTTGTAAACAAATAACCTCCTGTGTTGACTAACATGAATCTCATCGGCCAATCAGCCGAATTTGATCTGAACAAATCTGAAGAAATCCAAGCTTGAAAAAGTTTTTGAAGTCCATAAACTTGAACCAATCTTGATAATATTGAAAAATCTTGTGAATTCTTGTGAATTTCGCGCTTGTATATATATATGGCCCCCCCAAATTTTGGAAGATGAGGGCTCATGTTGTAAAATTTGAACTAAGGGCGATAGTATATATCGGCCATCTAAAGACAATGTGCACCACATCGGCTATTACCATAAATCGGCTGGCAAGCCGATTATGAATCGATCCAGACGCTAGGATAATATTTCTTTAAGTATTTGCCATTAAGAGCTCGACCATAAATTTCACCATCTAATCCTTTAAGCAAGTAAGCATTGTGAGGAACGCATCGATGGATCTGAAAAGGACCTTCCCAATTAGGTGACCACTTGCCGAATTTATTATCTCTGGAGCCAATCGGCAGTATCAACTTCCAAACAAGATCCCCCTCTTCAAATGACTTGGCAACAACTTTTTTGTTATAATGACGAGCAACTCTATCTTTATCCCGCTTGATTTTCTCCAAGGCCCGCAACCGGACGTGTGCCAAATCATCTAACTCATCAACCATCAGATTGTGGTATTCATCGGCTGTCAAGTCGTCTTGCAAAGCAATCCTTCTTGAGCCGATGTTGGTTTCCCATGGCAGCATAGCTTCATGTCCATAAACCAACTGATATGGTGGCACTTAAATTGCACCATGACAGGCCATCCGATACGCCCAAAGGGAATCGGCCAGCGTGGTATGCCACTGCCTTGGCTGTTCGTTGATTTTTCTCTTGATCAACTTGATTAAAGTCTTATTAGAAGCTTCTGCCTGCCCATTAGCTTGCGCATAATATGGAAAAGAATTTAACAGCTTAATGCCCATGCTGTCAGCAAACTAGACAAACTCATCGGACACGAAGATTGATCCCTGATCCGTAGTCAACGTTTGTGGTAATCCAAACCGGTATATGATATGCTCCTTGACAAACTGAATCACATCCTTGGAATCAACCTTCTTAAGAGGGATGGCCTCAACCACTTCCCAATTCTCCCTTTTAAAACAGGGGCCGATAGCATGTATTTCATCACATCGGCCTTACTTACCACAATGCACTCGTTGGAAAGTAATAATGCCTCAACTTAGTACATGAAAAATATAAGCATAGACATAACTTTTCGACTGGCGTATACCTTGTTTCAGCATCTAACAACCTCCTACTGAGATAAAAAATAGCCCTTTCTTTGCCATCAATGTCTTGAACCAAAACTGAGCCGATGGATTTCTTATCGGCCGATAGGTATAGCCTGAATGAAACCCCTTTCTGTGGAGGGATTAGAACCGGAGGGGAAGTTAAATATTCCTTGATGCCGTCCAACGCTTTTTGTTGCTTATCACCCCATACGAACTCTTGATCGTCCTTTATTTTCAATAATGGAGTGAATGGCTCTATCCTGCCTGACAGGTTTGATATAAAATGTCAGACGAAGTTGATCTTGCCGAGTAGAGATTGTAACTTGGTCTTGTTGGTTGGAGGCTTGATATTTTTGATAGCATCAATGTTCTTCTGTGTAATCTCAATTCCTCTCTCATGGACCAAGAAATCTAAAAACTGACCGGCCGATACACCAAAGGCACATTTGTTAGGGTTCATCTTTAAACCATATTTCCTTGCTCTTTCTAGTACCTTGCGTAAATCAGCCAAGTGCATATCATAGTCTTTGGACTTCACGACGACGTCATCAATGTAAACCTCAATCAGTGAGTCGATAAGATCATGAAAAATATAATTCATAGCTCTCTGATAAGTAGCTCCAGCGTTTTTCAAGCCGAAGGTCATGACAACCCACTCATATAGGTCGATTGCCCCCGGACACCTGAAGGAAGTCTTGTGAATATCTTCCTCGGCCATGAAAATCTGGTTGTAGCATGAGTTCCCATCCATGAAGCTGATAACCTTGTACCCAGACGTGGCATCTACCAGCAGATAGGCCAATGGCATAGGGTACTCATCTTTTGACGTTGCTTTATTCAAGTCTCTGAAATCGATACATACCCTAAGCTTGCCGTTTTTCTTCAACACCGGAACTATGTTGGAAACCCACTCCATATATCGGTAGGGTCTAATAAAATTGGCGTCGTAAAGTCTAGTGATCTCCGCTTTGATAGCTTCATGCATATCGGCCTTAAATCTCCTAGGAGCTTGCTTAAACGGTCGATAGCCTGGTTTGATACGTAACCGATGTTCTACGATCGATCGGCTTAACCCTGACATCTCATGATATTCCCATGCAAAACAGTCTATGAATTCTTTCAAAAGATTTATCAAATTATTTTTATATTCCCTTGGCAGGTTAGCACTTACATACGTCGCCCTAGGCCTATCACCTATTCCTATATCAACCTCTTCGAGTTGATCGGCCGACGTAAAGCCTTGTCCCAATTATCCATCTAGCCCATCCACCGCATCGTCTGTGTAGGGACTAGCTTGCTCATCTTGGGCAGTGGATGGTACATCTTTGCTAAAGCAACTGCTTGTCTTGATCTTCATTCGTCTCGATATCGCAATCAGTTACTTTGAGGAAATCGGCATCCCAAACTCGTCCGGATAGGCAATCGATTCCCTCCATCTCCCAAACTGTGAGATCGGCATTGGCCATGTGTACTGACCGATCAGCCTGCACGATCTCGACCTGGTCCCCTTGCCATTGTATAAGGCATTGGTGCATTGTTGAACGGACGCAACAGTTTGCGTGGATCCAATCCCGTCCCAACAACAGGCTGTAGGAACCCTTTCCATCGAAGACGAAAAAGGTGGTGGGTATCGTCTTGTTGCCCACGGTGAGCTCCACGTTTAGCACCCCCTTCACCTCGGATGCATTGCCACCAAAATCTTTCAGCACCATGTTGGTCTTGATGTGGTCTTCAGGTACTTTTCCAAGCTTCCTGAAGGTTGTATACGCCATCGACCAACATCTTTGTCATCGGCCGCCCATTAACGAATCCTTTGATGTATAACGGTCGGAGGTGCCTGTAGCTGGCATCGACTGGCTTGTCGAACACGGCTTGATCAGGTGACAACTGTAGTTTAGCCGAGGACTGCCCATCGTCGACTACCGCTTCATCGGCCGTCTGCACGATGTATTCTGCTGGCAGTATGAAAACCATATTAACAGAAGCCGATGCTACACCTTTACCTTTTGTGGCCGTAGGAGCTTGAGCTGATCTGGAGGTGCCCTCATCGGCCTTGGCCACTGTAGATTTTATTCTCCACTCCTTCTTGGTCTTGGCCGGCCGATGGGCTATTGTCGCCTGCTGCTTTTGGCTCTGCTCCTTCCTCCTTAGTCTCTGAACCCACCGTTTTTGCGTCTTGCTAAACACGTCGCTTGGGCACCATTGGGGATTCTAGATTTGCTCGTCGGCCACAGCCCGACGATCATGGTGCATCGGCCCCAGCTTCTCGTGTACAGACTTTCTTTGCTTGCTTGGCCGATGCACTTGCTTGCTCGAGCTGCCCTGATGGGAGTCTTCTACATTATTACACGCAAGGCACTCTTGGATTGATGGCAACCTCATCCCCTCGTTCCAGCAGAACCGAAAAAACTCGCACTCCCAATGAGGGTCATAAGAGTTGTCTTGATCGGCGTAGTCTTGTGCTTGTTCTTCCCACCGTCACTGGTATTTTCTGATCAGGCCCTTTGAGGTCTGATGAGGTCGCTTGACGGTCCGACGGCCATCGCCGTCAGCCCTGTCCGCCCGCACCGTGTTGACTGGGAACGGGTGTCCTTCTATCTTCATCGGCCGCTTGGCATCATCGATATTAATCCTGCCTTGCTCGATGGCCGATTGAATCTGTTGTCGAAAGATTTTGCATTCGTTGGTGTGATGGAAATATGTATTGTGCCACTTGCAATACCTTCTCTTCTTGATTTCTTCAGCTGATGGCAGTATATGACCTACTGGCAGCTGGATCTGCTTTTCTTGCAGGAGTAAGTCAAATATCTTGTTGGCCTTGTTGATGTCAAAGTTGTACTTATCTTCCTTATCGCCTTTCTTGGCCCACTGGCATGCCGTCGGCTTCTTCATCCGGGGCCACTCGGCTAGGTCGACATCGGCATCTTCTTCATCGTCTTCATCGGAGGCGTACTGATAGATTGTATTGATCTTCTTCGCGAACTTCTTCGCCTCCTGGAATCGTTGCTCATGGGCCGATACTCGTTGTGCTAGCTGAGCTAGGCTGTCGAATTCCTGAGAGGAGAACCTCTCTCGTATCGGCCCTAGTACTCCTTGAAACGCCAAATCGGCCAGTTGAGAATCGGTCAAACTGAGGCTGTAACACCTGTTCCTTATGTCCCTGAACCTTTGAATGTATTCTGGGACCTATTCATCAACCCGTTGCCTGATGGCGGTGAGATCGGACAGTTTCATCTCTTGTACGCCGTTGTAAAAGTATCTGTGAAACTGCTTCCCTAGATCTATCCATCCTCTGATGGAATTGCAGGGTAACGAGGAAAACCATGTAAATGCTGACCCTGACAAAGACAGAGGGAAAAATTCAACGCCTCTATGGCCGATGCCTAACCACACTGTGCTAGGAATTGGCTTACGTGCTCGTACGTAGAGACGTTATCTTGCCCCGAAAATTTAGAGAAGACCGGAATTTTGTATCGGCTTGGCAATGGCACTCTGTCGAACTCCTCGGGGTACGGATCCCGGTACACCGTAGAGCTCTCCTTGGGCTTCAAGCCAAATTGAACTCGCATCACCTCGGCTTTCATGTCGGCCCAGTATCCTGCAGGCTGGTGTGGGAGCTCCAGGTGATAGGACTGTGTTGGCGTAGAATTTCGACCCGCCTTGCAACCAAACGAGTTCCACGTTTCCACTGCGGCCTGGGAGGTTTGCTTTACTCCAGTGCAGGTCCAAAGGCTTGCCTAAGTGTGTGTAGAGCGTGCCAATTGATTTGATCTGCAACCAACAAGTTAAACAAGTAAACCATGTTAGAAAAGAATGGCCGATCGGCCGATAGGCCGATGTCGCATTGTCGTGGCCCAGCCGATTGGGCAAAGCTGTATCGGCTTGCTCGTGATAGAGTAAGATTAAAGCATGAATCTAATCTTATCGGCCTTCATCGACATGTTGATGTCAATTAATGGCATCGACCGATAAGGGATAATAAAGATAACTACACTAGCTAATACTCTAGTATGAATCTGCATGAACCAATCAGCCGATATAAATATGACGATCACAGATAAACCCTAAAGAATAATCTATAACAGATACATCCATATTCATTGATCTATTCATGTAGATGGCAGATATACATATAAAACTTACGACAATCATGCATATCAGGTAAGACTGGCTGACACCCCAGTACTATCCTTAATTACAACCGAAAACAGGCTTTGAGTTAGATCTCAAAACAGGACTAAGGTCGATAGCAACTCAAAGTGTGAATTGAGATTTAACACGCAGAGAATCAAGTCGTCGATTGCTTTTGGGGATGGTGATTGCATTGAATGATTTAACTAAACACTATAATTAGATTCACGTCGGCAATAAACCCTAAAACGAGTGAGTCGCTGGCGAAGCATAATTAAAGCACTTACCAAAATCGTCCAAAACAAGATAAACGACGATCACATCATTGAGGCTTAACGTGTCTAAAACGACACGCTAGCCCCGACGATGTAGATCGTCGGGCACGAGTTCTTACCTCTGCTCTGGGGAAGCAAGAACTCGCCAGAAGTTGACCTCTTGTGACGGTTGGCGATGCGCCGAAAGTAGATTGAAACAAACTGGTTGTTGTATTGAGTTGTGAGAGCGTTTCTATGTACAAACTACCGGGATATTTATAGCCGAGATTACAACATGGTCCTTGTAGGACACGATCTTATCTCTAACTAACAAACAAGTCTTTGCGACAGATTCTTGCCAAAGATTAGATCTAAACCTACTTGATTTACAAGATACAATTGCCTAAAACCGAGCCTTATCTCTATTTGGCAACTTCCTTGAAGCTTATCCTGAGCCCAAACCAAGCCCACGCTGACTCTGTCAATTTCGAGCCTCTATCGACCGACGATCATATTGAATCCGTATCGGCCGAAACGCTCTTCCTGCCAGCGCCTCTCCCAGTCCGATACGCTTATTGAATCCGATACGAGCCTTGGTCCAACTCCAATTCAGCCCCTTCTCTTCGCGTCGGTTTCTTCTTCCCTCTCCGGGTCGATTACGAAAATCTGCTGTTAACACATGCCCCCAATTCCGCTTCATTATATAATGTGGCGGAATTAGCTCCGAGGAACCCATCGACTTCTTCGCTAGGGTTTGTCTAAAAACCGCGCAGATCCAGATTCACAGCTTTCCACCTTCGATTCGTCAACCACTCGTGCTCTTCAACTCCGGCGACACCTCGGCGTCCCATTGGCATCGACCCCTTCAACAGCGACCTCTTCGGCAGCACCAATGGCTTCCGCTCCGTTCTACGCCTCTGAGATCCCCGTGGTAAGTCAATCCCTTCACATTTTCATTTTTCCGCCGAGTTCTCCAAACTAGGGTTCTTGCCCTTGCCCCCCTGGGTCATTATCTCATATTATTGTTCATATGCCGTAGGTCTTCAAAAATCAAATCTTAATCCCCACCAACGACAAATCCCACCGATTCCTTCTAGGCCCCATGGGCAACTGTGACCCAACTTGGCTGATAAATGTAGAGACAAACAGAATTCCTTTTAAACAAGCCAAGCCCAACGTTTCTTCTTGGAAGCACACCTTCAGATCCTGGCCATCAAAGCTCAATGGGTATAGAACCTGGCACAAGAGGATTGCTGCAACCAAGCAGTTTCAATGGGACGAAATAGGAATCGGCCAATACATCACTCTGTCCCTGGCCGATACCAAGAAAAATGAACCACTTATGTCAGCGGCCACCTATTTCTGGTCTAGCACCCTGAACGCCTTCCTATTCCGGCAAGGTCCAATGACCCCAACTTTGATTGACGTCAAGCTGCTAACAGGACTAGACATCAAGTCTGAGATCAACCCCTTCAGCCTACAAACAAACAGCAGCCATAAGTTGAAAACCAAGAAGATGGACATGTTCATCTACACCCCAGACCAGGATTTTGAACTCCCCGACGATCTCCACTTGGACCTAGTGAATGATGATATGGAGTCACGAGAATCGTTTATGATCGGCATCACCCCATGCCTGCTCCCAGTAGGCATATTCCAAGGAAGAAACACCAGCCTGTCTTACGAATTCTACAATCCCATGGTGGCTGCTAGACAGTGCGGGCTGGGACAGATTCCTGTCAACTTATACTTTCATCGGCTCCTAGAGAGCAGGGGTACGGTGTCATCAGCGCTGATCATGAGCAAAGCTCTGGAGATCGAGATCCCAAACCTAGGTGACTGCGACCGATTGCATTTGAGTGCCTTTATCCACATCAGCTTCCAAGCATGGTGGCAAGAATGGGCTGCTCATATTTTCCACCAATCGTCCAGATTTCATCTAACAGAGCTTATCCAGAATATTAGCCCTCAAGTCCCCGATGGTCTGATTCCATCTGTGAGCAATAGTGGACAAAGAAATATCATATGCAATGGTCCTGGCTCTATCGGGTAATTCTGTTCTGGAATCGGCTATCGGCCTTACTGCTCCAAAGGTTTCATCGCTGCTCCAAGGGCCGATAGCCAAAGAGGCTACCAAAACGAAAGCGCCAGCAAGGGACAAGCCTCAAAAATCTATGAAAAAATCCAAGGTTGCTGACCAGGCCGATCCTGCCAAGCTAGACCCCTCTGTAGAAGAATTTTTGGATGACCAAACAATGGAGGAGGAGGCCGATGCAGCTGCCGCCGACCTACCGGAAGAAGGAGATACATCGGCCGAAGCTGCCAAGGAACCATCGACCAAGACCACCGCAAATCCACCGGCCAATGACCAAGCCGACACTGCGCAACCAAAGAAGACCAGACATGCAATTCGCAAGGTACATATCTCCCTTCTTGCATCTATGCAGTCTCCTTCTGTTGGTATATTACATCTTGATCCCTTGCAGGTTCTTGCATCGTCTCTGCTGAAGGAATTGACTCAATCGGTCCCGCTGCCCAGGACCAAGAAGGCCACCATGCAAAGGCGCGAGCGAACCAAGGCCCGATTGAGGACACCTTGTCCTTCTCCACCACCCTCTCCGATTGCCTCGGTAAGAGTTAAAATTTCTTTTATCTTATTCTTTTGATGATCTGGATCTGATCGTTCTTTCTTATCCCTCTTCAGCTACGAGCTCCATCACCTGCACCACATTGGCCTACTCCTTCGCCCACCGTTTCAGGACAACAAAAGGAGGCCGATGCACCATCACAGTTAAACCGGATCACTTCGAATCCCTTGCCGATTTTATCTGACTGGGTTAACCGTGCCCTTCCTTGACATTTGCAGAACTTAGCCAATATGTTCTCTTTTGATATCGGCCAATTTCTCGATGACGAAGACAAAGAGCCACCCAGCACAGCCAAGACATCAATCTCTGAAGATTTGAAGGAACGGCTGTCCGATATCGCTAATCGGCTGGAATCATCATTAGAAACATTGGTGGAGAACTGCAACCCCATCAGGATCAGGGTACAAGAAATCCAAGACCAGCTCCCTGAAGATCTGATGGAATTCTTGACGCCGACAATTTTCTTGGAACAATATAGTTTCAAGCTTCACAAGGCAAAAGAGAGAATCGCAGAGAGGCGTGAACGAGAAAGCTTGGAATCGGCCTTGACCGCCAGCAAAGCTCAAGTCAATTCTGACAAACCAGGTTAGACGAGCTGGCCGTCGAGCCGATTGTCTTGAAGAACAGACTCGAAGAACTTCGTCGCCTCGAAGCAGACCTAGTATTGAAGCTAGAAGCGACTCGCAAGGAAATCCAAGAAGTTGAAGCCGGAATAGCTACATCGCCCAAAGCCATAGAAGATCAAACGACAAAACTGAAGGCATCAGCCAAGTACCTTGCGACCCTGAGCAAATCGTTGAAGCCAATCCTAGGGTCGATGGCCAATGACGCCCAAGCGATAGAGGACATTGATCAAATCCGCCGTAAAGCCATTGCAGCTATTAAAAACTTTGTAGGCTGATGTAACATAATTTGTGTCCTTTGTGTAAACAAATAAACCCATGTGATGATTAACATGAATCTCATCGGCCGGTCAGCCGAATTTGACCTGAATGTATCTGAAGAAATCCAAGCTTGAAAAATTTTTGAAGTCCATAAACTTGAACCAATCTTAATAAACCTGTAAACTCTTGTGAATTTCATGCTTGTATATATGTTTGCCCCCCAAATTTTAGAAGATGAGGGCTCATGTTGTAAAATTTGAACTAAGGGTGATAGTACAAATCGGCCATCTAAAGACGATGTGCACCACATCGGCTATTACCATAAATCGGCTGGCAAGCCGATCATGAATCGATCCAGACGCTAGGATAATATTTCTTTAAGTACTTGCCATTAAGAGCTCGTCCATAAATTTCACCATCTAACCCCTTGAGCAAATACGCATTGTAAGGAAGACATCGATGAATCTGAAAAGGACCTTCCCAATTGGGTGACCACTTGCCGAATTTATTATCTCTGGAACCAATCGGCAGTATCAACTTCCAAACAAGATCACCCTCTTCAAATGACTTGGCAACAACTTTTTTGTTATAATGGCGAGCAATTCTATCCTTATCTCTCTTGATTTTCTCCAAGGCCCGCAACCAGACGTGTGCCAAATCATCTAACTCATCGACCATAAGATTGTGGTATTCATCGGCTGTCAAGTCATCTTGCAAAGCAATCCTTCTTGAGCCGATGTTGGTTTCCCATGGCAGCACAGCTTCATATCCATAAACCAACTGATATGGAGGCACTTGAATTGCACCATGACAGGCCATCCGATATGCCCAAAGGGAATCGGCCAACGTAGTGTGCCACTGCCTCGGCTGTTCGTCGATTTTTCTCTTGATCAACTTGATTAAAGTCTTATTAGAAGCTTCTGCCTGCCCATTAGCTTGCGCATAATATGGAGAAGAGTTTAACAGCTTAATGCCCATGCTGTCGGCAAACTGGACAAACTCGTTGGACACGAAGATTGATCCCTAATCCGTAGTCAACGTTTGTGGTAATCCAAACCGATATATGATATGCTCCTTGACAAACTGAATTGCAACCTTGGAATCAACCTTCTTAAGAGGGATGGCCTCAACCCACTTGGTGAAGTAGTCTGTAGCCACTAAAATGTATTTGTGCCCTTTACTTGATGGTGGATTGATTTGTCCGATCATGTCTATACCCCATCCTTGAAACGGCCAAGGCTTTATGATTGGATGCATAGTCGATGCCGGTGCTCTCTGAATTGCTCCAAACTTTTGGCAATCTTGACACCCTTTGTAATATTTGAAACAGTCCTCAAGCATTGTCGACCAAAAATATCCTGTGCGCTTCAAAAGCAATCTCATCTTATGGGCCGATTGATGGGTTCCACAAATCCCTTCATGTACCTCACTCATAACAACTTTGGCCTCCTGGAGACCTAGGCACTTGAGCAAGACACCATCAATCGTCCGATGGTAGAGATCATCATCTAACAGGACATACTGCAAGACTGGGAAGGATTTTTCAAATAATCAATGATAGCGAACCTCTAGTCGTCGGCATCTACGGCGGCGATTTGAATCTGAACATCCTTAGCCATCGGCCTGTATCCCGATGCCCTCTGAGCTAAATCATTGGCCTCGAAGTTCTGCTTCCTGGGTATATGCCTCATCGTCACAATCTTAAAAATTTGTAGCAACTCCTTGCACTCCTCATTGTAAAATCTAAGAATATCATTCTTGCATTCATACTCCCCAGAAAGTTGATTAACTCTACGAAATCGGCCTCGACCTCTTGTAATAACTGCAAGCCTTTAAGCACCGCTTCATACTCTGCTTGATTGTTAGTATAATAAGGCTTGATGGTAAAAGCAAACTCAAAGCTTGCCCCCCGAGGGGATATGATGACCACGCCGATACCGCATCCATGCCTGCAAACGGATCCATCAAAATGCAGTGTCCATGGCACAATGTCCGCATATGCAATTGAGTCATCCCTGTGTTGAACAATGAAATCGGCGAGGGTTTGTCCTTTGATTGCTTTGGCCAATTCATATCTGAGGTCAAACTCTGTTAAGGCAAAAATCCACTTCCCAATTTTCCCTTTCAAAACAGGGGCCGATAGCATGTATTTCATCACATCGGCCTTACTTACCACAATGCACTCGTTGGAAAGTAAATAATGCCTCAACTTAGTACATGAAAAAAATACAAGCATAAACATAACTTCTCCACTAGCGTATACCATGTTTCAGCATCCAACAACCTCCTACTGAGATAAAAAATAGCTCTTTCTTTGCCGTCAATGTCTTGAACCAAAATCGAGCCGATCGATTTCTCATCGGTCGATAGGTACAGCCTAAATGGAACCCCTTTCTATGGAGGGATTAGAACTGGAGGGGAAATTAAATATTCCTTGATGTCGTCCAATGCTTTTTGTTGCTTATCACCCCATACGAACTCTTGATCATCCTTTATTTTCAATAATGGGGTAAATGGCTCTATTCTGCCTGACAGGTTTGATATAAAACGTCGGACGAAGTTAATCTTGCCGAGCAGAGAATGTAACTTGGTCTTGTTGGTTGGAGGCTTGATATTCTTGATATCATCAATGTTCTTCTATGTAATCTCAATTCCTCTCTCAAGGACCAAGAAACCTAGAAACTGACTGGCCGATACGCCAAAGGCTCATTTGTTAGGGTTCATCTTTAAACCATATTTCCTTGCTCTTTCTAGTACCTTGCATAAATCGGCCAAGTGCATATCGTACTGTTTGGACTTTACGACGACGTCATCGATGTAAACCTCAATCTTGAGTCGATTAGATCATGAAAAATGTAATTCATAGCTCTGTGATAAGTAGCTTCAGCGTTTTTCAAGCCGAAGGTCATGACAACCCACTCATATAGGCCGATTGCCCCCGGATACCGGAAGGCTGTCTTGTGAATATCTTCCTCGGCCATGAATATCTGGTTGTAGCCTGCGTTCCCATCGATGAAACTGATAATCTTGTGTCCCGCCACGGCATCTACCAGCAAATCGGCCAACGGCATAGGGTACTCATATTTTGGCGTTGCCTTATTCAAGTCTCTGAAGTTGATACATACCCTAAGCTTGCCAATTTTCTTCAACACCAAAACTATATTGGAAACCCACTCCGTATATCGGCAGGGTCTAATGAAATTGGCGTCGTAAAGTCCAGTGATCTCTGCTTTGATAACTTCATGCAGATCGGCCTTAAATCTCCTTGGAGCTTGCTTGAACGGCCAATAGCCTGGTTTGATAGGTAACCGATGTTCTACGATCGATCGGCTTAACCCTGGTATCTCATGATATTCCCATGCAAAACAGTCTATGAACTCTTTCAAAAGATTTATCAAATTATTTTTATATTCTCTTGGTAGGTTAGCACTTACATACGTCGGCCTAGGTCTATCACCTGTTCCTATATCAACATCTTCGAGTTGATCGGCCGACGTAAAGCCTTGTCCCAATTTTCCATCTAGCTCATCCACCGCATCGTTTGTGTAGGGACTAGCTTGCTCATCTTGGGCAGTGGATGGTTCATCTTTGTTAAAGCAACTGCTTGTCTTGATCTTCAATCGTCTCGATATCACAATCAGTTACCTTGAGGAAATCGGCATCCCAGACTTGTCCTGACAGGCAATCGATTCCCTCCATCTCACAAACTGCGAGATCGGCATTGGCCACGTGTACTAACCGATCGGCCTGCACGATCTCGACCTGGTCCCCTTGCCATTGTATAAGGCATTGGTGCATTGTTGAAGGGACGCAACAGTTTGCGTGGATCCAATCCCGTCCCAACAACAGGATGTAGGAACCTTTTCCATCGAAGACGAAAAAGGTGGTGGGTATCGTCTTGTTTCCCACGGTGAGCTCCACGTTTAGCACCCCCTTCGCCTCAGATGCGTTGCCACCAAAGTCTTTCAGCACCATGTTGGTCTTGATGAGGTCCTCCGGTACTTTTCCAAGCTTCCAGAAGGTTCTATACGGCATTAAGTTTACTGCTGCGCCGCCATCGACCAGCATCTTCGTCATCGGCCGCCCATTGACGAACCCTTTGATGTATAACGGCCGTAGGTGCCTGTAGCTGGTGTCGACTGGCTTGTCGAACACGGTCTAATTCGGTGACAACTGTAGTCGAGCCTAGGACTGCTCATCGTCGGCTACTGCTTCATCAGCCGTCTGCACGCTATATTCTGCTAACAATATGAACACCGTATTAACAGAAGCCGAAGCTATACCTTTACCTTTTGCGGACGCATGAGCTTGAACTGACTTGGAGGTGCCCTCATCGGCCTTGACCACTGCGGATTTTATTCTCCACTCCTTCCTGGTCTTGGCTGGCCGATAGGCTAGCGTCGCCTGCTGCTCTTGGATCTGCTCCTTCCTCCTTAGTCTCTGAACCCGCCGTTTCTGCGTCTTGCTGAACACGTCGCTTGGGCACCATTGGGGGTTCTGGACTTGTTCGTCGTCCTCGGTCCGACGATCATGGTGCATCGGCCCTAGCCTCTCGTGTCCAGACTTTCTCTGCTTGCTTGGCCGATGCACTTGCTTGCTCGAGCTGCCCTGATAGGAGTCTTCTACATCATTGCACGCATGGCACTCTTGGATGGATGGCAACCTCATCCCTTCGTTCCAGCAGAACCGGAAAAACTCGCACTCCCAATGCGGGTCATAGGAGTTGTCTTGATCGGCGTAGTCTTGCGCTTGTTCTTTCCGCCGTCGCTGGTATTTTCTGATCAGGCCCTCCGAGGTATGATAAGTTCACTTGCCGGTCCGATGGCCATCGCCGTCGGCCCTGTCCACCCACAGCATGTTGACTGGGAACGGGTGTCCTTCTATCTTCATCGATCTTAATCTTGCCTTGCTCGATGGTCGATTGGATCTGTTGTCAGAAGATCTTGCATTCGTTGGTATGATGGGAATATGTATTGTGCCACTTGCAATATCTCCTCTTCTTGATTTCTTCGGCCGATGGCAGTATATGACCTACTGGCAGCTGGATCTGCTTTTCTTGCAGGAGTAAATCAAATATCTTGTTGGCCTTGTTGATGTCGAAGTCGTACTTTTCATCCTTGTCACCCTTCTTGGCCCATTGGCATGTTGTCGGCTTCTTCATCCGGGCCCACTCGGCTAGATCAACATCGGCATCTTCTTCATCATCTTCGTCGGAGGCGTACTGATAGATTGTATTGATTTTCTTCGCGAACTTCTTCGCCTCCTGAAATCGTTGCTCATGGGCCAATACTCGTTGCGCTAGGTGAGCTAGGCTGTCGAATTCATGAGAGGAGAACCTCTCTCGTATCGGCCCCAGTAATCGCTGAAACGCCAAGTCGGCCAGTTGTGAATCGGTCAAGCTGAGGCTGTAACACCTATTCCTTATGTCCCTGAATCTCTGTATGTACTCTGGGACCGATTCATCAACCCGTTGCCTGATGGTGGTGAGATCCGACAGTTTCATCTCTTGCACGCCGTTGTAGAAGTATCTGTGAAACTGCTTCTCTAGATCTATCCATCCTCTGATGAAATTGCAGGGTAACGAGGAAAACCATGTAAATTCTGACCCTGACAAAGACAGAGGGAAGAACCTCACCCTCAACGCCACTATGGCCGATGCCTCCCCACACTATGCTAGGAATCGGCTCACGTGCTCATATGTCGAGACGTTGTCCTGCCCTAAAAACTTGGAGAAGTCCAGGATTTTGTATCGGCTTGGCAGTGGCACTCTGTCGAACTCCTCGGGGTACGGGTGCCGATACACTGTAGAGCTCTCCTTGGGCTTCAAGCCGAACTGATCTCGCATCACCTCGGCTATCATGTCGGCCCAGTATCCTGCGGGCTGGTGTGGGAAGTCCTGGTGGTAGGACTGCTGCAAGCCCTCTGCCCGATATTGCCTGGGTGAGTACGGTTGGTAATGGTGATTCATGTTCTGTGCATCGTACGGCCCTGCAGTATACTGCTGGTAGCCTTGCGGCGCGTTGTATGCAGTCGGTGGCGGAGGGTTACTGAACACGGGGGCATGAGGTTGTCCGGCCGATGGCGAGTTTACTGGTACTTGCTGCATCGGCTCGATCACCGATTGTTTCCCCTTTGTCCACTGTGCAAATTGTTCCTCCGTGATGTGCTGGGGACTTCCTCCCGCTTGCTTGGCCAGGACCAGTGGCGGGATCGGCGCCGTCGGCTATGGGGTTGAACTCAAATCGGTCCTCAGGGTCCGATAAGCTGGGAACTTGTTTTCAGGCAAGAAAATCGGCCCTTGAGGTTTGTACTGGTGAATTGAACCATCCAGAATTGATTTGACCGTATTGGTCAATGTATTCACCAGAATCCCCGACTGGTTGACTAGCGCAGAGTGGACTGCGGAGTCGATGCGGTCTTGCAACGTCGACGTGGCGTTCTCTTTGGTTTTGACGGCATGGTCGTGGTCTGCCGCCGACGTGCTGACTCCATCCCCAGGGCTCGGCAATACCATCTTGGTTTTCTAAATGAGGGTGCCTTGCCGAGTCCTGGAATATGTCTGCAGGTACATATTCCGAAACTGCTCGACCAGCTTGTCCATCTCAGCTGTTTGCTCCTCGTTGAGCTGGTCGGCGGTCACAGCGACGACGTTCTCCTCAGAGATCTCACCCTGCTTTGACATGCTGCAGTGATCTTGTTGTTGTTGCAAAGCTTGTGTTCTTGAGGTCCCACTGGGCGTGCCAAAAGCGTGTTGGCGTAGAATTTCGACCCACCTTGCAACCAAACGGGTTCCACGTTTCCACGGCGGCCTGGGAGGTTTGCTTTACTCCAGTGCAGGTCCAAAGGCTTGCTTAAGTGTGTGTAGAGCGTGCCAGTTGATTTGATCTGCAATCAACAAGATAAACAAGTAAACCATGTTAGAAAACAATGGCCGATCGGCCGATAGGCCAATGTCGCATTGTCGTGGCCCAGCCGATAGGGCAAAGCTGTGTTGGCTTGCTCGTGATAAAGTAAGATTAAAGCATGAATCTAATCTTATCGGCCTTCATCGACATGTTGATGTCAATTAATGGCATAGACCGATAAGGGATAATAAAGATAACTACACTAGCTAATACTCTAGTAGTGAATCTACATGAACCAAATCAACAGATATAAATATGACGATCACAGATAAACCCTAAAGAATAATCTATAACAGATACATCCATATTCATTGATCTATTCATGTAGATGGCAGATATACATAAAAACCTTACGACAATCATGCATATCAGGTAAGACTGACTGAAACCCCAGTACTATCCTTAATTACAACCGAAAACAGGCTTTGAGTTAGATCTCAAAACAGGACTAAGGTCGATAGCAACTCAAAGTGTGAATTGAGATTTAACACGAAGAGAATCAAGTCGTCGATTGCTTTTGGGTATGGTGATTGCATTGAATGATTTAACTAAACACCATAATTAGACTCACGTCGGCAATAAACCCTAAAACGAGTGAATCGCTAGCGAAGCATAATTAAAGCACTTACCAAAATCGTCCAAAACAAGATAAATGACGATCACATCATTGAGGCTTAACGTGTCTAAAACGACACGCTAGCCCCGATGATGTAGATTGTCGGGCACGAGTTCTTACCTCTGCTCTGGGGAAGCAAGAACTCGCCAGAAGTTGACCTCTTGCGAGGGTTGGCGATGCGCCGAAAGTAGATTGAAACAAACTGGTTGTTGTATTGAGTTGTGAGAGAGTTTCTATGTACAAACTACCAGGATATTTATAGCCGAGATTACAACACGGTCCTTGTAGGACATGATCTTATCTCTAACTAACAAACAAGTCTTTGCAGCAGACTCTTGCCAAAGATTAGATCTAAACCTACTTGATTTACAAGATACAATTGCCTAAAACCGAGCCTTATCTCTATTTGGCAACTTCCTTGAAGCTTATCCTGAGCCCAGACCAAGCCCACGCTGACTCTGTCAACTTCCAGCCTCTATCGACCGACGATCATATTGAATCCATATCGGCCGATTGTTGATGCAAAAAACACACACTGGCCTGGGAGATCTGCTTAGCTCCAGTGCAGGTCCAAAGACTTCTTTCGGGTTCTAGGCGTGCCAATTGGTTTGATCCTGCAACCAATAAGAAACAAAGAAAGCGCAGTTAAATCCACCAATGATAGCCGATCGGCTGGTTTACCGATGACATATCATTGAGCATTGAGCCGATGCAAGATGCATTAAATCGGCTATAACAGATAAAGCAAGATAAAGCTAAATCTGCTCAATCGGCTGTAGATATCAACAAAATATAATCTAAACCTCAAAATATATTTAAACCAAGTGATTGGGATAGATCGGACAGGGCGCCGAGACAGTATAAATCACTTATACCTAAATACATTATGAAGCATAGATTATACCAGTTCATAGCATAGCCGATTAAGCAAATCTAACATGTATCGGCTAGTACTCCGATACTACTTTATACCGAGAGATTATCATAAACAAAATATATTAAACAACTTGTCAAACTAATGTTAAGATGATCCTAACCAGATTTGACAACAAGCTCAATATATTTTACTAAGTTAATATCTCGATATAAAGGGCAGGTTTAATATATCAAGATAACAAGATAATTAAACCAGGTAAGATCGGCTGAAACCCCGACTCTATCTCTATTAGCAATCATAGGCAAGCTAGAAACTATGGTTCTGAACATGATTTAGTAGGTCAAACCTAACTGATGCAGCACCAAATATGTAAAGAAACATAATGTCTAGATGATCAAGCCGATGAAAACCTTTTCGAGATGGTAGATATATTGTATAATCTAGATCAACAGCAATATATAACCCTACCGGTTGCTTTTCTGAGAAACAAACACCAACCGATCTAAGCTGTATATTGATATCAATTCAGATTATACAATATATATGATAACTCGACGATTCACACAAACAGGATCAGAGTGTCATAAAGATGGAAGCACTAATCCTGAGAGCGCAAGCCGCCATAACAAGTTTTACCTCTTGCTGGAGATCGAAACCGATGCAGCCCAACTCGAAAGCAAGAACTCGTCGAAAACAATGAAAGAGTAAAGGTGGCGATGCGCCGAAGTTGTTGTATTGATCTGTTGTTTTCTTTACACGAACCTGGGTTTAATTTATACCCAGAATTCCACAATAAGTCCTTATCGGACACGATTCTTATCTCTATTACAACTCATATTAAAGACAATTCCCTAATACAAACTCTAACCGACAGTATCTATTAGGAAACTAACATTATATCCTAAGTAATAGATACAATTCCCTTCTTCGGACCCAATCCGTATGTGGGAATCCTCATGAAGCTCACCAACCGAACCCGACAAAGACTCTGTTATCCTCTCGTCGGAATCGGCTACATCGGCTATCCTTGTCCGACTCTGTCTCAGCCGATGGTCACGATAGCCGACTCGGTCACCAGCCGATACACACCGTAGCCGATTCGGTCACCAACCGATTCTTGCTCTGTTTTGGTAACCGCCAGCTTCCTCCAAATCCGCTTCGATTCTATCTTCAGATCCAATATTTGATTTACCAAATTTGGTCGTTAACACATGCCCCCCAAGTCCGCGATATTTGGAATGTTGCGGATTTGCTTGAATCCTCTCCGAATCGATCTAGGGTTCTGTTTCTATTTCAACCGTTATCACACACCTTCTTTAAATAGCAACCACCGCTTGAAGGTTTTCACGCCGTTACTCCCGTTTTCATCGCCTCAACCGTAATCGCCTCCAACTCTTGCAATAGCTTCATCGGATTCTCCGGCGACCACGTAGACGATTCCCTCGTCAGCAACAACTCCATCTCCGACGATGTCGTCTTCCGCAGCTCCCTCAAGCGCTCCGGTCATCGAGTTCCCTGAGGTAACCCCATCAGCCGAATCCTCTTTCTACTCATAGATTAGTTTTTCTTCGTAATTTATTTCTTCTCCCCTTTCTTTTCTGTAGCATCTCTCCCACCAAGTTGCAATCCCAAGCCTGGTTCATCCCAATCGGTACTTCTTGGGCCCAATCGGTAACAAAGATCCCACAGAAATCATCAATGCCGAGACAAACAGGATCCCCTTTAAGTTAACCAACCCTAGTTTGAACCACTGGACCAACACTTTTAAATCCTGGCCATCGGCTGTCAAGACTTGGTCTGAATGGTATAAGAGGATGTCGGCTAGCAAACAAACTCACTGGGAAGAAATCGGCATCGCTCAGTGCTTAGCCCTAACCATAGCCGATTTAGCCAAAGATGAACCCATGCTATCGGCTGCCAGCTATTTTTGGTCCAACACCTTGAATGCCTTCCTCTTCAACCAAGGACCAATGAGCCCAACTCTTCTGGACATCACTATGATAACTGGGCTAGACATTACCTCATCGGCTAACCCTATCAGCTTGAACAGCAAAAACCAATATATTTTCAAAACCAGAAGCATTGGAGGCTGGAATGGATTCATCTCTCTGAATATGGGATCTGGCCCTGTCACTCCTAAAGAACACGCAGCCTTCCTCTTGATGTGGCTGGAAAAGTTTTTGTTTTGTGGTTCAAGCTGCGGTCCAACCACCAACTGGCAACATATAGCCGAAGCTCTAGTCAACAAAAAGCAATTCCCACTAGGCAAATACCTCCTGGGTTATTTATATCAGACTTTGAGCAATGCATCGGCTAAGCTTGCTACCAACTCAGTAATCGGCACAGGTGGACCTTGGTGGCTATTGCAGTTATGGCTTAATCTGCATACAATCAAAATTGCCAAGAGACCAGCCTTGCCCGAAGCTGATTTTCCCTTGGTTGAGCCGACCAAAGATGACGACGGAGATGAGGTCACAACCAGAAGATGTATGTCATTCGGGGAGGCAGCATCTTCATATCCCGGATCAGAATTATCAGCTGAACTCTTCGTCGACTGGTTCGGCAACTTTTATGATGGATTTCCAAAAGATTCCAGAAATTGGTTTGCATATGAATTCTCTGCAGATTTTGAATTGCCAGCCGATTTCAGATTTGATGAAATAAACTCTGAAAAATTTGAGAAATCCAGAGAAGTTTTTACAACGGCTATCACCCCCTGTATCCTTCCTGTTGGCATCCATCAAGGCAGGAACATCCAGATATCTTATGAATTCTATCACCCTATGAGCGCTGCCAGACAAATGGGAATGGGGCAGTTGCCAATCGGCTTGTTCTTTTCAGAAAAAATCCAAGCCAGAGGAGAAATCTCATCGGCTCTGATGATGGACAGATTATTAAGCATAGAAGGACCTCCCCTTGGAAGTTTGGAAAACATTGAGTTGGCTATGCTAAGGAGCTCCACTTTTGATCAATGGTGGGTTGAATGGAAAAAACATCTTTTTCACCAATCGGCTTCCATGTATCTGACTGACATCATTCCAGACATGATTCCACAGGTAAACACACTTCTTTTTCAATACCCTTATCGATAGCCGATTGTCTTTAGAAAATAACTTAACCTCTTTTCTTCTTTTGTTTGCAGACCACAGAGTCTTCTCCTCCTCATGTCAGCAGAAGCGGAGTCAATATCAATTATGCTGCTGGAATTCTCCCCAACGGTGGTGGATTGGCTCCTTCAACCATCGGCTATAATGCCCCCAAGACATCTTCCCTACTCCAAGGGCAAACACGTGAGCCGATTCCCTCTGAAACTGGCAAGAGGAAAAGGATCAAGTCATCGGCTATCGCTCCACCGGCTACAAAGAAGAAAGCCACCAAAAAGCAGAAAAACTATGATCCAGATGAAGAAGATATAGAAAAAGCCATCGATGAAGCAGCTGCCGAGCTGAGTGAAACAGTAGAAGAAACTCCAACAATTAGCATCCCTATTCCTCAGCAAACCCCACCAACGCCGATCCACAAGACATATCAACCTCGGGTATGTACTTTGTACTCTTAGTCCTTCCATAACTTTCTTTGCCGATCTCAGCGTTAACCCTTCTTTTGTAGAAAAAGAAATCGGCTGCCAAAAAGAAACCTGCACCGCCTCCATCGGTAACACTTCCTTCAAAATTTGTTTAAACCTTATTTCATCACGTATTAACTCGTTTTATATTTCAGCCGATCCGCTCTCCAACTCCTATTCATCATGATTCAAGTGAACATACTCCATCGGCTAGAGACAGTCACCATATTGAAGACCAGCCGATTCCTCCTATTCCTGTAAGTATTTGTATCAAAAATATAAATCGGCCATTAATATTCTATTAACTAACAATCTTGTCTCTTTCAGGCCTTAGCCGACATGTTCTCTTTTGACATTAGGCAATTCATGGATGAAGAAGAAGAAACATCTAGCAAGGCTATTGCTCCTATAGCCGATGACTTAAAGGCTACCCTCAAGGATATTGCTCATCGGCTTGAAGGTTCCCTTGATGCTTTGGTTGTCAACTGTGGACCAATCAGAGCAAGATTTGAAGACATTCAAGATCAGATCCCAGACGATGCAGCCGAAATCATCTCTCCAGCGGTTTTCCTTGAACAATATCGTCACAAGCTGGAAAGAGCAAGACAGAGGATAGCCGATAGGCGAGAGCGAAAAGATCTTGAGACAACCATCCATGCCAATCGGCAATCCATAAACGAGGAAAAAGCCAAGCTTGATCAGATGATATCTGGGCCAAGTTCTATCCAAAGCAATATAGATCGGCTAAAGAATAGGAAGATTGAACTATTGGCTGAATTAGAAGCCTGCAATGCTGAGTTATCACTGGAGGAACAGAAGCTTGCCGATTTACCAAGAGCCATTGAAGAACAAAAATCCAAGCTGAAGTCCTCAATCAGACACTTAGCCGATCTAAACAAATCCATGAAAGTCATCCCAGGAAGTGATGCAGCCGATGCCCAAGCCATAGAAGAAATAGAACAAATTAGGCAAAGGGCCATATCGGCTATCCAAAAACTTGTAACATGAATCAGCCGATGATAATATAAACTCCATACTTGTAAATTGCTTTGAAAGTTTTTGAAATTTTTGAAATTTTGATCTTTCTGTGTGTATATGCCCCCTAATTTTGTTATGGAGAACGAAACATCACAAAATTACAATCGGCTAAGAACAAATAACCATGAAACAACCGATTATACTAAAAAGAATTGTGCTAAGGGCGATATAACTTATATCGGCCATCTAAAGGCGATGTCAATACATCGGCTACCATGTATCGGCAACATACAGCCGAATCATGAATTAATCCAAACACTTGGGTAATACTTTTTCAGATATTTTCCATTAAGAGCTCTTCCAAATACCTCTCCATCAAGCCCTTGTAACATGTAGGCTCCTTTAGAAACAGATTTGTAAATCCGAAAAGGTCCTTCCCAATTTGGTGACCACTTGCCGAACTTATTATCACGAGTTCCAATCGGCAGAATCAATTTCCAAACCAATTCTCCCTCCTCAAAAGATTTCGGTACCACCTTCTTATTATAATGTCGCGCAACACGCTCCTTATCTTTTGTTATCTTCTGTAAAGCAGACATTCTGGATTGAACCAAGTCCTCTGACTCATCGACCATAAGATTATGATAGTCATCGGCTGTCAATTCATCTTGTAAATCAATCCTCCTTGAGCCGATGACATGCTCCCATGGCAAAACTGCTTCATGCCCATAGACTAACTTATATGGAGGAACTTGAATTGATCCATGACAAGCCATCCGATAAGACCATAACGCCTCAGCCAATCGGTTATGCCACTGCTTTGGAAAATCGGCAATCTTTCTCTTAATCAACTTAATCAAGCTTTTGTTAGATGCTTCTGCCTGTCCATTAGCTTGCGCATAATATGGTGAAGAATTCAACAATCTGATTCCCATGCTCTCCATAGATTGAACAAACTCATCTGACACAAAAATAGATCCTTGATCAGTCGTAATTGTTTGTGGAAGACCAAATCGGTATATAATATGCTCTTTAACGAACTGAATTGCATCCCCAGAATCAACTTTCTTCAATGGAACTGCTTCCACCCACTTTGTAAAATAATCGGTTGCTACCAATATATACTTATGTCCTTTACTCGACGGTGGATTGATCTGGCCGATCATATCAATTCCCCAGCCTCTGAACGGCCACGGCTTGATTATTGGATTCATAGCCGATGCTGGTGCTCTCTGAATGGATCCAAATTGCTGACAATCTCGACATCCCTTGTAATATCTGAAGCAATCCTCCAACATTGTCGGCCAAAAATACCCAACTCTCCGAAGTAACCACTTCATTTTATGAGCCGATTGATGAGTACCACAAATACCTTCATGTACTTCTCCCATCACAACCTTGGCTTGATCAGCACTTAGACATTTCAGCAACACCCCATCAATCGTCCGATAATACAGTTCATCATCTAACAAGACATATCTCAAAGCCTTATACCTCAATTTCCTTGAAACCGATTGAGAAGGATTCTTCAAGTAATGAAACACATCATACCTCCAATCATCGGCTGCAATTGTAACAATCCCCATCTCAACATCTGTCATCATCGGCTTGTATCCCGATGCCCCCTGAGCCAAAGCATTAGCCTCTAAATTCTGCTCCCGAGGAACATATCTCAACGTCACTAGCCGAAACTCATCTATTAACGCCCGACACTTTTCATAATAAGCCATCAATACATCGTTCTTGCATTCATATTCTCCGGCCAGTTGACTAATTACCAACAATGAATCACCCATGACTTCAATAGCATCGGCTTCAAACTCCTTCAAAAGTTGCAAACCTTTGAGAACTGCCTCATACTCAGCTTGATTATTTGTAGCATATGGCTTGATGGTAAAAGCAAATTCAAAACTTGCCCCTCTTGGTGATATAATAACCAAACCGATGCCGCAACCATGAGTACAAACCGATCCATCAAAAAATAACGTCCAAGGCGCAATATCCACTGAGCCGATCGAATCATCACGATGTTCTACGATAAAATCGGCTATAGCTTGCCCCTTAATAGCTTTAGGTGACTCATACTTGAGATCGAATTCTGTTAAGGCATAAATCCACTTTCCAACCCTTCCTTTCAATACTGGAGCCGATAGCATATATTTAACCACATCGGCCTTACAAATTATAGTACATTCATTGGATAACAAATAATGCCTCAACTTCGTACATGAAAAATACAAGCATAAGCACAACTTCTCCACTGAAGAATACCTGGTCTCTGCATCCAAAAGTCTTCTGCTTAAATAAAAGATTACCCTCTCTTTACCTTCGAACTCCTGGATTAGGATCGAGCCGATTGACCTCTCATCGGCTGACAAGTATAATTTGAAAGGCACCCCTTTCTGTGGAGAAACCAAAACTGGAGGAGAACTTAAATATTTCTTAATATTATCCAAAGCCTTCTGTTGCTCTGCCCCCCATGTAAACTCCTGATCGGCTTTAAGTCTGAGTAAAGGTGTGAAAGGCTCTAATCTCCCAGACAAATTAGAAATAAATCTTCTGATAAAATTTATCTTGCCGATCAAAGATTGCAACTGTTTCTTGTCTTCTGGAGGCTGGATTTTCTGTATTGCGCTAATACTCCTTTGCGGCACTTCAATACCCCTCTCATGCACAAGAAAACCTAAAAATTGTCCAGCCGATACACCGAAAGCACACTTAGTGGGATTCATTTTTAAGCCATATTTCCTTGTTCTCTCAAATACTTTTCTTAGATCGGCTATATGATCAACAATCTCTTTAGATTTCACCACTACATCATCAATATAGATTTCAACCAATAAACCGATCAGATCATGAAAGATATAATTCATGGCTCTTTGATATGTAGCTCCAGCACTTTTCAACCCAAAAGTCATGACAACCCACTCATACAAACCGATTGCACCAGGACACCTAAAAGCAGTCTTGTGAATGTCTTCTTCCGCCATCAAAATCTGATTATATCCAGCATTGCCATCCATAAAACTTATAATTTTATGTCCTGAAGCAGCATCTACCAATTGATCGGCAATCGGCATTGGGTATTCATCCTTAGGAGTAGCCTTATTTAAATCCCTGAAGTCGATGCAAACCCTAAGCTTGCCATTTTTCTTAATTACCGGAACTATATTAGAAACCCACTCAGCATATCGGCATGGACGAATAAAACCAGCATCATATAAACGAGTAATTTCAGCTTTAATCGCATCATACATATCAGCTTTACATCGTCTAGGTGGCTGTTTATATGGCCGATATCCCGGCTTGATAGGAAGCCGATGTTCAACAATCGATCGGCTGAGTCCTGGCATCTCAGAATACTCCCAAGCAAAACAATCGCTATATTCTTTTAAAAGCTCTATTAACTTAATCTTGAAGTCAGATAATAAATTTTTACTGATGAATGTCGGCCTAGACCTATCTCCTGACCCAATATCAACTTCTTCTAACTCGTCAGCCGACATAAAACCCTGACCTAACTTGCCATCGAGATCATCTACAGCATCTTCAGTATAAAAATTGGGACCCTCCACAGCACCCTCAAAGCAACAATTGGGGTTCTCCATCTCCGATCGGCTGTATATCACAATCAGACACTTTTAGATAATCCCCTTGCCAGATTTTTCCTGATAAACAATCAACTCCATCCATCTCCCAAACAGATAAATCGGCATTAGCAACGTGTACTGACCTGTCGGCTGGAACAACCTCTATCTTGTCACCTTGCCATTGGATTAAGCTTTGATGCATGGTTGAAGGAATACAACAATTAGCATGAATCCAATCCCTTCCAAGCAGTAAGCTATATGAACCTTTCCCATCAATGACAAAGAATGTAGTAGGAACCGTCTTGCTGCCGATTGTCAATTCTACATTAAGAACTCCCTTGGCCTCTGAAGGATTGCCACCAAAATCTTTAAGAACCATATTAGTCTTGATGAGGTCCTCTGAATTCCTTCCCAATTTCTTAAATGTCGCATATGGCATTAGATTCACTGCAGCCCCACCATCAACTAACATTTTGGATATCGGCTTGCCATTAACAAATCCTTTGACATACAATGGCTTAAGGTGCCGATTCTCTGTTCCTTCGGGTTTCTCAAAAACAGCCTGTTCTGGTGACAATACCAATCTGGCACAAGATTCTTCCATGATATCCGCATTGTCTTGATTAGCCCCAAACTCTGCGGGTAGCACAAATACCATGTTGACCGATGAAGAAGCAATGGCTTTTCCTTTAACTACCCTTCTTGCTTCATCGGTTTCACTCTCATCGGCTGGTATTATTTTATTCTTAACACGCCATTCCTGTTTTGTTTTTGCTCTCTTCAGCCGATGATCGATTTCTTGTTCAACTTCATGAAATTGTTCCCTGTTCCTCATCCTCTGAACCCTTCTCTTCTGACTCTTAGAAAAAATCCCAGAAGGACACCATTGAGCTCTTGAAGTATCTTCAGCATCCTCCTCCTGGAAATAATCTTGATGAATTGGGCCCAACCTCTGATGAACAGGCAACTTCCTTTGCATCAGCCGATCCTCTTTAAAACGAAATCGGCTAAAACTCCCATTATAATTCCCATCGGCATTAGTACAACCTGGGCAGTCTTCTATCGATGGTAACCTCATGCCTTTATTCCAACAAAATATGAAAAATTCGCAGTTCCAATGTGAATCAAAGCTATCATCATCCTCATAATATTGCCTTTCTTGCCGATCATATCTCTTTTGATATTTATTGATCATACTCGTAGAGTCAAACTTATTGAGCCGATTGTCCTTTCTGTCGGCTGTCCTCCCACTTGCATGGACCACATTGATAGGAAAAGGATTACCATCAATCTTCATCGGCTTCTTGGAGTCATCAAATTTTATCCTTCCTTGCTCAATGGCCACCTGGATCTGTTGCCGAAACACTTTGCATTCATTAGTACTATGAGACCCTGTATTGTGCCACTTGCAGTATTTCCTCCTCCCTAATTCCTCAGCCGATGGAATCACATGACCAGCAGGCAGCTGAATTTGTTTCTCCCGAAGCAAAAGATCAAAAATTTTGTCAGCTTTATTGACATCAAAATCATACTTCTCCTCTTTTCCAGAGCTCTTAACCCATTGGCATGGAATCACCTTCTTGTTTCTTGCCCATTCGGCTGCTGCTACTTCGGGAACATCCTCTTCCTCAGAATCGGAAACATAAGAACTAATGAAGTTCACCTTCTTGAATGCTCTATTGGCCTCTTGAAATCTTTGTTCGTGTGCTGTTATCTTTTGGGCCAAATGAGCCAAACTATCAAAGTCTTGAGCCGAAAACCTCTCTTTGATTGGGGTTAACAAACCTTGGAAGGCTAAATCGGCTAATTGAGAATCTGTCAATGCCAAGCTGTAACATCTGTTTCTGATTTCCCTAAATCTCTGAATATAATCTTGGACAGACTCTTCTCGTTTCTGCCTAATGCTTGTCAAATCAGATAGTTTCATCTCATGAACCCCACTGTAGAAATATTTGTGAAACTGTTTTTCCAGATCGGCCCAACTGTGAATAGAATTGTAAGGTAAAGATGAAAACCATGTGAAAGCCGATCCAGACAGAGACAAAGGGAATAGCCTGACTCTTAAAGCGTCCGTAGCCGATGCTTCACCACATTGAGCTAAAAATCGGCTAACATGCTCATAAGTTGATACATTATCTTGTCCTGAGAACTTTGAAAAGTCTGGAACCTTGTATCGGCTTGGTAATGGCACCCTTTCAAAATACTCTGGATATGGATGCCGATACAGGTTGTCACCATCCCTTGGCTTTAATCCAAACTGTTCTCTCATTACATCAGCTATCATATCGGCCCAAGGTTTCTGCCGAGTCCCATCTTGATGCTGTGGCTGTATCGGCTCATCTTGGTAATACTGCGGTTGATGATATGGCTGAGGAGACGTTCTCTGCCGATATTGCACCTGTGGTGAATGAGGTTGATATTGATAATTAAAATTACCACTTGTGTGGGTCTGAGGCATTCGTGGAGCACTAAAATCTTGTTGATTAAGAACATATTGAGTATTGGCAGCCTGTTGCTGGAAGGTTGGCACTTGCTGTCTTGCTGGTGTATGCATGATCGGCTGAGCAACTGGCTGATTGGGATTGAACATAGTTGCAACTTGCTCAGCTGATATTTGAGGTATGTTATGCCCTACATGCTGAGGTTGTTGTCGGACCAGTACATGAGGATTAAACTCTACGTGCTTCTGTACCGATGCTGGTATCTCCTGTTGACCTGTAGCCGATGTTGACGCCATCGGCTGTCCTGGGGCTATATTGGCAGGTTTTGGCTGGCTGGTCATAAGCGGCCTGTATTGCGGGAAGACCCCATCTGGTAAGAATATTGGTCCTTTGGCTTGATGTTCAGCAATAGTACCATCAACCACAGACTTGATCATATTCGTTAAAGTGTTGACAAGCACTCCTGACTGGTTGATCAAAGCATGATGCACAGCATAGTCGATCCGATCTTGCAAATTCCTGGGTTCTTTAGGAGATTCCTCTTGCTTGACCCCTTTTTCCTTCCCAGCACTTGACTCTGGCTCTTCATTGTTAGGCAAAGTTACTTTGTATCTCTGAACCACCGTTCCCGATCTAGTCTGAACAAAGGAATGCAAGTACTGGTTTTGAAGCTTGTTCATTATACCCTCCAGCTCTGCCTTTTGCTCTGACGTCAACTTGTCTACTGTCATTGGAATAATATTCTCTGGGTCAACGTCAGTTGTCTTGAAGTCTACCATGATGACAATTCTTCGAGTCCCACTGGGCGTGCCAAAAGCGTGTTGATGCAAAAAACACACACTGGCCTGGGAGATCTGCTTAGCTCCAGTGCAGGTCCAAAGACTTCTTTCGGGTTCTAGGCGTGCCATTTGGTTTGATCCTGCAACCAATAAGAAACAAAGAAAGCGCAATTAAATCCACCAATGATAGCCGATCGGCTAGTTTACCGATGACATATCATTGAGCATTGAGCCGATGCAAGATGCATTAAATCGGCTATAACAGATAAAGCAAGATAAAGCTAAATCTGCTCAATCGGCTATAGATATCAACAAAATATAATCTAAACCTCAAAATATATTTAAACCAAGTGATTGGGATAGATCGGACAGGGCGCCGAGACAGTATAAATCACTTATACCTAAATACATTATGAAGCATAGATTATATCAGTTCATAGCATAGCCGATTAAGCAAATCTAACATGTATCGGCTAGTACTCCGATACTACTATATACCGAGAGATTATCATAAACAAAATATATTAAACAACTTGTCAAACTAATGTTAAGATGATCCTAACCAGATTTGACAACAAGCTCAATATATTTTACTAAGTTAATATCTCGATATAAAGGGCAGGTTTAATATATCAAGAAAACAAGATAATTAAACCAGGTAAGATCGGCTGAAACCCCGACGCTATCTGTATTAGCAATCATAGGCAAGCTAGAAACTATGGTTCTGAACATGATTTAGTAGGTCAAACCTAACTGATGCAGCACCAAATATGTAAAGAAACATAATGTCTAGATGATCAAGCCGATGAAAACCTTTTCGAGATGGTAGATATATTGTATAATCTAGATCAACAGCAATATATAACCCTACCGGTTGCTTTTCTGAGAAACAAACACCAACCGATCTAAGCTGTATATTGATATCAATTCAGATTATACAATATATATGATAACTCGACGATTCACACAAACAGGATCAGAGTGTCATAAAGATGGAAGCACTAATCCCGAGAGCGCAAGCCGCCATAACAAGTTTTACCTCTTGCTGGAGATCGAAACCGATGCAGCCCAACTCGAAAGCAAGAACTCGTCGAAAACAATGAAAGAGTAAAGGTGGCGATGCGTCAAAGTTGTTGTATTGATCTGTTGTCTTCTTTACACGAACCTGGGTTTAATTTATACCCAGAACTCCACAATAAGTCCTTATCGGACACGATTCTTATCTCTATTACAACTCATATTAAAGACAATTCCCTAATACAAACTCTAACCGACAGTATCTATTAGGAAACTAACATTATATCCTAAGTAATAGATACAATTCCCTTCTTCGGACCCAATCCGTATGTGGGAATCCTCATGAAGCTCACCAACCGAACCCGACAAAGACTCTGTTATCCTCTCGTCGGAATCGGCTACATCGGCTATCCTTGTCTGACTCTGTCTCAGCCGATGGTCACAATAGCCGACTCGGTCACCAGCCGATACACACTGTAGCCGATTCGGTCACCAACCGATTCTTGCTCTGTTTTGGTAACCGCCAGCTTCCTCCAAATCCGCTTCGACTCTATCTTCAGATCCAATATTTGATTTTACCAAATTTGGTCGTTAACACCGATACGCTCTTCCTGCCAGCGCCTCTCCCAGTCCGATACGCTTACTGAATCCGATACGAGACTTGGTACAACTCCAATTCAGCCCCTTCTCTCCACATCGGTTCCCTCTTCCCTCTCCGGGTCGATTACGAAAATCTGCTCTTAACAGACTGCTGCAGGCCCTCTGCCCGATATTGCCTGGGGAGTACGGTTGAAAGTGATGATTCAAGTTCTGTTCGTCATACTGCCCTGCGGTATACTACTGGTAGCCTTGCGGCGTGTTGTAAGCAGTTGATTGCGAAGGGTTACTAAACATGGGGACTTGAGGTTGTCCGGCCGATGGCGGGTTTACTGGAACTTGCTGTATCGGCTCGACCACCGGTTGTTTCCCCTTCGTCCACTGCGCAAATTGTTGCTCCGTGATGTGTTGGGGACTTCCTCCCGTTTGCTTGGCCAGGACCAGCGGCATGGTTGGCACCGGCTGAGCCGATGGAGGTGGGATCGGCACCGTCGGCTGTGGGGTTGTACTCAGATCGTTCCTCAGGGTCCGATAAGCAGGGAACTTGTTTTCAGGTAGGAAAATCGGCCCTTGAGGCTTGTACTGGTGAATTGAACCATCCAGGATTGATTTGACCGTATTGGTCAATGTATTCACCAGGATCCCCGACTGATTGACCAGCGCAGAGTGGACTGCGGAGTCGATGCGGTCTTGCAACGTCGGCGCGGCGTTCTCTTCACTTTTGACTGCATGGGTCAGAAGTTAACTGGATGTTAACTTTTGTTAACTTTTGACTGCATGTTAACTTTTGTTCGTTAGAGATTGAAACAAACTGTTTGTTGTATTGGGTTGTGAGAGAGTTTCTATGTACAAACTACCGGGATATTTATACCCGAGATTACAACATGGTCCTTGTAGGACACGATCTTATCTCTAACTAACAAACAAGTCTTTGCGGCAGACTCTTGCCAAAGATTAGATCTAAACCTACTTGATTTACAAGATACAATTGCCTAAAACCGAGCCTTATCTCTATTTGGCAACTTCCTTGAAGCTTATCCTGAGCCCAGACCAAGCCCATGCTGACTCTGTCAACTTCCTGCCTCTATCGGCCGATGACCATATTGAATCCATATCGGCCGATACACCTTTTCTGCAAGCGTTCCTTCCAGTCCGATACGCTCACCAAGTCCGATACGATGCTTGGTCTGACTCCAACTTGGTCCTTCTTCTCTGCTTCGGTTTCCTCTTTCCTCTCTGGGTCGATTACGAAAATATGCTGTTAACAGAACCTACATCAGTGCCTGTTATGAAGTGCCCTTTGGAAATCTGACATAGATGTGGGTTTTCCAGTTAGCTTTGATGACCGACCGGACTCGGGCCTTGGCTCATTTGCATGGAGGAGGAGGTAAGGGGAGGAGTTGCAAGGGAGATAGACAGGTGGTGGCATGGATCACTTTGAGATTTGTGTGACATAGCTAAACCCTACTTTTCCTCGTCCCCTTCTTAGCCCACCCGCTGCCGCACCGCCACCCCGCTGCCCGGCCTCGCCAACTAGCCGGAAGGGGTCAACGATGCCGGCGAGGCCCCCTTGGCCAGCCTCCTCCACCTCCCCCTTCTCTTCCCCAAGGTGGTGGCACCAAGTGCCCCTACCCCACCGTCTTCCCCGTCTCCGATGGCTCCTCGTCGCCGGATCTGCCACCATCGACCGCCTCCTCCTAACCAGTCTCACTGTTTTCCCCTGCCGCCAACGTCGGCCCTCTGCCGGTTGCCAATCCCGCGGCTTTGACGCCTCACTGTCCACTCGTGTCCACCACCCATCGCCAATCCTCTACCATACACGTCCATCCCTCTAAGTCCCGGGGAAACCCCCCTCTTCCTCCTCTCCCAAACACTTCTCCTACCCCGACCCAAACCCCAAACCCTAATCCGTAAGCTCCCTGCCGGAGTTGGGGGTGTTGCTAGCGTCGGAGAAGAAGGGGAGCCACCGGAGTTGGAGGAGAAGAACTCGATGTATGAATCTTGGCACGGATCCAACGGTCCAAAATCTATAAGATTCCATCCCCAAATTTAGGTCGAATGGCATATAGCAATTCTGTTTTAAATAAGATGATTTTTTCATAGTATGATGTCTGTAATGCACACAGAGTCAAATCAAAACAGCCTGAAACTCCTTAAATTTATCATTATTTTTAAAAAAAAATACATTGCAATGCATGGGCACTATGCTAGTCAAAAGAAACATACGAGATGTATGTGGATAAAAAATTTTGAAACCCAAATAGAACCCATAATATGTAGCGTTGCTTGTTGTGGTTATTGAATGTTCACCAAGGAAAACAAAAGAACTTACAATTCTGATTCAGCCTGCTCTTTGAAATCTAACCGGTATAGTAAAAGAGGGAAAACAAAGCACTTTTCTACCTCATCTGATTGCACCTATCCAAAAAAAAAAAAGAAGACCAAAGAAAGAAGTGGGAAAGAGGAAGAAGTGGAGAAGGGACATGAAGAGATGCATGAGAGAATAGGAATGGTGAATCGAAGATGGTTTCCACCCAAGGAGAAGGAGTAGTCGAATTGAGGTAGGAAGGGGCTGCACCAAGGGAAGAGGGGAGATCCATCATGCTGGGATACGGAGCCAAGCCAAACTGAGGCGAGGACGGTGATATTAAATTTATTTGCTAAACATTAAACGTGAGCTTGGTCATATGATCATCTAAAGAAAGCTTATATGGAATTGAGGTGATAGGACTGATCGGTACTTGATGAAGTCATAGGCCTGCATGAGCTTGCGTTGGTGTTGTATATGTAGGTGTTGACACAGTAGGTGAATGCCGCTGTGAGGAAGTGGTTGGTAAGGCAGCGAACGTCAGTGATGCTGATCACCGGCAACCTTGAGGCACTGCAACTGATCACCATTGTTGGGGATCACTGAATATCAGAGGTTGTCCTTCGATCTCCCTTTGACACTCGACTTAAAAATTGGCAAAATGATGGTTGGTTTTGAGGAATGGGGATCGTGTGAGTTCCTCACCCATATGACTCAGCCTTCTATCTTCTTGTAGTGTTAGGGAGTTCAGGGAGAGTATGCAGAGGAGGAGTTAGTTGCATGTAGTCCGATCAATGCATGTGATTTGGAACGTGTGCATGAGACTAACGACTTGCGCCTTTTCATTAGCGAGAGCGCGTTTGCAGGTTGGGTGTGCCATATGCCTAAAACTTTGGTTCGATCGCTAAAGATTCTCCCAATAGGCGGGAGGTGACGAGGCGCCACACTAAATAGAGGCAGGGGAGGGGCACTGCTCTTCCTAGTTCTTTCACAACGTTGGGGTCATGGGTGTTGGGTGAGTTGGGTTGGCCTGGATATACATGACTTGAGAACTGGGCCACCAAGCACTGCTGGAGAAGTGATCTTTGCCCGGATGGCAAAAATCACATTAGTCCCGGTTCGAAAAGGAACCGACACTACAGATCATTTGTAGTCTCGGTTAAAAAGTGTACCGGGACTTTATGATTACCAACCGGGACTAAAGATCATCTTTAGTCCCGGTTCACTTTTTGTCAGGCCGCCGGGCATCTTTAGTCCCGGTTAGTGTTACCAACCGGGACTAAAGATAATCACTTTAGTCCCGGTTGGTAACACTAACCGGGACTAAAGATAAAAAGGATCTTTAGTCTCGGTTGTTGTTACCAACCGGGACTAAAGATCAAATACCTTTATATACTCCTTCTTCCTCCTCCAGCCCGAGCCATTGCTGCAAAGGTCAGGAGGAGGAAGGGAGGTGTTGCCAAAATTTTTTGTGAAAGTGTTTTGGTGATAGTATATAAATCGAAGAGTTGTAAAAGGTTGGCAACTTCATCCAGAAATGATGTATGCTTAGCATATTATATTTATAGCTATGTTTCTATACATTATTGTCTCTAAAAAGGTTTATGGAAATGATGAGAGAGAAAATTTGTTTAGGAAAAATGAGGTTACTTTTTAAAATTAGAAACAAGTGAATAAAAATATTATAAAAGAGACGACAAAGAAAAAATATAGAAAATTACGATAAAAGAATAGAAAACCAAATTAATTTAAGAATCGTTAAAATAGTTAGAAATAAGTACGACACATTAAAGATATGTTTCGAACTATAAAAAAAATTATAACATGAATAATATGTGGGATTATTGTATAATTGTTGTATGATTACTTATATATAATTATTGTACGATTATTTAATTAGTTTGATTTTCGTGGATTTTCTTTTTATGATTTTTGTGCATTTCAGATAGATGGATCAACAATGGATATACACCGCAGACCGACGGTCGTCAGAGTTTATTGAAGGCATACGTTATTTTCTGAGTGTTGCCAATGCCAACAAGCATAAGGGTTTTATATGTTGTCCATGCAAAAGGTGGAAAAACCAAAAGTAGTATTCTACATAAAACAACTATTCATGTCCACTTGTTTGAATTGTGATTCATGCCTAGCTATAATTGTTGGACGTCGCATGGAGAGTTAGGGGTTGCAATGGAAGATGATGAAGAAGAAGACGCGAACATTCCTGACTGGGTTCAATACGGTGGATTTGAAGAAAATACAACAGGCGAGGCAGACGGGGCTGATGAAGATAACGATGGTGCGGATGATCTTGGTCAGATGTTGTGCGACGTAAAGAAGGACTGCGAAAGTGAAAAGGAGGTCCAGAACTTGGAGCATATGTTAGCGGACCACAAAACGTCCTTGTACCCAGGTTGCGAATAGGGACACAAAAAGTTGTGTACCACGCTGGAATTCTTGCAATGGAAGGCAAAAAATGGTGTGAGTGACAAGGCATTTGGCGAGTTACCGAAACTCGTAAAGAACATTCTTCTGGAGGGAAAGAAATTTTCCAAAACAACGTACGAAGCTAAGAAGGTAGTCTGCCCTCTAGGTCTGGAAGTACAGAAGATACACACATGTCCAAATGATTGTATCCTCTATCGCGGTGAGGACTACGAGAATCTAGAAACATGCCCTATTTGTAAGGCACTACGATACAAGTTTAGACAAGATGACCCAGGTGATGTTGACGGACAATCTTCGAAGAAAAGAGTTCCTGCGAAGGTGATGTTGTATTTCCCTATAATACAATGGCTGAGGCGATTGTTCAGGAACAAAGCGCATGCAAGAATGATGAGCTGGCACGCAGAAGAACGTCAGCAAGACGGGATGCTAAGACACCCAGCTGATGGGTCGCAATGGCGAAACATCGACAGAGTATATCAAGACTTCGGAGAGGATGCACAAAACGTAAGGCTTGCTTTAAGTAAGTACGGATGGCATGAATCCATTTGGAGAGATGAGCAGCGGCCATAGCACTTGACCTATGACCATGTGTATCTACAACCAGCTAGCTAGGGTCTTCGCCGTCACTGTCGCCGTCATCTCGCCATCGTCATCGTCGTCGCACGCCGCCATCGTCGTGTGTCGCTGCGCTCGCTGCCACGTTCGCTTCAAGCTGGTTAGGCCCGATCTATCCCTCTCCCTCTCCGATCTCTCTCTCTCCTCCGGGCAGCCGCCGCCGCCACCGCACGCCACCACCGCCGCCGTCTCCACCGCCGCCGCCGCTACTGCCGACGCCGTGGAGCCACTACCGCCATGGCCGACGCCGGCTGCCGCATGCTGCCACCACCGCCGCGCGCCGCCGCTGCTGCCGTGCGCCAAACCTGAACGACCGAACGACCAAACGTGAACCACCGAACTAGCGAACGTGAACGAACGAATGATTTTAACGAATTTAATGAGTTTAACGACTTTAACGAGTTTAGCGACTTTCACAACCGAACGACTTTAACAAGTTTAATGACCACAATGACGTTCACGACCGAACGACTTTAACGACTTTAGTGACGTTCACGACCAAACGACTTTAACGACTTTAGCGACTTTCACGACCGAACGAGTTTAAGGAGCGAACGAGTTTAAGGACTTTAACGAGTTTAGCGACTTTCACGACCGAACGACTTTAACAAGTTTAACGACCACAGCGACGTTCACGATCGAATGACTTTAACGACTTTAGCGACCTTCACGACCGAACGAGTTTACCGACTTTAACGAGTTTAAGGACTGAACGATTTTCACGACTTTCAGTACCGATGTATATCAATCTACAAGTTTTAACTAATTATTTTTTGTATTGTCAAAATTACCTGGTCCAGCTGCTGACCGCCGACGTCGCTAAGGTTATGTGGTCCCAAGGCCTCCAAACAAAACTATGGCAAGTTACATGAAACTAAAAGTTTTCATACATTCCTATGAAATGTATTAGCTGTATTTAAAATGTACATATGTAGGTTTCATATTTCTTAACTAGGTGAAATTTAACGTAGGTTTCATATTTCTTAGGTAGGTAAAAATTAGTTGGTCATCGTAGTTCTCGAGAATGTCAATATAAATATAACAATATACCTTGTTCATATTACGAACAGATGGCCGATTGCGATGATGAACAGATCATCTATGACCAAATCGCAGAGAGTAGCAGCCAATACTGGGTGGACGAGGATGGGAACGAGGACCCTAACCAGTATTTGAAAGAAGAGGGCAACGAGAAGGGTAATGAGGAGGGCAACGAGGAGTGGCACGAGGAGAATAGTGACAGCCAACCGGCCATTGCAGAGAAGAGGGGACATGGACAATGAGGTGCCGCAAGGAAGGTTGAGGGGAGACACATTATTACTGAAGTGAATCCAGACGGCCGACCAGTTGCCCCTACCGATGCAGTAACAAATTTTGTGTCACACAGCGATTGGGTCATGAGGGATCACTTGCCCATCAGCATAGTAAACTGATGCCAAACAAGGGCACATGAGGATGAGGAGGAACAACCTTATCTCCCTGATATAGAGAAAGAAATGTTGTGGACCATGATGCTTAAGACATTCACGGTCCCTGAGGCAGAAAAGCAAAAAGTGAAGGATTGGACTTTGACACCTGACAGTTCCGGGCGTACAAGAAAGATTTGTACAAGAAATATATCGTGAAGGGCCTGACACCTGACTTTGACAAAATGACCAAGCTAAAGGATCATTGGGATGCGTTTGTCGCATACAAGACGAGGGAGCAAGGGCAACGACAGATAGAAAAGAATAAAGCCAATGCTGCTAGAAAGAAGTACCGGCTAGGGTCAGGCGGCTATAAGAAGGCAGTGCCGAAGTGAGAGAAAATGGAAGCATGGTTGCTAGAAAGAGGTAACGTTCCGGCCACAGCCGATTGGACGGAACGATCAAAGCATTGGTACTATGCTCACGGTGGAACGCTAGATCTTGGTGATCACTCCCTGATATTCAGCGATGAGATTCGTGAAGCAGCAAGCCGACTGATGGAAGTAGTAGAGGCCTCTGCTCAGGGAACATTCAGGCCCAACAGAGAGAAGGACGAGCTTACGCTCGCACTGCAGAATGACGAGCATCCAAGCCGAACGCGAGGAAAAGGCTTGGATCCATGGAAATTTGGATTTCAAGAGGACATCCATACGTACAAGGGTCGTATGAGGAGCAAAAAAGATACTGAGGTGAAATTAACAAATCTTGAGTATAGGGTCGCAACACAATAGTTAAGGATGCAAGAGGTGGAAAGACAGGTGGACCAACGCCTTGCCGAATAGCAGAGGGAGCAGACCCAACAACATGTTCCTCCCATCTTGGTGAGCCCCTCAGGCAATCGCAGCAGCTGCGCTTCTACAGGGCAAGTAGGAGAACATGGCATGGAAGCTACAGCAGGGCCAGCTCACGACGAGCCACCGTGCCTCATTGATGAAATCACGCAGCGGACACTGTGTGGCTGCATAGTCCCTTCAAGAACATATCACTCAAGGTATGCTGGTAGTTTTATTATGTATGTCTTGTACATTACAAAAGTTGGTGCACATGTTAATTACTAATTAACCTCGATTCTCGTGAAGGTGGTGTCGGGCATGGCCATACCAGTGGACCCTTCAGGGACATACCATTGCAGGCCGATTCCACCTGGATACTCAAGGGTCGAAGTAGAATTGGTGGAACAAGGGTTTGAGGACCTCGAGCTGGACACACCCACGTCATTATACTATGGTGCAAGCGCTACACCGTGTTTCCTGGGCAAGAAGCGACGTCTATTCCTACATCTCCTCTGCCTGCACCATCTTCTCCACCTCCTCCTACATTTAAATATTTAAAGGAATTTTTAAACCAACACGAACCTATCTCTAGTCAAAATTATCATCAAGCCGCGCACTGATGCGATCTTGCCTTAACCTAGGCCAACAAGTGCTAACTCCAATTATTTTAGTTTTAAACAGAATTGAATTCTAACTTGGGTACATTGCTCAGCTTGCCCATAACCGAGGGCGCGGCTATTCGAATAGATTAAACTCTGATAAGAGGTGTACATCTTTACCCACCAGACGTGTCTTCCTCACGTGTTGTGACGTGCCACATGTTACCACGGCATACGGACGAAAGCCATGACATAACCTACAGCCTAGTATTGCCCTAAGCGAAAAAGACCGACATAGACTTCCCCCGCCAGGCGCCCTAGGTCGAGCAGACAGTCTATGCCCCCGAGCGTACTGCCAGAGACGTCAACCCCACCAAGGGCTTCATTCATCCCTATCCGTGTCTTTTTGCTCATGGCCGTCCTAGACGACAAGTTAAGCCTTACCCATTAGACAAGTGGTAGTACGGAATATGCCTTGCAACAGAGGCCCGAAGACCGGTCCTTATGACGGTCGAGGTGCGACTAACAAAACCATACACCTCGAGCCCAGTCGAAAACAAGCTTGGGGAAATTTTGAAGGGGAAACATCATTTCATGGCTAAACCGCCATTAAACCAAAATTACCATTATTTACAAATTACTCACCATTCTAATTATTGAAAATCAACTCTAATTGTTTCTATGTAAGCAAGGCTAAGCATATTCCTAAAGTTTCTAGTAAGCACCACATATATAAAGTCCTTACTAGTTTTATTTTTGTTACCTAGGGTTGTCAAAGGTAATTACACAATAACAAATAATAAGGCTATAACAAGGAATGTAGGAAAGGCTAAATAAAACAGTTATAATGCGGTAAATTTAATAAAGCGAATGCAATAATTTAAATTAAAACACTTTTCACAAACTGGGATTCAATATGCTCAAGGAGAGCGTGACTTGCCTTGCTCAGAGAAAAAGGGGGGCTTCTGAAGCTTCCACGACGAACTCGAACTGCACCACGGGAACTCCGGAACGACAGCCACTACATGAACAAACAAAACAAAGCTACAACGCTAAGAAAGAAATGACAACAGTACATAAAAACAACAGACACGGGTTCTTTAAGTTATAACAAAAACTAAACAGTTTGGAACGGGTCAATTTGGAGCTTGTATGGCCGAGAAACGACCATCCGAGATTTAGGTGTAATTAAACTGGAGATTTCCGAGTTGTTTAGTTATTATTGTACCATTAAATTATGTTTAATGTAACATCGCTCGCAGAAAGAAAGGATCGAGCGACCGGTAGCCGGGACCCACAGGTCATACGGCTAGTTCAACGTGGATCGGGTTCACAGAGACGATCCACGGGAAGGACGGAATAAGACCATATGTGTCAACCGAAACAAGTGGCCGACAAGCGGGCCTCACGGAAATGCCATGCGGGCTGCACACGTGGGCAAGCACGAGGCGGCCAAACGGGCACACGAACACGACCACCACACATGCACGTGAAGACCGCACGAACAACCGTCGACACAGGTGAACGAGACCGGGGCCGACAACAGCACGACGGGCACGAGGGCCACAACACGAGGGCTACACGGGAAGGACGAGGATGGGGCAGCGAGGAGAGGGGTCCTTACCACAACGCGACGACGGTGACTACCAATGACGAACGGAGGAGACGACCGACGACGAACAGAGCGACGACAAGGAGGACGGCTTCGGCGGTGACCCTTGAACGAAAACGAGGACGACCTTGACGACGCTTAGCCGAGGACGAAGACGACGGCGAGGGAAGCAGCGACGACTTGACAGAACGACGGGCGGCGAAGACGACGACGCGAACGGCCTCGCTTGACGAAGGGATGGCCGATGACCGGGATGACGACGGCAGCCGGCGGCAGCGATGGCAAAGGTGAGATCAGCGTGGAACACGTCGCTGCGATGCCGACGACGAGGCGGCACCGCGAGGCAAGGAACGGAACACGTCACTGCGATGCCGACAATGAGGCGGCACCGCGAGGCAAGGAACGGTCGGCCGAAGGTACTACCGGCAACGAACGACGACGGAACGTTTGCGACGAACGGCAAGACCAAGCCGTTGCCAGGGAAGAGAACGATGCCACGACATCGGGGAAGGAGACGGCGACGTCGGGAAACCCATCGGCAAGGCAGCAGGAGCTGCCAGAGGAGAAGGACGACGACGACGTTCTCACTGTTCACCGGCAAAGGGACACTTCCCGCGGACTTCAGGTGAAACGGAGAGGTGGCCGGGGAAAAGGGAGCGGCTGCGAGGCTGAGGGTGGCGACAGCACGGCCGGCCGGCACTTGGGCGAGGTGGCACAGGCGGCCGGATTTGCACGACGGCGGCGGTACGAGAAAAAAAAACGGCGCAGCGGCCAGGGAGAAAGGAGGGGGAGGACGACAGTGTGTGGGGAGAGAGTAGGGGGTCGGGGCTCCCTTTTATAAGCCGGGGGGGAGGGAGAGAGTCGCCGGGGAGAGGAGGAGACAGAGAGTTCGCCGGAGAAGGAGAAACAGCTGGAGTTCAATGGGCATTAAATCCGGCGAAATAAGGACGAATTGAAAGGGGAAAAGTTGGGGGAATTGATGAGGGAGAGGAGAGGAATCCATTTTTGCACTTTAATTGGGGAGGAATCAACTGGGAAGGGAGATCAAGTGGAGGCACGACGCTTCTGTTCATGGAGAGAGAGAGGAACAGGCGGCAGCTCGGTCTGTTGGTGGAAGAAGACGACAGTGTCTTCCCTCCTGGGCCGGCTGAGCTGTGGTGGGGAGGAGGGCAGGCCGGCCTGGGCCAAGGGGAGGGAAAACGGACTTTGTCCAAGGGAGAGGGAGGAAAGTAGGCCAGCCCAAGCTAGAGGGAGAAGGGAAAGGAAGAGAGGGGCCGGCTGGGCCGAGCTGAGAGAGGGAGAGGGAGGAGGGATGGACCAGAAACGGCCCAAGGAGAGGGAGAGGGGGAGATGGGCCGAAGATGGCCCAAGAAGGAAGAGGGAGGTTTATTTTAGTTTTTCTATTTTAATTAAACTGACATTGGTTATTGTTGCATTAAAATTATTTCTTGTGCTCTAAAAATTATCGTAAAAATTGAGGGCTCCTTTTACACCAAGGAGAAAAATTCTCCGGGCAACATTCAAATTTTTCTTGGATGTATTTTAGTGTTTTGCCATTTTCTTTTCAAATTTTAATTATTTCTATTATTCCTTTTAGAAAATGATTTTTAACTCGGGATGAATTTATCAGGACGTGACACAGCTGCAAGTACAAGAAAGACTTGCCCACCTCGTCCCTCGTCGTCAAAGTCCAGCGTACAAACAAAGAAACCAAGACTTGGCGAGCCTAAGCTCCCCGCTCTCAAGACTAGGGCATACTGTCACGCCCCAAACTAGCCCCGAACGGAGTCCAGGATAAGAACATCCAAATTAACCTGTATACCTGTATCAGTCCCAGGAAATAGCGCTTGTACAACAGGAAGATAGAATATCACAACAGCAGCGGTCTCTTTATTAAGAGTAGAATTACAACCAGGGTTGGAACTGTGGACAGAACCCGAGTTCGCAACAACAATACAAAAAGGCGAAAGCGGAAACGGCGGAAACTGGCCCTAAGCCACAAGCAAAGCCTTGGGGAAAGGCCGAAACCCTAATACTGCACGAAGTCTGCTTGCTCCTGGAAGAACTCCTCTTCAGCAGGGTCCATCTCTTTGTCTTTGAGAACTAGGGAGGTTTAATTATATAGAGCAAGGGTGAGTACGGGAGTACTCAGCAAGTCAAGGGAATTAGCTGTTTGATGCAAGCTTCAAAGGAGAGTCGGTTATTTTTCGCATTCGGTTTTAGTTCAAGAAGTTCTGAAACATCTAAGAGAGTGCTTCTCAACGACACGGACGAGAAAGTGCGTCTCATCCGGCCAGAGCAGTGAAATTGTATCGATTGATTCTTGTTGGCACAAAAGGCTTCCTGCCAATCGTTTACCGACCCCGGCTGTATCAACAGCCCCAACTCAAGCACATCGGCACGAGAGGCTCCCTGCCAATCGTTCACCGACATAGGCTGCACCACAGCCACAAGTCAACACGTCGAAACGAGAGGCTCCCTGCCAATCGTTCACCGACACCGGCTGCTCCAACAGCCACAAGCCAAGCACAAAAGGGAAGTTCTCACACCAACAGCAGTTCACAAGAGATTTGTCAAAACTACGGTAAGGAATCACCTCACATCCGCCCATGACCATGGGCACGGCTGTTCGAACAGTTATTGACCTCTGCAGAGGGGGTACACTTTACCCACACGATGTTACTAACCCCGGGCCACCCAACTCGTGGCTCTCAGCCACGTCTGGCGACCTTGAGGCTTTCATGACAAGGCATTTCGAAAGCCGACTCAGGGTTATCTTATGCCAACGGGAGGGGTCCCACGGACCAACACCAGGTTAGGTCCCAGACCATACTGTGCCAGGAAGCCCAGGGGTCCTCCCCGACACCAATCCGGCGAATCCACTTGTCCCTTGGCATCAAGATTTCCCTGGCCTAGCTAGTTACTCAGCCAGGGGTGTGCCATATCACCCAAGGAATCAGTCCTTAGGGCAAGAACGGGCAGACCGTACCTCTAGTACATCTCCCGCACCGCGAGTTTTAGAAACTCACTTTGTTTTCAAGGCACCGACCCAAGTGTCGGGTTTTCCGAGCATTTTGTAAACTCAAATTTTACCCAGGTGATCATTTTAAATTTTGAGGGGAGTCATGATATTCGTACACGAGGTGCGAATACCGAGACTTAACCGGAGTGGTGACAAGGGAGTCAGGGTATTCAATAGTCAAGGGTGGTAAGATGCAGCAATTAGGTAGGGCCTACCGGTTGTATTGCAAACCGAGGCCAAGTGCCAGGTGTAACCTAAAGAATGCATAGTTTGCGGAAACAAAATACTTAATATTAAATTATGGGATCAATTGATCAAAGGTGACCTGCCTTGCTCGAGATCTTGAGCTTCTTCCTCGAAATCCGCGCACTGCGAGTCTTCGGGCTCCGAGACTACACGTGAAACGAGACGACTCAACAAAACGATAAAAAGAAGCCCTATTAAAGAACACTAAGCGTGCCATTGGATAAATCTCGATTTTTGAGGAATTTTGGAAGTTGAACGGAGTCAATCGAACAAACGGTTGAGAAGATATGAATTTCCGAAGATTAAATGATTTTCTGTCTAAGGGAAAAGGAATTATAAATTACTTTGAAAAAGAAAAAGGAAGGAGGGACGTGAATTGGACTTTTATTGTAGGTGGCTTGGTGCGGCCCAAGGGACGTGAATTTTGTGAACGGCCCACGGTCGAGTGGCGCGGCCTGGTCCGGCCTCCCGAGTGACTCAGGGCCGACTGGCCAGACCGAGTGACTCGGGCGGACTGAGCATGGAGGCTGAGTGGGCCGAGAAGGGGAAGGAGGCCGACGGGCCGAGTCGATCGTGGGGGGCCCGATGGCCGATGGGCCAGAGAGGAGTGGGAGGTCGACAAGCCGGGTCGATGGGCGCGGCCGACGCAAGTGGCTGGGATCGGTGGACCGTGGCCCACCGCGCGGTGCTAGGGCGGGGCCCGCCCGTCAGCGGCACGGTCCACGCGGACCGAGCGCATGGAGAGGGGATGGGCCGTCGGCGCTCACGTGGCACCTCCGTGGCGGCCACGGAAGCCGGCGGGAGGAGGGAGCGCACCGGCTGGCGCTCGCGTGGCGCCTACGTGGCTGCCACGGAGGCCGGCCGGGCGGAAGAGGGAAAGGGAACGCCGGGACGATGGCGGCGACGGTGGAGGGGCTCGGGCGGCGCGATGCGAGCCCGGAGAAGGGAGGGCAAAACACCGGGACAGAGAGGAGAGAGTGGGAGTGAGCCGGTGGCTCAGATTCACCGGGGGAAGGCCGACGGCGGCTGGCGACGACGCGGGATGGCGGCGGCAACGGCGGCGCGGGGAGAGAGCGGGGTGAGGGGCGGCGACCACGGCGACGCCCAGAGGGGGATCCTACGGAGCTACCGGTTGCCTAAGCCGAGGAGAAAAAGGGGAGAGACGGGGGGAAGAAGGAGGTTACCGTGGCGGGGAGGGGCTTGCCGGGGAGGAAGACGACGGCGCGGGGGCGGCGGTGAGGCACGGGTCCGCGCCGAGGGAGAGGGGAAGAAGGGCACCGGGGTGCTCTCGGGTGCGGCTGCGGTCGACGAGGGCGGCGGCAGCAGTGGGGGAAAGGGTAGAGGAGTAGAGCTCGGGAGGAGGCGGCAATGGCGGCCGACGGAGGGGGATTTAAGGAGGGGAGCGGCCGAGTCGGTTTGGGAGCGAGGAGGCGGTTCACAAAGGCGGTGGAGCGCGGGGAGGGGACCGCGCTGGTGCTATCCGCGCTAGCGGCCGAGCGGCAGCAGCGGGTGACGTCGGCGGCGGTCGGCGACCAGGGAAAAAGAAAAAAGGGGAGTGGGAAAAGGGAAACGGTCCCTTGCCGAAACGGGAAGGGACACGCGGAGAGGGAGAGGACGCGGCTCTCCTTGGCGGCACGCGCGCAGAGGCGGGGCCGGGAGCGGCGGTCGGTGGCGACGAAACGGAGGGGAAGAGAGGAGAACGACGAGGGAGAGAGAGGAGAGCAGGGCGCTCTCTCGGCGCGTGCGGGGCACGTGACCGGGGGAGCGCGCAGACCGGCGCGGACCGGGCCGAGCCGCGCAGAGGAGGAAGAGGGAAACGCGCCGAGAGGGAAGGATGGGGAGGACTGGGCCGAGGGTGGCCCAGGAAGGAGAGGAGGAGGAGGGAGCAGACCGAGAGGGATTCGGCCCGAGTAAGGAGGGAGGTAAAGCAGACTTCTGCTGAGAATTTGAACTGGAAGGATTAGGGCTCGGATTTGAATTCCGATTTCGCGGTTTTCTCCGGGATTGAAGCGAGAGGGGAAACACGAGACCTTGGCACATGACAAGACTCAACCGAAGAGCAAACTTTCACAAATAGGGTTTTTAGCAATTAGGTTTTTCCCGCTAACGCCGCGACAAAACGGGTGTTATAAACCAACCCCCCTAACAAGAATCTCGTCCCCGAGATTCAGCACCAAAGGGAGCAGCTCCGGGAACTCGGCACGGAGAAGATCTTCGCGTTCCCAAGTGGCTTCATCCTCGGAGTGGTTGCTCCACTGCACCTTGTAGAACTTGACGGTCTTTCTTCGAGTCTGACGTTCAGTCTCTTCAAGAACTCTGATCGATCTCTTTTTATAGGTTTGGTTCTTCTCTAGTTCAATACTTCCCAAGGGAACCTGTTCATCTGGAACACGAAGACATTTCTTCAACTGGGACACATGGAACACATTGTGCACGTCTGTCAGTCCTTCCTGTAGTTCAAGCTGGTAGGCAACTTCGCCGTGTCTAGCGGTAATGTGGTAGGGGCCGATATAGCGGGGAGCTAACTTGCCGGACATCCCAAACCTCTTTAGACCACGGAGTGGAGACACTCGTAGGTACACGTGATCTCCTACTGCAAACTCGAGATCACGTCTCCGATTATCTACATAGTTCTTCTGTCGGGTTTGTGCTATCTTTAAACGGTCTCGAATCAGCTTGACTTGCTTTTCAGCTTCCTTTAGAACGTTAGGTCCAAACACTTGCGCTTCGCCTACCTCATTCCAACACAATGGGGTGTGACACTTTCGTCCAAACAGGGCTTCATTTGGGTACATCTAGATACTGGATTGGTAACTGTTGTTGTAGGAGAACTCAGCGTAAGGAAGACAACGATCCCATGTGCCTTCAAAGTCCAAGGCACGCGCTCGAAGCATGTCCTCCAAGACCTGATTAACTCGTTCTGTCTGGCCATCCGTCTGTGGGTGACAGGCGGTACTGAAATTTAAGTTGGTGCCCATTGCCTCGTATAGATGTTGCCAGAACCTTGAGGTAAACTGAGTGCCTTGATCTAACACTATCTTCTTTGGGCAACCGTATCGGCAAACCACGCGGGTCATGTACAGGTGTTAACGACGGATTTTGGTAATTGATTTGGAAGTGAAAGAGGAAACCGAAGCAGAGAAGAAGGATTGAGTTGCAGTCGGACCAGGCTTCGTATCGGACCCGGTAACCGTATCGGACTGGGGAGGTGCTGCCAGAAAGGGCGTATCGGCTGATACGGATTCGATGTGATTGTTGGCCGATACGGGCTGTAAGTTGACAGAGCCAGCGTGGGCTTGGTCTGGGCTCGAGATAAGCTTCAAGGAAGTTGCTAAATACAGATAAAGCTCGATTTTAGGCAATTGTATCTCGTAAATCAAGTAGGTTTAGATCTAATCTGTGGCAAAAGTCTACCGCAAAGACTTATTGTTTGTTAGAGATAAGATCGTGTCCTACATGGACCCTGTTGTAATCTCGGGTATAAATATCCCGATAGTTTGTACATAGACTCTCTCTCTCACAATCCAATACAACAAACCAGTTCAATCTACTTCGGCGCATCGCCAACCCTCGCAAGAGGTTGACCTTGACGAGTTCTTGCCTTCCCGGAGCAAAGGTAAGAACTCGTTCCCGACGATCGGCGTCGTCGGGGCTAGCGTGTCGCTTTAGGCACGTTAAGCCTCGATGATATGATCGTCGTCTATCATGTCTTGGGTAATCTTGACAGGCGTCTTAATTATGCTTTGCCGGCGATCTATTCGTTTTAAGGTTTATTGCTGATGACGGTTTAATTATTATGCTTGGTTAGATTGTTCAATGCATCTACCATCCCCAAAAGCAATCGACGGCTTGATTTTCTTTGTGTTAGGTTTCGATTCACACCTTGAGTTGCTATCGACCTTAGTCCTGTTTTGAGAACTAAAACAAAGCCTATTTTCGGTTGTAATTAAGGATATAACTGGGGTTTCAGCCAGTTTTATCTGATACACGTGTTTATTATAATGTTTTCATGTGTATCTGTCATCTACATAAGCGGGTTGATTAATAGGAATGCATCTGTTATGGATAATTCTCTAAGGTTTATCTGTGATTGATGTGTTTATATTGGTTGATTGGTTCATGTAGATTTGCACTAGAGTATTAGCTAGTGTAGTTATCTTTATTGTTCTTATCGGCCGATGCCATTAATCGACAGCAACATGTTGATGAAGGCCGATAAGATCTATGCTTTAATTCTGCTTTATCATGAGTAAGCCGATATAGCTTTGCCCTATCGGCTGGGTTATGACAATGTGTCATCGGCCTATTGGCCGATCGGCCGTTGTTTTCTGACATGGTTTACTTGTTTCTTGTTGATTGCAGATCAAATCAACTGGCACGCTCTGCACATGACTAGGCAAGCCATTTGGACCTACACTGTAGTTAAGCAGATCTCCCAGGCCGCCGTGGTAACGCGGAACCCGTTTGGTTGCAAGGCGGGTCGAAGTTCTGCGCCAACAACAGGTCTGCCAACTTTTTCCCATCGTAAGTGGTTTTCACTGGTACAAAGTGAGCTGCCTTGTTTAGGCGGTCCATGATTACCCAGATGGAGTCATACCCGCTAGGGGTCCTTGGTAAGCCGGTAATGAAATCCATACCGATCTCTTCCCATTTCCACTCGGGAATTCGGAGGGGTTGTAACAACCTGGCGGGTTTCTGATGTTCGGCCTTTACTCTTTGGTAGATGTCACATAGGGCTACATATTCGGCAACATCTCGTTTCATTCCAGCCCACCAGAAGTATTTCTTGATGTCTTGGTACATCTTGGTACTTCCGGGGTGAATGGAGTAAGCAGACTCATGAGCTTCTCTCATGAGCTTCTGCGCCAACACGCTTTTGGCACGCCTGGTGGGACCTCGAGAACGCAAGCTTTGCAACAGCAACAAGAACGTTCAAAATGTCGAAGCAGGCCAAGATCTCCGAGGATAACGTCGTCTCCGTAACCGTCGACCAGCTCAACGCAGAACAGAAAGCCGAGATGGACAAGCTAGTTGAGCAGTTCCAGAATATGTACCTGCAGACATATTCTAGGACTCGGCAAGGCACCTTGATTCAAAAGTCTAAGGTGATAATGCCGAGTCCTGGAGATGAAGCTGGCACGTCGGCGGTGGCACACGATCACACCGTCAAGACCGAGGATACCGCGGCGCCGACATTGCAAGACAGAATTGACTCCGCAGTTCACTCTGCGCTAGTCAACCAATCAGGGATCCAGGTGAACACATTGACCAATACAGTCAAATCGATCCTAGATGGGTCGATCCACCAGTACAAGCCTCAAGGCCCAATTTATCTACCGGAGAATAAGTTTCCTGCCTATCGGACCTTGAAGAACGACCTGAGCACGACTTAGCAGACGACGCCGATGCCACCCCCATCGGCGCAGCCAACAACAACACGGCCACTGGTCCTCACCAGGCAAACAGGAGGGAGCCCTCAGCTTGTCACGGAAGAACAATATGCACAATGGACCAAGGGGAAGCAACCAGTGATCGAGTCGATGCAGCAAGTTCCTGTTAACCAGCCATCGGCCCGACAGCCACAAGCCCCTGTGTTCAACAACCCTCCTCCACAGGCTGCTTACAACACGCCACAAGGCTACCAACAGCACACCACAGGGCAGTATGGCGCGCAGAACCTTGATCACCATTATCAGCCGTACTCCCCCAGACAGTATCAAGCAGAGGGCTTGCAACAATCATATCAGCAAGACCTCCCACATCAGCCCGCAGGATACTGGGCCGATATGATAGCCGAAGTGATGCGAGATCAGTTCGGCTTGAAGCCCAAGGAGAATTCCACAGTGGATCGGCACCCGTACCCCGAGGTGTTCGACAGAGTGCCACTGCCGAGCCGATAAAAGATCCCAGACTTCTCTAAGTTCTCCGGGTAAGACAATGTCTCGACATACAAGCACGTGAACCGATTCCAAGCACAGTGTGGGGAGGCATCGGCCATAGAGGCATTGAGGGTCAGATTTTTCCCTCTGTCCTTATCAGGGTCTGCATTTACGTGGTTTTCATCCTTACCCTGCAATTCCATCAGAGGATGGATAGATCTTGAGAAACAGTTTCACAGATATTTCTACAATGGTGTACAAGAGTTAAAACTGTCCGATCTCACCGCCATTAGGCAACGAGTTGACGAATCGGTCCCAGAGTATATCCAAAGGTTTAGGGACATAAGGAACAGATGTTACAGCCTCAGCTTGACCGATTCTCAATTGGCCGATCTGGCGTTTCAAGGATTACTCGGGCCGATACGAGAGAGGTTCTTGTCACAGGAATTTGATAGTTTAGCTCAGCTAGCACAGAGGGTACGGCCCACGAGCAACGATTCCAGGAGGCAAAGAAGTTTGCAAAGAAGATCAATACGATCTATCAGTATGCCTCCGACGATGACGATTCGGAAGATGTCGATGTCGACCTAGCCGAGTGGGCCCGGATGAAGAAGCCAACAACATGCCAGTGGGCAAAAAAGGGTAACAAAGAAGACAAGTTTGACTTCGATATCAACAAGGCCGATAAGATATTTGATCTACTGTTGCAAGAAAAGCAAATTCAACTGCCAATGGGTCACGTATTGCCATCGGCCGAAGAAATCAAGAAGAGAAGATATTGCAAGTGGCATAACTCTTATTCACACCATACCAATGAATGCAAGATCTTCAGACAACAGCTCCAATCGGCTATCGAACAAGGCAGAATTAAGATCGATGACGCCAAGAAGCCGATGAAGATAGAAGGACACCCGTTCCCAATCAACATGGTGCGGGCAGACAGGGCCGACAGCGGTGGCCATCGGACCGGCAAGCGACCTTATCAGACCTCTGAGGGCCTGATCAGAAAGTACCAGCGGAGGCAGGAAGAACAAGCTCAAGACTACGCCAATCAAGACAACTCTTACGACCCACATTGGGAGTGCGAGTTTTTCTGGTTCTGCTGGAATGAGGGGATGAGGTTGCTATCCATCCAGGAGTGCCTTGCGTTCAATGAGGCAAAAGATTCCTATCAGGGCAGCTCAAGCAGCCAAGCGCATCGGCCAGCCAAGCAAAGAAAATCTGTGCATGAAAGGCTGGGGCCGATGCGCCAAGAGCAACAGATCGAAGCCCAGGAGCAGATCCAGAACCCCCAATGGTGCCCAAGCGATGTGTTCAGCAAGACACAAAAACGGCGGGTTCAGAGACTAAGGAGGAAGGAGCAAATCCAAGAGCAACAGGCGACAATAGCCCATCGGCCGACCAAGACCAAGAAAGAGTGGAGGATAAAATCCACTGTGGTCACGGCCGATGAGGGCACCTCCGATACAGCTCGGGCTTCTGCGGCTTCAAAAGGTAAAGGAGTGGCATCGGCGTCTGTTAACATGGTTTTTATTCTGCCAGCAGAATATAGCGTACAGGCGGCCGATGAAGCAATGGCCCGCGACGAACAATCTTCGGCTAGACTACAGTTGTCACCAGACCAAGCCATATTCGACAAGCCAGCTGATGACAATCATAGGCACCTACGGCCGTTATACATCAAGGGATTTATCAACGGGCGGCCGATGACGAAGATGCTGGTCGATGGCGGCGCGGCGGTCAATTTGATGCCATACACAACCTTCAGGAAGCTTGGAAAAGTACCTGAAGACCTTATCAAGACCAATATAGTGTTAAAAGACTTTGGTGGCAATGCTTCTGAGGCGAAGGGGGTGCTCAACGTGGAACTTACCGTGGGCAGCAAGACGATACCCACAACCTTCTTCGTCTTCGATGGAAAGGGTTCCTACAGCTTGTTGTTGGGATGAGACTGGATCCATGCAAACTATTGCGTCCCTTCAACAATGCATCAATGTTTGATACAATGGCAAGGGGACCAGGTCGAGATCGTGCAGGCCGATCGGTCAGTACACGTGGCCAATGCCGATCTCGAAGTTTGGGAGATGGAGGGAATCGATTGCTTGTTCGGGCGAGTCTGGGACGCCGATTTCCTCAAAGTAACTGATTGCGATATCGAGACGATTGAAGATCAAGACAAGCAGTTGCTTTAACAAAGATGTGCCATCCACTGTCCAAGATGAACAAGCTGGTCCCTACACAGATGATGCAGTGGATGAGTTAGATGGAAAATTGGGACAAGGCTTCACGTCGGCCGACGAACTTGAAGAGGTTGATATAGGAATAGGTGATAGGCCTAGGCCGACGTATGTAAGTGCTAGCCTGCCAAAGGAATATAAGAATAATCTGATAAATCTTCTGAAAGAGTTCATGGATTGTTTTGCATGAGAATACCATGAGATGCCAGGATTAAGCCGATCGATCGTAGAACATCGGCTACCTATCAAACCAGGCTATCGGCCATTTAAACAATCTCCTAGGAGATTTAAGGCCGATATGTATGAAGCTATCAAAGCAGAGATCACAAGGATTTACGACGCCAACTTTATCAGACCCTGCCGATACGCGGAGTGGGTCTCCAACATAGTTCCAGTATTGAAGAAGAACGACAAGCTAAGGGTATGTATCGATTTCAGAGATCTAAACAAGGCAACACCAAAGGACGAGTACCGTATGCCATTGGCTGATTTGCTAGTCGACGCTGCATCTGGGCATAAGATTATCAGTTTTATGGATGGAAACGCAGGCTACAATCAGATCTTTATGGCTAAGGAAGACATTCATAAGACAGCTTTCAGATGCCCAGGGGCAATCGGCCTGTACGAGTGGGTTGTCATGACCTTTGGCTTGAAAAATGCTGGAGCTACTTATCAGAGGGCCATGAATTATATTTTTCATGATCTTATCGGTTCTTTCATTGAGGTTTATATAGATGATGTCGTCATAAAGTCAAAAGAGTATGATATGCACTTGGCCGATTTACGCAAGGTACTAGAAAGGGCAAGGAAATATGGTTTAAAGATGAACCCTAACAAGTGTGCCTTTGGCGTATCGGCCGGTCAGTTTTTGGGTTTCTTGGTCCATGAGAGGGGAATTGAAATTACACAGAAGAGTATTGATTTCATCCTGAAAATCAAGCCTCCAGAAAACAAGACCAAGTTACAATCTCTGCTCGGGAAGATCAACTTTGTCCGGCGTTTTATATCAAATCTTTCAGGCAGAATAGAGCCATTCACTCCACTGTTGAAGATAAAGGACGATCAGGAATTCGTATGGGGTGATAAGCAACAGAAGGCGCTGAACAATATCAAAGAGTATTTAACCTCTCCACCAGTTCTAATCCCTCCACATAAAGGGGTCCCATTCAGGCTGTACCTATCGGCCGATGAGAAATCCATCGACTCAGTCTTGGTTCAAGATATTGATGGTAAAGAAAGAGCTATCTTTTATCTTAGTAGGAGGATGTTAGACGCCGAGACAAGGTACACGCTGGTGGAGAAATTATGTTTGTGCTTATATTTTCATGTACTAAATTGAGACATTATTTACTTTCCAACGAGTGCATTGTGGTAAGTAAGGCCGATGTGATGAAATACATGTTATCGGCCCCTGTGTTAAAAGGAAGAATTAGGAAGTGGATTTTTGCCTTAACAGAGTTTGACCTCAGATATGAATCGGCCAAAGCGATCAAAGGACAAGCCCTGGCCGATTTCATTGTTCAACACCAGGATGATTCAGTCGCATATGCAGATATCGTACCATGGACGATGTATTTTGATGTATCTGTCTGCCGACACGGATGCGGTATCGGCCTGGTCATTATATCCCCTCGGGGGGCAAGTTTTGAGTTTGCTTTTACTATCAAGCCTTATTATACTAACAATCAAGCAGAGTACGAAGCGGTGCTTAAAGGCTTGCAGTTATTACAAGAAGTCGAGGCCGATTCCGTAGAGATCATTGGTGATTCACAACTGGTAATTAATCAACTTTTTGGAGACTATGAATGCAAAGATGATATCCTCAAAGTCTACAATGAAGAGTGCAAGGTGTTGCTTCAAGCATTCAAGATCGTGACAATGAGGCATATACCCAGGAAGCAAAACTTCGAGGCCAATGATCTGGCTCAGGGGGCATCGAGATACAGGCCGATGGCCAAGGATGTATGGGTTCGAGTCGCCGTCGTGGACGCCGACGATTGGAGATTTGCTATCATTGATTTTTTGAAGAATCCTTCCCAATCGGCGTCACGGAAGATGAAATACAAAGTATTGCAGTATGTTCTGCTAGATAATGACTTATACCATCGGACGGTTGATGGTGTCTTGCTCAAGTGTCTAGGTCTTGAGGAGGCCAAAATTATTATGAGCGAGGTCCACGAAGGGATTTGTGGAACACATCAATCGGCCAATAAAATGAGATGGCTGTTGAAACGCATTGGATATTTTTGGCCGACAATGCTAGAGGATTGTTTCAAGTATTATAAAGTATGTCAAGATTGTCAGAAATTTGGAGCAATTCAGCGAGCACCGGCATCGGCTATGCATTCAATCATAAAGCCGTGGCCGTTTTGTGGATGGGGAATAGATATGATCGGCCAAATTAACCCGCCATCAAGTAAGGGACACAAATATATCTTGGTGGCTACAGATTACTTCACAAAGTGGGTTGAGGCCGTTCCCCTTAAGAAGGTTGATTCCAAAGATGCGATTCACTTTGTCAAGAAATATATCATATATCGGTTTGGGTTACGTCAGACAATAACCACCGATCAGGGATCAATCTTTGTGTCCGACGAGTTCGTCCAGTTCGCCGACAGCGTGGGCATTAAATTATTAAATTCTTCTCCTTACTACGCACAAGCTAATGGGCAGGCAGAGACTTCTAATAAGACTTTAATCAAGCTAATCAAGAGGAAAATCGACGAATAGCCGAGGCAATGGCACGCGACGCTGGCCGATTCCCTTTGGGCGTATCGGATGGCTTGCCATGGTGCGATTCAAGTGCCTCCGTATCAGTTGCTTTATGGACATGAAGCTGTGCTGCCATGGGAAACCAACATCGGCTCGAGAAGGATTGCTTTGCAAGACAACTTGACAGCTGATGAGTACCATAATCTTATGGTCGATGAGTTAGACGACTTGGCGCATGTCCGATTACGGGCGTTAGAAAAGATTAAACGTGATAAAGACAGAGTGGCTCGTCATTATAACAAAAAGGTTGTTGCCAAGTCATTTGAGGAAGGGGATCTTGTATGGAAGCTAATAATGCCGATTGGTTCTAGAGATAATTAATTCGGCAAGTGGTCACCTAATTGGGAAGGTCCTTTTCAGATTCATCGATGTGTCCCTCACAATGCTTATTTGCTTAAGGGGCTAGATGGTGAGATTTATGGACGAGCTCTTAATGGCAAGTACTTAAAGAAATATTATCCTAGCGTTTGGATTGATTCATGATCGGCCCCTTAGCCGATTTATGATAACAGCCGATGTGCTATGCATCGTCTCTAGATGGCCGATATATACTATCGTCCTTAGTTCAAATTTTACAACATGAGCCCTCATCTTCTAAAATTTGGGGGGCATATATATATATGAATTTTTGCAGAATTTTTGCAGAATTTTTTGGAATTTCACGGAATTTTTCAGACTTGGCCTTTTTCAGATTGAGATCGACTTCGGTTGCTTGGCCGATGAGATTAATTATAATAAGGGGATATTCATTTATAAGATGGACTTCACAAACAATTTTTAAGCTGGAATGTCTTCAGATCTATTTAGACCAAATTCGGCTGTTTAGCCGATGAGATTTGTGTTTATACAATATAAAGACAAAATATGTTACATCACCCGATGAAATCTGCAATAGCTGTGATGGCTCTACGGCGAATCTGCTCGATATCTTCTATGACTTGGGCGTCATCGGCCGTCGACCCTAGGATCGGCTTCAACGATTTGCTCAGGGTCGCAAGGTACTTGGCCGATGCCTTTAACTCTGCCGTTTGGTCTTCTATAGCCTTGGGTGATGCAGCTATCCCGACCTGGACTTCTTGGATTTCCTTGCGAGTTGCTTCTAGCTTGGAGATGAGGTCTGCTTCGAGGCATTGGAGTTCTTCAAGTCTGTTCTTCAAGACAATCGGCTTGAGCCTTGCTAGCGGATAGGGCCGATTCCAGGCTCATCCAATCTGGTCTTGTCAGAATTGACTTGAGCCTTGCTAGCGGATAGGGCCGATTCCAGCCTTTCGCATTCCCGCCTCTCCGCAATCCTTTCTTTAGCTTTCTGAAGCTTGAAGCGGTATTGTTCCAAGAAGATGACCGGTGTTAGGGTCTCCATCAGGTCTTCGGGCAGTTGGTCTTGAATTTCTTGTACTCTGACTCTGATGGAAGTACAATCCTCCACCAAGAACTCTAGCGAGGATTCCAGCTGATTGGCAATGTCGGCTAGCTAGTTCTTTAGCTCGTCGGAGATTGATGTCTTGGCTATGGCAGGAGGCTCCTTGTCCTCGTCATCCAGGAACTGGCCGATGTCAAAAGAGAACATATCAGCTAGGTTCTGCAAATATCAGTACAGGTCAAGGTTAACCTAGTCAAGCAAGAATCGGCAAAGAGGATCAAGGTAATCGTGGTTACCTGTGTTGGAGCATCGGTGGTACTTGCATCGGCTTCCTTTTGCTGTGTGGAAGCAGTAGGCGAGGGAGTTGGCCGATGTGGTGCAGGTGATGGAGCCCTTGGCTGGGGAAAAGCGATAAATTGGTAAACAGATCTATGATGGAAAGACAATGTAAAATCAACTCTTACCAAAGCAATCGGAGAGGGTGGTGGAGAAGGAGAAGGAGTCCTCAATCGGGCTTTGGCCTGTTGACGCCTTTGTAGGGTTGCCTTCTTGGTTCTTAGAGGGGCCGATTGAGTTCTCTCCTTGAGTATAGACGATGCAGCAGCCTGAAAAGGATATCAAATTATAGCATACCATTAAGAAGGGGATTGCATGAAGTCCAGTAAAAGAAATATGTTAACCTTGCGGACTGCATGTCTAGTCTTCCTTGGTTGGGCAGCGCTGGCTTGGTCATCGGCCGATGGGACTTTGGTGGTCTTGGCCGATGGTTTCTTGGGCGTTTCAGCCGATGAATCTTCTTCTTCAGACGCATCGGCGGCTGCTGCATCGACCTCTTCCTCCATCACTTGTTCTTCAAGGAATTTTTCCATGGAGGGGTCCAGCTCTTCAAGATCAGCTTGGTCATCAATTTTAGCCTTCCTGCTGGATTTTTGGGATTTGCCTTTGGTTAGCGCTTTCCTCTTGGGGTTTTCTTTAATCATCGGCCCTTGAAGTAATGATGATACCTTTGGGGCAGTAAGGCCGATGATTGACTCCAAGATAGTAGATCCTGATGGAGCCACAGCTTGAGCACAACAAATTCTTTGGCCACTGTTGCTCACAGATGGGATCGACTCGTCTGGGACTTGAGGGCTGATACCCTGGATAAGCTCTGTCACATAAAATATGAGTGGCCCATTCTTGCCACCATGACTGGAAGTTGATATGAACGAAGGCGCTCAAATGCAATCGGTCGCAGTCGCCAAGATTCGGGAGTTTGATTTCTAATGCTTTGCTCATGACCAGCGCTGATAGGACTGTGCCTCTGCTCTCTAAGAGTCTATGAAGATACAAATTGATGGGGAGTTGTCCAAGCCTGTACTGTCTAGCAGCTACCATTGGATTGTAAAACTCGTAAGACAGGCTGGTGCTTCTTCCTTGAAATATGCCTACTGGGAGCAGGCATGGGGTGAGGCCGATCATGAATAGTTCCCTTGACTCCATGTCATCATTTACCAAGCTCAATTGAAGATCGTCAGGGAGTTCGAAATCTCAGTCCGAGGTGTAGATGAACATGTCTATCCTAACTGATGGAGAGTCGGTGTAGAACCGGATGAACCATGTAGACATGTCTTCAACCGATTGGTCTGCTCCTGGATAAACGGAGGCTGCTTCCCCATAGGACATGCATCTTCTGGTCCTGGGATCTTCGTGATCGGCATATTTTGACGGAAAGCAAGAGTCCGATAGCGGTGGCCGATCAACTATGGTGTTGGTATGGATGGTGAGCCAAAGCTGAATAAACCACCATGGTCCTCCATGAGCCACAGTTTGCTTCAACAATAAGTCTTGAGTGGAGGTATGGAGTAGCCGATAGACAGCTCCCAAGAGGTATCGGCCAAGAGGGATTTGCTTCTTGTCGGCCAAAGCTTGAGCCAAGTGTTGACAATTTGTAGTAGGGCCACAGGTCGATCCGCAGAAGACGAATCTTTCCAACCACAGTGTCAGGAAAGCCACATGTTCTCTTTCCGAGACTGATCCTTGTTCCATGTGTTCAGAGATATATCCGGACCAACCTCCAATCTTCTTGGTTTTCAATTTGTGACTGCTGTTCACCAGGAGGCTGAAGGGATTGATTTCGGAGTCAATGTCCAATCCTGTTAGTATCTTGACATCAATCAGAGTTGGGGTCATCGGACCTTGTTTGAACAGGAAGGCGTTTAAGGTACTAGACCGGAAGTAACTGGCGGCCGACATGAGTGGCTCGTTTTTCTTGGTATCGGCCAGGGATAAAGTAATGCATTGGTCGATTCCTATTTCGTCCCAATGGATTTGTTTGGCTGCAGCGATTCTCTTGTGCCAGGTTCTATATCCGTTAAGCTTCGACAGCCAAGATCTGAAGGTATGTTTCCATGAAGAAACATTGGGCTTGGCTTGCCTAAAGGGGATTCTGTCTGTTTCAGCATTAATCAGCCAAGTTGGGTCGCAGTTGCCATGGGGCCTAGCAAGAAGCAATGTGATTTGTCATCGGTGGGGATCAGGATTTGGTTTTTGAAGACCTAGGTCATAAGAACGACGATGAAAATATAAGACCCAGGAGGCAAAATTTTGAATCCCTAGTTTGAAGAAATCGGCGGAAAAGTGAGAATGTGGATTTAGAAGGGATTGACTTACCACAGGGACCTCAGAGGCGTAGAACGGAGCGGAGGCCATTGTTGTCGTCGAAAGGGGTCACTGTTGAGGGGGTCAATGTCGACGGGACGCCGAGGGGTCGCCGGAGTTGAGGAGCACGAAGAGATTGTCGAATCGGCGGCGGAGGGGTGTGAATCTGGATTTGCGCGGTTTTCAGCCAAGCTCTAGTAAGGAAGTCGATGGCTTCCTCGGAGCTAATTCCGCCACATTATATAATGAAGCAGAATTGGGGGGCATGTGTTAACGACGGATTTTGGTAATCGATTTGGAAGTGAAAGAGGAAACCGAAGCAGAGAAGAAGGATTGAGTTGGAGTCGGACCAGGCTTCGTATCAGACCCGGTAACCGTATCGGACTAGGGAGGTGCTGCCAGAAAGGGCGTATCGGCCGATACGGATTCGATGTGATTGTTGGCATATACGGGTTGTAAGTTAACAGAGCCAGCGTGGGCTTGGTCTGGGCTTGAGATAAGCTTCAAGGAAGTTGCTAAATAGAGATAAAGCTCGATTTTACGCAATTGTATCTTGTAAATCAAGTAGGTTTAGATCTAATCTGTGGCAAAAGTCTGTCGCAAAGACTTGTTGTTTGTTAGAGATAAGATCGTGTCCTACATGGACCCTGTTGTAATCTCGGGTATAAATATCCCGATAGTTTGTACATAGACTCTCTCTCTCACAATCCAATACAACAAACCAGTTCAATCTACTTCGGCGCATCGCCAACCCTCGCAAGAGGTTGACCTTGACGAGTTCTTGCCTTCCCGGAGCAAAGGTAAGAACTCATTCCCGACGATCGGCGTTGTCGGGGCTAACGTGTCGCTTTAGGCACGTTAAGCCTCGATGATATGATCGTCGTCTATCATGTTTTGGGTAATCTTAACAGGCGTCTTAATTATGCTTCGCCAGCGATCTATTCGTTTTAAGGTTTATTGCTGATGACGGTTTAATTATTATGCTTGGTTAGATTGTTCAATGCATCTACCATCCCTAAAAGCAATCGACGGCTTGATTTTCTTTGTGTTAGGTTTCGATTCACACCTTGAGTTGCTATCGACCTTAGTCCTGTTTTGAGATCTAACACAAAGCTTATTTTCGGTTGTAATTAAGGATATAACTGGGGTTTCAGCCAGTTTTATCTGATACACGTGTTTATTATAATGTTTTCATGTGTATCTGTCATCTACATAAGCGGGTTGATTAATAGGAATGCATCTGTTATGGATAATTCTCTAAGGTTTATCTGTGATTGATGTGTTTATATTGGTTGATTGGTTCATGTAGATTTGCACTAGAGTATTAGCTAGTGTAGTTATCTTTATTGTTCTTATCGGCCGATGCCATTAATCGACAGCAACATGTTGATGAAGGCCGATAAGATCTATGCTTTAATTCTGCTTTATCATGAGTAAGCCGATATAGCTTTGCCCTATCGGCTGGGTTATGACAATGTGTCATCGGCCTATTGGCCGATCGGCCGTTGTTTTCTGACATGGTTTACTTGTTTCTTGTTGATTGCAGATCAAATCAACTGGCACGCTCTGCACATGACTAGGCAAGCCATTTGGACCTACACTGTAGTTAAGCAGATCTCCCAGGCCGCCGTGGTAACGCGGAACCCGTTTGGTTGCAAGGCGGGTCGAAGTTCTGCGCCAACAACAGGTCTGCCAACTTTTTCCCATCGTAAGTGGTTTTCACTGGTACAAAGTGAGCTGCCTTGTTTAGGCGGTCCATGATTACCCAGATGGAGTCATACCCGCTAGGGGTCCTTGGTAAGCCGGTAATGAAATCCATACCGATCTCTTCCCATTTCCACTCGGGAATTCGGAGGGGTTGTAACAACCTGGCGGGTTTCTGATGTTCGGCCTTTACTCTTTGGCAGATGTCACATAGGGCTACATATTCGGCAACATCTCGTTTCATTCCAGCCCACCAGAAGTATTTCTTGATGTCTTGGTACATCTTGGTACTTCCGGGGTGAATGGAGTAAGCAGACTCATGAGCTTCTCTCAGAATGAGGTCCTTTAATTCCTTTTTGGCCGGCACGTAGATGCGGGATCCGAACCAAACAGTATCCTGGTCGTCGATGGTAAACCCTTTGAGTCTTTTCTTTCGGATCTTATCCTTCATCACCTTCATGATTTCGTCAACTGATTGCGCTTCTCGAATTTGAGCTTCTAGGGTCGGTTGCACTGTGAGACTGGCAAGGTTTCCGGTAGGGACCATGGTTAATTTCAACTTCTCCATTTCGTGGCACAGGTTATCCTGGGTCGGCCAAACTAGGGCGGTAGTACAGTAGGTCTTGCGACTTAACGCGTAGGCGGCCACATTTGCTTTTCCAGGATGGTAGTGTATACCGAGATTATAATCCTTGATTAATTCCAACCATCTTCTCTGTCTCATGTTCAGTTCACTCTGAGTAAAGATGTATTTGAGGCTTTTGTGGTCGGTGTAAATCTCACATCGGTTTCCAATCAGGTAATGTCGCCAAATCTTTAGGGCATGAATCACGGCTGCCAATTCCAGGCCATGCGTAGGATAGTTGACCTCATGGGGCCTGAGTTGCCTTGAAGCGTAGGCTACCACCTTTCGGTCTTGCATTAGGACGCATCCTAGACCTTGTCTCGATGCATCACAGAAGATTTCAAACTCCTTTTGTATGTCTGGTAGGGTTAGAACGGGAGCAGTTGTCAATCTTTTCTTAAGTTCTTGAAAATTGCTTTCGCATGCTTCCGACCATTCAAACTTCTTTTCTTTCTTTAGCAGTTCCGTCATTGGTCGAGCCAGTTTGGAGAATCCTTCAATGAACCTCCGGTAGTAACCTGCTAAGCCGAGGAAACTACGGATCTCGAACACCATCTTGGGTGCGTTCCAAGCGAGGACGGTCTCAACCTTACTGGGGTCTACTTCGACACCTTTGGTGGAGATGACGTGGCCAAGGAAGGCTACTTTATCCAACCAGAACACGCACTACGAGTACTTGGCGAAGAGCTGGTGTTCTCGCAACCTTTCCAGTACTTTCCGTAGGTGATTTGCGTGATCTTGTTCATTCCTTGAGTAGATCAAGATATCATCGATGAAGACCACCACAAATTTATCCAGGTAGTCCATGAAAACATTGTTCATCAAGTTCATGAAGAAATCTGGAGCATTGGTGAGTCCGAAGGACATTACGGTGAACTCATACAGGCCATACCGCGTTGAGAAAGCGGTCTTAGGGATGTCTTCCGGTCTGATTTTAAGTTGGTGATACCCAGATTGCAGGTCGATCTTGGAGAACACTCTGGCTCCTTCTAATTGGTCGAACAAGTCATCAATCCGTGGTAGAGGGTACTTATTCTTTATGGTTACCTCATTCAAGGCTCTATAGTCTATTACCATTCTCTCAGAGCCATCTTTCTTCTTTACCAAGAGCACTGGGGCTCCCCAAGGGGACGAGCTGGGTCGCACGTAACCCTTGTTCTGGAGTTCTTCGATCTATTTCTTAATTTCTGCCAGTTCGTTGGCGGCCATTCTGTAGAGTCTCTTGGCAATAGGGGCTGTGCCTGGGGCAAGCTCTATGGAGAACTCGATTTCTCGATCCAGTGGCATTTCGGGTAGTTCTTCGAGGAACACATCGGGATACTCATTGACTATGGGTACCAAATCCAAAGGAGTGGCTTGCAAGCAACTTAGAGTTGGTCGGTTTCCGGGAGGAATGGGAGTGAAACGCACTTGTCTTCCTCCGGGTCCTTGCAGGGTGATAGTTCTTTCGACACAATCTATTTGTCCTTTGTGCTTAGCCAACCAATCCATCCCTAGGATGACATCCAGACCTTCGGAGTCTAGGACTATGGGTTTGGCTGCAAAGCTAACCCCTTCTATCACTAGATCAACCTTGGGGCATAGCTTATCTGCCCTTATATCCCTTCCAGGGGAGTGTATTACCATAGGTACTTGTAAATTTTGGGTTTTCCAACCATTTCTTTTCAAAAAAGCTTGCGATAAGAACGAATGAAAAGCTCCTGAATCAAATAGAACGAGTGCAGGTATGGAGTTGACAGAGAACATACCCATCACCACGTCGGGGGCCTCTTGGACGGTTTCGGCTTGAATGTGGTTCACTCGACCTCGTCCAAAGTTGTTGGAGGCGCGAGAACCTTGTCCACTTGCCTGAGTGACTGGACGGGACGGGGCAGGCGCTGGGGTCCTGGGAAAGCCAGCATCGGAGCGTCCGGAGTTAGAGTTTCCCTGGTTTCGACACTGTCTAGCATAATGTCCCATTTGTTTGCAAGTGAAGCACTGCACATTCGCCATTCCTGTGGGCGAACTGAAGGTGGTGACACTGTTTCCTGCGGTATTGCCACTAGGGCCATGCTGCTGGGGCGACGGAGCTGGACGAGGCACCGGCGGACGGGGGTAAAGCCAGGTTGATGACTGACTTGATGAGCAGGTTGATGGTACTGCATGGGGTGTCCGACTCGAGGACGTGGCGCTCCACGGAATGGGGGCACTTGGTGAGTAGACTTGTGCTTCTTGTATTCCTCTGTTGCCTCTTTTCTAGCATCTTCCAGAAGCAGGGCCTTGTTGACCATGTGCTGAAAAGTGGGGAAATCATGGGCAAGCAACTGGATTCTCAACCCTATTGCGATTCCCTTCAAAAACTTCCTGATCTTTTTCTTGTCCGAGTCCACTTCCTTGGGAGCATACCGAGCCAACTTGTTGAAGCGACTTAGGTACTCATTGACACTTCCTGTTCCTTGTTTCAAGCGATTGAATTCTTCCTTCTTCATGTCGATGGTGCTTTCGGGCACATGAGCTGCACGGAAGGCTTCGGCAAACTCTGTCCACTCAATGTTGACTGCGTCCGGATGGGCATTACAGTAATTCTCCCACCAGTCGGCTGCAGAGCCTCTCAGTTGGTGTGCTGCACTAGGTTGAGCTTTCTCTCGACATCCTTTAGCCAATCGTCGGCCTCAACGGGCTCGACGGTATGAGAAAATTCTGTGGATGGGATCTTAGGAAGTCGGTCAGCTTAGATCTGTGATTGTTATTGTTAATGGGCGCTGGGTGCGGGGCCTGTGGCTGCAAGTTCTGCTGGATGCCTGCAATGGCTTGGGCTAAGCCCTGCAAGATCTGAGTCTTAACTGCCATCATATGCTGGTAATCTGCCTGAAGCTGGGCAGGCGAGGTAAGTCCTGTGCACGTTTTGCACGGTCTGCTGTAGGATCTGCTCGAGTTGGAGCATTAACCGGTTCATTTCCTGACTCATTTTCTGATTTTGGTTCTTCCCTGTGAGTTTCGTAGCCCAAGCGAGCGGGAGCACGAGCCACACGACGGGGACTGCCGGCCATCTAATACCCCAGCAAGGGGCGGGGTAAGAAGACAGAATAGAACTTAAAAAGGGAAGCAGTAAAGTAAACGAGCACAGAAAGCACACACTAGTCATAAAGCTTTTCTCAACTCGGAAAGCACCTAACACAACGGGTGTGGACAAGTCACAGAGCTGCGCCGAGCTTGACTGTACGCACACCACCTCAGAGATCCAGACTACCAGACAACACCCACAACAACACACTCACACACTACCTCTCCACGACTCCAAAAGAGTTGGCGGCGGTACAAAAGGTCTAGCACACAAACTCCACCTACTGCAGTAGACGAACCCTACTGATCTCCTGCCTGACTGGCTCCAGTGGTCGGCTCGTCTAAGGAAGACACGTCGATCAGTGCACGCGAAGGGACCGGCGGAACCTGTCGAGGGCCGGTAGCAGGGCGGCCTACTAGCGGGGAGGGAGCTGGGTGGTCGAAACGGAACACAGAGGAGGAGCCCACAACGCGCTTCCGCGCGGTGCGGATCAATCGGAGCCCACGGTGGCTAACGACTGGGGTGTGGCCTGGGGTGTAGGAGGGGCTGGCACGGTGAGGGTAGGGAGAGTAAACTGGCGAGTACGGCACACGCTGGCTGGGGGAGCGTGGGCCGCTGGGAGTGCGAGCAGAGCCACGGGAACTGTAGAAGGACAGGTGGCTGGAGTGGCAATGGCGGCCAGAGTCCCAAGAGGTAGTGTCCACGGAGGTGACACCCTCCTCAGCAAGGCAGACCTCTAGTGCGGCGTAGCGGCGAGCCAAGGAGCGGTAAGCCTCAAGGAGAAGGTCGTGCTGAGTGGCCTGGGCGCCTAAAAGCTCCACCATGCGAGTCAGTGCAGGGTGCGACTCGTGGTAAGGACAAGGGTAGCGGCTGTCTGCACGGCCAGGAGGGAGCTGCGGGATCAGCCGGAAGGCCGAACCAGCGAGGCGACGACGGTAGTCGTAGGCCAAGCGACGCAGAGCGGTCCAGGAGAGGTCCTGGTACGCAAGCTGGAGCGTGGGGCGAGCCAAGTTGAAGTGGTGAGGGTGAAGGCCGACGCTGGGTGTACCTCCGCGGGGGTAAAGGTACACGGACAGCTCACAGCGGGGAGGGAAGCGGTCCACGAAGTACCCAGCGTACTCGGGACAGGAGAAGCCAAGGAAACAGGCGAGGTCTCTCAGTTGGGCGACGTGGTGACCCTCACCAACGCCGTGGGAACTGTGAGTGGCATTGACTGCCATCTACAATTTTGAAATAGAAAAAGAAGTCAGTAACCTGTTTTTGTAAACAAAGTGAGAGAAGAAGAAAAGAACGGAGCTTTTCGCACATAGCTTTTTAGAACTTAGCATCCTTACGGTCATTCTAACGTCGGGTTTCATCCTAAGGCCAAAGCTGAGCTCTGATACCATCTTCTGTCACGCCCCAAACTAGCCCTAAACGGAGGTCAGGATAAGGCGATCCAAATTAACCTGTATACCTGTACCAGTCCCAGGAAATAGCGCTAGTACAACAGGAAGATAGAATATCACAACAGCAGTGGTCTCTTTATTAAGAGTAGAATTACAACCAGGGTTGGAACTGCGGACAGAACCCGAGTTCGCAACAACAATACAAAAAGGCGGAAGCGGAAACGGCGGAAACTGGCCCTAAGCCACAAGCAAAGCCTTGGGGAAAGGCCGAAACCCTACGACTGCACGAAGTCTGCTTGCTCCTGGAAGAACTCCTCTTCAGCAGGGTCCACCTCTTTGTCTTCGAGAACTAGGGGGTTTAATTATATAGAGCAAGGATGAGTACGGGAGTACACAGCAAGTCAAGGGAATTAACAATTTGATGCAAGCTTCAAAGGAGAGTCAGTTATTTTTCGCATTCGGTTTTAGTTCAAGAAGTTCTGAAACATCTAAGATTGTGCTTCTCAACGGCACGGATGAGAAAGTGCGTCTCATCCAGCCAGAGCAGTGAAATTGTATCAATTGATTCTTGTCAGCACGACAGGCTCCCTGCCAATCGTTTACAGACCCCGGCTGTACCAACAGCCCCAACTCAAGCACATCGGCACGAGAGGCTCCCTACCAATCGTTCAACGACACAGGCTACACCACAGCCACAAGTCAACACGTCGGAACAAGAGGCTCCCTGCCAATCGTTCACCGACACCGGCTGCTCCAACAGCCACAAGCCAAGCACAGAAGGGAAGTTCTCACACCAATAGCAGTTCACAAGAGATTTGTCAAAACTACGCTAAGAAATCATCTCACATCCGCCCATGACCGTGGGCACGGCTGTTCGAACAGTTATTGACCTCTGCAGAGGGGGTACACTTTACCCACACGACGTTACTAACCCCGGGCCACCCAGCCCGTGGCTCTCAGCCACGTCTGGCGACCTTGAGGCTTTCACGACAAGGCATTTCGAAAGCCGACTCAGGGTTATCTTATGCCAACGGGAGGGGTCCCACGGACCAACACCAGGTTAGGTCCCAGACCATACTGTGCCAGGAAGCCTAGGGGTCCTCCCCGACAACACCCCGGCGAATCCACTTGTCCCTTGGCATCAAGATTTCCCTGGCCTAGCTAGTTACTCAGCCAGGGGTGTCCCATATCACCCATGTGGTCGTACTTCACATATGCTCGGATGTAATTCCCAAGGAATCGGTCCTTAGGGCGAGAACGGGCAGACCGTACCTCTAGTACGTCTCCCGCACCGCGAGTTTTAGAAACTCACTTTGTTTTCAAGGCACCAACCCAAGTGTCGGGTTTTTTGAGCATGTTGTAAAATCAGGTTTTACCCAGGTGATCATTTTAAATTTTGAGGGGAGTCTCGATATTCGTACACGAGGTGCGAATACTGAGACTTCACCGGAGTGGTGACAAGGGAGTCAAGGTATTCAATTGTCAAGGGTGGTAAGATGCAGCAATTAGGTAGGGCCTACCGGTTGTATTGCAAACCGAGGCCAAGTGCCAGGTGTAACCTAAAGAATGCATAGTTTGCGGAAACAAAATACTTAATATTAAATTATGGGATCAATTGATCAAAGGTGACTTGCCTTGCTCGAGATCTTGAGCTTCTTCCTCGAAATCCGTGCACTGCGGGTCTTCGGGCTCCGACACTACACGCGAAACGAGACGACTCAACAAAACGATAAAAAGAAGCCCTATTAAAGACCACTAAGCGTGCCATTGGATAAATCTCGATTTTTGAGAAATTTTGGAAGTTGAACGGAGTCAATCGAACAAACGGTTGAGAAGATATGAATTTCCGAAGATTAAATGATTTTCTGTCTAAGGGAAAAGGAATTATAAATTCGTTTGAAAAAGAAAAAGGAAGGAGGGACGTGAATTGGACTTTTATTGTAGGTGGCTTGGTGCGGCCCAAGGGACGTGAATTTTGTGAACGGCCCACGGTCGAGTGGCACGGCCTGGTCCGGCCTCCCGAGTGACTCAGGGCCGACTGGCCAGACCGAGTGACTCGGGCCGACTGAGCATGGAGGCCGAGTGGGCCGAGAAGGGGAGGGAGGCCGACGGGCCGAGTCGATCGAGGGGGGGCAGATGGCCGTTGAGCCAGAGAGGAGAGGGAGGTCGACAAGCCGGGTCGATGGGCGCGGCCGACGCAAGTGGCCGGGATCAGTGGACCGTGGCCCACCGCGCGGTGCTAGGGCGAGGCCCGCCCGTCAGCGGCACGGTCCACGCGGACCGAGCGCACGGAGAGGGGACGGGCCGTCGGCGTTCACGTGGCGCCTACGTGGTGGCCACGGAAACCGGCGGGAGGAGGGAGCGCACCGGCTGGCGCTCGCGTGGCGCCTACGTGGCTGCCACGGAGGCCCGCCGGGCGGAAGAAGGAAAGGGAACGCCGGGACGACGGCGGCGACGGTGGAGGGGCTCGGCTGGCGCGGTGCGAGCCCGGAGAAGGGAGGGGAATACACCGGGACAGAGAGGAGAGAGGGAGGGAGTGAGCCGACGGCTCAGATTCATCGGGGGAAGGCCGACGGCAGCTGGCAACGACGCGGGATGGCGGCGGCAACGGCGGCGCGGGGAGAGAGCGGGGTGAGGGGCGGCGACCACGGCGGCGCCCGGAGGGGGGTCCTACAGAGCTACCGGTTGCCTAAGCCGAGGAGAAAAAGGGGAGAGACGGGGGGAAGAAGGAGGTTACCGCGGCGGGGAGGAGGCTTGCCGGGGAGAAAGACGACGGCGCGAGGGCGGCGGTGCGGCACGGGTACGCGCCGAGGGAGAGGGGAAGGAGGGCGCCGGGGTGCTCCTCGGCGTCCTCGGGTGCGGCTGCGGGTGCGGCTGCGATCGACGAGGTCGGCGGCAGCAGTGGGGGAAAGAGGAGAGGAGTGGAGCTCGGGAGGGGGCGGCAATGGCGGCCGACGGACGAGGATTTAAGGAGGGGAGCGGCCGAGTCGGTTTGGGAGCGAGGAGGCGATTCGCAAAGGCGGTGGAGCGCGGGGAAGGGACCGTGCTGGCGCTCTCCGTGCTAGCGGCCGAGCGGCGGCAGCGGGTGACGTCGGCGGCGATTGGCGACCGGGGAAAAAGAAAAAGAGGGAAAGGGAAAAGGGAAACGGTCCCTTGCCAAAACGGGAAGGGACACGCGAAGAGGGAGAGGACGCGGCTCTCCTTGGCGGCAGACGCGCAGAGGCGGGGCCGGGAGCGGCGGTCGGCGGTGACGTAACGGAGGGGAAGAGAGAGGAGAACGGCGAGGGAGAGAGAGGAGAGCGGGGCGCTCTCTCGGCGCGTGCGGGGCACGTGACCGGGGGGGCACGCAGGCCGGGGCGGACCGGGCCGTGCCACGCGGAGGAGGAAGAGGGAAACGGGCCGAGAGGGAAGGAGGGGGAGGACTGGGCCGGGGGTGCCCCAGGAAGGAGAGGAGGAAGGAGCAGGCCGAGAGGGATTCGGCCCGAGTAAGGAGGGAGGTAAAGCAGACTTCTGCTGAGAATTTGAACTGGAAGGATTAGGGCTCGGATTTGAATTCCGATTTCGCAGTTTTCTCCGGGATTGAGGCGAGAGGGGAAACACGAGACCTTGGCACACGACAAGACTCAATCGAAGAGCAAACTTTCGCAAATAGGGTTTTTAGCAACTAGGTTCTTCCCGCTAACGCCGCGACAAAACGGGCGTTACACATACGACCGCAGTCCCGAGGATACTGATGAGACCGTAAGCGCGCAAGTGAAGGCACACTTCAAGCCACGAAGTCCAGTAAAGAAGATTCCTATAGACCCATCATCTAAGGAGTTCTTTAAGAAGATGAGCACATCGGTAAAAAAGACCTTACTATCCGACTATGACCGATCAATAACGAAATCTTTTAAGAAGACAAAAGGAAAGTCCAAAGAGGTCTCTCAGCTCAAAGAGCAACCAAAACAATCGATTGATCCGTTCCTACCGCCTGGTGAAATGGAGATAAGACAATTTATGGTGGAGACGGGACTAAACAGGGAGCAATTGTTGCCCGACGCACCAATAAAAAAAGCAACAATAGAGGATCTGAAATACAAATTTACCCTCGGTGAACCACTTGTCAAGCCTGATCAGGTTCAAACCCTCTCTACACAGATATACCGATTTCATCAATACTACATGGAAAAATCAACCGCCGGAAGAGTGATGTTCGGTGCAAGGGTAAAAAACTCAAATTACTTTCAAGGAGATGATGAGTTGTGGGTTGGTTTCCAGGAAATCTTCGACGTGTACCATCGAGACACCCTCGACGTCTCTCTTCTCAGTCTGTGGGTTCTGTAAGTATTGTTTAATTAATTTTATTTTGTTCCTTAGCTTCTTGTATGTAGCATCGAATGATTGTAGTGTGCGGATAGATGATGAAAATGTCCTTTTTTCCTGTTGTAGAATGCAGATTCAAATATGCCGTAAGCAGGGAGCTTTCAGGGTTGGATTCATGGACCCCCCGCAAAGTTAACACCATGGTGATAAAGGATTTTAAGCAAGAAACATAGGATAATATTCTCCATTTCCTGGTGCAACAACATTTCAAGACCTTCATACTATTGCCGTACAATACGTCGTCAGTTTTTACCTCCTTTTGTACCAATTTCCTTCTTGTACTCATACTGTGACATATATATCATCTCACGCAATTTGCAGATTCCACTGAGTCATTTTTGTTATAGACCTTACTGAAAGTAAACTCCATGTCTATGACTCAATGGATAAACCGAAGAAAACTTTCACCAAAATTTTTGAAGTGCTAGACAGGTAATGCTATCCATTGCACTGTCATTATGAGTGTTGCTATTTGTACTATATATGCGGATCTTGGATAATTAATCATAACTTGCAACTGTGCATAGAGCATGGACACGGTTCCGTACACTCGTCCGCAGGAATTTCGAAGAAAAACTAGATGTCAGGATGAACTTTCCGGTGAGTACATGCTCCAAAATTATATTGAATCATTTAATTTGTTCTAAAATAAAAAAATATATTTAATCTGTCGTTTCGATCTCCTTTAGTGTCCAAACCAGAAGCAATGGACGAACTTATGCGGCTACTACGTTTGCAACTATATTCATACCATAACACATGGAATCAACAGCGACAAGGATCTCGATGTACGTAAACATCATTCATACATTATGTCTCGATTTCTTATTGATTTCATATATTTATATCTCATTTTTTGAAATGATAGTTTCTTTGGATGATGGAACAACTCCCCCATGATGCATTTATACAGGCCGTTCAAGAATAACTGATGAGATTTATCATGGATCAGGTTATTGATCCCGCGGGAGAATTTCACCATGATGAAAAACCTATTCGTCAACCCCACCCACGATTAGAATAGAAGGATTGTAATATATATATACATACCATAGATTTTATGTGTATATGTAATTACTTATATGTCTGTATATATTTTGATAATCTATATATGTATATATTCATTTATGTGTCTCTGCATATTTTGGTTTACATATATACATATGTAATATATATACACACACATACATATATATACATATAAATGCAATATATATGTATAAATATATTTATTATATATATATATTATATATTATGCATATATATGTATTTATACATATATATATATATGCATAATATATAAACAAGCAGCAAGCAGCATATGCAAATTAAAAATAACAATAAAAAATCTTTAGCCCCGGTTAGTAAGATCCATCTTTAGTCCCGGTTATTGTCCATCTTTAGTCCTGAAATTGGCTTCCTGGTTTGCAATCCGGTACTAAAGGGGTTACAAACTGGGACTAAAGATGAATTCCCCGGTAGTGAAGCTAATGAGGCTACAGCTGAAAGGAGAGTATAAATTGAACCGCTGTATTTTAGTTCAAAATGAATCCAACGGTACTCATTTCATGATGATCTCGAAGCATGAGGGAAGAGATAGAGAAATATTCAATGCTATATAGTGGGAGGCATTTGTATAGTACTAAAAGATATATATAATAGGTTTAATGTCCAGGGTTTTAGAAGTCGTTAGTAATGAGGCATCTCGTAAGAGGTTATTTTAGTGGTGGCATATTTTTTGCCTAACTGATCTCCTTGTGCATTAACTAAATGAATATGAGAAAGTATTCTTGAATATTTCTAAATGGTAAAGATAAAAATTAAGATATAATTATCTCCATTAGTGGTAACATATAATTCTCTCCATTTTTTGCAAAATAAAATAAAAGGCATTAATTTGTATAGATAGTTCATCGGAGAGTGGAGATCATCAATATGTATTGCATTGTGTTAATTATATGGTTGGCAATTTTTAGTTCTCATCAATTTTTAGAATTAATGAGAGCAATAATTTTCTGACAAATATCCAACCATAGGTAATAGCCTTCCGGTCAATTAGCTAGAATACTCCATTCATCCTTATAGTTAACATAACTCCCCCCATCAAATAAGTAATGCCAAGGACAAATGTTACATAGACCTTGTTGCAAGCGATGGATCATGTATGGAAACCCTGCAAAACCTTCTAGGGATACATTGCTAATGTAAAAGTGATAAACGACATCAGTGCCTAATAGTGCTTACATGTAAGATTTATTTTAGAATCTAGTCAACAAGCTCCATTTCTACTCTAGTTATATTTTAAGCTTCTGTCTCGTTTCCGTGGAAGATGCCAATGCTACACACTACAAGGTGCTGCTAAGAGCTGAGATAAACAACTAACCACACCATAGCTTGATGGTCTATAAATACTCATGTCATCATTCACAAAGCTCTCGAGCTCATAATATGGAAGGCACTAGAGTGTTAGCTCTAGGCTTCATTGCTCTAATGACTCTAGGATTAGCCAATGCTGTGAGAGTGTCTCGACTCTCTAATTCTGATGGCACTGGCACAGGAGGGGGTGGGGGTGGTGGCTATCAAAACGGTGGAGGATCTGGATTTGGTAGTGGTGCTGGGTCTGGTCAGAGTGGGAATCCTGGTGGTTCCTATGTAACCGCTGTAGCCGGAGGCGGTAGCTCGAGCACTAGCCAATATGGTGGATCTGGAAACGGCGCGGGTGGTGGATCCGCTTCAGGAGTTGGGAGCAATTATGATAGTGTATCCACTGGTTACGGAGGTTACACTAGTGCCGGTGGTAATGGTGGCGGTGATGGTGGAGGACAAGCCGAAGGTTCTTATGGATCTATCGGTCAAGGAGGTGGCGGTGGCACCGGATCAGGTTCTGGTAGGGCTGACACGCATATTTTTGGACCAATAAGTGAGGCAAATGCAAATGCTAATGGAAATGGTGGTGGTAATGGTGCCGGTCAAAATGGCGGGAACGGTACCGGTGGAGGTGGTGGATCTGGGTATGCTAAAGCGCATCCATAAAATTTCTTTGTACCACCGATGTGAAGGATGTTGCCTTGAGTCGGTACGATAAGCTGATGTATGAAATTTGTACTTTGTCTCACTTCTTTAGTTATGTTTATGCATAACTAAGTCTCAATAAATAAATATCTCTAGTGTTTTAGGTTCAAAGTTTCTTTTGTGTATGGTGCAATTTGTGCAACATCTGTAGTGGCACTTGATCAGGTTTTGATAACCTGGCATTTGGTCACTCTATATAAATGGATGTTATTTTTTAAATAATGTAGTCTTGTGTACATGTAACTGCATGTACTGTGTCAAGTACTTCTTATATAGTCTAGGAAAAAAGGTAAATGTCTGCGTGCACATGTTCTTTTTCCTAAAAAAGAATGATTTAATTCAATATTGAGATCTCTGTCACAAATTTAAATACTGAGATTAAACACATGAAAAACTATACACGTGAATTTGGTGTTAGTGTGTGGGAAGCATATCCTCATACACGAAGTTTCCCCAAAACATGGTAACTAACATGTGGATCCATGGGCGATGGGGTTTGCATGTTGGTGGCTTTGTCCCTCTGACTTCATGTCAAAGAATCTCAATCCTAACGTGTGGTACTTAGGTAACAATATAGTTTTCATAGTTTGTTTATATTATACTTTAGGATTAATGTTTGGGTTAAAATTTCAGTTAGGGATTATGTTAATGTCCAAAACATCCCTTCAATTTTGCAGCCACAAGTTTCATCCACACATATTTAGTTGTATATATACCATGTAAAGAACGTTTACGTTGACAACGGATTGTGTGACTAGAAATTAGTTGGGCATAAGTTAAGCGAAAGATGGAAGATGTGCCTATGAGTACATGTGGGACAATATATTAATAAACTAAGGTATTGTGTAACATTAAAAAATAAATAGTAGCAAACCAAACGTCTTTCTAAGCTGATCAAAGTGCCTTGCCAACCAGCTATGATAAACTGTGGCCTCCAACGCGTAGCTCCCTTAAATTATTGTCGATATAAAACATTGACACCAACTAAAACACCTCTCTCCATTTCCTATAAACTAATATACTTATAATTAGTATATTGTTTCATTTAGTAAGATTTTCTAGCAAGTAGTAGGCTTAACTGGATACTAAGTAAACACATGCTGGTGAAAAATTCTAGAGGTATAAGGTAGTGACTGAACAGAGCAATAATCCGGCTTGGAGAGTAATTTGATATGCTGAAACAGTAGAGAAAGAGTGTTATGAAATTTTTACCTGAGCTAGGAATATCCTAACTATATATATTCACATACTTCTACGTTATTTGAGACTTAAACATGGATTAAATTGGAAGTACATAGTCAGGAATTAGTACCATTGTTGGATATGTTTTTTTAATTAACCAAAAAATTTCCAGCTCTTTTATCCTCCTACTCAAACTAAGTTGCACTGATATTAGAACAGCATGGATAAGAGTAACGCACGTCTAGTACTCACTTCTCTAATCAGGACTTGAAGTCTTAAACATATGATGAGTAGGTATGCAGCTAGTAAACAAGTTATTAACCCATCTCGGATCTTGGCGTCGCACATTAATTGCCGGGTTGACCGTCCTAATTAATCACAGGCTAGATAGCATAATTTGGCATGCAGGTTCTCTCTGTGGACTATCACCTTGGATTATTTTACTCATTATTTTTTTTAATTTCTAATATTACCCAAATATCAATAGTAGTGTGAGGTGTTCAATTGGATTCCAATTAAATCGTTTTAGCACTATCAACTCGTTGCCAAAAATAAGTCATTTTGAAATTTCTAGCTTTAAAAAATACTAGTTGGAGTTTTTATATTTTTTCCATGTTATTGCCTTACGACTAAATACTAGTACTATAATTAGTAGTACCGTATAAATACACCAGAAATTAACAAATGCATGGAATTAGTTTACTATCTCTCAATGGGTATCGAGAGAGTTGCCCAGATCTCCGTGCACAGCAGCACAGGTGCACACTATTCCTTAATTACATGTCTTTCTGTTCCTGGATGCTGGAGTAACGTGGTTATTAAGTGAAGTCAACTACAAATTCAAGGTCGCCTCCATCGCCCTTATACAAGCAGTAGTTGTACAGTCATTGATAGTTATGGATAGTCAACACTCAACACTCTATCTGTCTTAGATTCTCAGGTACATCCTGATCAGATCAACTTGTGAATACTTATTCCTCCGTTTTTAAAAATATACGATGTTATTAACTTCTGTATATTGATCATTCATCCTAATTAAAAATTTAGTGTAACTATATAAAAAATAATATAAGCCAGGCTTGAAAAACAAACCAAAGCAAAATAAATAAAATATTTGCATATATACATACATACATATATATATATATATAAGAATAATGAATGGATAAATGTAATATCTAAAAGTTAACAACGTCTTTGCTCTTCATATCAGCAAAACACCCCATCTCACTGATTAAGATAGCATATGTAACAAAGTGCCCTTGTGATGACTAATTTTGCATTTTAGGACACAAGGATGACCATGTCCATAACGTTTTTAAAACCTGAAATAGCTTGATCCATCGCCCATTGTGGTTGATCGAGCCGAGAAGCAGAGCATCATGTTTTAAATTTTTAGCCGGGTTGACCATCATGTAAACCCCCAAGGCTAAATAGTACTATATTCAACCATAAATATTTGACGTTTCCAAAAGGAATCGATCAAACTTTTAAAACTTTTGATTACCAATACCTTCTGAAACATTTAGTTTAAAAAAAATATTGGTACGAGTCAGTTTACCTTTAAAGTGCCTCTATATTAAAATATATAACATTATTGACTTTATTTGTTCGTTGAAATATAACTTTAACCACTATTTTTCTATTAAACATATAATGGTAATAGCTCATAGAATTCTAATATGCAAAAGTATTTGTACACAAACTTCTAAGGTTCAAATTAAATATTTTGGAAATTATTGATAGTTCTTTCAAAAGTTTGACAGAATAAAGTCAAAAATATTATTATTATATATTTAAATATGGAGGGAGTAACCTTACTAGATTTTATGCTTATTTTCATATCAAAATTGATTGTAAAATGTTTTAAAAGTTTGACTATCTTACACCAAATATTTATGACTGGATGGAGTATCAGCTCATGTATATTCATTGGATTATTGAAGTGTTATTTGCTCCACAATTCTAAAATTATGGTTTCTTAAAAACATTTCTATAACATTGTTTAGGCCTCCAATTCTAAGCTTTATTTCTGAAAAAATTTAATGCATATTTAATCAAGTAGATTATTATCCGTGGTAATAATCTTGTGAACAAGGGAAGGCCAGATTTGGTTGCTAGGACCTGGGCCGATGGCTCCTATAGATCAGTTGGTTGTTTCTCTTCTTTTTGTTTTTCTTTTTTTTGTGTGTTCTTATAAGACATATTTTTTTGGTTATTTGTTTCTTGTTTAATGAAATGATAGTAGATTTTCTGCATGTTTGAAAAAAAAAATCTAGTGAACACTCTGTTTCAAACGCCACTTAAAAGTATATCACATATGCAAGCTCATACTTGTGCATGCTGGCTCAATGGCCGGAGCTAAGCTGCCGACATGTATCACTTGAAAGAAATCAAAGGGTGCATACGAGCAAACCCTAGATAAAAAACTTGATAAGTCAGCCATATACACAAGATCCAAAGATGAAGGGTACAGAAAAGGCGGTGATGCTCTTCCTTAATTATGCTTGCGTCGCCAGTGATTCTCCATTAGTTTATCAACTTCATCGATCCTGCCCTATTCCATGCACATCGATCCTCCTGCGTGTGCTGATCAGTCAGACACTCAGACAAAAGGACCAACCGGCCTCGAGCACTATAAATATCAGGAAAGTCATCTTTGGCCTAGCAACTCATGTTACTCATCTATACTTACACATTTTAGCTCACAATGGCTATCACAAAACTAGCATCTCTCGGCTTTATTATGATATTATGTATTGGGTTAGCCAATGCTGCAAGAGTGGCTAGAGTTTCTATCTCGAGCGCGACAGGCACAGGAGGAGGAGAGGGTGCTGGCTATGTAAATGGCCATGGATTAGGGTCTGGAAGCGGGGCTGGCTCAAGTGAGAATGGTGTAGTTGAAGGATCTCATGTAGTTGCCCATGGAAAAGGTGGAGGCAGTGGAGGCGCACCATATGGCGGAGCTGGATATGGCGGTGGGTCTGGCTCAGGCTCGGGGTTTAGTAACCTTGAGTCCTCAGGATCTTCTAAAGCTGGTGGTACTGGTGGTGGTGATGGTGAAGGACTAGCAGGAGGCAACCCTGGATCTAAAGGTTATGGATCAGGCAGTGGCACAGGCACGGGTTCATCTATATTGCATGATTTTTTTCCCGGTTTTACAAATGCATATGCTAGTGCTAATGGCGGTGGCACCACCGATACTCAAAATGGTGGAAGGGGTGCAAGTAATGGTGGTGGTTCTGGATATGCTGGATCGGGGTCACACCCTTAGGAATTCCTTTAGACAATTATATCACTCTACAAGCTATCAGATGACATCCATAAAAACCTTTTGTTCTCTATGTACCCGCTTGCATGAGCTACAAATAAAAAAAATAAATAAATGGCTGTAACGCCCGTTTTGTCGCGGCGTTAGCGGGAAAACTAGTCTGCTAAAAACCCTATTTGCGAAAATTTGCCCTTCCGTTGAGTCTTGTCGTGTGCCAAGGTCTCGTGTCTCCCCTCTCCGCCCCGCCGGAGCCCGCGCTCGTCGCCGACCGCCGCGAGCCGCCCTCTCCGGGGGCGAGCCCCCCCTTCTCCCCTCTCGGTCCGACGTGGTGTCCACGTGGGCGCCACGTCCGCCCGCCCCGGCCCCACGGAGGCCGGTCAAACCCCCTTCATCGGCCGGGCCGCGCGGCCCAGTCGGCCGCTCGGCCTCTTTCCCGCCTCGGCCCCTCTCCCGCTTGGCCCACTCGGCCAACGGCCTCCCTCTCGCGAATCGGCCGACCGCGTAGGCCGCGACCCTTCGGCCTCGGTCCCCTCGGCCCATCGGCCTGCTCCGGCCCATCGGCCGCTAGGCCCATCGGCCATTTCCCTCCCGCGCGCCGATCGGCCGTGGGCTAATTCCTTGGGCCATCGGCCGGCCCATCAGTCCCCTCGGCCCAACGGCCTCCTTGCTCGGCCCAGGCCGGTTCCCTTCGGGCCGCCGGCCCAATTAATTCGGCCGCGCCCGTTCTATTCTTTTGGGCTGCTCTAGGCCGCCCAAATTAAAGTCTAATTGGCATCCCTCCTTCTTTTCTTTTCAGGGAATTATTAATTAATTATTAATTCCTTTTCTTTATTCCAGAAAATCCTTTAATCTTCGGAAATTCATATCTTTTCAACCGTTCGTCCGATTGACTCCGTTCCACTTCCAAAATTCCTCAAAAATCGAGATCTACCTAATGGCACGCTTAGTGGTCCTTATTAGGGCTTCTTTTTATCGCTTTGTTGAGTCGTCTCGTTTCGCGTGTAGTCTCGGAGCCCGAGGACCCGCAGTGCGCGGATTTCGAGGAAGAAGCTCAAGATCTCGAGCAAGGCAAGTCACCTTTGATCAATTGAGCCTATAATTTAAATTAAGTATTTTGATTCCGCAAACTGTGCATTAATTAGGACACACACTTGACACTTGGCCTCGGTTTGTCAGATAACCGCCAGGCCCTACCCATTTGCTGCATTCACCCTCCTTGATAATTGGATACCCTAACACCCTTGTCACCCCTCAGGTGATGCCTCGGTATCTGTACCTCGTGTACGAATACCGGGACCTCCCTCAAACTTTAAAATTGATCACCTGGGTAAAACTTGAGTTTACAAAATGCTTGGAAAACCCGACACTTGGGTCGGTGCCTTGAAAACTAAAGTGAGTTTCTAAAACTCGCGGTTCGGGAGACGTACTGGAGGTACGGTCTGCCCGCTCTCGCTATAAGGACCGATTCCTTGGGAATTACATCCAAGCATATGTCAAGTACGACCACATGGGTGATATGGGACGCCCCTGGCTGAGTAATTAGCTAGGCCAGGGAAATCTTGATGCCAAGGGACAAGTGGATTCGCCGGGGTGGTGTCGGGGAGGACCCCTGGGCTTCCTGGCACAGTATGGTCTGGGACCTAACCTGGTGTTGGTCCGTGGGACCCCTCCCGTTGGCATAAGGTGACCCTGAGTCGGCTTTCGAAATGCCTTGTCGTGAAAGCCTTAAGGTCGCCAGACGTGACCGAGGGTCGCGGGCTGGGTGATTCGGGGTTAGTAACGTCGTGTGGGTAAAGTGTACCCCCTCTGCAGAGGTTAACAACTGTTCGAACAGCCGTGCCCACGGTCATGGGCGGATGTGAGGTGATTCCTTAGCGTAGTTTTATTTGAACACCTTGTAAACTGCTGTTGGTGTGAGGTTTTCCGTTCTGTGCTTGGTTTAAGGCTGTTGAAGCAGCCGGGTCGGTGACGATTGGCAGGGAGCCTCTCGTACCGGCGTGTGTGACTTGTGGCTGTTGAAGCAGCCGGGTCGGTGACGATTGGCAGGGAGCCTCTCGTACCGGCGTGTGTGACTTGTGGCTGTTGAAGCAGCCGGAGTCGGTGACGATTGGCAGGGAGCCTCTCGTACCGAGGTGCGTGAGTTGTGGCTGTTGGTGCAGCCGGGTCGGTGACGATTGGCAGGGAGCCTCTCGTACCGAGGTGCGTGAGTTGTGGCTGTTGGTGCAGCCGGGTCGGTGAACGATTGGCAGGGAGCCTCTCGTGCCGACAAGAATCAATCGATACATTTTCACTGCTCCGGCCGGATGAGACGCACTTTCTCATCCGTGTCGTTGAGAAGCACTGACTTAGATGTTTCTAAAGTCTTAAACTAAAACCAATTGTGAAAAATAACTGGCCTTCCCTTGAAGCTTGCATTAAACACTTAATTCCCCTGACTTGCTGAGTACTCCCGTACTCACCCTTGCTCTATATAATTAAACCCCCCCCAGTTCTCGAAGATGAAGAGGTGGACCCTGCTGACGAAGAGTTCTTCCAGGAGCAAGCAGACTTCGAGCAGTAGTAGGGTTTCGGCCTTCCCCAAGGCTTTGCTTGTGGCTTAGGGCCAGTCGCCGCTTTCCGCTTCCGCCTTTTTGTAATGCTGTTGTGAACTCGGGTTCTGTCCGCAGTTCCAACCCTGGTTGTAATCCTACTCTTAAATAAAGAGACCGCTGTTGTTGTGATATTCAGTCTTCCTGTTGTACCAGCGCTATTTCCTGGGACTGGTACAGGCATACAGGTCAATCTGGACCGCTCTATCCTGGTCTCCGCCCGGGGCCAGTTTGGGGCGTGACAGAAGATGGTATCAGAGCGCAGCTTTGGCCTAGGACGAAACCCGACGTTAGATGACCGTAAGGATGCTAAGTTCTGAAAAAGCTATTTGCGAAAAGTTCGGTTCTTTTCTTCTTCTCTTACTCTGTTTACAAAACTGGTTACTGACTTCTCTTTCTTTTTCAAAATTGTAGATGGCAGTCAACGCCACCCACAGTTCCCACGGCGTTGGTGAGGGTCACCACGTCGACCAGCTGAGAGACCTCGCTGGCTTCCTTGGCTTCTCTTGTCCCGAGTACGCTGGGTACTCCGTGGACCGCTTCCCTCCCCGCTGTGAGCTGTCCGTGTACCTTTACCCCCGCGGAGGTACACACAGCGCTGGCCTTCGCCCTCACCACTTCAACTTGGCTCGCCCCACGCTCCAGCTCGCGTACCAGGACCTCTCCTGGACCGCTCTGCGTCGCTTGGCCTACGACTACCGTCGTCGCCTTGCAGGTTCGGCCTTCCGGCTGATCCCGCAGCTCCCTCCTGGCCGTGCAGACAGCCGCTACCCTTGCCCTTACCGTGAGTCGCACCCTGCGCTGACGCGCATGGTGGAGCTTTCTGGCGCTCAGGCCACTCAGCACGACCTTCTCCTTGAGGCTTACCGCTCCTTGGCTCGCCGCTACGCCGCACTGGAGGCCCGCCTTGCTGAGGAGGGTGTCACCTCCGTGGACACTACCTCCTGGGACTCTGGCCGCCTTTGCCACTCCAGCCACCTGTCCTTCTACAGTTCACGTGGCTCTGCTCGCACTCCCAGCGGCCCACGCTCCCCCAGCCCGCGTGTGCCGTACTCGCCAGTTTACTCTCCCTACCCCCACCGTGCCAGCCCCTCCTACACCCCAGGTCACACCCCAGTCGTCAGCCGCCGTGGGCTCCGACTGATCCGCACCGCGCGGAAGCGCGTTGTGGGCTCCTCCACCGTGTTCCGTTTCGACCACCCAGCTCCTACCCCGCCAGCAGGCCGCCCTGCTGCCGGCCCTCGACAGGTTCCGCCGGTCCCTTCGCGTGCGCCGATCGACGTGTCCTCTTCAGACGAGCCGACCACCGGAGCCAGCCAGGCAGGAGAGCAGTAGAGTTCGTCTGCTGCAGGTGGAGTTCGTGTGCTAGACCTTTTGTACCGCCGCCAACTCTTTCGGAGTCGTGGCGAGGTAGTGTGTGAGTGTGTTGTTGTGGGTGTTGTCTGGTAGTCTGGATCTCTGAGGTGGTGTGCGTACAGTCAAGCTCGGCGCAGCTCTGTGACTTGTCCACACCCGTTGTTTTAGGTGCTTTCCGAGTTGAGAAAAGCTTTATGACTAGTGTGTGCTTTCTGAGCTCGTTTACTTTACTTCTTCCCTTTTTAAGTGCTGTTCTGTTTTCTTACCCCGCCCTTTTCTGGGAGATTAGATGGCTACCCGTCCCCGTCGTGTGGCTCGTGCTCCAGCTCGTTTGGGTTACGAAACCCGCAGGGAAGAACCAGAATCGGAAAATGAGTCAGGGAATGAACCGGTTAATGCTCCAGCTCAGGCAGATCCTGCAGCAAACCGTGCACAGGACTTACCCCCGCCTCCCCAGCTTCAGGCAGATTACCAGCACATGATGGCAGTTCAGACTCAGATCTTGCAGGGCTTAGCCCAAGCCATTGCAGGCATCCAGCAGAATTTGCAGCCGCAGGCTCCGCACCCAGTGCCTTTCCATAACAACAATCACAGATCCAAGCTAACGGACTTTCTAAGATCCCATCCACCGGAATTCTCTCACACCGTCGAGCCCGTTGAGGCCGACGATTGGCTAAAGGATGTTGAGAGAAAACTCAACCTAGTGCAGTGCACCCCAGTGGAAAAGACCCTTTTTGCTGCACATCAGTTAAGAGGTTCTGCAGCCGACTGGTGGGAGAATTACTGTAATGCCCATCCAGACGCTGTCAACATTGAGTGGGCAGAGTTCGCCGATGCCTTCCGTGCAGCTCATGTGCCCGAAAGTACCATCGACATGAAGAAAGAAGAGTTCAATCGTCTGAAACAAGGTACAGGAAGCGTCAATGAGTACCTGAGTCGCTTCAACAAATTGGCTCGGTATGCTCCCGAAGAAGTGGACTCCGACAAGAAAAAGATCAGGAAGTTCTTGAAGGGAATCGCAGTAGGGTTGAGAATCCAGTTGCTTGCCCATGACTTCCCCACTTTCCAGCACATGGTCAACAAGGCCTTGCTTCTGGAGGATGCCAGAAAAGAGGCAACTGAGGAATATAAGAAGCGCAAGTCTACCCACCAAGCGCCCCCATTCCGAGGTGCGCCACGCCCTCGTGTTGGACATCCCATGCAGTACCACCAACCTGCCCATCAAGTCAGTCGCCAACCTGGCTTTACTCCCCGTCCACCGGTGCCCCGCCTTACTCCGTCGCCCCAGCAGCATGCCCCTAGTGGCAACACCGCAAGGAACAGTGTCTCCTCCTTCAATTCGCCCACAGGAATGGCAAATGTGCAGTGCTTCACGTGCAAACAAATGGGACATTACGCCAGGCAGTGTCCTCGGAATCAGGGAAATTCTAACCCCGGACGCTCTGATGCTAGCTTCCCCAGGACGCCAGCACCTGCACAGTCCCGTCCAGTCACTCAGACAAGTGGACAAGGTTCTCGCGCCTCCAACAACTTTGGACGAGGTCGAGTGAACCACATTCAAGCTGAAACCGCCCAAGAGGCCCCCGACGTGGTGATGGGTATGTTCTCTGTCAACTCCATACCCGCACTCGTTCTATTTGATTCAGGAGCTTCTCATTCGTTCATATCACAAGCTTTTGTGAAAAGAAATGGTTGGAAAACCCAAAATTTACAAGTACCTATGGTAATACATTCCCCTGGAAGGGATATAAGGGCAGATAAACTATGCCCCAAGGTTGATCTAGTGATAGAAGGGGTTAGCTTCGCAGCCAAACCCATAGTCCTAGACTCCCAAGGTCTGGATGTCATCCTAGGGATGGATTGGTTGGCTAAGCACAAAGGACAAATTGATTGTGCCGATAGGACCATCACTCTGCAAGGACCCGGAGGAAAACAAGTGCGTTTCACTCCCCTCCTTCCCGGAAATCGGTCAACCCTGAACAGTTTGCAAGCCACTCCCTTGGAAATGGTACCCATAGTCAACGAGTACCCCGATGTGTTCCCAGAAGAACTACCCGGGATGCCACCGGATCGAGAAATTGAGTTCTCCATAGAGCTTGCCCCAGGCACCGCTCCCATTGCCAAGAGACCCTACAGAATGGCAGCCAACGAACTGGCAGAAATTAAGAAACAGATCGAAGAACTTCAGAACAAGGGTTACGTGCGACCCAGCTCGTCCCCTTGGGGAGCCCCTGTGCTCTTAGTAAAGAAGAAAGATGGCTCTGAGAGAATGGTGATAGACTATAGAGCCTTGAACGAAGTAACCATCAAGAATAAGTATCCCCTACCACGGATTGACGATTTGTTCGACCAATTGGAAGGAGCCAGAGTATTCTCCAAGATCGACCTACGATCTGGGTATCACCAGCTCAAAATCAGATCAGAAGATATCCCCAAGACCGCTTTCTCAACGCGGTATGGCTTGTATGAGTTCACCGTGATGTCTTTCGGACTCACCAATGCTCCGGCATTCTTCATGAACCTGATGAATAAAGTTTTCATGGACTACTTGGATAAGTTCGTTGTGGTCTTCATCGACGACATTCTGATTTACTCAAGAAATGAACAAGATCATGCAAATCATCTACGGAAAGTAATGGAAAGGTTGCGTGAACACCAACTCTTTGCCAAGTACTCGAAGTGTGAGTTTTGGTTGGATAAAGTAGCCTTCCTTGGCCATGTCATCTCCACCAAAGGTGTTGAAGTAGACCCCAGTAAGGTTGAGACCGTCCTCGCCTGGAACGCACCCAAGACGGTGTCTGAGATCCGTAGTTTCCTCGGTTTAGCAGGTTACTACCGGAGGTTCATCGAAGGATTTTCCAAGCTGGCTCGACCAATGACGGAACTCCTAAAGAAGGAAAAGAAGTTTGAATGGTCAGAAGCATGTGAACGCAGTTTTCAAGAACTCAAGAAAAGATTGACGACTGCTCCCGTCCTCACCCTGCCTGACATCCGAAAGGATTTTGAGATCTTCTGTGATGCATCGAGACAAGGTCTAGGATGTGTCTTAATGCAAGACCGAAAGGTGGTGGCCTACGCTTCAAGACAACTCAGGCCCCATGAGGTCAACTACCCTACGCATGACCTGGAATTGGCAGCTGTGGTTCATGCCCTGAAAATTTGGCGTCACTACCTGATTGGAAACAGATGTGAGATTTACACCGATCACAAAAGCCTCAAGTACATCTTTACCCAGAGTGAATTGAACATGAGACAAAGAAGATGGTTGGAATTAATCAAGGATTATAATCTCGGTATACACTACCACCCTGGAAAAGCAAATGTGGTCGCCGACGCGTTAAGTCGCAAGACCTACTGTGCTACCGCCCTAGTTTGGCCAACACAGGATGACCTGTGTCGAGAAATCGAGAGGTTGAAAGTGACCGTGGTTCCCACCGGAAACCTAGCCAGTCTTACAGTGCAACCGACCCTAGAAGTTCAAATTCGAGAAGCGCAACGAGAAGACGAGGGTATGAAAGAAATGAAGGATAAGATCCGTAAGAAAAGACTCAAAGGCTTCACCATCGACGACCAGGATACTGTTTGGTTCGGATCCCGCATCTGCGTGCCAGCCAAAAAGGAATTAAAGGACCTCATTCTGAGAGAAGCTCATGAGTCAGCGTACTCCATCCATCCAGGGAGTACCAAGATGTACCAAGACATCAAGGAATACTTTTGGTGGGCTGGAATGAAGCGAGATGTTGCAGAGTATGTAGCCTTATGTGACATCTGCCAAAGAGTAAAGGCCGAACATCAGAAACCCGCCGGTTTGTTACAACCCCTCCGAATTCCCGAGTGGAAATGGGAAGAGATCGGTATGGATTTCATTACCGGTTTACCAAGGACCCCTAGTGGGTATGACTCCATCTGGGTGATCGTGGACCGCCTAACCAAGGCAGCTCACTTTGTACCAGTGAAAACCACCTACGATGGGAAAAAGCTGGCAGACCTGTACATGACCCACGTGGTTTGCCGATACGGTTGCCCAAAGAAGATTGTGTCGGATCGAGGCACTCAGTTTACCTCAAGATTCTGGCAACAGTTACACGAGGCAATGGGTACCAACTTAAATTTCAGTACTGCCTACCACCCGCAGACAGATGGGCAGACAGAACGAGTTAACCAGATCCTGGAGGACATGCTTCGAGCGTGTGCCTTGGACTTCGAAGGCACATGGGATCGTTGTCTCCCCTACGCTGAGTTCTCCTACAACAACAGTTACCAATCCAGTATCCAGATGTCCCCAAATGAAGCCCTGTTTGGACGAAAGTGTCGCACCCCGTTGTGTTGGAACGAGGTAGGCGAAGCGCAAGTGTTTGGACCTGACGTGCTAAAGGAAGCTGAACAGCAAGTCAAGTTGATTCGAGACCGCCTGAAAACAGCTCAGACCCGACAGAAAAGCTATGCAGATAATCGGAGACGTGATCTCGAGTTTGCAGTGGGAGATCACGTGTACCTGCGAGTGTCCCCACTCCGTGGTCTAAAGAGGTTCGGAATGTCCGGCAAGTTAGCCCCTCGCTATATCGGTCCCTACCTCATCATCGCCAGACGCGGCGAAGTTGCCTACCAGCTTGAGCTGCCAGAAGGACTGACAGATGTGCACAATGTGTTCCATGTGTCCCAGTTAAAGAAATGTCTTCGTGTACCAGAGGAACAAGTTCCCTTGGGAAGTATAGAACTGGAAAAGAACCTAACCTATAAAGAGAGACCAATCAGAGTTCTTGAAGAGGCTGAACGTCAGACTCGAAGAAAGACCGTTAAGTTTTACAAGGTGCAGTGGAGCAACCACTCAGAGGATGAAGCAACTTGGGAACGCGAAGATCTTCTCCGTGCCCAGTTCCCGGAGCTGCTCCCCTAGGTGCTGAATCTCGGGGACGAGATTCTTGTTAGGGGGGTTGGTTTGTAACGCCCGTTTTGTCGCGGCGTTAGCGGGAAAACTAGTCTGCTAAAAACCCTATTTGCGAAAATTTGCCCTTCCGTTGAGTCTTGTCGTGTGCCAAGGTCTCGTGTCTCCCCTCTCACTTCAATCCCGGAGAAAACCGCGAAATCGGATTTCAAATCCGAACCCTAAATCCCTCTAGAAATCCTTCTCGGGAAAAGTCTGTTTTTCCTCCCTTGTCCCGGGCCGTTTTCCCTTCCCGGCCTGTTTCTTTTCCCTTTCTTTTCCCTGGGCCGCTGCCGGCCCAGTCCTCCCTTTCCCCTCTTCCTTCCCTGGGCCGCCCCCCCCGGCCCAGCTCTCTCTCCCTCTTGGGCCGCCTCGGCCCAGCCGCCTGCCCGGCCGCCTCCCTCCCGCTGGGCCGCGCCAGGCCGCTCGGCCCGCGCGCGCCCGAGCCGGTCCGCCGGCTCTCCCCCTCTCTCTCTCTTTCCCGTTTCTTCTCCCCACAGCCCCCGCCGGCGCCGTTCCGTCCCGCCTCCGCCACTGGCCCCCGCCTCGGCCCCGCCGCCTGCGCGCGTGCCGACAAGGCGCCGAGCGCGCTCCCCTCGCCCCTTCTCTCCTCCCCCGCGCGCGCGCGCCCTTGCCCGAATCGGCAAGGGGGCAAGCCCCCTTTCCCCCTCCTCTTTTCCTTTTCTTTTCTCTTCTCTCTCGGCAGCCGACCGCCGCCGACGTCACCCGGCCGCTTGGCCGCTTGCGCCGGTCCCCGCTCCGCCGCTCGGCCGCACCGCCTCTCCCGGCCCAAAATCGGCATTTCCCCTCCGCCCCAAACCGACCTAATTCCCCCTCTACAAATCCCCTCCCCCCTCTCTCTCGCCCCGGCCGCCATTGCCACCCCGAGCTCCCCACTCCGCCTCGCTGCCACCGCCGCCCTTGCCGACCACCGCCGCCGCAGCCGAGGGCTCCCGAAGGAGCCCCGGGCGCCGCCTTGCCCGCCCTCACCCTCGGCCGGACCCGCGCCGCCGCCCGCGTCGTCACCCCGTCCCCGGCAAGCACCGCCCGCCGCGGTAACCCCCCCTCTTCTCCCCCTCTCCCCTTTTCCCTCGCGGTTAGGCCGCTAGGTAGCCGTGGTGCTCCCCCGGGCACCGCCGTCGTGCCGTCGCCCTTCCCCCTAGCTCCGTCCCCGTGCGCCCATGCCGCCGTCACGTGGCGCCGTCGTCGGCCGCTACCGCCCCCCCCTCTTTTCTCTTCAATCCTCGCCGGCGAGCCGACTCCGCTTCACCTCCCCTCACCCGCCGGTGCCCGCCGCCGCCCGCTCCGACTCGTCGCCCCGCCGGAGCCCGCGCTCGTCGCCGACCGCCGCGAGCCGCCCTCTCCGGGGGCGAGCCCCCCCTTCTCCCCTCTCGGTCCGACGTGGTGTCCACGTGGGCGCCACGTCCGCCCGCCCCGGCCCCACGGAGGCCGGTCAAACCCCCTTCATCGGCCGGGCCGCGCGGCCCAGTCGGCCGCTCGGCCTCTTTCCCGCCTCGGCCCCTCTCCCGCTTGGCCCACTCGGCCAACGGCCTCCCTCTCGCGAATCGGCCGACCGCGTAGGCCGCGACCCTTCGGCCTCGGTCCCCTCGGCCCATCGGCCTGCTCCGGCCCATCGGCCGCTAGGCCCATCGGCCATTTCCCTCCCGCGCGCCGATCGGCCGTGGGCTAATTCCTTGGGCCATCGGCCGGCCCATCAGTCCCCTCGGCCCAACGGCCTCCTTGCTCGGCCCAGGCCGGTTCCCTTCGGGCCGCCGGCCCAATTAATTCGGCCGCGCCCGTTCTATTCTTTTGGGCTGCTCTAGGCCGCCCAAATTAAAGTCTAATTGGCATCCCTCCTTCTTTTCTTTTCAGGGAATTATTAATTAATTATTAATTCCTTTTCTTTATTCCAGAAAATCCTTTAATCTTCGGAAATTCATATCTTTTCAACCGTTCGTCCGATTGACTCCGTTCCACTTCCAAAATTCCTCAAAAATCGAGATCTACCTAATGGCACGCTTAGTGGTCCTTATTAGGGCTTCTTTTTATCGCTTTGTTGAGTCGTCTCGTTTCGCGTGTAGTCTCGGAGCCCGAGGACCCGCAGTGCGCGGATTTCGAGGAAGAAGCTCAAGATCTCGAGCAAGGCAAGTCACCTTTGATCAATTGAGCCTATAATTTAAATTAAGTATTTTGATTCCGCAAACTGTGCATTAATTAGGACACACACTTGACACTTGGCCTCGGTTTGTCAGATAACCGCCAGGCCCTACCCATTTGCTGCATTCACCCTCCTTGATAATTGGATACCCTAACACCCTTGTCACCCCTCAGGTGATGGCTGTTGTGAACTCGGGTTCTGTCCGCAGTTCCAACCTTGGTTGTAATCCTACTCTTAAATAAAGAGACCGCTGTTGTTGTGATATTCAATCTTCCTGTTGTACCAGCGCTATTTCCTGAGACTGGTACAGGCATACAGGTCAATCTGGACCGCTCTATCCTGGTCTCCGCCTGGGGCCAGTTTGGGGCGTGACAATGGCCTTGTTGTTCTAATTAGTAAATTTAATTGTGATGTACAACTGGGGATATCATGTCATGGCTGAAAGTGATATAATACTCATATGGCATCTAGACGGTACTTCGTGAATTGTAGCGCATAGTGATATGTAGCGATTGATGGCTAGGGAGTACCTATTGATGAAAAGAGAGCAATCACGAAAGAATATGTGTCAAAGTGAAAGCCCCGGGGATTATTGAACATAAATCTGTGCATAAACCCATACAAACAAGCTTACAAGTAGTGAATAAACTAGTTTCTATAAGCCGAGAAACGAGAAAGCTCCAGTAATAGCTATTGATATTATATTAAACCAAAAGCCAAAAGCAAATGAACTTAAGGGGCACAAATAAGAGTGATACAATGTATTGTGCCTATGTTTTGATTGGATAAAAAGTTCGACTTTGGCACAATTGTAACAGCCCGTCCTCCAGAACTGCGCAGCCAAGCCCATCTGACGGGTGAGCCCACTTACACATACCATCTCACTTACACATCCGTCCTCGTTTCGTATAAAATGGTTAACCTGGGAGTAATATGATTAGAGGAACAAGTTCTTATAAGTTGGTTTCACCCTTGCTAAACTAGCAATGTGGTACTAAAGATACGCACATAGCTCTCATGGACTACACATGCCACATCCTAATTGGGTCAGGATATCACAACAATTAGTTCAAAAGCAAAATGATGCATAGTTTCGTACATAGTCCTGCTGTAACAGCTAGCAGGAAGCTGAATAACATTATGAACTGTCCCTGGTAAAATGATAATTTGGCTTCAAGGAACTAATAATGCAAATAAATCAATGTACTTGCACCAGTTATACTTGTTATAAGGTTTTTTAGCTTTATTTCTCTTTCTTGCCAAATTCTCTCACGTTGTCGTCTCGTACATGGGGAAAAGAGTAGTACCTGTATAGGCATTTGGAGTATACTTACACCAGTTTGTTTTTGAAATTGTGCCGTTTTTGCCCTACGAATTCTTCTAGCGCCTGTAATACAACATGCACATTATGTGTGTGCGTTTGTATCTGTGTGGTGGTATGTGTGTATACATCTTACTTGTACGAGACAAGGGAAAGAACATACAGATACAAAATGATGGGTTAAGTTCAAGGAACATGGAAAATGCTTACATGTAAATGTGATAGTCTGGGCAAAACAGAACAGCATTGTTGAACCTAAATTATTATAAGAGCTAGATGGATAATAAGAAAAAATGGAGTATAATTCTATGTTTGAGTATGAATTCAAATAAAATATTAAACTACAAACTACAACCAAGATAATTGTGAGTTCTAGTATTTTCTAAACTAACCAAATGTTAAATTCTTATATGTTGATATTCCAGTTTGCAATACTTTAAAACTTTATTTTCCACTTTAAATTATTCTTCATCTACTCATTCACTGCCCGCCGTTGTGCCACCGCAGCCTGCCCCATTCTACACCTTAGCTCCTCTCATTTTCTCTGTCTGGAACCATGGAACCATCCTCTTGTTCTCTGCAATCATGCTTCGGACACCTTTTAGATTATGGTTGACGGATTATATGTAAGTTATTTGTGCCACACTTTCCAAAAGTGCTTTCTATACTGGCATATATCCTTATGAGCGACTGTCCATAATCCATTTGTGCCACACTTCCAAAACGTACAATTTCTCCAAAACTTTTTACAATAGTATTGCTTACATATTTTTTCTAAGCTATTTATTAGCTATATAATATTTTATAATATTTGGTTCATCCGTATAAGCAATTGACCTCCTCTATAATTTTATAACAGAGCCATCATCCTCTTAGAATGCTTGGTTCTTAATTTCATTAAATCCCCTGCTCCGCCCCACCGACTCTATGTTCTTAGAGTCAGGCACAGGGGTAAAATTTGAAGAAAAAACTAAGAAATAACAAAAATAGTAGAAGATAGCAATTTGTCAAGCGTCAATAAGTGAAGGATGGCAAAGTAACAATTAGAACAAAATGGCAAATTTTACAATGTCATGGTGACATTGTCGGGTTTTTTAACTATATATTATGTAAATGAGAAAATTTTCTGTGTACCTCTGAAAGTTTATCCAATCCCTTCTATACTCCTGAAATTTGCTCATTCCCTTTCATGCTCCTGTTTTCAGTTTGAATCCCTTTCATACCCCTTTCATTAGTTGACCATTAGTTGACCGTTAAATTTCTATCATAAAGTCCATTTTGCCCTTTGGTATGAAGAAAATATAAATTTATGAAGTATATTGATGGAGTGTATAAATTTATTATATGAGACTATTATATTTATGAGTTTGTTTTGTGAGATATTATTTAACAAAAAATATTTTTATTTATGGAAGCAATTATTTTTAGATCTAAAAAAAATTAATATTTTTTACCATTAAAAATTGTGTGTATATATATAGCATATTTTGTTATAGTGGTACGACAATTTTTATAAGATAAGTCTATTTATGTGCTACATAAATAATAAATAAATTTTATTTTTTATGTCCTATATAAAAATAAATTATCATAAATATTATCTCGCATAACAAAATCATAAATATAATAGTCTCATATTTACACTCCAACAATATAGTACATAAATTTATATGTTCCTTCGTACCGAAGGGCAAAATAGACTTTTTGATAAGAACTTAACGGTCAACTCACGGTCAACTAACGAAAAAGATATGGAAGAGATCCAAACTAAAATTTAGGGGTATGAAAAAGAATGAGCAAAACTCAAGGGCATAAAAAAATTGGGCAAATTTTCAGGGGTACATAGAGGATTTTCTCTATGTAAATCTATCTAATCTGTGAACGTACAATGATTAATCTTATCGCGAGATGGATTTCAGCGCCGTCCGATAGAGATTAACATGTTGTGGGCTTCGTGACTGCACCATTTGTGAGGGTGCGTTTCTGAACCCATCTAACCAACCCAATATGCTGAAATGTGGATAACCACCACCAACCAAATATTACTATAACTAGTCTATTTTTCTTGGTATATAATCTTTGACTACTTATATCCTTTTAAACCATGTATTATTTTCAGTACCCGCCTAAACCATCGTAATGTGGTCAAAATATACAACGGAATGAGTCTAATATTAGATATATTAAATTTAATAAGGTTTCAAAGTAATTTATATAAATTGTAGAACTAAATACAAAATAGAAGTAATTTTTACCATATTAGAAGTAACTATATACAGCTTAAAAACAAAAGAGAATAACTATATAGGGGGAGATTATTTGTCTTTTTGGGGTAAGAAGAAGATGCGGCTTTCAAGGCTTTAAAAGTAAGTTTAACAAATTTAAAAACTAACTATACGTTTATATATAGTAACTTTTATATGACTGTGGTAACTTTATACATTTTTCATATATGTGTTTGCCAGTATAAACAAGTAATCATATAAAAAAAATACAAATTGAGCAACATAATTTTTTTTTCTCAAGGTAGAAGATGTAAAGTTTTCAGGGCTTTGGAAGTAAATTTAACATTTCAAAAGTAACTTGTATGTTTCCACGAAGTAACTTTTACATGATTCAAAACTTTACCTATTTTATATGTAATTTACATGTACTGACAGAACTGCAATTTGATCTTAGCAGATTTTTTTCTCGTACCTTTTTCTATTAGATTACTGGCTTATGGTCATAAAAACCTTAGTATCCATGTCTTCTTTTCTCTCGATTGATTCTATGTGTAAAGCTGGTATAGGTTATGGTCGAAGGAGAAGATACCTTGCTATCGTGGGCTGCTGCCTGCGAGTCGGCTCAATAGATAAACACCACACACTGTATGATGCCGTTTTTTTGGGAAGATATACGTGAGGGGAAGGATAGGGTGCTATTTTTGGTAAGAGGCATGGTCTTCACTTAGGACTATAAAGTGCATACTCCCTATGCAGTCACATCCTAGTATGTAACAGGGCCCGCAATTCTTAACTTGCCTATAATATTAAAAGTCACACATCTTGCTTTGGAGTACCACGGACAATTCTTAGCTTGCTTTTATTTTGCACTTGTTTTGTGATGAGATATGAAGCAAGAAATAAACCCCTCTTTATTTCGATTAATAAATATAGTTGTGGTGCGCAAGTGAAGAGAAGTGATCCATAAGAGATTATGTAAAGGGTTATTGTAACTTGTAAGTGCTATTGGTGGACCCAAGCCCTCGAGATCCTAAGCAGCAACCTAGGTCAAATATATTATTATATTAATAGTGTACTCGATGAGTAACACTAATGTGTAATATCCTTCATTCTGTTGCGCACTTGCGCTACAATTATAGTCCTAATACCTTTTCTATGTTTTTCACTCACAAATACAAAGATACATATACATACACATAGTTCAAGTTAGACAAGAAGAGGTGACCACACTGGAGGTGGCAAGCACATAGTCGAAGTCCGCTTGCTGCCCCTGGCTCATCCTCGATGACACGCCTAAGTGTGTACATCCGTCCCTATTGACCAATGGCATAGTCTAAGATAGAGGCTAAGTGGAGCAGATCATAGCGAATTGAGGTGCATTTCTTGGCTAGGATGAATTAGAGTAGTGTTCCCAATGGGCAATGTTTACAACAATGCCTATCTTCATTTATATCATATTGGCATTTTGCATAGTGCATAGTGTATGTGAGTGGGACAACAATAAATATGATATCGTTCTTTTTATTTTTCTCGTACTTCTCACAATTGGTCATACTGTTGAAGACATTTCTCACTCCCAATACATTGTCCGTTCGAACTATGTCTCATGCAAGGCGCTACCTCACTCTCTTCCTTACCTATTTAATTATGTTCCACTTCATCTAAAATCCAATGAGGTGAGAGTACTAATTGCCCTAAACCTATCCTATTGTGAGTGGCCATGTATTGTGCATATAAATTGCTTGCCCACTCTAGTAATTAATTAGTTTTGGGAATATTAACACTAGTCTAATCTGTCCATCCTAAATTTTAACTTCCTAAAGTGGGCCCTTGTTTATATTTGGGAATTCATGTTTTTCCATGTAAGTATCATGTCTAACGCTACATTGAGAACATGCCATATTTGAATGACAAACAACACATTCACATGGAACAACAGACATAAAAATTATGCCATGCATGTAGTCTAGCATCCGATCTCCACAAGGATCGAATGTTAAAATAATAATATTTTGACAACCTTAAAGGTTACTGAAGCCCTTTATTAATTTCATGCTAGCTCATCGACACAAATGCTAACTTAGGGAACATAATATTCATTCCGTGACACAGTGTAAACAATTAAGATGGGCTTCAATTAAGTAACCGATCGAATAAAGAAGTGTTACTACTGGAAAATCCAATAAGGAACTATGGGTATTTACCATTACCATACCCAGATCCACTCCCTCCACCATTGCCGTATCCACCACTTTCGCCGTGTCCCTCTCCGGTACCATCACCACCGCCATCAGCATTTGCATGTGCCCCGTAAAAGCCATCCATAACAACCTCGCTAGAGCCTCCACCGGTTCCAAACCCTGACCCATAACCAGAGGACCTTGAGTAACCACCACCATATCCAACACCACCACCACCACCAACACCACCCGCATTAGCTTCTCCACCACCGTACCATGCTCTCATTTCGCTTGAACTGTTACTTGAGCTAGAGCCAGAACCAGACCCAGAACCGGACCCAACACTTCCTAAAGGTCCACCACCACCACCACTCCCTCCACCTCCAGCATCAGCATGTGCATTACTTGTCCCAAAATAGCCCCCGGAACTATTAGTGTTGCTAGCACCAAAGCCACCCCCAGAACCCGACCCAGCACCACTTACATATCCAGCACCCTCTCCTCCTCCTTCTCCTTCACCTTTAGCACTAGAATGTCTAATTACCCCTGCAGCATTGGATAGTCCATTTGTGCATAAGAGTAGGAAAAACCCAAGTGCCACAATTTTAGTGCTAGCCATTGTGAGTGCATGCAAATTATAATTCAGTTGAAATGGGGAGCGAAAGATTACAAGGGTACTTATAGTGTGGCCGGAGCCCTAGCCAAGATGGTTCTAAACCTTTAAGTTAGTAATTAAGCTCAACTTGTGGATTAACAATTGATCTGCAGCTGAAGTAGTAAAGCAGCTTTGGGAGCACGCACGCATGGATGATAGATCAACGAAAACAGGCTGGAGTTGATAATGCTGCGACGACCTAGAAGATCGTGAGCATTTGGCAAGTGGTTTCTGTGTCACTGCAACTAAATCTACTGCTGTACTCAGAGTTTGCCATCAAATAGAAATTGATTAGTATTTCAATGGTTTTGGGCATCATGATGAGTGTAGATACTCCAGTTTGTAGGCATTATTACTATGCATAGAAGTATGTTGTGTGCTATAACTTGTCACTACAATTTGGTGTCAGCTTGGATGTAGATCGAACCTGATTGTGTGCATGGATAATCGATGCCCATTTTTTTCGAACGAACCGGAACTTAGGCAGTGCGAAGTTTTATTGAATTTATAGCATGAAAAAATATAAGTCACCACCACTCCACCACTATGCACTAACATCACCAATCCACACATCCGAAGAAAGGACTAGCACCAAACTGGCCACTGCTAAGCGTGACCGACCGCCGCTAGACGAACAAAGAGCTATAGTTGTAGCCCCAATGATGACTTCAAACAATAGGGCACAGTCCCATAGACATCAGCAAAGCGGAAGGTTGTAGAGGGAGAGCAAGAGAGAAGAATATCCCTCTCCCTCACAAAGACCTGCCCTTGTCGCCATCCAAGGGCTTTGCCTAGACAGTCTGAGAGCAGTTTGGAGATAAAGGGACCTCCTAGATGATGTCTCCAGGGAGAAATGCGATGAAGAGCAGCGTCGTCGTCTGTCGAGGTCTCAAGGAGATTCAAGACAAGGTTTTCATCGGCGGTCCCACCAGGGAGGGAGATGGACGTCTCGACAATGCCCCCCAGAGGAAAGACAATGCCCAAATCACCGTCATTGTCAACCCGGCAAGACCAGGCTAGGCTTTCACCTACCGTCCACACTGTGTTCTATAGCTACTGCTCCAAAGCTCCACCACCAGCCACCCACCATCGGCGCATGGACACCACTGTACCGACGTCCCCCCCTCCCCCCCCTCGTCGGCCAGCCTCCGCCTGCATTGGGGGACCTCACCATTGGCCACCCTGAGCATCCTCCGTCTCACCACCACCCAGGGAAGGGTGCAGCAGCACCCCACCACAACACAGCGTGCCGCTTCATCCCACACCACGCCACGCCTCCTCACTCCATTGCGGCGCCATGCCTCCACGGTCTCCTCCCTCCACAGCACCTCCATGTGGCGCCACCCATTCCCTTGCTCAACCCCGGTGAGAGCTGCCGCCAGGGCACCAGATCTGGCCCCGTCGGTGCTGGATCCGGCCACCGACTGCCTCCTCGCTTGGCTGCCGTCGCTTGGCTGCCTCACGCGCCGAGCCCCTGTCGTCATCACCGGCTACGCCCATGGCCTCAACGACTAACCACCTGCACACCACTGCCACGAGCACAGCCTCTCCAGATCCACGGGCCGCCGCACTGCCCCCTCTGCCTCCTCGGCATCTCTGGTGCTCTCGTTGTTGCCGTCGCTGTTGCCAAGGGCCATCATAGGGGTTCTGGCCTCCCTCATCGGAGAGGCCAGATCAATAATGGGGGCACCAGATCTGGCCAAATGCACACAAGATCCAACGGCGCCGGGACTCTGCCCCGTCACCACCTCCATGCCTGCTACCCCGCCGCGACCACCTCCTCCTCCTCCCTGTCATCTGTCGTTCTCCTCGCCAACTCCAGTCAGGGAGGGCCTGGAGCTGAGCACCGCTGCCTCTGCTTCTCAAGCCGCCTCGGTGCCCGCATCCACTACAGCATCATCGAGGAAGAAGCGCCCGGCCGCTTCCATCCTAGCAAGCATTTGGCTTTGCCGACGGCCACTCGGATGGCGGCGAGGCGGAGGAGAGGTGGGAGGGGAGCGGCAACAGCAGTTGTTTTCGCTGTCTGGGTCACCACTAGGGTGGGAGCAACATGGATGGGTCCCAAGATTAACCTATGGATGCCCATTTTTAAAGCAATGGAAGATAGATCATGAAACTGCATCTATAGTAACATTGATTTAATAATTAGTAAATCTTATATATTTTAGGCCACAGTTTATAGTAGATAACTATCTAGCGCCAACTACATTGGTACTACACATTGTTTGTGTAATCAGTGCTGACTACATACTATCTGTTGCATGTATCATACTATTTGGCACCAACTTGCATACGATCGGAGACTAACCAAATCAACTTGGCGATATTATAATGCAAGTCAACACTTCAAAAGTACGATTGGGTACTACTCCCGTACAAACTTTGTATCTCTGTCCTCGATTTTGTTAGATATGCTTACTTAGTGCCCGTTCAGATATGCTAGTTATTAGGTGCAAGTAGGGCGTGATTAATTAGGGGACACTTGAATGGTCTACTTAATTACATGTACTCGATCAATCAGGCTATCACATTATCAGCTATATTTGCCTGACCAAGTTACTAACCTGTTGGGCTAGCTCTGCTCGCTTAATTGCTTATTGATTTGTTGCCTCTGCTAAAGATTCCTATACTACTTCCTCCAATTATAAATATTTGAGTTCATGGCTGGATTTGGTAAAACATTTCAAACTTTGAACATCAATAAGCGTATGACATGATATCATGATAGTAATTTTCAAATCAAATCTAAGCATCTAATTTTCTCGAACTGATTATTTGATAAGTTGTTGGCAGTCAAAGTTTTGAAAAAAAATAACTGAAATTTATTTTAAACATAAAATATTTATGACCAGAAAAGGCTGCCTAAACAACTTACACTACTACAGAAATACACAAAGAAAACGGCATTATAGATACTGGAAGTGCTAAAATTGGCATCTATAAACCTTTTCCCACCTCCACGGTTGAAAACATAAAAAACCAGTACCTTTAAATGACTATAGGTGCCGGCTTTATAGAAAAACTGACGCTACTACTATAGGTGCCCGGTTTTTTAAAAAAACCAGCATCTTCAATTTATTATAGGTGCCAGTTAATTATAAAACCGACATTTATAATATATTATAGGTGTCGATTTTTTAAAAAACCGGCACCCGTAAAAACCGAGCCAAGCCAACCGTTTGTCCTTATCCTCGTGAGCGGATAAGGGGAGGAGCCACTCCTCTCTCCCTGGCTCAATCTCTCTCTAGTGTGCGCCTCTCTCTCTCTCGGGTCTCTCTCTCTCTCTCTCTCTCTTGGTCTCTCTTTCACGTGTCTCTCTCTCTCATGCACCCGGCGGCGGCGGCGGCTCCCTCCCCTCCATCAGATCTGGTGGAGGAGAGGCAGAGGCAGTGGCGGTGCCCTCCCCACTGCCAGATCAAAGGCGACGGTAGCGCCCTCCCCGACGTTGTTCCGTTCTTGTGTTCTTAGTCTTTTTAGTGTTCGGCCCATTCTTGTGTTCTTAGTGTTCTTGGATGTTCTTGAATGCCAATTAAAATGTTCATTCTATGTATTAAATGTTCTATGGTATCTGGTCGGGGTGAAAGGGAGCTACTCGATGCATGCATCGAACCACCTTTTTTTTTATTTCTAAAACCTGGCCTAGCGCCTTTCCTAGAAAGACCGAAGCTTAATTGGGATGATTCTCCAGGGTACGATCATTCAAGTAAGGGAGGGAAGTAATGCGCACACGCATACGCGTGTGTGCGTCCGTGCCAATAGAACACGCACACATGTGCGCGCTAATAGAACATGTGTGCATACGCATGTGCACATCACACGCGCGTGCACGTGCGTGTGCACGGCGAGAGAGAGGCATAGTTATGCTCACAGAAATGCATTTAAATGCATTTAATTCCGGTTTAGGTATCAGTAGAGTACCTAAACCTACGTAAAAGTATCGTACAGCTTCGCAAAAATGGCCTTCTCGACCTTTTTTCTCCACGCCCATACGTACACGTAAACCCTAAGAAAGCAACCCTAGCTCTTCCTAACAACACGAACCCATGCCGGTTTAGAACCGGTACCTTTGAGGAGATCTAGGTGCCAGTTGAGAAATCCGGCACCTATGGCCGGTTCCCAACCAGCACTGATCCCCTTTTGTAGTAGTGTTAATGTTTGTTACTACCTATATTTTATTTTATAAGTCATTTTGACTTTTGTTTAAGTCAAACTTATTAAGGTTTGACCAAGTTTATAAAAAAATATAACAATATTTTTCAACACTAAATAAATAAACTATCAAAATGTATTCGATGTTAGATGTTATGAAACTAATTTGGTGCTATAAGTGTTGGTATATTTTTTTTATAAACTTGATTAAATGTTTAAGGAGTTTGACTTTAAAAAAAATCAAAGCATTTATAATATATAATATGAAACGGAAGGAGTAGTTGTGTGCGTGATTATAATTGTAAATAGAACCAATACTACGAACTCAAAAGTCCCAAAAATGTAAGCATCGTAGTAAGCACCAACAGTACCTATATCTTCAGTTGCCCGCATACTGATATTCATGTCAACCAATACTACGGACTCCAAGGTCGTCGCATCCGCAAGACTGCAGTGCCAACTTGTTGTCCAATTGTCAACCATACGTCAATTCCGAGGGAAAGAAAACGTCGGTGCATGCGTAATCCAACTATGAAATATCATATCGATATGATACAAAACATGTTCAAGCTTTTAATTTGGAGATTTGAACGACATTTGAACAAAAGGAAGACATGCATATGTAGCTACATCAAGAGCATTATATATTAGATTTTTTGCTTATATAGCCTCAAGTACAACACAAGTTATTACTACTCATGAATATAATACCACCACTTCCTGTTTTTAAGCCTCCACTTGTATGCCCTTATCCCTTGATTAAGGATATCTAGCTAGCTAACTCCACATTGCAACGTAGCAGTGTCTACTACAAAGACAGAGGGACTGCATGGGATAGTCCATGAACACTACTATAAATACAGGCATAGCATTCGACATCTTGAATTACACACTAGTAAAGCTAACTATGGCGGGCAATAAACTTGTTGCTCTTAGCTTCATTGTGATGTTGGGCATTGGGTTAGCCAATGCCTCGAGTACTTCTAATGGAAATGGCACCGGATGGGGAGAGGGTGGTGGATCTATGAACGGGGCCGGTGGAGGGTCCGGGAGTGGTACTGGATCAAGCATGAGTGTCGTAAATGAGGGAGGATCTGTCCATGGAAGTGGCAGTGGTGGTGGAGGCGGCAGTGGTGGTGGAAGGTACGGTGGATCTGGGCGTGGTTTTGGGTCTGGTCGAGGCTCAAGCTCAAGCTAGGTCGGTCCAGACCCATACCATGGATCTTCTAATGCTAGTGGTACCGGCGGCGGCGTAGGCGGTGGGCGAGCAAACGGCTGCTATGGATCTAGTGGTTATGGGTCTGGAAGTGGCACCGGTGTTGGCTCTAGTACATCTATGAACGGTGACTTTCCCAGGGGTGTTTTCTCCAATGCGAATGCTTTTGGCCATGTAGGAAGATATGGGTATAGTCAGAATGGTGGGAGCAGTAGCGGCAAAGGCAGCGGATCTGCGTATGGCAACGGAGAGCCATGAAATTGTCCCTTATCAATCGCTTCAAGCACCAAACGATATAAAACTAGCTAGAGCCCAACCTATATGGTTCTTCCTTTCTTAGTGTCACAAAAATTACTCTTGTTTTATCTCTCCCCAATTAGGCATTAGGCGTGAAATTCATATAAAAATAAATGGGCTCTGTAAATCTGTAATGAAGGTTGATCACGAGATGAGTTGGGGCGCGATGAGTAATGAACTGATGAACATCTTTCTGTTACTCCCATTAAACTGTTTGCCGTCTTGGGGGAGACGCGAAGGATGTGCAATCCGGTTGAAATCTGACAGGGCATTGAAACAAGAGGCTGACGAAACTAGCCAGGGTAACATGTACTAGCCTTTAGATCGATAGATATGGCTAGAATATGACTTCAGTTTAACTTTCAAGCATATATATGGGCCAGATTTAGGCCCCATACAAATGAGGCGTTAGGCCGGCATGATGGTTGGGCGCAGTGGCATGGATGGATGGAGGACGCCGGAGGCAGCATGAGCCAAGTTCCTCTCCATCACACATCATGGAAAAAGTCCACTTTAATTCCCTAAAATATGGTTAGGATCTGATTTGTATCCCTTAATTGTAAAATCAGGTATAATGATTTCTCCAACTGTTAAAACAGTATAAAATAACTCTCAAAACAATATTGAAGGTGGTATTAACTAACGTGACAGTCCAGTCATAATAAAAATTAAAAAATAGAGTGGAGCTCACATGTCATCCTTTCTCTCTCCTTCCTTCCCTACCACTTCTCTCTCTCTCTCCTGTATTTCCTCTCGACGGCAGGGATGTAGCATGGCAACCGGCGGTGGGAGGTTCTGGAGAGGCAGTAGGGTGGTGACAGAATGGCAGTAGGGTTGTGCACACATTGATGGTAGAGGAGCAGTGGCAGAACATGCGCCGGTCACCCTATAGGCAATGATGGTAGAGACAGGCGGCGGAGATGACCCGGACCATTGCCTCTCTTCCTGCAGACGGGCAGGCGAGCTCAATCTCAAGGGGCCTTGCCGACCACCACTGCTGCTTTGATTGAACTCGATTGGGTGGCATCGACGCAGCTTGGCACACGAGCTCGAGTGAGGTCGTGTTCCAAATCCGTCGTCGCCGCTTAGGCTTCATGCTGTGAGCTCTAGGTCATCCTCGCCGCCACCTCCATCACTCATTGGTTGGGGGAGGAAGGGGAAAACAGATAAGATGTTGCAATTGATGTCAACACCTCCTCTCCATGTCGCTGCGGAGGAACTCATTCATCTTGTCGATGCCAATCTTCTGCCGTGCCACCCAAGCTTGCTTCTGTTGCCGCTGCCTCCCTTCCACTGTTGACTCCTTTCTCGTAGATGAGCGGGTGAACTCAAGCTCGACGGAGCTCGTTAGTCATTGCAACCACCGGTCTGCCTCTTTTCAGTTGAGGTGGTCGCCGTCCACAGGCTGTCAGCCTCCATTGATCGCTTCCACCTTGTCATCACCATCCGCAAAGGCAGAGACGAATGACGACGTTGTGCAGACAATGTCAATGTCGGGAAGCCGCTCTAGCTCGAGCTGCGGCAATTCGTCCTCGTCTCTGTGCCTCTCCTCTGATCCTCACCTTGCGGGGCTGAATCTAAAAGATGAGAGGCAGAGAGCAAGGGGAGTGAGGGAATAAGAAGATAGAGAGGGACACTGACATTTGTGCCCTCCGTTATTTTTGTTTCTTTCTTATTCTTATTTTTATTGTAACACGTAAGTGTAACAACGGATTAAGATTGGATCAACGTGTGATGTACACATCACGTCAGCCAATACCAAGTTCAGTATTGGAGAGTCATTTTGTACCGATTTTACGAATTAGATCGGACCAATATTCAAGGAGTTAAACTGGATGTTTTCCCATCTGCACCGCACAGTCCCCTGTCCACACGTAAGCCAAACTGATGGCCCAGGTTGCTGCAGCCGGAGGGAGGCCAAACTCAAAACCGGCTGCATTCAATCGATTCCACAGCCTGATAGGAGTACAATGCCCAAGCAGGCCAGGTAGGATCAATAATCAAGCCCACAATCCTGCGTTACTGAAAATTTCTGATCAAGTACGTTAGTTGCTCTGGCCCGATGCAAATTAAAGACCTGCTTAGCTTGCTTTAGTTACACATACGTAATAGTATCTAGCCTATGAGGCTATGACAACGTCTAAGACCCAATTAGTGGATTCGTCAATCCAGTGCCAAAGCTGTCTGTCAGTTTGTGTTGGACCATGTGTGCAGCTAGGTCGGCTCTCGTTAATCAACCGGCCTGCAACGACTTACAATATGGAAAAAGGAGAAGTCCATTTTGGGCTTGAATTCTTCTCAAATGCTATTTTTCACCATGAAAACTGCTTATTTTTCATCTCTAACTTTTAAAACCAAATAAATAACATTTTTCAACGACGTTTTTTTTGAGATGGCTGGGGTTTTTACACTAGTAAAAACTCTGACACAAGGCTTTTTTTTAATGTAAATCAAAACCACCATGGGGTTCAAGATACTAGTTGTCTATTTGAGAGCTAAAAGCTATGAGAAAAATCGATATCATTTTTATGTTTAGGGAAAATTTTGATTTTTTTATATATCTTTTAATCAAATTAGGGAATGTTTTTTAAGGTAAACCTGAAAAGAAAACAAGGAGTTCCTACTTTCATTAAGAATAACAAAGTTGATCTAATTTATAAGAAAAATTAGGCCCAAAAATGTCTCAATTGCATGTTTAATTGGGGAAAAAACATAACAACGAACAAAGCAAAGACTTGTGTGGCAAACTACTACTGAGGCCCATCACGAGTATCATCGTTGCGAAAAGTAACTCCAAATTGCTATGACATCACGAGTATCATCGTTGCGAAGAGCAACTCCAAATTGCTATGACAGTCTTCAGTCTAAACACCATAGACATGGAACAGGGCCTTCCTCCAAGGAGAAAATTAGCGTCCAAGACGCTTTCAACGCTTGTCCGGACATCAAAAGTAGATTTCCACTTAAAAAAAAAAGTGGGAAACAACACGATGACACCTCCAAAAAGGGAAAGTGTGCCCACAGGTGTTGACGTCGTTGGAACCAAGCAGAGACCAGGCAAGGCTTTCACTCAATGCTCTCACCACCTACCAACCACGACTTTCACAACCATCGCAGCAGTGCCAGAATAGAAGTAGTTGAGGGTTATCGTTGCCAAGCTTGCCAACCCTGCCAACCAGCTCTATCTTCGCCCCAACACACCAGCAAACAGCCGCATCATATAAGCCACATTTACCACACCTTCTCAAGAGCTGCCAAAACGTAAGAAGTTGAGGGTCATCAATGCTGATCCTGGCACACCCGGCCAAGCAGCTCGTACTCCGCCCAAGACAACAACATGCGGTCGCGCCACAGAAGCCTCATACATAACCTCACAAACAGAACACCTTCTACATAGGTTTTCTCCCGTCCTCCTTCAAACTGAATCTTGTAGCTAGATGTCCTAGCAAGATAGATAGATAGATAGAGACACACACCAATAGCCTCTGCTAAGGCTGGACCAATTACACAATTACATATATATATATAACGAGATTTACATTAATTGAATTCAGTATAAGTTCAAGGCATATTAGAGCTCTAAGCATGTTATGGGTTGTGATCAAACCATAGATACCAATAAAAAATAAATAGGCACTAAAAAAAGTACATGTTCAAACATCATTAACTAATTAACTCTTTATCAATCTCGACTCATTTGAATATGAGGACAAGAGTTGAACCGATTCAATTAATTAGAATAGGACAATTACACAACAAAAAACAAAATATGGGTTTTACTAAATCAAAATTGTGGCTCTTTATTTATTTTAGATTTGAAATTCTTATAATTTTGATATATATATGAATGATGCCCCAAACAACAGCTCACTAGCATGGATCTCTGTAGTCAGAGCCTTTGCTGTGAATACTGTAAGATTTCCACACATATCCTGGCTGTGAATACTGGCTGTGAAGTACTACATTTGCAAACATGTATTTGTGATTGTGTTAAAGGTACCGGTTCGTATTAACAACCGGCACCTATGTGGTAAAAGGTGCCGGTTGTTCATAAGAACCGGTACCTACATGGTAGAAAAGGTACCGGTTCCAATTTACAACCGACACCTTTTACCATAAATAGGTACCGGTTCCAAATTAGAACCGGCACCTTTTTACCACAATAGGTACCGGTTGTAAATACGAACCGGTACCTATGTGGCTTGTATATATGCGGCCGTCGATCGGTATTTCCCCCAAGACACCCCCCGTCGATGCCATTTCCCCCAGACCACCCTACCGACGCCAAGATCAACCGGTCGCCGCCTGCCGCCCGCCGTCGCCGCCCACTGCCGTCCCCCTCCTGCACCACCGTCGTCCTCCTTCCGGATCTGCGGTCCGCTCGCCCGCCCGCCTGCGCCCTCCATCACCATCCCCGTCCTCCAGTGCTGCCGTCCTCCATCGTCGCCGCTGCTCTCCTCAAGCGCCGCCGTCCTCCATTGTCGCCGCCCACTGCCGTCCCCCTCCTGCACCACCGTCGGTCCTCCCCCTGCCTAGATCTACCGCCGTCGCCGTCCACCGTCGTCCTCCTTCCGGATCTGCGGTCCACTCGCCTGCCCGCCTACGCCCTCCATCACCATCCCCGTCCTCCATCATCGCCGCTGCTCTCCTCAAGCGCCGTCGTCCTCCATTGTCGCCGCTGCTCGCCTGCACGCAAGGTGCGTGACTTGGCACCCAATCGCCACCTAATTGTGTGTTTTTGCCTATTCCTCCGACGATTCCAGAATGTGGGATAGTTCATTGATCAATCCATGGTCACTTTGGTTTGGTTTGTTGTGCTCCAGGCTTATCAGTTCAGATAAATGTTGGTTGGTTAGTTAGCGCGCAGATGGTTTATTGATCAATCCATGATGTTTGCCAAAAACGTAATAAGGACACTGATCACTTATTTGTAGCATAGTAGTGTGAAGGAACCATTAACTTAGCTTATCCTCCTGGAATTTAATTCTGAATATATGGTCCTGTCTTCAGAAATATACACACCTTCTGATCGGTGATTTAGCTAAATTCATGCAAAGAAACGATGCTTAGACATATCAGGTGTCTCCCCTGTATGGTTCACTTGTTTTTAAAGGCAGTGTGGTAGTAATTGTACATTTGTAGTCACAAACTCATCATCTATATTTTCTTTTATTTTGATATGCCATTCTAAAAGTACTATCTATATTAAAAGGAAGAGATGATATGGATGTAATGAGAACCACAAAATGTTAAATCTTGTTGTGATCGATCAGATACTTGATAGTTGCTAACACTGCTGCTTTAAAAGATCATCGGGGTGTAAAAGATAGCGTAGGGTTTGGCGGTACGCGTATTGGAGATAAATAGTTATGGTAGCTGCCGCCTAGCTCTCACCGGCTCGCTAGCTTTGGGAGATAAATAATCATGAAATTAATTGGAGTTTGGGATCTGGGCATGAGTAACTTGTTCTGTAGATTGCTTCGGTGTTTGATTGAAAAGAGAATTTGCATTTTGAAAGTTTGTTTTGATTGCCTTCTCTCCGTTTTCGCTGCCTGAATTATTCTGAACTGTTACTTATCAGGTCAAAATTCACTCGCTTCAAGGAGGCTCGAAGCAGAAGCTGTAACCTCTCATTTGAACCATTTGGTTAGTTCTATTACAGCTATTGATATCCCTAATATCTATTAGAGTTTGTGTTGGTGAGAATTCATTTCCTTGATGCTCTGATAATTGGTCTATATGTGCCCGTTCCTTACTGTATAAACGCTGGTTAGGTTGTGTAGTCACTACTAGGCAGGTTGCAAATTTTTGTATCTTTTTATGCCATTTAAGCTTCCTAACTGGATCTATTGCTGCTTAAAACATGGGGTTAAGTGCCACTCGCCGTAAACCCGGAATTTTGTACAACTAAAGCATGAAATTAGATGGCATTACTTTACTGTTGGTATATTTGGAAGAATATCATCAAGAGGACAATAAGTTCTTACACTAATTTCTTGTATCTATCTAGCAGTAGTTCTAGCCTAGATCTACAAAAGGAAATGTCAGGGGAACAAGATAACATTAGGCCTACAAATTCTGGAGAAAGCGATGGTGGTAATGGTAGCCCAAGTGGCTTTCTAAACTTGAATCAGCCCGGTGTTAACCCGCACAATACAGAGGTAAATTAACCCATCTGGAACAAATAATACCTTAAAACTACATATATCGTCAGATATGAATGACTAATTTATACTGATGTTTGAAGGAGGTTGATCCTTCGGCCACTACGCACTCCGCGAATACTTCAACCTCATCGGCAAGAAGAAAGGCTAGAGGTCCAACTAGGATGCCCTCAGGTCTATACACTATCACGGAGTTAGCTGCAGATGGGACCCCTATAGCTCCAGAATCGGCACTCACCCCATACGGCAAAGCTATAGGTGTCATCGTGAAGGATGACATCCCCATCAAGTACCGGCACTAAAAGAGCAGTGATACAGACGAATTGGAGTGGATGGTACCAGACAGAGAAAAGGATCTTGCCTGGGAAAAGTTAAAGCGGACATTCCAGTTTCCCGAGGGACAAGAAGAACTCGCAAAGTCCGGGGCTCTTAAGAAGATGTCCATCAGCTTCAAGAAGTGGAAGACGGATCTTAACAAGAAGTTTGTCAAGAAGGGCCTGACACCAAATTTTGAAGATGCCAACTATCGAAGGTGTCGTCTTTTCTGGGATGACTTTGTGGCCTATAGAACATCAGATGAGGCAAAGGAGATTAGCGAAAGGAACCAGGCCAATGCGGCCAAAAACCGATACCCTCACCGTCTCGGCCCTAGCGGATATGCTAAGAACATAGCCAAATGGCAACTCCGGGAAGATGAGCTGCTACAAAAGGGAATCGAGATCGAGACGAAGGACTGGTGCCAATGGGGAAAGAATTACCAATACGCCCGAGGTTCAACACTCTCGGATACAGGCGAGTTGGTACACAAGGGTCCTCAAGAGCAAGAAGTGTCCCAGAGGATCCACGAGGCCCATCTAAAGTCCTCAGAAGGTTCTTTTGTTGCGAGCAGGGAGAGAGATGAGCTTACACTTGCATTGCAGAACCCTGAGCATCCGGGACGCACAAGAGGAATTGGCCTAGTTCCATGGAGAGAAGGTTTTCCTGATGACAGACATAGGTACCGGTCTCGGAGCAATAAAAATTCCAGAGACCAATCGGAAGAGATAAGACTATTGAAAGAACAAATGGCACTAGTAATGGCAAGGCTTGAAGGTCAGCAAGGAGGCAATGCTGGCCACTTAACCAGTCCAGGTGGGAAGAAAAGCAGCTGCGCTTCAACTGAGGTTCCTCAAGAACCGGACACGGTTCATTACCCCGTGGACCACATCACTGTACGTACTGCATGCAGGCTGCATGTGCCACTTCAAAACATCAGTCAAGAGGTGGCACACGCAATGGCACATCCCGTAACGGAGGGAGGGACGATACACGGTAAGCCGATACCAAGTGGCTACTCAAGGGTCGAAGTGGAGGACGTGCCGAGGAGGTACAGGGCAGTGCAGCTTGATTTTGCTCCAGAGGAGGGGGTGAACACTCTTGGTGAAGCCATCCACAACATAATCCTGTGGCGCAAGCGTTTCATTATCTTTCCTTCAGGAGATGGTGATGACGAGACAAGCGATGGCGGGTCTAGCTCCGAAGGACTTCCTCCCTCCCCTCAAAGGATGCCAACTCCACCACCATTACCACATAAGAGCCCGTCTCCTCCACCGGCGCAACGTAAGAGCCCATCTCCTCCAAAGGCAGCACATCAGAGCCTAGCTTCATCAGACCGGCCGAAAAAGAGGGGGCGCCTCTGTAAAACTTCCCAAATGTCTGAACCACCATCTCTGAAGAAGACCAAGAAGACGCCATTGCCTACCAGGTCGGAGCCATCTTTCAAAGTGCCAGTCGAAGTACAGGATCACTTCATTCGCATGGCAAGGCCACCTGCCCGAAAGCAACCTATTACGGACTTCCGACGCACGATCAGGAAAAAGGGTTTGCAAGAATTTTTGAAGAAAGAATTCGAGAAAGATGAGGCCAGCAAGACTACGCAAGACTTTCTAAAAGAGGCAGGGCTGAAAAGTTTGGATGATGTGGATAATATTGAGATGGCCCCATTGGCAGCTCAGTTCAAGCTTGGTCATTCTTTGACTACCGACGAATATCGCCACGTCGTTGGCAAATGTACTCAAATAAGAAGGGTAGAAGAGTGGTACTTACAGATGGCCAAGGATGGTAAAGAGATGTTCCCCGTCTTTTACAGGGACAAGGATTTTCATCACTGTGATGGTATAGTTTGGGTCCCATTTAGAGAACTATTTCATCTATACAATCTGAGGGAGCTAGACTTATCGGTAATTCAGTTATGGGCATTGTAAGTATACTCGACCTCTCGCCATTTTTCTAAGTAAATATCCCCGTTGCGTGTCTAATTATTTTCCTTATGCAGAATGGGGGCGCTTGAATGTAGAGCGACCCATAACAAGCTAGGATTCCTCGACCCACAAGTAGTCAATTCCTGTAATATTGACGCAGGCGAATGGTCCTCCCAAGAAGTGCTGAACTACCTTTACACATCCTTTGTCAAGCTGTAGGACATGAATACCATCCTTCTGCCCTACCACTTTAAGTAAGTGTGGCATTATCGTTGTACCTCCCATCGTTGTACTTTAAGATATTAATTGTTCTCTTCCCTTGTATGTAGGCTTCACTGGATTCTTATTGCCATCCATTTAAACGATTCCAAGATTGTCGTCATGGATTCAATGAGGAAACCGCAATTCAACTACCAATCCCTCATTGACATCCTAGATAAGGCACTTGTGAAGTACAAGAAAAAGTGCATTCGACACGCTCCATGTGCAAATAAATTCCCAGTTTGGTGCCACCCTTATTGCTCACGTCAGGATCCGGGCACGAGCACATGTGGGTTCTACGTGATGAGATTTATGTGGGTTTTCATGGAGGACGGCAACTGGAACATTACGGATGCTGAGGTACGCCCTGTCTCCTAAGACATAAATCCAATTTACTAAACACATAGTATCTTTCCACATCTTTAATCCTTCCATTTGCAGAAATTAAAGCTCCCGACAAGTAAATTGCTGCCACATGTTTGCTTGGGCCTCGCTGAATAGCTATGTGGATTCATCTTCGACCATATCATCTCGTTAAACGGCGCATACAACATTTCGAAGGCTCCTGCTGGGCTAGTGGGTTTCATTGAGGCTGGCGGCCCTAGTGACACTTTAGATAGCCGATCAACGCCAAAGCATACAAAGAACTAGAATTAGTGGGCCATACCTTTCAAACATTTTCTAAGTATCGTGTAGATTAGTTATTTGGATTGATGTGGTTTTCTTAATGTCTTCAACATGCATTAAGTTTCTCTATTTGTTAATGTTTATCTATTATTTTTTCACACATATATCTAACCATGTATTCAATTTTCTCTATTTCATATTTTTATCCCTAACAGCAATAGGTGATCTCACTGACTGGATGTGGCATGGATGAGGGAGGCATCATCATTGTTGTCTCTGTAAGCAACAGGTGAGCATGTGTAACTAAAATTTTCATATGAGTACGAGTTTAGAGCATTTGAGATGTTGTAGAGCTCAAGCGAATTTTTGTCAAGTCTCCTGAGATGTGTAACACATCTGGTCGCCGCCTTCGTGTGGTTTGACGGGCACGTCTCAGGCTGAAGTTGACTGGCACGCTGAGTCCCAGCAATATCTTCTATGCTCTCTACTCGAGGCTTCGGGTTTTATATTATGGTCCTAGTCCCAGCAATATCATATGATTTGTGGAACACTACTTCTATTTGTTTTGTGCACTACATGCATATGCCATGCCAGTATACATCTCTCCAACCGCACTGCACCTTCCTGGCCGGGTACGGTAATAGCCGCTGAGCGCAACAGCAAATCACATGAGATAGGATTCCTGATACGGCTTTTTATAAATGGTTGTCATAAAAAGCTGTATCCTTGCAATTTCCTTGACCCATTACCACCCTTACCTCTGTCCCACAATAGTTGTCATCACAGATGTGGTTATCCAAATCACAGGAGGGCTAGGCAAGAGTTGTCAAACATTTAAAAGTTAGCAAACAAACATGATTGACATACAACACAAACCTTTTTAGCTGGTGCAATTTGTGATCCACCATGCCACTTTCCTTCAGCAATGCGGTTTCCTTTTGGTTTCTTCTCCATGAATTTGTCAAGGAAAGCAGGGAGTGATAGGTCTGTCAATGGATCACCACTATAAATGATATTGTTACCAGATAGCAATGTCCTAGCCATAGTAGATACCGATGGGTGCACATGTAAGGCTAGTGCAGTAAGCTCCCACCAACTGACATGGTCTGCATTGCTGAGGAAACAACAATAGACAGCTGATCAATAAGACAACATGAAAAAGATTAAAGTTTCTCAGTCCAAAAAAAGAGAATGAAGTTTCCATATAAAATTATTAGGGTAGGTGCCTCAAGTCAAATAGTGATTGGTGACTAATCTTTCTTTTTATGCCAAACTACTAAATTTAGGGATTTTTGTTTGAAATTGGATTGCACTACAATCTGCATAACCATATTTCCATTCATTGCATTAGTAACCAACTAATCCAAATAACCCATACACAGAAATGGAAGTAAACAGACATATAGAGAAATTGAAGTAAACAGACAATACCAGTAAGAAGGCTCTCTGTGTCGTGGATTATAAAATACATCAAGTGACAACCCCTCAGCTGATGTACCTTTTCCATCTTTCTCACCACTTGAGATTGGACTTACACATTCTATAGTATCACAGGCATCCTCAGCATCTGAATTGTATTTCTCAAGAGTAGATAATATGTCATTGCATTTATCTGTAGTTCTTGAGGTAATAGTTGGACAATCAGTATTCTCTACTATGTCTTCAAAGTGCTCAATACCATCATCAACAGATTCATTCTGGAGCACAATTGCCCTGAAGAATCGGATGTAAATTACAATTCAAATAAATAACTAATGGATGTGCACCTCTGCATATATTAGTTGAATATATGTGGTTTGGTTTGATTTGGAAAATGGGTTGGATTCTGTGATTTCTGTGATGTGAATGTAATATTGTAATATTCTGTGATTTTTGTGTTTCAGGAAATATTATATGTGACCCTACAATTATTTTTTTTGTGCTTCAGGACTATAGGTGCCGGTTCTTGTAAAGAACCGGCACCTATGAGGCTTTCAAAGGTGCCAGGTCCTTCACTTATAGGTGTCGGTTATTTATAGGAACCGGCACCTATAATACCATATAGGTGCCGGTTAGACATTTACGACCGGCACCTATAGTGTTATAGGTGCCGGTTGAGGAACCGGTACCAATAGCTTTGAGCATTGGTGCCGACCAATTGATGCCGGCTTCGAAACCGGTACCTATGAGGCCTTTGAAACCGGCACTAATGAGTATTTGTGTAATAGTGCTTAAGTCACGAGCCCGCCATCCGACCCACACCACAGCCTCTAACCCGTCGCACCGATGCCGTCATCTGCATCTAGCCATGCCACCACCGTGTCTCTAGCCCATCTCGAACGGCGAGATCCACCACACCAACCTCCCCATGCCAGGAACAAATTTTTGAGGGCACAGGACAGGAGGCCCTGCCGCTGCTATCCTTACCGCCGCATGATTTCCTGCGGCCGGCGACGGTGACGAGAGGGCAAAACGGTGAGGACGTAGCGCTGGCATCTGGGTAGCCCGTTTCTACCTCAGGCATATGGACGGAAAGTCTAGTTTTGGCACTAACTGATCTTCTCGAAGTCAACTTTCCTTGACGAAAAAAAAATGTTGCTTTTTACCCACAACTTTAAATATTAGATAAATGACACCCTCTAGAATGATTTTATTAGCATATGATGGTGATTTCCACAGGTGCAAACACCTAACAAAATGCACATTTTGCTGATCTAGATATACTATCTAATTTGGTTCGTACCCTATATATAAAACTTGGCTAACAATAGTTAACCTTCATATATAGAAGATTGCTACTATATTTTAATCAAAACAATTATAGAATATAGCTTAGATTATTATTTATTCAGTTTTAAAAACTGAAGGTGAAAATGTGAAATACAACCAGGCTTTAGTGCATTGGTGAAAAATTAATTTTACTCTCTTCCATTTCAAATATAAGTTGTTTGGTCGTCTCAGCTCTTACCTAAGTGTAAGTTACTTTGAAAATCCGGACTTATTTAAAATACCCTATGAATTTTATGTTTGTATTGGTCTAATATACTTTTTTTGTCAAAATTTACTGCAGGACACTCAAAAAATATGGTCTTTGGTGGTAGACACCCCAAGAACGTGAATTTACCTGAGGACACTTCAAAAGTCTGGTAATTTACTATAGGAAATCGTACGTATTAAAATATAATATCCACCCAACTAATGAGAGAGAAACCACGTAAAATATTAGTTTTGCCCTTATCTTCTTCCCCATTCTCACGGTCTTCTTCTGGATATAGGACGACAAGGTCCCCGCGTTGCACCTGTTCCGATTCGCAGCGCCTTCATGGTGGACCAGCCCGACGATGGCACGGAGTTGCACCTGGTGTACGCGAACTGGACGGAGGACAACATGCTCCTGTGGGAGGAGATCGACTGGTGGGCGGCGGTGCACCTGACACAGTTCAAGGTGTGGTACGTGGTGAGCAAGGTGGTGCGGCCGGAGGACGGGTGGGCCCCATCCCTGCCTCCTGCTCCACCAGCGCTACCCTCCGCCGCCGCCGCCACATACTGCATGGACGACCTTGTCCTCCACAGCAGCATGCATGCGGCACAACCCAAAGCTACCGGCCCCCACCACCTACGGCTCACCTCCAGCGACGGCTGTCCGAGACCCGCGCCCGCTCCTACCTCCACTGGTGACACCATCCCAATATCCAAATCCCTCTCCCTTGCACCCCCAATCACCCCTGATCTCCACGGCGAAGAAGAGAGGGCACCAATGTCATTTTTTTAAAATTCTCTCTCTAGCTCTAATGAAAATAATAGTTTAATGCCTTAGTGTCCTGTGACAAATTACCACATTTTTATAGTGTTCTTGAGCAAATTCACGTTTTTATGGTGTCTATCAGTAAAGGCCACAGCTTTTGAGTGTCCTATAGCAAATTTTGCCTACTTTTTTGAATACTTCCAATCTAGTGCAAATTAAGGACAACAAAGCTATTTGGGATTATTTTTATTAATTGATTTGTGTACAAGTCTAACACATATATTTCAAATCAGGGTGAGTAACCTAGTGTAGACAATCCCTTCAATTATATCATGTAGTATATTATATATATATATATATATATATATATATATATATATATATATATATATATATATATATATATATATATATATATATATATATATATATATATATATATATATATATATATATATGGTTGCTTGGGATCAATTGTTTATATCACGTAGTATATTATATATACTTGTAGACCTCAGTACAGATATATATAACTTGATGAGTAACAGAATCTAGCCTCGCCTGCAATCTCCTTGACTTGCAGATAATAATAAAATCAGTCACATCCAAAGTTGACGCCTAAACCATGCACGTCGATCGCGTAGGTTTTGCATTGCATCGATCGAGCTCTTGCTCCAGCAGTCAGCCAGTCACTGATTCATATCTCGTCGGCACGATCTAGCTTATGATCTGGAATCACCTGTATATATAAATTTGCATATGATATACATTTATTGCATGCAGAATTCTTTTTGCTACAGTTGTCGATGACTTGATGGTCAGATTAATTCACTAGTACAGAAATACTCTTAGGTGCCGGTTGGGAATCGGTTATAGGTGCCGGTTTTCCGACCAGCACCTATTGGTCGGCATCAATAGGGACAACCGGCACCTATGTGGAATATAGAACCGGCACCTTTACCTTTGCTCGAGCCCAAAAAAAAGAGAGCCGGCTCGAATCGAGCCGAACTCATGCCGCCGGACGCCACCGTGCCCGCGCCGCCGGTGTCCTTCTCCACCATCGTGCGCATGGGAAGGGCGCGGCAGCCGCCGCAGCCGAGGTGCGCCGCAGCTGCCTCCGCCAGGCAGCCGTTGGCCACGGGAGCCCATCGCCGCCTCCCCACTGCCCCCTCCCTTCCTCGGCTGGCTCCCTTCTCATTGGATCTGGCGAAGGGGAGCGCGCCGAACTCGCTGGATCTGGCGGAGAGGTTCCCACCGCCGGCCTCGGACCCCTCCGCCTCCCCTCCCGCCGGATCTAGCGAAGGGGAGGGCGCGGCCACCACCGCCGTTGCCACTTCCGCCAAGCAGCTGCCGGCCGTGGGAGCCCACCGCCTCCCCGGCCACTGCCCCCCTCCCCGCTGGCTTCCCCACCGCCACCGCCACCGCCCACGGAGCCCGCTGAACATACTCATGCGGCCGCCGCCTCGTCCCGCCTCCCCTCCCCTCCCTGACCGCACTCTGACCGCGGAGCCCGTCGCCTCCCCTCCCGCCAGATCTGGCGAAGGGGAGGGCGCGGCCGCGGCCGCCGCCGCTGCCACCTCCGCCAGGCAGCCGTCGGCCGCGGGAGCCCCCACCGCCTCCGCCGGGCAGCCGCCGCGAGAGAGCGACAGAGAGAGAGCGTGCGCGAGAGAGAAACGAGAGAGAGACGAGAGAGATCGAGAGAGAGACGGGAGAGATCGAGAGAGATAAGAGGACCGTGCGCGCGGTTCACCGGCTCGATGCTCCTCACCGGCTCGGCTCAAAGCTATAGGTGCCGGTTTTCAAGAAAAACCGGTACCTATAATATATTATAGGTGTGGGTTTTTTAATTAACCGGTACCTATAATATATTATAGGTGCCGATTCGTTTTAAAAACCGGCACCTATAGTATAAGTACCGGTTTTTTCTCTGAAACCGGCACTTATAGTGTTTAAAGGTGCCGGTTTTATATTTTTCCATCGCAGGGCGGTGAGAAATGCTCTATAGGTGCCGGTTTTAAATGAACCGGCACATATGAACCGTTTCCTATGAGGGTTTTTGTAGTAGTGATTCCAATCTCTACATGCATCAGCCAGGTTTCTTCTACTAAATAGTACTAGCTAATTTCTCGTAGGAAGATCTGGCCAGTTTTTACTTCGTTGTGGTATGATGTGTCTCAGCATATATGCAAGTTACAGACATCTACGTCGTCTCGCCTGAACAATGAAAGTCTCTCTAAGGCTGTAATGCATATTAATCAAAATTGTTTTCAGTTTTCACCAGTGGAGTACACACTATATCGATCGACCTAATCAATTAACAGTTAATTAGTTACTCTGGTAAACTCTATCAGAGTATCAGTGATGGGTTTTTAATTGTGCATTGGATTAACTGACGAAGGAACCTATCGGAAATCGGTTCGTTCAGCTGTAGCCCTATAATGGTGAACGGATGGTCAAATTGGTAGGGATTGTGGCATCGACTCATCTTTCTTGTGGAATCTCCGGAAGACACATGATCCAAGTAATCAAGCCACGCCTCTACTCATCGTTAAATGTAGCAACAGAGATTAATTTAAAGCGCGCGGCACACCCAATGAATTATGCGTTAACTATTCTGATGTGCCTTTAGAATTATAGTATTTGTTTCTTTAGCATTATATTTTTTTAAAGGAACGTTATATATGATGCTACATTAATTGTGATCTTGATTTTTTTTTCCAGAATTTGGTTTAGCTAATTGATTAATTTGTTCATAACTTCCTGTTCCTGAAAACTGGATCTGCTATCAGATCAGTTTATTATATGCTTTTTTTTTCTCCGGGCAATCAGTTTATATGCTTATATATTGCTCAAAAAAATTATATTCAGCTAATAGTGAACTTCATACTTATATTACAGGACTAATATACTCACATGCAAACTACTAACCAGACTTTATATACCTTACCATCCACACCGATGACCCTTATCGCACCTCCAAGGTAAACGTGGTTACTACGGTAACCACGCGGTTACCGATGGTTTGGAACCCTGCTACTATATAGCCAGCGTATATATGGAAGTACAGGATGTGCAGTGCCTAGCTAGCCATTGGAAAGAGGTGCAGAAATAGCTACCATAAGCGATTCGAGATGAGCATCACACAGACTTAATTTGTAAGTTTTGTGGCAGTCAAACAAGATTGGATCCGGTTTACTAAAAGCAAGCTTCACTAGCTATAGCTTGCTACGCTCGTAGACCTATATTTCGCCAACACGCCATCCAAACACTTCGATCATGCATGCTGCAGTGCAAGACTCTATCGATCGGGCACTATAAATACCTAAGCAACCCTTGCTTTGCTGTTCATCCCATTCCCATCAAAGTTCTTGATTAGTTGAGCTCAAAATGGCTCCAACAAAGCTTGTAGCTCTTAGCTTCGTAGTTCTCATGAGCATTGGGCTAGCCAATGCCGCCAGGGTGGCTAGATACGCCAGTGCGCAGGGACAAGGTGAAGGTGGTGGGAACGGTGGTGGGTACGTGAACGGTGGTGGCGTAGGAAATGGTAATGGTTATGGGGCTAGTGAGAGTGAAAGCGGAGTCACCGCAACTGCTAGGGGAGGAGGTTGGGGCGGCGGTGGCTCACACTACAATGGTACTGGATTTGGCAGTGGATCCGGTGCGGGCTCAAGCTCTGGCCAGATGGCCGAAGGTTATTACCCTGGCTATGGTGGGCATGCAAGTGCTGGTGGAGGTGGAGGCGGCAATGGCGGTGGACAAGCTGGAGGAGTTGATGGGTCTGGTGGTTACGGTACTGGCAATGGGAGTGGATCTGGATCCAGTGTAGCAGACAATGGTACCCCTAACACGCCACCGCCATATGCAAATGCAAATGCAAGTGGTAATGGCAGTGGGAATGGTGGTGGTCAAAGTGGTGGCAGCGGTAGTGGTGGTGGTGGTGGATCTGGATATGGTGACGCAAACCCTTAAATTTTTTTATATAGTTAATCAAAGATATATTGGAGCCCGTGTTATCTTTGATATTTTTTTCATCCTGATATTTAGTATTTGATTTGGTTAGATTTTATCCTTGATGTATCAGGGAGCAACTAATAAAGGGCTCCATTATTCTAGTTGTTGTATCTTTTTCTGTTTTGGGAGGAATTTTAGTTATTGTATCACTTTAGAGTTCACCAACAAGTGCGAAAACTATATTTGTCACTATGATCTCTGAGTAATTACTTAATGAAATATCCATTATCTAGAGAAATGATCTTTGAGTGCTATAAGTGATCCGGATCATGTGTTGTCTCCGAACGTCTGCTTCCATCTTTATATTTGTATACACATGCACGACCTCTTCTTTAAGACTATCTCCACATGCCTTAAGACTAGATTGAACCAGGAAGATACTTCTAGTTTGAAGAATGAGACGGTCAACTAACCGCGCTAGCTCGATTTTGTACTACACCAGCTTGGGGATTGAGATCAAATGTAGTTTCACGAGGGACTGCAAGATAAGGACTGCACATGATCTTGGCCATCTATTTTTTCTATGGAGGGTTTAGATTTGAAGCCACAGTATCCGAGCTACAGTAAAAATGCAAAACATTTTTTTGGTTGAACAATATCTTCGATGATCTGACCGTTGGATTTTCTTGGAACGGTCCTAGTGTGACTGCTTAACTTGCAGTCGCACAAGGGACTGCAGGTGAACTGGATCGGTTGAAAAATGTAGTGGGTTGGTCTCTTATGGCATCATCGCTTCAGGACCATATGCTAGCAATAGAGTTTTTACGTGGAATGACGTTATTTTACTGTATCCTTGTCCATCCTTGATCACCGTTGAGAGTATTTATACAACATTCAATGGTTTTTTATGAAAATTTTTCAAATACAATTATATTATAATTAGTATGTAAATTATATATAACTTGCCCTTGAATTTCAAAAAGGCACGGCGGCATGCATGGTTAATTAGCACGGAAGCCACACGAGCGACACGTCCTGTGGTTTGATTCCCTCCAAGCGTGCGGGCATTAATATCTTTTCTCTCAGTAGCACAAATCTTAAAGCATATCTGATGATGCAAAATTCAAAAGTTTTGAGGAAATAAATATGTCAAACTTTTTTTTTAGCAAAACCATTTGTGTTTTTGGTATCCAATTGCCAAACCAGGGTATTTTTCTCATTTACTTCAGCCCGATCAGGTATGTGAAAACAGTGTCTCCCATTGTCTCAGCATCGCATTCTCCTTAAAAAAAATAGAAATTTTACGGTCTTTTAGAAATTACCTTAAGATACTTAAATTTTACATATTAAAAATTTTGGTACTTCAAGTTATCTAGCACCTGAAGATACCAAATTTTATATTAGAAAATACGAAACATTTCAGTACTTTCTCAAGGATGCTACGTAAAACTACCCTAAAAAACAGCTGCTAGCGTGGATACAAATTTACACGGTAAATCCTCTTCAAACGTATCCCGATCCGCCAAGGGAAATTGCTCTTCCTTCGATCTCGTCAGAAGAAGTGTACGTAAAATGATCACTTGACTGAATTAGAGCACACACTAGTGCAGGAAACCGTGCCATTATTTCCAAACACAGCGTAGAGGCGTGCCGGCCGGTTCGCAGCCCCCAACTCCATACCAAAAACGATCGAGAACAAAAAATACTCCAAGAGATCGAATTCCCCTCAAGAAAACAAAAGTACTGCAAGAATATAATGGTGAATGGATTACGCGACAATCAACAAACAGCTCGTGATCTGAGCTTGTGAGCGCCGGTTATCGATCGATCGGCATCAGCGGTGGCCCGGCACAGAACGTCGCCCAAGATAGACGGCGTTCGATCGATCGATGAGCCGGCGCAGCGAACAACAGGACAGCGCCGACGACGTCAATTAACACACTCTAAATTTGGACTAGCTAGGTTTAAGCGAAGTCAGCATCACACACTCAATTATTTTAACTACGAGGGTATAGTAATAAGTTTTGTGGCAGTCAAACAAGATTGGATCCGGCCGGTTAATTAAAAATAAGTATCACTAGCTACAGCTAGCTACACTCCTAGACCTAGTACATATTTCACCAACTCGCCATATTCTAGACACTTCCATCAATGCATGCTGTCATGCCACTAACATAAAAATAACTATCAACACCTCCACCCGGCCCTATAAATACCCAAGCAATCCATGCGTTACCGTCCATCCCATCCAATTGTATACCTTAGCTAAGCTCAAAAATGGCGGCAACAAAGCTTGCAGCTCTTAGCTTCGTTGTCCTCATGAGCATTGGGTTAGCCAATGCCGCAAGGGTGTCTAGATACGCCAATGCTCAAGGATCAGGCTCGGGTACGGGGAGTGGTGGTGGGTATGTGAATGGAGGCGGTGTTGGGAACGGGAATGGTTATGGAGTTAGCCAGAGCGGGAGTGGAACCCATGCGAATGCTGGGGGAGGGGGTTGGGGTGGCGGTAGCTCGCAGTACAATGGCACTGGTTTTGGTGCTGGATCAGGCACAGGCTCAAGCTCTGGCTCGATGAGCCAAGGTGGTGGGAGTGCGAGCGCCGGAGGAGGTGGTGGCGGTGTTGCCGGTGGACAAGCTGGAGGTGTTGATGGATCTGGCGGTTATGGGACTGGCAGTGGCAGCGGATCCGGATCTGGTGAGGCAAACAGTGCTGATTCCCCTACATCCTCCCCGCCATACGCAAATGCCAATGCATCTGGCGATGGTAACGGCAACGGTGGTGGCCAAAGCGGCGGGAGTGGAAGTGGTGGCGGTGGTGGATCCGGTTATGGTGATGCCAACCCTTAAAATTTTCTTTTCTATGTTACCATCAAAGTTACATTGGAGCCCATGTTATCTTTGATTTCTTTCACCTTGATATCGTAGTATTTGTTTTGTTTTGATTTTATCCTTTGATGTATTAGGGAGCAACTAATAAAGGGCTCCATCATTCTAGTTTGTCGTACCTTATTTCTCTTTTGGAAGGAATTTTAGCTAATGTATCACTTTAGAATTCGCGAACAAATGCGAAAACTATGTCACAATGATCTTTTGAGTGCTATATGTGATCAAGTTTTATATGATTATGTTGTCTTCGAATCTTGCTTCCATCTGTACACTAGTATCCATGTCCATTTTTTAAGACTATCTTCACATGCTTTAAGACTACTACTATCAAAGATTGTGAGCCAGGATCCCATGAAAACCTAGGGTTTGAAGAATAAGACAGGTCAACTTACTGCGTGCTAGATTGATTTTGTACTACAACTTGATTGGTCTTGAAAAAGTAATGGGTTTGGTACAATGGAAATAATGGATCATCACCACCTCACGACTGGAAGCAATAGAATTTCTCCCTGAAAAGACATTATTTTGCTGAATTTTTTCCACTGTCGATCACCCGAGGCCGGTATCCTTGTCCCTCATGCATCCTATGTGTCTTCGGAATTGCCAAACCAGATGAACTTTTTCATCTTTCTCGGCCAGTCTGATTTCTAAACATTGTCTACCATTCTCAGCGCATCTGGACCATATGCATTTGGACTTCTACAAATTTAACAGCCGCGAAGAAATAGAGTTTAATAAGTGGCAGAGACAAGAGAGAATGCCTGTGGCCCGGCCCCCTCCAACAAAATGTTTTTTGACATATAATTATCTAATTAATTAGGTAATTAAATAGTGTGTTAGGTCTACTCAAAAACTCTTATGCCCATCCCACGTCTAAATCCTGACTCAGCCACCGGAGTTAACATTTCTCTAAATGCGTATCTCATCCATCAATTTTCAAACACTTGACGAACCATACATATATAACCATGCACACTTGCACCAGCCTAATCGAACAGTCCAGCACCTCGTCGGAGTACACGTATATTTATGTCGAAACTTGGTTTCAGCAATAACAATTTGAGGGTAGCAGTCAAGCGCCAAACAGAATGGGTTAGTATGCAAAAGGAGTTAGAGAGGTTCAGGCCCTCTCTTCGAGAGGTAATACCCTACTCCTGTTTCGGGGATTTGATCCGCTGAGTGATTTATTAATCTCAGGATCTCTTGATCTCGTGTGCTCTCGCTATGTTTTTCTCTGTCGTCGTCCCTCCCTCAAGGGACGCCATACCCTCCTTATATAGTCACGGAGGGTAGGCTTATAAGTCGGAGACCCTATCATATTCTATGTCGGACTCCTCAATCTTACCAACTTTGGACTATAGGCCGTTACCTTATTACAATAGTAACGTAATACCCAAGTCACAAGCCGGTTTACATAATCATGAATCATAGCCTATCCCCTATGGTAAGTCGGATAAGCTAACCGTGAGGGTATCCGGTACCCACAATCTCCACAGTAGCCCCCGAGACCTTCACAGTCGACGAGATAACTTTGCCTCGAACCAGAATAACACACAGTCGAGTAACCTTTTAGCCGAGTTCTTTTACCGCCGAGTGCCTCCATTACCTCTGTCTAAGCCTCTCGAGTGTTTCATCATCCAATAGAAAGGCTGTGAAGGGCTGAAAACATCTCAAAAATTTCTTAAGAATAGATATTTAGGTGCATCGACTGATGCACCTAATTAGGTGTAGACCCCGACTATGTGTTTAGTTAAACAAACTAAGCATATAGTCAAGAACTATAATAATCATACTCATAGAAATGCCCAGCTCAAGCTAAAAGCAATCATAAAAAATCATATAACACATAACCTCATAAATAAGGCATAGTGTATAATGAATTACAAATACTCAGCAAGCTCATGCTTATCCGAGTTGTTTTGCCCGAGTCATCTCAGAACAAACAACTCAGCCAACCCTCATGGGTAGAAAATCTGAGTTAATAATTTATCAGTCATCTGAAAAATATGACCAAAATATTAAATAGCTCCAGCCATAATATCGGTCTTACTCAAAAAGAGCACACCAAGGTGGCAAAGAAAGCATTGATATAATCATAAAATCAAATACTTTGCAAAAAACAAACAGCTCCTGCAACCTATAAAAAAGTTATCAGGACAGTTATAAAAAACCTTACTGTTTGTCACCCTCCAAATTGCATCGTACCAACCTTCAACAAGTTGTGTAACTGCTGTTATGAAAGGATTTTGGAGGTATTGAGCAATAAGACATGCGCATATTGCCAGGGCAAATTTCTTAAGTCCTCAGGGACACATGTCAAGCCTCACCTGTGATATGGGACGTAAGTTTCTCATGGGCTCGGCCCAAACACGAGAAAACCCAGCAAACCCTAAAAGATCTCTCTTGAAGCGTTGGCTTCTTCCCCGCCGCTTCATCTTCTCGAAACTTTTCCCCTTTTCACGCTCCTGTTCACCAACCCGCTCCGAGAAATCCGAGAACCTGCGCTCGCTCAAAATCATCCATCCAAGAACTCAAGTTCTACCGCAATCCATCATCTGCATCCAGCCTCCAGCATCTCCTCAAAGAATCCCCATCCCCTGTGCTAGATCCACCTCCTCTCACCCTACATCCATGGCAGAAGAGAGAGAAATCCCTTTCGACCAATGGGCGACCTCAGACGTGAAGGAGTCGACCCTGCGGGAAATGGTAAAGAATGGAGTTCTTCCGCCCAAAGAAATCATCGGCTGGCGCTCGGCGTTCGGCCAGGAGTTCCCCACCCCGAACACCGGTGAGATTGTTGTCTTCACCTCTTTCTTCTACTGCGGATTTGGTCTTCCCACTTCCGATTTCTTCCGTGGTATTCTTGAATATTACGGTCTCCGAATCTATCACTTGAATCCCAATTCCATCCTCCACATTGCTATCTTCATTCATGTATGCGAAGCTTTCTTGGGCATCCTTCCCCATTTCAATCTATTTCGTCGCATGTTCTATATCAAGCCACACCCGACCAAGGACGACCCCTGCGTCGTCGGTGGGGCTGGTTTCCAACTCCGCGGGACTCTCCGCAGAGACTACTTCTCCCTTCCCTTGAAATTCTCCAATAAGGGCTGGCATGCAAACTGGTTCTACATCTCAAACCCTCATCCCAGTTTGCCCGACTTTGTCGGCCTTCCACCGATCCAAAGAGCCAACTGGAGCACAATGCCGGAGAACCAAGATTGGGTAGAAGCGAATAACCTCCTGGCTAACATTCTTGAAATGAAGAAGAAAGGCCTCCAAGGAGAACAAATTACCTGGCACTTTATCAAGAACCGACTGGCTCCCATCAAGGAGAGATCTAAGCCAGCATTTGAGTACGAGGGCGAAAGCGACCCCAATCGGGAAGACCGTGATGCTTTGAGTTACCAGGCCTTGTGCACTCGTATGTACAAGATTTTCTCCTCTGGAATCACAGTAAATCGCAGCCACAAGATGTCGGTTCCTCCCTTCAACTTGTTCCGACCTCCTCCTCCAGTAAGCAGACTCGGCCTCTTCAATTTCTTTTTATATCACTCATGTTCTTCAATATATCTCAAAAATTTCGTTTACAGGCTATTGCCCTCATCATATCTCGGCCGTACAAGGTATATCATGACGATCAGCCGACTCGGCCTGCTGCCAAAAAACCAACCGGCGGCCCCAAAATCAAAATTGAACCTCAAGAAAAGAGAGCTGCCGATGACGAAGATATCAGCAAGCGGGCGAGCAAAAGGAGACTGGTTGTCGACGACTCGGATGACGAAGAAATCCAAATTCCACAAGTCAACATAAGTCCTCCGAAGCCGTCGGCCAGATCTGCCCCTAAGATCAGGAGGTCTAATAGGTATCTCGCATAACCAAAATCATCTTCTTGTTGAAAATCTTTTCCTTTCCATCTCAACTGTCTTCATCTTCTTTCTTGCAGAAAACCCCAGGACATAGATCCCACCGGGAGGACCGAAACCACCAATCCGCCTGTAGCGTCAGAAAAACCAAGACCTGCAGAACAAGGGCCTCAAAACCCTCCCCCGAGTGAGGATGCTCCTGAAGTGGAGCCCCCGAATAAAGATGCTCCCGAAGTCGAGCCCCCGACTGCCAGTCAAGATACCCCGGCTGGAAACCAATCGGTTGAAGATCCACAGGGCTCGCTCAATCAGGAAGCACCATCCAAGGACTCGGCTTCCCAAGTAGGTGTGCTTCAATATATTCTCCAGACTCTTGTCTTCAATGTGCTCCTTACTTCTATTTCTATTTATCCTCTTTAGATCAATCAGCCGAAGAGGAGGAGATCTCCCGACTGAAGTCTTCAGCTGACTCGATCCCTCCTATCAAGATCGAGTGGTGCGATGCCGAAGGCGTGAAGCAAGGCATCGTTTTAAATAAGCAAAAGGAGAATGAGGAACGCGACATGCTCGTGGCTAGCCTCAACGAAGCGACCCGGCTGATGAATGTAAGCATAACTCCTCCCTGTCTTATCCTCACGGTCTGTTGTAATTGACTATCTTCATACCCGTGTGCAGAGAATATATTGTCGCTCAATGGCCAAGTCAGACACCCTCGAAAAGCTGGTTCCCCACGTAAATTCTCTGGAAAACGTCCACCAAGACCTCAAGGTCGCCAGAGAAGAAGCTGCAGCTTGAGAAGTCGTCTTGCGAGCAGAAATTGCAAAGCTCCGAGATGCGAACTTGGAACTCCACGGCTCAATCGGAGGTGAGTCGAACCATCCTATTTTCATCTTCATGTGTGTATCTGATCCTGACATTATGCAATCCTTGTAGCCAATTTATCTGAGGTCAACTTTCTCAAGGCCCAGCTGGAGAAAGCAGAAACTGACAAAGCAAAGCTGGAATCCGAGAAGGAAAAAGCCCTGGAAGAGATTGAAGGTAACTCGCGAAATTTGCGTTCCTGAGTTTTCTTGGTTTTGACTGTCAACTGTCGATGTAACCCGCGCCGCTTTAATCTTATAGCTAACAAGGTGAAGTCCCAAGCACAATTTAATGTCTTTGCCGAAAGGGTCCGAAGGGCTGAAAGTGTGTGGGACGACATCGCCAATGCTGCAACGCCTATCTTGTCAGCAATATACCGCCAAGGACTCGGGACAAGCTCATTGGATGCTATTGAAGTCTTCGACAAGCTCAGGACGGCGCCGGCAAAATACATGGAGAACATCACAGACGCGGCTGTCATGGGTGCAAGCTTTGCTCTTGCGCAGACGAAATCGCTCTATCCTCGGATAGACATGGACTCTGTAGGAAATGGCTTCGCAGCTGGCACCACGGATGAACGAGCCCTGGAGCTTATAAATGAAGCGCAGGAATCGGCGAAAAAGGTAGCTGGTGATGTAGCCGCGAACTTCCAAGAGTAGCTGACTTGCCTTGATGTACATGACTCGCTGTATTTTTGACTTGTAAATATTTAGCTCATTTATGTTAATGCCTTGATCCGAGTCTTCATATATAATTTCTTAAGAATTTTTGTCCGACTATTACCAAACCTAGGCTTGGTTAAGTCATCAAAAAATCTCAGTCCTTATCTATTGAACTCGAACCAAAACACTAAGCAATGATAAGCTAAATAAGAACAAATTGTTGATGATGAGAAGAAAAATCATGCTTTATTGATATATATATATAGCCCCCGACTGACAACTCAACAAGTCATCTTGCTTGAAATTGGCAGTTGAGAAGAACTTAAAATCGGAAAAGCTTAAGCATAATATCGACGAAGGTGTTCAATATTCCAGGAGTTCTTCACCATGGTCCCGTCTTCGCGCTTCAAGCGATATGCTCCTGGCCGAGTCACCTCAGCAATTATGTGGGGCCCTTCCCATAGTGGAGATAACTTGTGACGATCTTTTGTAGTTTGAATCTTGCGTAGAACCATGTCTCCGACGATGAAAGCTCGTGATCGAACGTTGCGATTGTGGTAACGGCGAAGTCCTTGAAGATATCTTGCCGACTGAACCAACGCAGCTTCGCAGGCTTCCTCCAGTCGGGTCAGGTCATCAACTCTGTCTTGGTCGTAACGCTCGTCGTCGAAGCTGCGAACTCGATGAGACTCGTACTCCATCTCACTCGGCAGCATTGCTTCTGCTCCATAAACCAAGAAGAAAGGAGATTGGCCGGTAGCCCGACTAGGTGTAGTCCGCAATGACCATAGCATCGAAGGTAGTTCTTGAACCCATCTGCCAGCATATGGTCGTAGTCTATCAAACACTCGGGCCTTGATACCTTGGAGAACCATACCATTGGCGTGTTCAACTTGTCCGTTGGTTTTGGGGTGCACCACTGATGCATAGCAAATCTTTATACCAAAGTCCTCACAAAATTCCTTAAAAATGCCTCCAGTGAATTGAGTCCCGTTGTCAGTTATAATTCTGTTTGGAACGCCAAACCGATGCACGATGTTTAGAATAAAATCTCGCGCCTTGTCCGCAGTTATCGTAGCAACTAGCTTAGCCTCGATCCATTTGGAAAACTTGTCAATTGCAACAAATAGATGCGTGAATCCTCCTGGCGCCTTCTTGAAAGGACCGACCATGTCCAAGCCCCATACGGCGAAAGGCCATGATAAGGGAATTATTTGAAGGTCTTGGGCTGGAACATGGTTTTGCCGAGCAAAGAACTAGCAACCTTCGCACGTGCGAACCACCTTGTCTACATCGGAGACCGCCATGAGCCAGAAGAATCCATGTCTGTAAGCTTTGCCCACCAGAGTACGTGCCGCAGCGTGGCTGCCGCAAATGCCCGAGTGGATATCTTGCAATAACTGTCGTCCTTCCTCTGGCATGACGCATCTCATCAAAACTCCAGAGGGGCTTCTCTTGTATAGTTCTGAATCGACCATGACATAGCCTTGACTGCGACGTCGGACTCGTTCCGCATCATTCCGGTCATCCGGCAGCTCCTGCTGAGTCAAAAACTTGATGAATGGTGTCCTCCAGTCAGCGTCGAGCATGGCGACCTGGTTTGTTACTTCTTCGTCGGGGGTTAATTTCTTGGCCACAGTCGGCTCGTAGAGATGCTCCACGAAAACGTCAGTCGAGGCTGCTTCGCGCTTGGACCCAAACTGTGCCAACTGATCTGCCGCTTCATTATTGTGTCTCAAGACGTGGGATAACTCCAGTCCGTCAAACTTGTCTTCAAGCTTGCGAACTTCCTGTCGATAGGCCTCCATGGTCTCATTTAAACAGGACCAATCCTTCATTATCTGGTTAACCACCAACTGGGAATCTCCTCGCACAATCATCCGTCGTATCCCGAGTGAAACGGCAAGTCGCAGGCCACGAAGCAGGGCTTCGTACTCGGCTACATTGTGTGAGGCAGGGAAGTGAATGTGAAGGACATACCGTAGCCTCTCCCCAGTCGGGGAAATCAGCATGACTCCCGCTCCCAAGCCGGTGACTCTTTTGGATCCGTCAAAGTGCATGGTCCAGTACTGCAAATCCTGTCTAGGCACATCTTCTTGTTGTTCGGTCCACTCGGCTACGAAATCCGCCAGGACTTGAGACTTTATAGACGTCCTCGCCTTGAAAGCGGCATCAACTCCAGAGCCCACTTCGCGATGCGCCCAGTAACCTCCCGATTATGGATGACATCGCCGAGTGGAAAGGACGTGACGACGATGACCGAGTGACCCTGAAAATAATGGGCTAGTTTCCTGGCGGTGATTAGAACTCCATATAATAGTTTTTGTACCTGAGGGTAGCGGGTTTTGGCTCCTGCCAGCACCTCGCTGACAAAATAGATCGGCCGTTGAACCTTTTGAGTTCGGCCTTCTTCCTTGCGCTCGACGACCAAGACTGTGCTGACCACCTGGTGAGTTGCGAAAAAGTAGAGCAACAGGGGTTCTTGATGGTGCAGTGACGCCAACACGGGTGGTGTCGTGAGGAACTCCTTGAAGTCTTCGAAAGCTTTCTGAGCCTCAGGGGTCCATTGGAAGTCGTCGGTCTTCTTCAGTAACCTGAAAAAAGGCATACCTCGTTCGCCAAGTCTGACGGAACACCGAAGGTGCACTTCTCTGGGTTTAGCTTCATTCTGAAGGCCCGAATGTTCGCGAAGGTTTCTTCTAAGTCAGCGATCAGGTCTTCCTTTTGCTTGGTCTTGATGACAACATCATCGACGTAGGCTTCCACGTTTCTCCTGATCTAAGTCTGAAGGCATCTCTGGATCATGCGTTGATAAGTGGCTCCGGCATTCTTCAAGCCGAAGGGCATCGTGACGTAGCAATAGGCTCCAAACGGGGTGATAAATGATGTCTTCATGCAGTTGGACTCCTTCAGGCTGATCTGATGGTAACCCGAGTAACAATCCAAAAAGCTTAGAAGCTCGCAGTCGGCTGTTGAATCGACGACTTGGTCAATACGAGGCAATCCAAAAGGATCCTTAGGGCATGATTTGTTGAGATCGGTGTAGTCCACGCACATGCGCCATTGTCCTGTCTTCTTCCGAACTAGGACCGGGTTGGCTAGCTAGTCGGGATGGTAAACCTCTTTGATAAACCCGGCAGCTAAGAGCTTAGCGAGTTCCTCCTTGATGGCATCTTTTCGATCTTGAGCGAAGCGGCGTAGTCATTGTTTAATAGGTTTAGCATCATCTTTGATGTTTAAAGAGTGCTCGATCACCTCTCTAGGAATACCCGGCATGTCAGACGGTTTCCAAGCAAAAATATCTTTATTATTCTGGAGGAAGGTGACGAGCGCGCTTTCCTATTTGGGATCTAGCTCCGCGCCTATTACAGCAGTTTTAGAAGGATCAGATGGGTCAAGGGGGATTTTCTTTGTCTTGGCGTCGCCTTCTCCCGACTTGGCTATCTTCTTGGCAGGGACTTCTCCTTCTTCAGACGTCGAAGCGGCCAATCGGACTTCTTGTTGGCCGCGTAATCTCTCACGAGTTTGGACCATATCGCAACTTTCTCTATCGCAGGTGAAAGCTTGCTTGAAATCGCTGCGCAGGGTGATAACTCCGTGGGGCCCGGGCATCTTCATGATGAGGTAGGTATAGTGTGGTACCGCCATGAACTTAGCGAGCGCAGGTCTTCCAATGATTGCGTGGTAGGCCGCTTCGAAGTCGGCAACCTCAAAAGTAATGTTTTCCGTCCGGAAGTTCTCCCGAACTCCGAAGGTGACTGGGAGGGTGATGTGCCCGAGTGGCATAGATGACAGCCCCGGGATGACTCCATGAAAGGGGGCTAAACTCAGCTTCAATTCTGATCTTGGAATCTGCATCTCGTCCAGTGTCTTGGCGAATAGGATGTTGAGGGCGCTGCCGCCATCGATGAGGACGTGCTTGAACTTGATATTACGAACCACCGGGTCTAGTACCAGGGGATACCGCCCCGGGTGAACCACTCGGTCAGGGTGATCCGAGCGGTTAAACGTGATAGCCACCTCCGACCATCATAGATAATGCGGGACCTCGGGTTGTGCAGCGTTGACTTCTCTATCAGTCCGCTTTTGCTTCCTCTTGGACTCGTATGCCTGCGGTCACCCGAAGATGTGGTTTAGCTCGCCCACGGGGTCTTGGAAGGGCTCTGAGCCACTCTCCGGGTCGTTCCTCTTGGTTCCCGACGGACCGGCTTCATTAGCCGGCTTTTGTCGTAGCTGCGCTGCATACTACTCAGCGAACTGTTTGTAGATGAAGCAATCCTTGGCCGCGTGCTTGTCATTGGGGTGGTGCGTGCACTAAGCATTCATGATCTTGTCATATGCGGTGACTCGGGGACGTTGTTGCTGGTAGTTCGATGTCGTAGCGACCAGATCCTCGGGCTTACGCTTACAATCCTTTTGGCCGTTGTTGTTGTTGTTGCCGTTGTCCTTCTTAGGACTCCAGCTGCTTCCGGATGGTTTGTCGTCCCTTTTGTCGTGTCGGTCTTGTCGCGAGGCCTTGATTGCATCATCAGACTTGGCGTAGGAGTTTGCCGTCTCGAACATTTGTTTGACCGTCTTCGGTGGCTTGCGCCCAAATTTGCCGATCAGCAACTCGTCACGGACTCCTTTTTGGAACGCGGCTATGATAACGTCATCGGTGATGTTGGGGATCTTGTTCCGCTTCTCCGAAAAGCGCCGGATGTAATCCTTTAACGACTCGTCTGGCTTCTGGATGACGTTGTAGAGATCAAAGTGGGTCCCGGGCCTTTCGAAAGTACCCTGGAAGTTGGCGATGAAGTGGTCCCAAAGCTCACCCCACGAGTCAATCGAGTCTCTTGGCAAACTCGTGAGCCAGTTCCTGGCTGAGTCGGCGAGAGCTACTGGCAGGTAATTGGCCATAGCCTTGCTGTCTCCTCCTGCTGCGCGGATGGCGAGGGTGTACACGGTTAGCCATGACTCGGGGTTGGTCTTACCGTCATACTTGTCAATCCCGGTAGGCTTAAAACCACTCGACCAGTCCACTCGACGCAGGTCCCGAGTGAACGCGGGCACTCCATCGTCGTAGTCGTCGGGTGATCTCCTTCTGTCTTCAGAAGAGCGCCGTTCACGTTCCCGGTAGCGTCGGTCGAGTACCTCCCGTAGATCACTCGGCGGGGGCCTTCGCGGGCTGCTTTGGTAGTTGGAGTTGTAACTGCGACGATTCCGGTCGTGGACAGGTGGTCGGCTGTGTCCTCTCTCGTGAGAGTCGGCCGTTTATTCTCGTTGCCTCCATACTGCGTTGCGGCGGGGGTCTTTCGACTTGACGGGCGTCTTGCTTTGCTCAGGTCTCTTATAATCTTTGGATCGTAGCGGCAGCAAGCGGCTCCTATCGGGCGTTTCAGCAATAGACTCGGTCGGCCTTCGTGCGGAGCTGGAGGGAGGGCCATTGGCCGTAGCCGCGACGATGGTCTTGATCTTGTCCAAGAGTGGTGTCACCGCAGCCGCCGCCGCTTCGATGACGATGTCGATGAGGGTGAGGGCAGCGATAGCGTTCTGTTGAGGCGTTTGGAAGATGTTGGCGTTGTCGACTCGTGTCTGCAATATGGCCTCGCGGGCAGAGCGCCCAGTCGTCCTCAGGTCCCGTTTCTTCTTGTCGGCTTCTTGTTTTTTCTTGAGCTCCTCCTCCTCCTTGCGCTTGTTCTCCTCCTCCACGCGCTTGCGCTCTTGCTCAAGCTTAGCTCGTTCCTCTTCTGCAATCCTCCGGGCAACGGCCAAGTCGGTCTCGGCTACTTCGGCCATGAGAACAATGAGAAGGTTCGGATCGTAGAAGTCTCTATCTGCGTCGTAGCTGTTGATTTCGTCCGTGGAGATGTCGTAGAGGTCGTCGAAGTCGGTGGAGCTTAGATGTTCGTCGAGGTCCGTAGATGAGTACGACCCGAGTCGTTCGAGTATGACTGCGACCTCCCTCGCGGCCGGGGGACAGCACGAAGGCGATGAAGAAGATTCTCCCGAGTGGATCGGATCCAACTCAAAAGATAGGAGGTTATGGTAGATTTTAGCGTCGTCCGGTAACCCGAGCGGCGCCAAGAAATTTTCCCTTCCCGACTGGTTCGAATCCGAGTCGAGAAGAGAGAGCTTACCGAATTTGTCGGTGACGAAGTTGAGTCCGCTGAAGCGAAGCGCCTGCCCAGGGGCGAAGACGAAGTCGGCGAAGCCTGATGGAGATCCCATTGCGCTCATCGGCGAGATGTTGAAGAAGAACTTGACGTTGGGCCCCTACCTGGTGCGCCAACTGTTGAAACTTGGTTTCGGCAATAACAATCTGGGGGTAGCAGTCAAGCGCCAAACACAATGGGTTAGTATACAAAAGGAGTTAGACAGGTTCAGGCCCTCTCTTCGAGAGGTAATACCCTACTCCTGTTTCGGGGATTTGATCCGCCGAGTGATTTATTAATCTCACGATCTCTTGATGTCTTGATCTCGTGTGCTCTCGCTATGTTTTTCTCTGTCGTCGTCCCTCCCTCAAGGGATGCCCTACCCTCCTTATATAGTCACGGAGGGTAGGCTTACAAGTCAGAGACCCTATCATATTCTATGTCGGACTCCTCAATTTTACCAACTTTGGACTATAGGCCGTTACCTTATTACAATGGTAACGTAATACCCAAGTCACAAGTCGGTTTACATAATCATGAATCATAGCCTATCCCCTATGGTAAGTCGGATAAGCTAACCGTGAGGGTATCCGGTACCCATAATCTCCACAATTTACAAGCAACAATGCAAGTCATAGCATAGACGAAGCAGCTGGCAACAACATCGATGCTGCAATCCAAGTCGCTGCTCAATCACGCGGCGGAGCGCCCATCGCCTGTTCGATCGCTTGTGGAGGAGAGGAGACGACGCAACGACATGAGCGAGAATGGAGGGGGAGAAGAAACACGCGTTGGTGATATGATATCGATGGTTCTTTTCTCCCACGAGGAACAGGTGCTCTCCCACCTTGGTCCACCCAAATGCGCACATGGGCTTCGCATGGGAAGACCTCTCGGTTAGGTTTTCCATAGTGGATTGGGCTCCTAGTCAATCTATTCCAAACTGAACAAATCCTAAAGTTGCCCAAATAATCGGAGGAGATTACGGATCGAGCGCCCGATCTATTTGGGAAAAATTAGGCGCTCGTCCTCCCGCTGCATGCAAGCTCTCTCCCTGCCCGCGCATGTGCTACTCTGAGCCTCTGACACATGCAACAAATGTTCACTATTCTCTCTCCTCCTACTCAAATTTACTAGTATATAACTACTTATTTACAAACTTTAAATACTTTTTTCCTCATAAATTATCTACCTGATCTAAAATCTAATCATATTGTTTATATTCGTTACAATTAAATCTTTTCAACAAGGTCTTACACTATTATATTTCAAGAAAAAAATCAAATGTTGTTCCACTACTCATAAAAAATGTTTCAACTTATTCCATCAAATAACCCCACCTCTGACTAAAACCGAACCGAAGTGTCTGAAAACTGGATTTTTGGGTCACAAATTTGATTTCACTTGGTGATGTTTGGAGTAGATTAAGATTAAGACGAAATCAGCACACGCAAAACAAGAAAACCATCAGCATTGATTAATTGAGTTTTAATTAGTGCATACTTAAAAAATATACTTATTTAATATATTAAAATAACTCCTGTATAGAAAGTTTTTACAAGAATCACATCGTTTAGCAGTTTAAAAAACATGCTAATAGAAACCAAGATAATATATGCATCTTAATCACAAAATAACGGGGCTAATCACAAAATAACGGGGCTTAATCAAATTTATTCCGGTTGGTTCGTTCGTATGGTCTAGGTTAGGAAAAAGTTCACCTGAGATCCCTCGTCTTGTCGCCGAGTTACAAAATCGTCCCTGAATCGAAAAACCAGATATATGACATCCCTCAACTTGCAAAACCGGATCACTTTGGGTCCTCATGCGGTATTGACCCTGGTTTTTTCCGACGTGACGGCTAAGTCAGCATGGGACCTACATGTCAGTGGCCCAATATTCATCCACCCCTCTCCCCCCTCTTCCCATCTCTAGGCCTCTGGGCGGCCGGTGATGGGCGGCAATGAAACAGGAGAGCTGGCCAAAGTCGGCTTATGCCGGGAGCACCCAGAAACCCTGGGTGGCAACCTTGGGAGCGGGTGCAGGCGAGGCGGTCCGGTCATCGGCGGCACAGACACGGCCTGATAAGATAGGAACTAAACGAATATATCTATCTTTTGGGTATAGGCCGATGCACTAAATATTAATTGAAATTTATCATTGTTCTTTATGAAGAAAGGTAAACTAACATAAGTTAGAATAATTTATAATATAATCACCAGTCATCTATAATTATTAATCACAATCTTGATAGAGCGGACCTAACCGAGATAGTATAAGATTGAAGGTAATAAGAACAACAACTAGCTTATTATACTAAATCTTGTAGATTTAACTGATATAGCAAGTTAAAATATGATAAGCAGATACCTCATCGGCTAAAACTCCTATGAAATAATGATTAGCACCTATCGACTTGAACAAATCTAACCAGCAAACTATTACCTAGAAGATTGGATTTAACCAAAACAGTTCAAAATTAATAATAAGCTTGATAGAATTAAACTAGTCGGTTGATGTTTCCCAAAGTGATTGATATATTAAATCTAACTAAAAAAGCAAAGCAATCAAAGAAAGAGCCGATATATCAGATAGGCAACGCGAGCAAAAGCTTAATTAGTATATCGGACTAAACCGAAGAAGTACTAATTCCGCTGATGGAAGCGAAGTTGAAAGAATTTATTTTCTTGTTGGAGATCGAAACTGATGCAGTCCAAACTCAAAAAACAAGAACTCGTCAAAACTAAAACTAAGGTTGACGACGCACTGAAAGTTGTATATTGAATTGTTGTAAAATTACAAAGACTATGGGTGTACATATTTATACCCATAGGTTAGATCGAGTCTGACTCAACTACGACCTGATCGGCCGGCTTACAGTAAAAGGAAACTAACTGAGTTTGATCCTAATACGACTCAATCGGCTCAGGATTCTATCTATAGAAACAGAAATTAAGATGCACTTTTTTTTGTCACGGAAGCTTGATACATATCCGGATAAACTTGCCAACCAAATCTACTATAATCACGGCTTGAATTCCATCTTTGACTCGGTCTTTGACTACAGCAATTACCAAATTTTATCGTTAACACCCTATTAGAGTCGGGGACTAGCTGCTTGTTCGAAGCGGCTTCACCACTGTCGCCGTTTTGGCCTGGTCCTCATGAGGGGGAAAGGGAGTGGGGTTAGATTGGGGATTGGTCTCTGGTGCTTCTTAGTTCGGTGGGAGCCGGACTCAGGTTCAGGATAGAGCTGGTGTGCTCCTCATTAGCACCCAACGACGGGTGCCTCCGCTATTGACATAGCCACTCTCCACCCCTCTCATCTCTGCATTCGTCATGTCGACGACCCCACGGCTAGTCTGCAAGAGTAGCGGAACCTAGTCCCCAAGAAGAGTACTATGGTCACAGCCACAAATTCTCCCCGCTGGTCGCTGCACGTCTCTCCTGTTTCGGCCACCGCCCATCGCTGGCCACCTGGAGGTTTGAGATGGGAAAAGAGGGGGATAGAGGTGGAAAAAGATTGGGCCACTGATATGTGGGTCCCATGCTGACTCAATTGTCACGTCAGCCAAAACCGTCCTTAATACTTCCTTGGGACCTAATGTGACCTGATTTTGTAAGATCAGGGATGCTCTATATCTAGTATTCCAGTTCAGGGACGATTTGGAAACTCGACCACAAGACAGGGACCTCAAGCGAACCTTTTCCTCTAGGTTAACCGGAAAGCCCAAATAAAACATATTTGAACAGAAAAGCCCAGTTAAAGCCTGTTTGGCCCAGATCGCACCACCACCAGTCCACCACCCACTACCCTAACCCTAATTTTCTAACACTGTTAGGCCCAGGCTTCCGTCCTCTCCCCAATCCACTCCTCCGCCGCTGCCGCCTCCCCGCCTCCGCCGCCGCCGCCTCCGGCCTGCCCGTCGCCTGCGCCATCGCCAGCGCGTCTCCCCTCTTCCCCGGCCACCGCCGTTTCTCCCTCTACGCAGAGCACCACTTCGGCAAAATCACCTTGGCAGGCATCCGCCCGCTCAATCCATCGGAGCTCCACCACCCGCCGCCATGGCGTCGGAGGAGGGGGAAGAAGCGAATGCGTCGGTGGCGGCGGCGGAGGGGAAGAAGCCCCGCCACAAGGGTAAGCACGACAAGCCGAAGCCGTGGGACGACGACCCCAACATCGACCATTGGAAGATCGAGAAGTTCGACCCTTCGTGGAACGAGGGCGGCATGCTCGAAGTCAGCTCCTTCTCCACCCTCTTCCCGCAGTACCGAGGCAAGCCACCCCCTGCTTCTTCCTCGATCGATTGGTTGGTTGGTTGGAAGTCCAGATGATGTGAGATTTGATAAGAGGTTTTGGTTGTCCGGATGGATGGATGCAGAGAAGTATCTGCAGGAGGCGTGGCCGATTGTGAAGGGGGCGCTGAAGGAGTTTGGTGTCGCTTGCGAGCTCAATCTGGTACGCGACGAGCCGATGAGTGATAAGACCTATTTGGTGAGGTTCTTCAGTTCATTGTGTGGTGAGATTTGAGATATCTCGTGATGTTGTGTAGGTGGAGGGATCCATGACCGTTTCGACCACACGCAAGACCAGGGATCCCTACATTATCGTTAAGGCCAAGGAACTGATAAAATTGTTGTCGAGGAGTGTCCCTGCTCCACAGGTATTAATTACGTTCTTTGTATCCACTGCATTTAGTCATTTAGATAATAAGAGAATGTGAGAGCTAATTTCGATTTCTATTCAGGTATAATATGTCCTTCCCACATGCTGCTAATATTGTGTTGCTGACCCATGATTGCTTTGTGTGAGACTTGTTTCATCGCTAAGCCTCTACTGAATTTCGCAGGCGATTAAAATACTCAATGATGAGATGAGCTGTGATATTATCAAGATTGGTAGTATTATACGGAACAAGGTAGGCTTTTCCATCATGCTTTAATATCAATTTGCCTCCTAATATTAACTTTGACTAAGTCATCAGTTGCAAATATCCCCACTCATGTACGTTTGAAGGCCAGCTTTTGTTATTCACGTAGTATAATGATGATACCAAGCGCATAAGGATGTTGGAAAACCTTCTACACATTTCTCATGAGGCTCAACTCAATTCTTGTTTCCAAATAGTACATCTGTTACTGAATGTTTCCCATGATGATATTGCCAAGATGGTCACCTTATAGTTTGCAGCTTTGTATTTTCATATTAGGACTCTTGTTCCTTGATCCAAGATTTAGCTATTCTGATGTTTATGGATTTGCTTGTTATACATAAATACATAATCCGAAGCACCTGCATCACATCTTCATGGGTTCTGTGCTAAGTTATCTGCATTGTCTTGTAAATACAAAAAGACAAACTGATTTGACGAGCTACAGCCTATAACATATGGTTTCTTTAATTAGTCAGATTTACCTTATTGTGTAATTTTTTACTTCCTCCGTTTCATACTATAAGATGTTTGACTTTTTTCCTAGTCAAACTTAACACTTTGTTTAGCAACATCTAAAATATCAAATTAGTTTCATTAAATTTAACATTGAATATATTTTGATGATATGTTTGTTTTGGGTTGAAAATACTATTATATTTTTCTATAAACTCGGTCAAACTTAAAGAAGTTTGACTAGAAAAAAAGTCAAACATCTTATAATATGAAACGGAGGGAGTACATGATTATAGCATGCCATATGGTAAATAATGCAATCATCGCCTCTTCATCCTATGTTTGTCGGTCACTCAGTCTTGATGAATTTTACTCACTCTACAGCCTGCTCATAATGTGCCATCTGCAGGAAAGATTCGTTAAAAGGAGAGAACGTCTTCTGGGCCCTAATTTATCCACTCTCAAGGTAAACCGCTTGTTACATGTTTAATTTTGATACATCTCATTATTGGAAGGTTAAAAAAATTAAAGAAAAAAACATCCCTTTGTTCTCATGCTATTGTTTTATGAATTGCAGGCCATCGAGATTTTGACTGGCTGCTACATCTTAGTTCAGGTTTTCCAATACTTCTTACTTTATGTGCGACATTTAAATTTGCATTGTGGGATAACCTCCTTTGTGCTCTATATGTCAAATGATTTGATTGCTATTATTATGTTATTTTCATCATTAAAAGGGAAACACTGTTGCTGCTATGGGTTCCTGGAAGGGATTGAAACAAGTCCGAAGGGTTGTGGAGGACTGCATAAAGAATGTCAAGCATCCTGTGTACCACATCAAGGTAACAGGTTTTGTTTATCAGATGTTTGATTCAAGTAATGTTCCTACAGAACTATTATTGATTATTACTTATAATTGCTGTTAAACTACATAGGAACTCCTAATTAAACGTGAGCTGGCAAAAAATCCTGCTCTAGCCAATGAAAGCTGGGACAGGTTTCTCCCGAAGTTTAAGAAGTAAGGAACTTGCATCATCTTTGTTAAGACATTTAGTGCTACTGACAATTATTCTGCATCCCTTATACATCATTGCTTTTGCTGTTCCTCAGGAAAAATGTCAAGCAAAAGAAACCGATAACAAAGGAGAAGAAACCATACACACCCTTTCCACCTCCTCAGCAACCTAGCAAGGTGAAGTAATTGCTTTATGTTTAAACTTGTTTGTAATGTCAAACTTGTAATGTTTGTTACACTGGTTTTCACCAGCATATGAGTTGTGATTAGCAGTCCTTCCTTGCTTCCTGCAACTTGCGTATTTATGCAGGTTACTCTGCTCACATTCATTTTATTTGTATAGAAGATTAGTGTATTTCTTTTGCTAAATGATAATTTGGTGAAAACAGCATCCATGGGTCATGTATTTTTCCTTTTTCCTCGTTGCCTAATGATATGCTTGTAGTGCAAGTGTAGCTACTGCTGGCTATTTGCTTTGTGTACTGCAATACCATTTTATTGAACTTTTCATTCTGGGTGTTGTAGATTGACCTTGAACTTGAGAGTGGTGAGTATTTCATGAGCGACAAAAAGAAGTCAGCAAAGAAATGGCAAGAGAAGCTGGAAAAACAATCGGAGAAAGCTGAAGAGAACAAAAGAAAGAGAGAAGCTGCATTTGTTCCTCCAAAGGTTTAGAATGTTCTTATTTGTGTATTCTCAGGGTTATCTTCCTCATTTTGGTTCTAAATAATAACAATTTGTTTCAGGAGGACACTGCAGCTCCATACGAATCTGCCAAGTCTACCAGCAACAACGACAAGATTGCTGATATGGCTAAGTCCCTAAAGGTAAACACTGTTTCGTTCTTATTAATTTCTTGGGAGCGTGACATGTTTACCGTAATTAGAATGGTTATCTCATAATCGTGGATATGCTCAATTTTCAGAAGAAAGCAAAGGAGTTCAGAAAGAGTGAAGCACAGGAAAATGTGAGACTCGAGTCTTATGTTGCAAGTAATGAAGGGTCACGCCCAAAAAAGAAGCACAAACCGTCCAAGTCCAAGTAATCGCAACCTGAATGAACCATGACCCTTCATGGTTCCTGATGATGAATCATACCGGCAGCATGATAACTTCCTTCTAGCCCAATCATGCCAGCAGCATCCCATTCAAAGTTCCTGATGGCGATTGAACAAAATTTGTGGCCTTTGGGCTCTCTGTTTGTTGTAAAAGTAGTTGTCGTATGCATGGGTTGTGTAACTGTTTGTGCGCAATATGACGAATAGCAGCTCTGATCTGCTTGATCTTTGGGGTAGCTCTGATGACTCGTGATGAGAGTTGAGACAGCTTCTCCATGTAGATCAGAGCTACAACGTGATGTAGACATGAGCATCTTCGCTGGTGCAGCAGTCTGAACTCTCATGACGTTGCCCACCTCGTCGACTTGCCTCTTGTGAAAGACAATGCATCTTCGACAAGTTTGCTCCCATTGACGGTCTCTCCCTCGTTGATCGCCTATTAGCCTTTTCTACCTCAAACTCCCAAGTCTGAAACTGAAACTGAAAACCAATAAATCATATACTGAAAACCTGCTAGTTTGTTGTGCTCTTCTACTGCTGCTCTGGTGATCACGCCTTACATAAGTATAGTTCATAACGTGCTTAAGAGATGTTGAATTATTAGTAGATAAGTTTCTCTAACTAAAGCCTAGTGTAATTTCATTTCTCGATGAAATTTTCCCATTATCTAAAAAAATTACGTAACTTCTCAAATAGATGGGAGTTTGCCAAACGAATTCGGAGAGAGAGCCTATGAGAAATATTTGAACAGTGTTGCACATGTGAATTTGCTTCTCATATTTCTTACAGCTAGGCTTTTGAACAGTAGTAAGCATTTCACAAAGTGTACCAAGCTTTTGGAAACAGAGGCAGCCACAGAACAATAGCTAGCTTGAACCATTGGGATGAGCGTTACAAAGTTAATTAATTTATCATTTTCTGTTAGTCAACACAAGATTCGATTTGGTTAATTCAAAAAAATTACTGTAGGTACACCTGACTGTCGACTCTCACCATCTAAACACTTCCATCATGTTGTCATGCTAGTAACATGTAGAACCTCTAAAACGACCTCCAGCACTATAAATACCCACAATTCATGATTTGCCGTCCATCCATCTAGCACCTAGCTAGCTAGCTAAGTTCATAATGGCTGCAACAAAGTTTGTAGTGCTTAGCTTCGTCGTTCTCATGAACATTGGCTTAACCCATGCTGCTAGGGTGGCTAGGTATGCCAATGCTCAGGGAACAGGTTTAGGAGGAGGAAATGGTGGTGGGTATCTGAATGGGGGTGGTATAGGGTCCGGAAACGGGTACGGAGTGGCTACGAGTGGACATGGAGCGCACGCGCATGCAAGTGGTGGAGGTGGAGGTGGTGGTGCAACAAGCTACGGTACCGGATTCGGTGGTGGATTTGGTACAGGTTCGAGCTCTAGTCAAATGAGCAGTGGGTATTATCAAGATTTTACTGGAGATGCTAGCGCTGGTGGAGGTGGCGGCGGCAATGGTGGTGGGCAAGCAAGCGGTACTGTTGGATCCAATGGCTATGGGACTGGTTTTGGAACCGGATCTGGAGCTAGTGAGGAAGCTGGCGGCTTCTCCTTGCCAAACCCATCATATGCAAATGCAGATGCCTCTGCTAACGGCGGTGGAACCGGTGGTGGTCAAAACGGTGGGAATGGCAACGGCGTAGGTGGTGGATCTGGATATGGTGATGCAAACCCTTAGATCTTTATTTTGTGCCATCGTTCTTAGTTGCATTGGAGCTAGCTCAACCTAGCTTTCTTATCTCTTCATTTTTGTTTTGTTATATTTGTAGCGCATTTACGTACGTGTCAGGGAGGAACAAATAAATGGAGTGTTTTCATAAATGTAATGCTTTCTTAAAAAGAATATATAGTGAGTGTATTACTCCAGGGTCCAACATACGTGAAAAATTAATGTACAATGTCGCTACGAACTTAAGTTCTTGGTGATCAGGACTTGATCAGTCCTCAGGAGTACGATGTGTTTTGTCACTGAAGGATGGTTCCATATACAAGCCCAACTTTCTAAGAATACCTCAGCATGCTTTAAGATTAGCGTGTGTTTAACAAGGATCCACAGTAAACAGAAGGAACAGAGAGAGGGTAGCAACAAAACATAAGTGGCGAGAAGATAATTATTTTCCACTTGAAAAAAAAAGAACAAATAATTAACTCGATCGTCTAGGTCATGCGAGTGATCCACATGCATGTCCACACGATTATTTCGAAGTATCTGCACACTGCACTTAATAGAAATCAGCTTTAAAATTTTCTGCACTTGAAGTCACGACAATGTGCCTGCCCGGCTGCCCCCGCACAGTAAACCGTGCACATAGATGATCTCAATTAATGCACCAATATATATGTTGAACCAGCTGCATCTATATGTCAGACCATATGTATGGATCTGGTGGTGGTGGTGAGCCCTCAAATGAGGTAGTTGCATTTGTATCCCATTCCTATGTTCATCAAAAAGAGTAAGAGTTAGATCAGGTCACTTAAATTCACCTAGCTAGTATAATATCATGCCTTTAAATCTACGTACATGAGTCACCTTGCATAACATATACTAACATCATGTCTTTTAAGATCTGCATTAGTTCGTTTTACACGTCGAACATGCCTACGTATGAATAGTACCCCATTTATATTCCCGTTCTCGTTTTGTATATCCTGTAAAATGGTTAATATGGAGTACCATATGGTTGGAGCACAAAGGTTTATAAGCTTACCCTCACCCACCGACCACTTATTTGGTTAATCACTTCTCAATGAGAACCCTCCAATCCACTTGAAATGGAATAACCAAACAAATCTCTATGAGGGCTACAAACAAGCCAGGGTGTTGCACCTCGCCCTAGCCCTTGTATCACAATTCAATAACAAGGACATCGTCTTCAACCTCTAATGGGGGATATATACACACACATACACACACGTGTTATATATATATATATATATATATATACGTATATGTACACGTATATACGTACATATACATATGTATATGCATACATATATATATATACACGTATATATATAATACATATACATATTATATATATATATACATATATACATATACATATATATATATATATGTATAGGTATACATATACGTATACATATATATGTATATATCCGCGCGATTAATTTTTGGTTTCGATGTGCAAAAGCAAACCATTTCTATTGGAAACATTCCTATAATGAATTCCTTAGAAACCTTTATAATAAATGGAATATACCGAATTGTGATCAATCAAATATTGCTAAGTCCTGGTATTTACTACAGCCCGAAATTCCATACCTTGGGCCTTTATGTTCATAATGACGTCATGCTTGCTTTTGGTACTCCAGAAAAGCAAATATATATATATATATATATATATATATATATATATATATATATATATATATAGGAAGAAGGAGAGAGGGAGATAACGGTCTCACCAGCGATCATTATATCTTTACTTCAATAGACTTACATCGGATTAGCATTTTAGGCTTGGAGGTGGTGGCCAGGAGGGAGGTAGGGGACGATGAGGATATGTACAACTTTAGAGCAATAGCCAAGGTGGCAGAAGATTGATAAACGGTGGTGAAGACGAGTGGGCGACAATATCAGCGGTAGCATCGGAGCCATGAGAATGAAGAAAGGTGATAGCCCAGCGTCAGATGTAGGAGTGATTCGTTTGAGTAGTTAAGAGGTGGGTGCAATGGTAGTGAATCTTTGCTAGTAGGAGCTGCCAAAGAGATGAGTAAGGAGAGACGGATGGAGGGATATTGTCAGACTTGAGCAAGAAGATGAGATGCACCGGCTACAACCAAGTAGGAGGAGGGAGCGAGGAAGGTGAGAAGGCGAAGGTTGGCAAGCTTCACTGGCGCTCATTGGTGATGAGTGATGACAAGGCGGTAGGAGGAGGTCGGGGAGGGCAAGGGGCTGCAGGGCTGCATGCCGGTGGGGATCGGTATAGATGGCCATATGGCCCGAGGCTCGACGGCCCGGCCCAAGGCACGGCAATTTGGCCCGGCCCAGGCACGGCACGGCCCGACTGAGGTCGTGCCCGTGCCGGCCCAGCCCGACAGCCGGGCCGTGCCTGGGCTGCTCCTTCGGCACGGTGGGCCGGCACGGCCCGGCACGAAGTTCAGGGACACGAAACAGACTTATTTTCAACCATATGTAAGTCACAGCCCAAAGGATAGGGACACAAAATAGACTTATTATATAGCACGGCCCAAAGAGTAGGAACGTAAAATAGACTTATTTTAGCTATATATATGTCATAGCCCAAAGAGGAGGGAGGGAATATAGACTTATTTCAAAGAAGGCACGATGGGTTGTCGTGCCTTCGGACCGGCCCGACACGACCCAACCCTTACTGGGCCGTGCCTGGGCCTGACGTGCAGCCCGTGGGCAGGCACGGCCCGGCACGAAATGCCGATCGGGCCGTGCCGGCCCGACCGCTCTCGGGCCGTGCCTATCCGTGCCTGGGCCGGGCCATGCCGAGCGGGCCCTATGGCCATCTATAGGGATCGGTACTCAGTAGCGAGTAAGATGAGACTGGTTAGTTAATATCTTTGTGTGAATTTAGAAGTGAACAGGGCCAATTTTTTAGAAAAATTAAAACAGTTGACTAATGAATAGCAAGCTCAATATAGATGGATGCATTTTTCTATGCTGGACATGAAATGATGTGATTTTCTACGGCAAAATTCGGTAGAAATTAAAAAGCAAAATGATCTATAAATTATCGAGCCCATGCATTCAAGCCACGTCTAAAAGACGTGAGATGCAAAATGGATTGGACCAGGCATCGAGGCCTAAAGCATGACAAAATTAAGCCTATTCTAAGCCCAAGTACTACTACTTTTTGCTGATGAAGCTTGGACCGATTTTATAATGGGATTTAATTGATTACTGGTAATCCAGGCTGCCTGAGACAAAAAAAAAATCGATCCAGTTTAGTATTTCAAAAAATATTTTCGAGTTTACATTTTTTTCAGACAACTTTTTGAGTGCACATAAGCCAGCCCGTTCTGTTTGCTAGGTGACCATTTTTTATTTTGGATCGATCAAATTAATCCATGTTGGTCATTGAGATGCACTACAAAACCCTGTTTTTGACCTGGGAGATGCACAGATCCTGCTGCAGCTTGGTGTGGCGTGTTACGTTCTAGGCTGACAAAATCGAGCCAGAGGCACGGCAGATTCCTAGATCTGTCAGCGTTTGGAAGAATCAAGCAACATGATTAGACCTAACTATAGTCTACAGTATATTACTACGTCTATCCCAGTTGGATCATTCTCTAGACCAAAAGACACCAAAACCAAAGACACCAAAATATTTATCATTTTCAAATTAATCCTCATCGTTTAACATGCTTAATCACTTCATGTCCTGTGAATTGCTCCTGTTTTAAAAATTACATGATATTGCATCAATAAAAATTAATCTTTATTGGTTAAATGCAACACACATTTAATGATACATATTTACTCTTTGTACAAATAAACAAAGAAACGTTTGTTAGATGATAATTATTTTAAAAAGACCTTATAAACTTTAGGGAATGCTCAACATACAAAAAATGGATGAATGAAATATTGCACAGTACTAATTATCTCTGAATGTATTTTGTTTTCACAGATATGGTCAACCTGGACGAAACTTTCATGCCATTAATCTCATCATCTCTCTCGACAAGTAGACATTAACATCACTGAAAATTGATGAGGGTGTTGCTGTTGCATGCAAGCTTTCCAACGCAGAACGAGTCGATTGAATACTCCTACTATGTTTACCCCACATATCTCGAACTGCGTAACCAAACGCCGCGTTAATTTCCTTGGTCTCCTCGCCTCGATCAATTGGACATGATCCTCTGCGTTAGTGCAGAGAAACAATGTGGCAGTATACAAGCGGTAAATTGATTACTGTATTTACTATTGTGCTGTGCACCAACCAATTTAACTCAAAAGCTTAAATTCATAAAAAAAATGAGTAATTCACTTTATATTCTCTGACTAGTTCAACCAAAACTTAAGCTGATAGAAAAAGATGGACAATTATATTGATTGCTGTACACTATTGAGTTATATGCACTGATCAGTTTAACCCAAAAGTTTAAACAGATGAAAAAGATGAGCAATTCAATTTGTATTTTCTGACTGGTTCAACCCAAAAAATTAATCTAATGAGAAAAGTAGGTAATTCATTTTATATTTCAACACTCTCCTCACAAGAGGGCCTGGCCCTCAAGCCTCAAGTGTGAAAAGTTTAACCCAAAAGCTATGACTAATGAGAACAGTAGGGCAATTGACTTATATTCTCTGATCAGTTCAACCAAAAGTTTAATTTGATGAGAAATTAAAGGTGGGTAATTCATCTTACATCCCAACCCTCTTCACGGGACGCCCCCTCAATCCTCAAGCATGAAATAGAAGTGGGCTTCGATTTTTGTTTAATTGTGCGCCAACTAAGATTCAAACTTGAGACTTTTGGCTATGATATCATATTAAGTTACATGTATCGACCATAAATCAGTATTACTATCGTGGAAAAATAATGTAGTACTTAATTTGGATTTGTAATTTATCACAGATTACTTTTTCCCGATATTTACCACATAGTGGTGGGTACAAATTATATATATATACAAGCTGCTGTACCTCTGCCGTAGAAATGACGATCCAATTCCGTGACCAATATATCACACATCCAAAGCAAAACTTTACGCTAGTTGCTACTTGCCCACATATACTGTTAGCTAAACTAGGAAGAAAAGCCCGCGCAGATGCACGAGCAATTTATTTTGTTATAAGAAGAATACTAAAAAGAGTTCTGTCACACCATATTCAATATAAGAATTATAGATTACCCTATAATCGTAAAAAAATATTTATACCGTGAAATAGACCAAAGACTTCAATATTTATACCGTGGTCATTACATATATATGCACAATATGAGAAAAACCTTAGAGCTGCAAAGAAAGAAAGAGAAAACTACCGAACGGGAGGATCGTATACATACTCTTCTTTTTTTCTTTTTACATCTCTTGCGAACGTGTGTACATGGGGAGGGATTAGCTGGTTTTAAGAGCGAGCTATTACTTGAATAGATCTAATCTAATGGTTGAAAATAATAAATCCACTGGTTTAGGTGTAAATCGATGGTTAGATGTTTTATTTTTTTCTTATTATTATTTTTAGATTTTTTCTAATTTATTAGAATGCCACATGACATCTTAGGAGTGATTGTAGGAGTGTAGGAATATTATTATTCATAGTCACAATCTACTTGTAGTCAACTATTGTTTGCTGTCACTTGGTGACATCATCTACTTACCTATCATTTGTTGATGGTTTTTCAGTTAGTATCGTCTTCATTGAAACGCCCGCGTTTTTCTAAAACCGAGTTTAGCATCGCTCTTTCTTTTCGTTCAAAATCTCCGAAAATTACAAAGTTAGTTTTAATTTTGTTTTTATTTATTTCCCCGGTCGTATCAAATCATTTTCTTTCCGTCCAAATATTCCAAAATATTTTGGACTTCTACCGCCCGGTGTTTATCAGTCCTTTTTCACCCGGAGATTCTCTGCACTTCCATTAAGCCAGGAAAAACCACTCAGGCTCATCCAACACTCGTGCATACATGTTTCTTTCTCTGTCCCTATTTTCCTAAACCTCCTGCAAAACCGACGGTTAGGCACCGTCCTGCCAGTACACAGTGAAGGTTGGCACCGTCTCCGTCTTCTCCGCTGAAGTTAGGCACCGCTTCGCGCCGCTCGCCGAGCAAGCCAGGCAGCGACAACAGCCAGAGGAGCCTGTAGACGGAGAAACATACACAGAGGCATCAATGGACGTTCTCGTCGCCAAGTTCCTCCTCCCGAATCACCCTGGCAGTATAAATACCCTAGAAGACTTACCGTGGAGCTCCTCAGCCAATTCACCACTCCATTTTTACCACTCTGGAGCCAAGTCGCCGAAGTCCCGGAGTCCGTCGCGTCGAGGTGGCCGACCTCCTTTCCTTCCCCTCTTCTTCTTCTTCCTGCTCAGCCCTCCTCCTCCTTCCTCCCCGGCCGAGCCGGCCCTGCCCTCTGCCGGCACCCAGCTGCCGCTCCCAGCCGCAGCCGGCGCCCAACCGACCAGCCGCCGCTTCTGGCCGGAGGCCGACGTCGTGCAGCCGCCGGCCGACGCCGCGCTGCCGCCTCCCAGCCACCCGACCGACGCCGCCCCCTCCCCTCCCCACTGCCCGACCGCAGGCCCCGTGCTGCCTAGCCGCCGGCCGCCGCACCCCACCGCGCCAGGCCACCGCTCCTCCTGCTGCTCGGGAAGAGAGAAGAAAAGAAACAGAGAAAGGAAAGAAGGAGAGAGAGAAAGAGATAAGAAGGAAAAAAAAGAGAAGAAGAAAAGAAAAAGAGTGGGACCCACGGGCCCACATCTCTCCCTCCCTCCTTTGAGTCCTTTGACCTGACAGCTGGGCCCCACTCGGAATATTCCCTGGAATATTCCTCTCTATTCTTTTAACCCTCCAAAAATCCCCAAAACTTCAAAAATCCATACCTTTTCATCCCGAACTCCGTTTGACTCCGTTCAAATTCCAAAATCTTTCTAAAATTCCCCTCTATTTATTAACGCTGTTTTTTTTTCATGTTTTGTCTTGGTTTAGCAGTGATTTTATGTATGGTTTGTTTTCTCGTGTTTAGAACCTGAGGCGGACGGAGGATTCGCGCAGGAGTTCGACGCTCCGTCCGTTGTCGCGGAACAAGGCAAGCCCCCTTGACCATTTATTGCGCCTATATTTTTAAATTAAATATTTTGTTTGTCAAATTGCATGCTTTAGGTTACACTGTTTTTGGCCACGATTCAAATATGGATCGTCGGACCTTCCCAGTAGTCGCACTTTTACTATATAGGAATTGATGACCCCATTCCTTTGTAACTCCAACACTATATATTTTGCGTTGGTATTTAAAATGCCAAAGTAGATTACCTATAGGTCACGATTGTTCTGTCGTGCAGGAAAAACTGGGATATTTATATTTTGAAAACCCGGCGAGATGTCGGTATGGTTAAGAAGGAGAAAAGTGTTTTGTAAAAACATGATGATGCGGGAGTCAGTACCTTGGTGGTTTGACTACGTATTATCCATAAGGACCGTTTCCTTTGGGAAATTCATCTGAACATATGACAGTACGACCACACGGGTATAATGGGATGCGCCTGGCCGAGTAGATAGCTAAAACATAGGTGTCCAGCATGTTAGCAGTTGAGGAGCACTGGTATGGTGGCGGGTATGGCAATCTCCTGCAGTGGGGATGTGTCGGAGTCCATACGGTGGGGCCTGAGTAGATGAGGGCTTGAAATATGGCCTGATGCTTGGTGGAGAGATTCCACCCAACTGTGGGACACGGGATATTTATGGGTTGGTTATGAAAAAGCCTTGTAGAGAGCTCTCCTTTGTCGGCCATGTCTGATCCACATGTGTTCGGTAATGCGAGAAGTCCGCGATGTGTGGGTAAAGCGTGCAACCTCTGCAGAGTTTAGTCAAACTATTTAAACAGCCGTGCCTTTGAGGGGATACCTCTCGCCCGACCTCCACCAGCCTTTTCCACCTCACGTCCTAGCAGGGCACGTCGCACTGAGGGAGGCAGCTCGCAAAGTTCCTCCCCACCCCCACCACAGCCTTGCCCGCCTTTGCCCTCCCGTCTGGTATGCCGCATGACCGTTCGCGAATACCGCTCCTTGTTCCGGTTCACCATTGATCCCAATTCCTCTGCTGCACCACCGGCATAGGGCGACACTTCTACCCCACCGACTGGTGGCATCCCCACTCCTGCTCCAGGACTCCCCACTCAATTTCCACCTACCTATGGCGTCATCCCGGAGGATGAAGAGCTACGCGGCAACCGCTTTCCGTAAAGGGATCACCCCTGTCAGTCAGTGCCAGTCCACTACCTCTTGATTAGGAGCTTGAAATAAGGTGGTCTCGCAAGGTAGTGGTGAATGGGAGGTTTAGTCGAGATCGCGTCAGTTTGCCAACTCATTAGGAGTTGTGTAGCACCTCGTATGGTGTAGTCTGTGTCAGTGTCTAAGTGATGTACCCCTCCCATGTATTGTGTTGTGCTCTTGTATTGAATGTTTGTGCTTTGGTTTGAAAAAAAATGTCCTTGTAGTTAAACTTCTCCCTCTTCTTTGGATAGATGGCCGAACGCCCCCGCCGTACCATACGTGCTCCCATACGCCTTGGACATGAGGAAGAAAGCCCGCTACCCCGAAATGCCACTCAGGAAGAGCCCGAGGTGCAACTGGATCAGGCATCTGACCATGAGCATACCAGCTCACGAGAAGCCCGGACTCCCACCTCAGGATCGGGAGGCTTACCTCATCCACCTCCTCTAGATCAGCAAAGCGTGCTAACCTTGCAAACTCAAATTTTGCAAGGCATAGCTCAGAACTTGGCTGCCCTCAACCATCAGCCTCGCCATGCTTTCGACGGACGGTCTAAGTTGAACGACTTCCTAAGGACCCGTCCCCCGGAGTTCTCCCAAACCTCGGAACCAGTCGAGGCGGATGATTGGTTAAAGGACGTTGCCAGGAAGTTGGAGTTGGTGCAATGCAACCCCAGGGAAAAGGCGTTGTACGAAGCCCACCAACTCAGAGGACCCGCAACCAACTGATGGGAAAACTACCGTACGGCGCATCAAGACGCCACCACCATTGACTGGGAAGAATTCGCCGAGGCCTTTCGAGGGGCGTATATTCCAGAAAGCACCCTCGACATCAAGCGAGAGGAATTCAACAACCTCAAGCAAGAAAATTCCTCCATCAACGAGTACTTAAGCAAGTTCAACCACTTAGCCCGGTATGCTGCTGACGAAGTGGACACGGAGAAGAAGAAAATTCAAAGATTCCTCAAAGGCATGAATGTGGGCATCCGCATTCAGTTGGTGGCACACAGCTTCCCCAATTTCCAGCAGATGGTCAACCGAGCCCTTATTGTGGAAGATACCAGGAAGGAAGAGGAAGCCCTGCGGAAACGTAAGGCTGCTCAGCTCGGACTCCTACACCACGGAGGTCCGCGCCCTTGGGTCAACTATCCTTTCCAGTACCGTCAGCAAACACCTCAACCAAGTCCTGGATACTCAGCCCGTCCTTTCCTACCCCGTCCTTTGGCACCAGCTCAACCAAGGACTTACTCTGGTAACACCGAAGGAAGTAACGTCACCACTTCCAACCCTCTGCCAAGGAACCCATCCACCACAGCCAGATTCCCTTGCTATCGCTGTGGACTTGTGGGACACTTCGCCAGGGAGTGTACCCAGCGTTCTGCTCCCGCTGCCTCTGGGGCCTCTCATATCAGTACCGCCAGGGCGCCCGCTACGGCTCCAGCCAAGGCTGCCACTCAGGTCAGTGGTCAGGCCTCCCGCTCTGCCCCGACTTTTGGACGAGGTCGAGTCAATCATGTGCAGGCGGAATCAGCCCAGGAATCCCTCGATGTGGTGCTAGGTACGTTTCTTGTTAATTCCGTACCAGCAGTCGTCTTATTTGATTCCGGAGCCTCGCACTCTTTTATCTCTTGCTCATTTGTGGAGAAAAATGGGATAAGGACTAAAGGGTTAGAAACACCAATGCTTATCCAATCCCCTGGAAAGGAAGTTAAAGCCTATCGAGCCTGCCCAAAGGTGAGCCTAGACATAGAAGGCGTCACCTTCACTGTTAGCCCTATCATTCTAGAATCCCAGGGTCTGGATTTAATCCTAGGGATGGATTGGTTATCCAAACATAAGAGTCGGATAGACTGTGCCACCCACACCATAATTTTGCAAGGACCAAATGGGAATGAAGTCAAGTTCATCCCTTCCCGACGATTGATAGCGCAACCTCTCCTAAGCGCCATGGAAGCCATTCCTTTGGAGGAAGTACCGGTAGTCAATGAGTATCCGAATGTATTTTCGGAAGAATTACCCGGAATGCCCTCAGATAGAGAAATCGAGTTCTCCATCACCCTTGCCCCTGGCACAACCCCTATATCCAAGAGACCCTACAGAATGGCCCCCAACGAATTGGCAGAAGTCAAGAAGCAAATCGAGGAATTAGAGGAAAAGGGATTCGTGCGACCCAGCACATCTCCTTGGGGAGCCCTAGTCCTTTTGGTCGAAAAGAAGGACAAGACCAAGAGAATGTGTGTGGATTACTGTCGGCCCCTGATTTTATAGCACAGGAAACCATATGTGTTTACAAATACCAACTCCCTGGATCGGTAGGTTGGTATACACACATTACAACTCTGGTACACATAGTCTGCATCGCATAGTCTTACAATACCAAGTATTACATGGGAACCCGAGTAGGTTCTAATAGGCCGTGTCTGACCGGATACAATACCAAATAACATAGGATAGCGGAAGCGAGGCTGCGGCGGTCCATCTATACTCCACAGGCATCAACTGGGGATTAGTCCCTATGGTTCCTCTGTACCATCCCCCTCCTCGGGGATCAGTTCGACTGGCATGTCCTCATCATTAAGAGCTAAAAGGGTAGAAATATGCAAGGGTGAGTACCAACCATACTCAGCAAGTCACCACTATAGAAATGCAACAAATGCATATAGGGATCCAAGGCAGGTTTTGGTTTATTTGCGTAAAGCCAGTTTTCGCAAGTTATTCCACAAGCCTATGGCCTAGAAATTTTAACCAAGAAAAGAATTGCCGCTATGTAAAGGTTGTCATTAATTAGAAGTTCCTTCATCACAATCTAACCTTCCCACGCATGGGGTAAGGTCACCCATGTTGTATTTATCCCAACTTCATCTAAACAATTTAAAAACATGTGAGTCTAGTCAAGAGTAATACAAGTCCCGGCGCTCATTAACCGCGAGCACGGCTATTCGAATAGTTTAATTTACTCACACTGCAGTGGATGTACGCTTTTAATCCCACACTCCGTGACGCACCCAACACATGAGACTTGTCACGGCCCGGTTTTTTAGTTACCCTCGCATGACGGCACCCGCTCCAAGGACTATGAATCCCCATTGCACCCCCGGCGCCACATTCCTACCTCGAGCCGGTTGTGAGGGGAGTCCTGGCGCTCCCGAGATTGAAGGTTACATCATACATATATAAAGCTTGACGTCATTAAACCACACACTTCCACATTTCCATACCGATATCCAGAACCTACCATGTCTAGGGTGCCACCCTACGAGAATAACCTAGTCCACCGGGTCTAACCCCACTCAAGAAGTGTGGTCGTACTCGGTTCGTTTCCTGCTTAGCTTCTTGACTCGGTCCTTAACTGACCAGGGTCAGCGGCTTACCGTTCCCAGAACCACCCATATTCTATCCGTGCCGGCCCCAGTCGAAATTCACTTTTGTAATTAAGTTTTTGGGTTTTCACAAAGGTTTTCATGCTGTGGGTGGCGCTTATGTCTCCACCCGATCTCTATCAATCACTCCCATCGAGTGATCAGTGTAACCACATCCACATATCCCACATATGGAGTGTATAACGTCTATGTAAGCAGGGCTAAGCAGTGAGTAAATAATCACGCGTAAAGTAATATACTCAGGTAACAAAGGTGTGTAAATACATAAGGATAAACAATATCAAAGGTAAGGCTTTAAGCAAATGTGGGTACGCGTTTTATAATTAGCATGCAATTTTATTTGCAATCAACACATTTATAAAAATAGGATCAACATGTTCGAGGAAGGGGGCGTAGTGACTTGCCTTGCTCACTTGAGGGTTCGTTATCAATTGGCTCAATTTCCTCCTCGCAGATATACCCTGTCCGGTCGAATAATAACGTCACGAACTACTCGCTAACACAAAAAAGAGCCAAAAATTCCAAAAAGGAAAATAACCCAACCAGTGCCATTGCGTAGATCTTGATTTTTGAAAGATTTTGACGAAAGTTTCGTTCAACTCTGACTTAAAATGAGGGAGACACGGGTTTGGAGGATTAATGGATTTTCTGAAATACGGAAATGAATTTATTAAATTGGAAAGGAATATTCCCAAGAATATTCCTTGGCTGTGATGTTGAGAGGGACGAATGTTGGACTTCCTTTTGTGAAGGCTTGGGCTTTAGCCCAGAGATGAAGGAGGTCGGGTAGGGACCTTATATAGACTTTTGGATAAGGGCCTGGGTGAGTGGAGGGATATGCATTAGACTTTGGTGAGGAGGGAGGTTGTTGGTGGGCTTTGGCCCGGAGGATGCAATTTAGACTTTTCAGGTCCATTCTTGGGCTTGGCCCGAGGAAAACAAGGGGATGTTTTGTGGACTTATGTGGAGGACTTTATGGTCTTGGCCCAAGGGACAAGAGGGATATATGTAGACTTTTGGATAGATTGCAAGGCCGGTTGGCCCAATGAAGTAGAGGAGCTTTTATAGACTTTTTAGAGAATTTCGTGGGCTTAGGCCGACCACGAGAGGAAGGCAATGTAGACTTTTTGGAAGGCTTTATGGGCTTCGGGCCGACAAAGCAGAGGAAGGCGATATAGACTTTTTCCAAGTCTTCGGTCAATGGGGCCCGCGGGGAGAGAATAAAATATGGGGCCCACTAGTGGGCCTGACACGGTGTGGCGGCGGCGCGTCGGCATGGCGTGGCCGAGGCCCGTGTCCAGGAGGTGGCCGGGCGCAGGCCGACGCGCGGGCGCGGAGGCTCCGGTCGGCGCGGTGACTTGGCCGACGCCCGCGGCAGCGAGGAGGTCGGCTGAGGCAGCTCGGCCTGAACTGGGCCACGGCATTGGCCGGGCGTGACGCGGTACTGCCAGGACAACGTCGGCCGGGGGCTCGACCGAACGACGGATGCATATACATACACACGGCTAGCTAGTTGCATGCATGTGGGTTGCTTGCATGGATGCATATGCATACACACGGTTAGCTAGTTGCATGCATGTGGGTTGCTTGCATGCATGCATATGCATACACACGGTTAGCTAGTTGCATGCATGTGGGTTGCTTGCATGCATGCATATGCATACACACGACTAGCTAGTTGCATGCATGTGGGCTACTTGCATGCATGCATGCACACGTTCGGCCCGCTAGCTATATGGCGTATGCACGGCCGGCTGTGATGCGGCGATCGCTGCGAAGGACGGTCGCGCAAGGAATGGTTACGGTGTCACGTCTCACGACGCCACCGTGCGACGGTAGACGAGAAATGCGGTAAGGAAACGAAAGCAAGAGGAAGGGCAGGAGGGGAGCTCACCTTGCGGCAGCCGGGTAGCGGCGTACCGACCGACGGTCCTCGCACGAACTACGGTCGTCGAGGTACTGCCTGGGGCCGGTCGACCCGCGGATCGTCCTCGCCCACCACGTGTTCGCTCGGCAACAAACGAACACACAGCGTTAAGGAATAAATGTTAGCGGATTAGTGCAAGTTAGGTGTCAGGGGTCAGCGAGTTAGAAGTCAGCGGGTTAGTGAGTTAGAAGTCAGCGGGTTAGTGAGTTAGAAGTCAGCGGGTCAGATGTTAGGGATTAGCCGTTCGATAAGTCAGTCGTTCTCGGGTTCAAATGACGGCGCGGCGGCCTATCCGTCCTCTTGCTCAACTGAGGCCCAGCCGAAACCGGCCGCGGCGGAGCAAGCGGAGAGATGGCGGCGTGTGCGCGGAAGGGTGTGACTGAAGAGAAAGAAAGCCAGGAGGAGGAGAAAAGAGGATGGAAAGGGACGGGTTGCATACTGGCTATGGTTGCCCTTATATAGGCTTCACCGCACGAGCTCGTCTTAAATGGCCATGAAGACAGGGACGGGGCAGTTGCAGCGGCCGCGCGGGTTGGCGCGTATGCTGCATCGACTATCGCCGTTCGGGAGACAAAGGCTGGCTCCTGTGCTGCCTGCCGTCGCCACCTACCGAAACGGAAGACGGCGACGGTAACACGGCGGGGGCCACCGTCGTTCGATAGGAGCGTCGCCCGGTGTACGTGCATAGGCTATTGCATGCATGCTAGCTTGGGCTCGGCTAGCTGCTTGCATGCAGGCATACGCATAGCTAGCTAGTTGCATGGTGCCTGCTCGTGGCTGGCTTGCCTGCATGCATGCGCATGCACAACTGGCTTGCTGCATGGCTCGCGGCGGTGCGAGGTTGGGCAGGATGCGCATGGAATGGACGGCAAGCTCGCCGGTGAGAAGGGAGTGCAAGGCGACAGCCGGTGATGTCGTAGCGGCCTCGTCGTAGCAGCGCGGCGTGCGGCGACGTCGTCGCCGAAAATAGTATGGGGGAAAATTAGACTTTTATCTTTTCCAACCTAATAGGAATGAAAGGGCTTGGGGAGGTAACATGGACTTTTTCCAGAAACAGCCCAGCAACAAGAAGGCCACAGTAGAGGGAGCTTACGTGGACTTTTTGGAGTAAAACTAATTTTGGTTAGAGTGAAAATCTTGGGACAAAAACCAGAAGATCAGAGGAGTAGAAAAATTGGAAAATTTCAGTAAAAGTTTGGTACTGACAAAAAACAAAGAAACTGTCGGCATGATGCAAAAATTTAAAAATAAAACAGAAATGATTTTTGATCGGTGTATTTTTATTTAGGAATTTCCTCAGGGTGTTACAATTACCGTGCCCTCAATGAAGTGACCATCAAGAACAAGTACCCTCTTGCTAGGATTGATGACCTGTTCGATCAGTTGCACGGAGCTAAGGTCTTTTCCAGAGTAGACTTAAGGTCTGGATATCACCAACTGAAAATTCGACCAGAAGACATACCCAAAACTGCCTTCTGTACTCGTTATGGACTATACGAGTATACTGTCATGTCCTTTGGATTCACCAATGCCCCAACCTTTTTCATGAACCTTATGAACAAAGTGTTCATGGAATGCCTTGATAAATATGTCGTGGTGTTCATAGACGATATCCTCGTCTACTCTAAGAGTGAGCAAGAACATGCTGAGCACCTAAGATCAGTTTTGGGAAGATTAAGGGAACATCGACTCTATGCCAAAATTTCCAAGTGTGAATTTTGGCTTGACCGAGTTGCATTCCTTGGCCATGTCATCTCTGCTAGCGGAGTAGAAGTAGACCCCGGCAAGGTTAGAGATGTACTCTCATGGAAAACCCCGACCACAGCCACCGAGATCAGAAGTTTCCTCGGACTGGCAGGCTATTACCGGAGATTCATTGAAGGGTTCTCCAGGATTGCCAAGCCCATGACCGAACTACTCAAGAAGGAACGGAAGTTTATATGGATGGCAGCCTGTGAAAGGAGTTTCCAAGAGCTGAAGAAGAGACTGACCACGTCCCCCATCCTAATCCTCCCAGACATACGGAAAGATTTTGACATCTATTGTGATGCATCCAGACAGGGGCTAGGATGCGTGCTCATGCAAGACGGAAGAGTAGTTGTCTATGCCTCTAGACAATTAAGGCCCCATGAAGTGAATTATGCTACCCATGATCTGGAGTTAGCTGCGGTAGTACACGCCCTCAAGATATGGCGGCATTACCTGATGGGCAATAGGTGTGAAGTATACACCGACCATAAGAGTCTGAAGTACATTTTCACCCAGACTGAACTTAACCTCAGGCAGAGAAGGTGGCTAGAGTTGATCAAGGATTATGATCTCGGGATACATTATCACCCGGGTAAGGCAAACGTGGTTGCTGATGTATTAAGTCGGAAAGTGCATTGCAATGCCTTAAGCACTCTACCACACCACCTAGAACTATGCCGGAGCCTAGAGAAACTACATTGCCACTTTAGTAGTACAACCCACCCTAGAGCAACTGATCAGCGAAGCCCAATTAGACGACCAAGGGATCACAGAAATCAAGAAGCTTATCAAGGAAGGCAAAGCCTCAGGGCACTCCTTGGACGATAAAAGGGTAGTATGCCTGGGAAAACGTATTTGTGTCCCCAATAATAAAGGATTGAAGGATCTGATACTTCGGGAGGCACACGAGTCCGCATATTCCATACACCCCGGTAACACCAAGATGTATCAAGACATCAAACCTCACTATTGGTGGCCTGGGATGAAGCGTGACATCGCAGAGTATGTGGCCCTATGTGATATTTGCCAATGAGTAAAGGCAGAACACCAGAGACCCGTCGGATTGTTACAACCTTTAAGGATACCCGAGTGGAAATGGGAAGAGATAGGAATGGATTTTATCACCGGATTTCCCAAGACCCCTTCTGGCCACGATTCCATCTGGGTAATAGTGGACCGACTTACCAAGGTCGCACACTTTATCCCCGTCAAGACCACCTATTCCGGTAGAAAGCTGGCCGAGTTATACATGACCCAGATTGTATGCCGGCATGGGGTGCCTAAAAAGATCGTATCAAATCGAGGTACTCAATTTACTTCACATTTCTGGCAGAAACTCCATGAGGTGAGGGACACAAACCTAAACTTCAGCACAGCCTATCACCCCCAAACCGATGGTCAGACAGAAAGGGTAAACCAAATTCTGGAGGATATGCTGCGAGCATGTGCCCTAGACTTTGAAGGCGCATGGGATCGGTGCTTGCCTTATGCCGAGTTCTCTTACAATAACAGTTATCAAACCAGTATCCAAATGGCCCCCAATGAAGCCTTATATGGGCGAAAATGCCGAACCCCGCTCTGTTGGACGGATGTAGGGGAAAAGAAAGTATTCGGGCCTGATATCCTACATGCAGCCGAAGAACAAGTTAAAGTAATCCGGCTTAGACTTCAGGAAGCCCAAGCCCGACAGAACGATTATGCCGATCATCGGCGACGGATGCTTGAGTTTGAAATAGGAGACCATGTGTACCTAAGGGTATCACCTTTGAGAGGAACGAAGCGTTTTGGAATGACCGGAAAGTTGGCACCACGCTACATTGGCCCCTATCCCATTATTGATAGACGAGGCGAAGTCGCCTATCAACTCGAGTTGCCCCCAGAGCTGGCAGGAGTACACGACGTATTCCATATCTCGCAACTAAGAAAGTGTCTTCGTGTCCCTGAGGAGCAAGTCCCCATCCAAAAGGTTGATGTACAAAAGGACTTAACCTACACGGAATGACCGATCAAAATACTCGAATAAAAGGAACGTCGTACGCGACGAAAGAACATCAAGTTTCTCAAGGTTCAATGGAGTAATCATACCGAGGATGAGGCTACCTGGGAACAGGAAGATCACCTCCGAGCCGAGTACCCAGATCTATTCGCTTAGCTGCGGAATCTCGGGACGAGATTCTCTTAAGGGGGGTAGGTTTGTAACGCCCGTGTTTTTCTAAGACCGCAGTTTAGCGTCGCTCTTTCTTTTCGTTCAAAATCTCCAAAAATTAAGTTAGTTTTAATTTTGTTTTTATTTATTTCCCCGGTCGTATCAAATCATTTTCTTTCCGTCCAAATATTCCAAAATATTTTGGACTTCTACTGCCCGGTGTTTATCAGTCCTTTTTCACCCGGAGATTCTCTGCACTTCCATTAAGCCAGGAAAAACCACTCAGGCTCATCCAACACTCATGCATACATGTTTCTTTCTCTGTCCCTATTTTCCTAAACCTCCTGCAAAACTAACGGTTAGGCACCGTCCTGCCAGTACACAGTGAAGGTTGGCACCGTCTCCGTCTTCTCCGCTGAAGTTAGGCACCACTCCGCGCCGCTCGCCGAGCAAGCCAGGCAGCGACAACAGCCAAAGGAGCCTGTAGACGGAGAAACATGCACAGAGTCATCAATGGACGTTCTCGTCGCCAAGTTCCTCCTCCCGAATCACCCTGGCAGTATAAATACCCTAAAAGACTTACCGTGGAGCTCCTCAGCCGATTCACCACTCCATTTTTACCACTCCGGAGCCGAGTCGCCGAAGTCCCGGAGTCCGTCGCGTCGAGGTGGCTGACCCCCTTTCCTTCCCCTCTTCTTCTTCTTCCTGCACAGCCCTCCTCCTCCTTCCCCCCCGGCCGAGCCGCCCCTCCCCTCTGCCGGCACCCAGCCGCCGCTTCCAGCCGCAGCCGGCGCCCAGCTGATCGGCCGCCGCTTCTGGCCGGAGGCCGACGCCGTGCAGCCGCCGGCCGACGCCGCGCTGCCGCCTCCCAGCCGCCCGGCCGACGCCACCCCCTCCCCTCCCCACCGCTCGATCGCCAGCCCCGCGCTGCCCAGCCACCGGCCACCTCACCCCACCGCACGAGGCCGCCGCTCCTCCTGCTGCTCGGGAAGAGAGAAGAAAAGAAACAGAGAAAGGAAAGAAGGAGAGAGAGAAAGAGATAAGAAGGAGAAGAAAAAAAAAAGAGAAGAAGAAAAGAAAAAGAGTGGGACCCACGGGCCCACATCTCTCCCTCCCTCCTTTGAGTCCTTTGACCAGACAGCTAGGCCCTACTCGGAATATTCCCTGGAATATTCCTCTCTATTCTTTTAACCCTCCAAAAATCCCCAAAACTTCAAAAATCCATACCTTTTCATCCCGAACTCCGTTTGACTCCGTTCAAATTCCAAAATCTTTCTAAAATTCTCCTCTATTTATTAACGCTGTCTTTTTCATGTTTTGTCTTGGTTTAGCAGTGATTTTATGTATGGTTTGTTTTCTCGTGTTTAGAAGCCGAGTCGGACGGAGGATTCGCGCAGGAGTTCGACGCTCCGTCCGTTGTCGCAGAACAAAGCAAGCCCCCTTGACCATTTATTGCGCCTATATTTTTAAATTAAATATTTTGTTTGCCAAATTGCATGCTTTAGGTTACACTGTTTTTGGCCACGATTCAAATATGGATCGTCGGACCTTCCCAGTAGTTGCACTTTTACTATATAGGAATTGATGACCCCATTCCTTTGTAACTCCAACACTACATATTTTGCGTTGGTATTTAAAATGCCAAAGTAGATTACCTATAGGTCACGATTGTTCTGTCGTGCAGGAAAAACTGGGATATTTATATTTTGAAAACCCGGCGAGATGTCGGTATGGTTAAGAAGGAGAAAAGTGTTTTGTAAAAACATGATGATGCGGGAGTCAGTACCTTAGTGGTTTGACTACGTATTATCCATGAGGACCGTTTCCTTTGGGAAATTCATCTGAACATATGACAGTACGACCACACGGGTATAATGGGATGCCCCTGGCCGAGTAGATAGCTAAAACATAGGTGTCCAGCATGTTAGCAGTTGAGGAGCACTGGTATGGTGGCGGGTATGGCAATCTCTTGCAGTGGGGATGTGTCGGAGTCCATACGGTGGGGCCTGAGTAGATGAGGGCTTGAAATTTGGCCTGATGCTTGGTGGAGAGATTCCACCCAACTGTGGGACACGGGATATTTATGGGTTGGTTATGGAAAAGCCTTGTAGCGAGCTCTCTTTTGTCGACCATGTCTGATCCACATGTGTTCGGTAATGCGAGAAGTCCGCAACGTGTGGGTAAAGCGTGCAACCTCTGCAGAGTTTAGTCAAACTGTTTAAACAGCCGTGCCTACGGTCATGGGCGGATGTGAAGTGTTTCTCATAGCGTAGTGTTTGTTTTATAAATAAATCCTTGGAATGGGTACCGTCACCAGAGTTTGCTTTTGTGGCGGACGGCCAGCCTTCGTGGTTGGGAACGAGTCTGGGTGACTCGGGGTGTCGATTGGCACCAAGGTGTGGTTAGGGCTGAGATGGTCGAGGTAGAGTGGCTGAGAGGGCCGAGCAGTGCAGAGATGGCACGGTGTTTGATTTGAGAATTACTACAGTGACAGGTTGTTGCGAAGCAACCTGTGGAATGGAGTGAGGCGTGAGCCTTACTTCGAAACTAAAAACTGTTACACTAGAGGTTTAAAACTAAATTATTTATAAAACCTGGTTTCCCAAATAAAACCGTTCCACCCCTTGCTATTGGCCTTGCATGTCATATTTTTCCGGGCTTGCTGAGTACACTGAGTACTCACCCTTGCTATTATTATTTATAGAGTTAGAAGAAGGATACCTTGACCCTTCCGCCGAGGCCTATTTTCAAGAGCAGGTCGAGTACGACTCCTCTGGGTTTCAAGCCTAGTTCCCAAGCATAGCCTGTGGATTTATGGTTGTCTTCTAGCTTCATGTTACCCTCCACTGTTGTTATGTTTCCATTTGCGTTTACCTTGTCCTTTCAGTCTTTCTACCAGTCTGGGGTTTGTCCACGACGGTAGTAGTTTGAGACCTCCAACAATGTTGTAATAAAAGCTTTATATTTCTGGATTCCATTATTATCCTATGAGTACCAGCTCGTGTATCCTGGGATTGGTACTGTAACCACAGATAAGGTTGTGACCTCCAGCCTATGCCGGTTGACTTTCTAGACCAACATAGTTTGGGGCGCCACATTCATCTTCAATGCTTGATGATACATGTGCTCATTGGATATGAGCTAATTATTAGATGCAATGTGCAGGATGCCTTGTACGATATACGACTCGATGATTGTTGGATAGTAGTTTCTATATAGAACTTATATACATGGTGATTAGTGGGGACATATAATTGATATATTATGCTATTATTGATTGACAAAGTATATTATATACTACATATTAAGCGTTTTAGTACCTAAGTACTAAGTAATAAATTTAAGGTTGAGTTTCAAAGTGCTTATCGGATTGGCTACCCTTTATTTATTGTAAGCATGCTTACTGAACTGCTGAACTGTGTTTGTTTTGCAAATATTTTCTATATAAAAGTATTTTTAAAAATTAAATAAATCTATTTTAAAATTTGTAATATTTAATACTTAATTAGTTATATGCTAATGACATATGTTGTTCTGTCGTTTTGCATGTCCTGAATAAGCTCATCCAATGAGCTGGATCCAATGAAGCCTAGGACATAATAGACATCAACACTGTCAAAAGAAAACACATAATACATGAAAATACATTCATGATAAATTTAGTAATATTATTTTAATATATCAGCATTTTTTATAGTAGGGGTGAGTAACTTTTGGGAATGTTACTATGCTATTTTTATTTTTGAATATGCAAGTCTAATTTTTTAAGTAATATATAATTATATAATATATATTTTTAATTTGTTTATATTTTTTAATGGATATTCCGATAGCATACGTCTGGTTATAATACAATTCAAAATAACATATATTTTTACATATGGGCTTGAATTATTAGTTTGGTTTTTCATCTAATCTAAGTGAGATAGAAGAAAAAGAAGAAAAAAAGGAACGTGGGACTGGGCGTGTTTACGTATGTAAGTGCCGTACTTTTTTTTCCTTTGTACTTACCGAGTGGCATAAACATGGGGTTTTTAGGGATAGATTTAATTGGTGATTTTTAAGATAGATCTAATGGTGAAAATGATGAGTTCACCAGATTAAATAAAAATCGATGACTAGATGTTTTGTTTTTTCATATAATTTTTAGGATTTATTAGAGCGCCACATGACGGTCTAGAGCATTTGTAAGGGTGCTATGTGACGACTTAAAAGAAGTGTTTGTAGAAAATTTAATGAATTTTTAAGTATATAATAGATAGTCAAATCCAAATCAAAGCTCACAGTAACAAAGCTTAATAATCTACTCAAGTTGCTACTTGTTTACTGCCTGCATTAGTGTACTTTCAACGATTGGATCCGAGATTCCCATTGCTCAAGATGGATATATTGGATCTTTCTATCATCACTTGCATGCTGGTTATCAATAGTTCTCTGTTCATCTTTTCTGGGGGCACATCGTGTATCTATTTGGCAGAATCGATCGAACGCTGCATGCAGCCACTCCATTGCAAAGCTCGAGGTCAACTCGAACACTGCGACTTGTCGCTGATTACTTCCTCGGTGTCTGCACAGCCATAATTAGGGCACGTTAAGTACACTTGCAGAGGAAAAAATAAACAAAAAACCCACGAGTTCCTCTCATCCCACCCTGCGCCAATGTGGCTAATTTTCCGGGACCTCGCCGTCGGCGACGCGTTGAATCCCCAGGTCGATGCACTACGCGGTGTGCAAGTAGTTAATCCGCAATCCATATCCTGGTCAACATTGTGATTACTACTTAGCAGAAGATAATCTCAAGTCGACCGAGTTGCTGCACCCGACGAATGATACAGTCATACGAATCGCTTGACATCTACACTTTGAGCTGGCCACTGGGTTAATAATCTGTCTCGAATCAGGACTGGCATTACGTACGTACGAGTTGTGATTTAACATGATGCAATGCATGCGGATTTTTCAGTTGTTTAATTAGTACGAGCTAAGTGATGATCTGGGGGACTGGGGCTCAACCTCGATCAACTATGCATATTCAAGTTATAGGGAAGTTAATAGTGTAAGAGCACCGCTTAATTGCCACTAGGAACTTAGCATTGCCTACATTAAGGATCGAGATAATGCACAGGAACAGTACTGTTCCAGCAGGAGACATTTCTAATCGGTGTCATCAGAGATGGGAATCGAATCTAGTATAGCTCACTAGGCTTCGAAGAAACCAAGCAACACAGCTAAGCTAATTAACTCAGATCGAATTATATACATTTCTGTATCAATTAATTGCCAACGAAATATTTATTACTACTACATCGAAAGTTCGCATAAGAAATTCAGGCATCTTGATCGATGCAGTCAACTTAGTCAACAAACTCAACAATCAACAGATGCCACTACTCATCCATGGAATCGAATCTCCTTTGATCGTCGCACATGGCGCCAAGTCTCACGCAGAAGAAATCTCCCGCCATGCGCCGCTATAAATACCCATGCAAACCTCTCCGCTGATCGCCACCCAACCTCACCTCACCTCGATCTCTCTCTCTCGCTATGGCTGCCACCACCAAGCTCGTGGCTCTGGGCCTCGCTGTCCTCCTGAGCATTGGGTTCACTGATGCCGCGAGGGTAGCCAGGTACACGAATTCCTTCTCCGGCGGCGGGGGTGGCGGCGGTGGAGGAGGCGGCGGCGGTGGGTCGAACGGTGGGTGGGGCTCCGGCTCAGGCGGCGGCGCCGGCGCCGGTTACGGTGAGAGCGGTGGCGACTGGGGCAACACGTGGAACTACGGGAGGGGTGGCGGCGCTGGCGGAGGAGGCGGCGGCGGCGGCGGGACGAACGGCGGCTCCGGCTCCGGCTCCGGTTCCGGCTACGGCATGGGCCATGGCTCGAGTGGCTCCGACTCGTCGCCGTCGTCGTCGGCGTCGGCCCCTGTTGCTCTTAGCAGCGGTGGTAATTACGCCACCGGTGATGGCGAGGGCGGCGGCGGCGGCGGTGGCGGCGGCTCGAACGGAGGCAGCGGGTACGGCGCTGGCGCCGGAGTTGGCCAGGGCGCCGGCGAGAGTGGGTCGTCGTCGATAGCGATGGCGCCGTCTCCCTCCAGTGGCGGATACTACAACGGCGGCTACGCCGACGCTGCCGGTGGCGGTGCCGGCGGCGGCGGTGGACACGGTGGAGGCCCTGCCGGAGCTCCGAGCTATGGCGTTGGCGCAGGCGCTGGCTCCGGCGCCGGTGACGCCGGCAGCGATGGCTCCTCCGGCGGAGGCTACGCGTCAGGAATGGGCGGCGGCAGAGGCGGAGGCGGCGGCGGCGGCGAGAACGGCGGGTACGGAAGCGGTAGCGGCAAGGGATCCGGATCCGGTAGTGGCGGATACCATTAAAATTCGGTAGGTTTTCGCTTGTCGGAAAACCCTAGAGCCGGAGGAGGCCGAGACATGCATGTATTGGTCTCGTCATTTTATGCTGTCGCACGACAAGTTTAATTTCTAGGGTTTGTGTACTTTCGTATTAGGCAGTTCTTAATAATTAGTAGGCTCCATCATTGTAATGGAAGATGCATGGTAGCCCAGCATGCGGAAATGAGATGTAATGACACTCTACGAGAAATGAATTGAAGCATGCATGATGTTTTGTTCTGATCGGTCTCTGTTGCAATACGTCACTAGTTCTTTCATTTTCTTTTGTTTTACTGATATGACTGTTACTAATTCGTTGTTAACTAAATTATTCATTGCTAGCTTACAGGGGAAATGAAAATGAACAGGCAAATAAAAGACACAATGCAGCACCGGTTGACCATGAGCTGATCGATTAGTTATAAGCAAAACGGTTTATTAGCGAGCAAACAATAATTTATGAATAAAAATTTTATATATGTGCCCTTATAGACTTAAAAGTTAATTCTGGAAAATAAACTTTACTAAAAAAATCATAAAATCAACTGTAAAACTAAGTTTTAAAATTTTAAAAAGAAAATATCCTAGATTTCATATAGGGCAAAGATGAGACTGAAAGTAGAGTGATACACGTACCCATTTATTCAAGGCCGCCATATAATTTCGGCCCATATAAATATCTCAGCACAGAAAACCCAGGGATACATATATATGGATATGGGCCCAGTTTTTCTGTCCGTCCAGAGTACGGGATATATGGGCTGATTTTGTCTTTGAAATTTGTTTAACTTGATGGGCCAAAACTTTGATGATCATACTGTAAGCTAAGAACAGCCAATATACTCAATCTCACTGGCTCACTGCTGCACAGGAAGGCATCCTAGACCATAAAAAAAAAGGGAAAACACGCACACACAAATGCCATAATAAAGATTATATCTGCCATTTATAAAATTTGCAGAAGAACTCTTGAAGGGCATCTGGGCATGCACCGATGCACGTGAGCACGTCGGCACACATCATTATCATCTAGCTAGCTGCAAGTGTTCGAGAAAACCGAATGCAATAGAATGAAATCAAGACCACAAATCTGCGCGCTAGGCAGCTAGCTGAACAATCTAATTTTAAGGTCTCAGCGCTACATGATTTGTGCCAATCAACTGCGCTGCTTCTCCTAGTAGCAGTGGTAATTAAGTTAGTAACAACTCTAGTTAATTAGCGTTTATTTTCCGTCAAAATTTTTATATTACGCACAAGTCTAATGCCTGGACTAACTTCACTAGGTTTAGTCGAAGACTTGTACAATGTCAAACTCATATACAGAAGCCAGCTCAATAAGGCCAAGTTTAGAAGTTGAACAGATATGTATAGTATTCCTAACCGGGCTATTTTCTATCTCGCTGAGGTTTGCAGATTCGATATATTACTGAGCAAGTGGCCTCTTGCAGTACAGCTTTGCAAGGTCTCCAGTGCTATAAATACCAATGCAAAGCTAATCTTTTAGTCATCATATCCTTAACTTCACAATGGCTGGATCTAAGGTAGTACTACTTACCTTCCTTGTCCTCCTAGTCATAGGAGTAGCCCATGCTAGACCAAAAAAATACGCTAGTGCGGGAGGCGGAGGTGGCGGTGGAGGTGGAGGTGGCTCGTCAGGGGGTGGTTTCGGCTGGGGATCCGGCTCTGGTTCTGGATATGGGCAGGCAAGTGGGTCTGGTGGAGCGTATGCTAGCGGCGGTGGTGGTGGAGGAGGTGGTGGCGGCGGGGCAAATGGTGGATCTAGCTATGGGTCTGGTTCTGGGTCTGGGTATGGTCAAGCTGGGAGTTACGGGCCTTATGGTGGAGGATATGCCCAGGGTGGTGGAGGCGGCGGTGGACAAAATGGTGGATCAGGATCAGGATCTGGTTCTGGTTCTGGTTCTGGATCAGGTCAGGCAGGAGGATACGGACCTTATGGGGGAGGATATGCTCAGGCAGGAGGACAAGGTGGTGGTGGAGGTGGTGGACAAAGTGGTCCAGGGGGTAGCGGATCTGGCAGTGGCTCAGGAAGTGGATCTGGAAGTGTAGGATATCCATAGAGTTTACACACTACCTGAATGACATATGAATGAAGCCTATATAGAATGCTAGTTTTATATATGTTGTTATATATGGATAATAATAAGAACTAAATAAAGGGCTTCTCGCGTGTTTGTTTATCAAGAGAAGTGGAGTTGCTGTAGTGTTTGTGAATGTTTGGATGTTGTTGAAATTGCAGACAATTAAATGGCCATTTCTACACTCTTAAGATACCCCTGGTTGCATGTTTGATTCAATAGTTTCCTTTTCCTTTCTTTCACGGATTTCGTAGTTCAGGAAATGGTGGTTTCGCATCCCTATTTAATTGATTTGAAGGCTCTGAATTATCACTTTTATTATTAAAAAGAAATAATCAAAATTTGCTAAAGCATGATGATAGTCTTGTGTAAAGTAGTCCTCCAAAACTAAACCTGCATAGAACATTTTTGCAACAAGATATGAAGCTTGTGAAACACTCTGAATTCTATACTCGAAGCTTTTATGCATGGTTCTTTAAAGAAGTTGAAATCTTCATGTGAAAATTCGACCATTAATGGTAAAAAAATTAAACCTTACTAAAGTTCCATCAAGAACATGAAGATGTATATCTAGTTACTATATGTCGATGGTGGAAACGTCGTAAAGCAGAAAGACAATTCTCATCAGATCTTGAGAGTTGAGGGATATACATGCTTTTAGAGTTATAAGTGCGGAAAATTAAACCGAGCAAAGAATTGAGACATGGCCAAAAAATTCCTCAGAAATATTGTATTGAAATATTGAAATATTGTATTGCTAATTACTCTCTTCATCCTAAAATATAATACACAATCACTACTAACACAAAGATCAATAAAAAAAATATTATCACCTTCTTATTTGGATCACTTAATAAATACAATGCATACACTACTACACAAATACTCATTGGTGCCGGTTCCAAAGGCCTCATAGGTACCGGTTTCGAAGCCGGCACCAATTGGTCGGCACCAATGCTCAAAGCTATTGGTACCGGTTTCTCAACTGGCACCTATAACATTATAGGTGCCGGTTGTAAATGTCTAACCGACACCTATATGATATTATAGGTGCCGGTTCCTATAAATAACCGGCACCTATAAGTGATAGGCCCCGGCTCCTTTGAAGCATCATAGGTGCCGGTTCTTTACAAGAACCGGCACATATAGTCCTGAAGCATAAAAAAAAATAATTTTGAAGCCACATATAATATTTTCTGAAACACAGAAATCACAGAATATTACAATATTACATTCACATTGTTCACATTAACAGGAAGACTCATTTTGTTCACATTCACAGGAAGGCACAGCCATGTGCAAAAATCATAGCCACTGCGAAATGTGCTTGCCATAATGTTTCTAGGCTAGGAGCGAAAATTGCCTTTTGCCCTAATGTCCTTTTTCCTAGTAGCCTGCCCTCGTGTCGAGACATCGGCACACCAATGGGATGCAAATCCATATAGTCGATACAGAACTCAACCACCTCCTCTGTTGCATAACCCTCTACGATACTGCCTTCTGGTCGAGCTCTATTACGCACATACTTCTTTATGATCCCCATGAACCTCTCGAAAGCCCACATGTTATGCAGATACACTGGGCCGAGAATCTTTATCTCTTTCACGAGATGTGCCACGAGGTGAACCATTATATCAAAAAATGATAGTGAAAAACACATCTCGAGCTGGCAAAGGGTAATGATTGCATTTGCTTGGAGCTTGTCTAGCGTGCTTGGATCGATCACCTTCTGATATATAGCGTTGAAGAACGAGCACAGCTTTATGATTGGGTTTCGAACCTTATCTGGCAAAATGCCTCTAATAGCAACAGGAAGAAGTTGTGTCATCAGCACGTGGCAATCATGTGACTTCATGCCTACTAATTTCTTCTCTTTCATGTTGACAAGTCTTTTAATGTTCACAGAGTAACCAGAAGGGACTCGGACACCCTGCAGGCACTCCAACAGGCTTATTTTCTCTGCGGCACTAAGGGTGTAGCACGCGGGAGGGAGGTACTGGCGACCATTAGGCCGTCCTTGAGGATGTAGCTTGGGCCTGATGTTCATGTCTGCGAGGTCTCTCCGGGCTTTCAACGTGTCCTTTGTCTTGCCGGGTATGTTTAGCAGGAGTCCCATCAAACTCTCGCACACATTCTTCTCAACATGCATCACATTAATCGCGTGACAGACATCCAAATCTTTCCAATATGGTAGTTCCCAAAAGATAGATTTCTTCTTCCAAAGAGGTTTCTCACCACCCTTGCTCATTGTGCCTCGATTGCCTTGCCCCTTACCAAATATACATTTAATATCTTGTAGCTCTTCAAAAATCTCTCTGCCGGTACGGTGTGTTGGAGCTGTACCCTCCTTCACCGTGCCATCGAAATCTCTTGTATTGCTACGGTACTGGTGGTCGGCTGGAAGAAACCTCCGATGACGCATGTACACAGTCTTTCCGGAGTACTTCAGCCACCTGCTCGCTGTATCTCGCATGCACTGCACACATGCACAACCACCTTTCACTGTTTGCCCGGATGTGTTACCAGCTGCAGGGTAATCTTGGATGGTAACGAACAACATTGCCCTTAAGGTGAAGTACTCTTTTTTGTACGCATCCCACATCTGCACACCCCGGTCCCATAGAAACTTAAGATCATCCACTAATGGCCTGAAGTAGACATCGATATCGTTGCCAGGTTGCTTGGGCCCTTGGATTAGAAGTGGCATCATAATATACTTACGCTTCATGCACAACCATGAAGGAAGGTTGTAGATAACAAGTGCCACTAGCCACGTGCTATGCCGACTGCTCATGTCACCGAATGGATTCATCCCGTCCGTGCTCAGCCCAAACCTTATATTCCTAATCTCCTGCGCAAAATGCTTTTTGTACTTTCTATCTATCTTTCTCCATTGAGATCCATCAGCAGGGTGTCTTATCATTCCATCCTTCTTACGCTCTTCGTGGTGCCAACGCATCATCTTTGCATGTTTTTTGTTTGCATACATGCGTTCAATCCGAGGGATTATAGGAAAACACCAGTCAACTTTAACGGGCACTTTTCTATTCTTCAGGACTGAGCCACCATTGTCATCATCAGCATCATCATCATCGTTAACTCCACCCTTATACCGCGGTGCTCCGCAAACTGGACATGTATCCAAGTCTGCATAGTCACCTCGATATAGGATACAGTCATTTCGACATGCGTGAATTTTCTACACTTCCAGTCCGAGTGGGCAGACAACTTTCTTCGCTCGGTATGTTGTTTCTGGCAGCACATGACCCGCTGGAAGGAGGTCTCCAATCAGCTGTAGAAGCTCTGTGAAGCTCTTGTCACTCCAACCGTTGGTTGATTTCATCTGCAGCAACGAGATGACGACGTGTAACTTGGTGTGCTGCTCATTGCATCCTGGATAAAGCGGGGTTTTTGAGTCCTCCACCATGCCCTTGAACTTCTCGTATTGCCTGTCATCATCGTAGGCTGTCTCCCTGTCGCGTAACATCTGATCTAAACCATCTGATTCGTCACTATTATATCTACCTCCGTCAGCAGGCAACTCCACATTGTCTCCGTCCATTACATCCGGATTCTCATCTTCACCATGATTGTCCTGACATGTGTAATTAGGCATAAAACCCCTTGTTAGGAGATGCTCATGAACTTGTTTTGCAGGAAACTGTCTCTCATTCCTGCAATCAGCGCATGGACAACGCAAGTGTTCCGTCGTGTTTAATGATCTGGATCTCGTGGCTGCGATCACAAAGTTGGTTACTCTCCTGGCATATTCCAAGGTACCGCGCTCCGGAACGTTCATCCCTCCTTCATCCAGCGCTCCTACGAAAATTCTTAAATTAACCACTAACATACAAATATCATTCTCTATATCTATTGAAATTCTGATATATGTTAATAACAGTTACATTACTCATTGATGATTAATCTCTAAATTACTCCAATATAATAAGTCATCATACTTTCTCATGCTTCTCATTCAACAAAACAAATTGCAAAAAATAACTTGACAAATATTAGTGCGAATTACATATCGAATCAACACATACTAACCTTTATGCATACAAACACATAGATCTCTCGATATTTTTTAAATTTTTGGGCAAAACCTCCTCCCCCGTTTGGATGAGCTGAAAAGAAGCCTCAAAATCGTGAGAATGTAGTGAACGAGGGATATATATAGACTTGGGGGATATAGGTGTCGGTTCATGTTATGAACCGACACCTATTTAGATTCCTTCTGAAGGAAGCCACTGATGAGGACACAACTAGCTCGGATATAACCATGACTACCTTGTGTATTAATCAGCCAAAGGTTAACCAGTTCTACATAATATTTACTTGTTATATTTTTGAACATACGTTGCTACACAATGAGTTTTGTTTGTTTTCATTTGCAGAGGTACTTGCTTGGATGAAGGAAAAGAAGCCGAGCATAACGAATGCATGGAATATCAAAGAAGTTGATCGGGGACCAAACCAAGACCTTCTCCAAGTCGACTTCGGATGCAATTCGGAGTACAGGACCAGTCTACACTAAAACGGGCGCCCAGGTCGCATACGTGCTCGGATTGGGGCATTCTTTATATGGATGGAAAGCTAAGAAGATAACCTTTCCAATGGTTCTGGTCCCATGTCCAAATTCATTACGAGTCATCAGGAATTGACCGAACAAATTGACATTCAGAATCTGTCCCGGTGCTGCGACGCCGTATTTGGGCCTTTGGCCCGTGTATCGTGTTGGAGCCCATTAGGGTTGCGTCAAGGGGTGCTTGCATGGCCCTAAACTCCATATATCAGTAGCCGTCGCTATCTTTAGGTTTTGGGTTTTGCTTAGATTAATCTGTCAAGAACAGTTTCGCCGCTAGATTGGTTTGTAAGACCCCAACTTGTGAGCTTAATCATTCATCTGCAATTTTGGTTGTATTCTATCTCGTTCTTGTTTGTGTTCTTCGATTGGCAAACAGGGATTAGCCTTCTCGGCAAGGTCACCCGCGTTTCGACACGGGTGATAACCAGAGGAGACGTGGTGCTGCGATTGCGGGGCTCAAGAGCGTGCGCGTTCAAGAAGCCGGATCGATTTGTGTCGCGACTCCGTCTAAATCGTTGTTTATCAGAACCTTTCGGAAGGTCAGGAACTCAGCACTAGAGTTCCCGACCTTCCGAGTTCCCGACCTTCCGAAAGGTTCTGATAAACAACGATTTAGACGGAGTCGCGACACAAATCGATCCGGCTTCTTGAACGCGCACGCTCTTGAGCCCCGCAATCGCAGCACCACGTCTCCTCTGGTTATCACCCGTGTCGAAACGCGGGTGACCTCGCCGAGAAGGCTAATCCCTGTTTGCCAATCGAAGAACACAAATAAGAACGAGATAGAATACAACCAAAATTGCAGATGAATGATTAAGCTCACAAGTTGGGGTCTTACAAACCGATCTAGCGGCGAAACTGTTCTTGACAGATTAATCTAAGCAAAACCCAAAACCTAAAGATAGCGATGGCTACTGATATATGGAGTTTAGGGTCATGCAAGCACCCCTTGACGCAACCCTAATGGGCTCCAACACGATACATGGGCCAAAGGCCCAAATACGGCGTCGCAGCACCGGGACAGATTCTGAATGTCAATTTGTTCGGTCAATTTCCGATGACTCGTAATGAATTTGGACATGGGACCAGAACCATTGGAAAGGTTATCTTCTTAGCTTTCCATCCATATAAAGAATGCCCCAATCCGAGCACGTATGCGACCTGGGCGCCCGTTTTAGTGTAGACTGGTCCTGGACTCCGAATTGCACCCGAAGTCGACTTGGAGAAGGTCTTGGTTTGGTCCCCAATCAACTTCTTTGATATTCCATGCATTCGTTATGCTCGGCTTCTTTTCCTTCATCCAAGCAAGTACCTCTGCAAACGAAAACAAACAAAACTCATTGTGTAGCAACGTATGTTCAAAAATATAAGAAGTAAATCTTATGTAGAACTGGTTAACCTTTGGCTGATTAATACACAAGGTAGTCATGGTTATATCCGAGCTAGTTGTGTCCTCATCAGCCACCACATAGGTGCTGGTTCTTATTAAAAACCGGCACCTATCACAAATCCGAGCTAGTTGTGTCCTCATCAGCCACCACATAGGTGCTGGTTCTTATTAAAAACCGGCACCTATGTGATAGGTGCCGGTTTATTAGGTTAAAGCGGCACCTATGTGGCCGTAACATAGGTGCCGGTTCTTATTACGAACCGGCACCTATGTGATAGGTGCTGGTTTGTAAAGAAGGCCGACACCTTTTTTGGGCTCATAGATGCCGATTTTTCTTACAAACCGGCACCAATGAGCCTTTCCCAACCAACCGGCACCTATAAAACCTTATAGGTGCCGGTTCGTAGAAAAATTGGCGGGAATCGTCTTTTAGGTGTCGGTTCTAGCAAATCCGGCACCTATGTGGCCGGTACCTATGGAGGTTTTTGTAGTATTAATATAATGCGCCCAATGGTATTAGAGATCTAGAGGGTAGAGGATTAATAAAATAAATTTAGGAAGAAGAGGGATGCTAGTAATTAATTGCATGTATGCATGCGTCTCTTGTATTATTTGTATTATGAAACATCAAAAAAAAATCGTTGCTTCTTTATATTTTGGTATGGAGCGGGTAATACTTTAACAAGGTCAGAAGAAATTGCAATTACACTGTAGCTGTATATACGAAACTCCTTCGGGTGAGAATATGAGCCAGGTGCCAGGTGGTGAATTTGCTGTTTTACTTTTGGCACACAAGAAAAACCCAATTAATCATACTGGACAATTAAAGAAGCTGACGCCATAAAAAGAAATCAGCTATATCATTATATATACCATGAGCCAAGCCCTTGATTAGTTCGATTGTGTCTTCTACCGCATACCATTAGAGTTAGAAACTTAATTAAGTTAGGCACATATGCTAGAGAAGACTCCATATACAACGGCCTAATAATTAACCCTGCAACTGCACAAAATAGTTGATGGGGTATTAGGTTTTTTCCCCCAAATTTTTAACGGAGTAAAACCGTCAATTTTGACCTTATCTTTTCATCTTCTCTGTACTCCGTAGTACAGATACATTACATATACACGCAATAATATGCATGCAAGCTAGATTGAATAGACGTCATTACACATGCAAGAAGAGCTAAGGTTAGTGGATACAGCTATGCGGTCCTGCGTGCATCCATGAACTATATACTACTACGCATGCACGAAAGATACACTTTGTGTGTTAGCAAGCGTATCTAACATATTAATCTGAGTAGACGATTGATTCATTATATTATGACAATGATATGCGTGCTAGCTATTGTGGATTTGTCGTGCTGTAATATATACACTAGATATCATACTATACGCCCATAAAATTTCGCCCACTGGATCGTCAAATGCCTAGACTGGGTACTCGGTATTGTTCCTTATGCAAGCTTAGCTTCTTTGCATGACCTAGACTCCTAGAGATAGCTAAACTATATACATATAAACTTACATGCAATATTTATATTCAAGTCTACTCATAAGATCAAAGTCTTCATGACAAGCCATGCGTGCATGCATGCACAGAAGTCGTATATTCCACCTAATTCTGCAGTCCTATTTCTTGCCCTCTGAAGTAGACTTTCTAGTTATGCCGTAATTGACTAAAGAAGCTGCATCTTGCATTCATGACAGCTTCAATTTACACATGCTGCGTGGTGCTATAAATCCCCACGAACCCTTCGCTCAACATTCACCTCATCCTTCACTTCAGTGGCTCCATCGATCACAATGGCTAAGCTCGTGGCCCTTAGCTTCATTGTCCTCCTAAGCGTTGGACTAACCAATGCTGTAAGGGTAGCTAGATATGATAGCGCTGGAGGTGGTGGCGGTGGTGGAGGTAGTGGTGGTGGGTCAAACGGCGGTTCTGGCTGGGGATCTGGCTCTGGTTTAGGGTATGGCCAGGCAAGTGGTGATGGATCGTATGCTAGTGGAGGCGGCGGTGGTGGTGGTGGTGGAGGTGGGCAAAATGGTGGATTCGGATATGGTTCTGGTTCTGGATCTGGGTATGGACAAGCCAGTGGGTATGGACCTTATGGTGGAGGATATGCTCAGGGAGGGGGTGGTGGCCAAGGTGGCGGTGGTGGACAAAATGGTGGATCTGGATATGGTTCTGGCTCTGGCTCTGGATATGGTCAAGCTGGAGGATATGGGCCATACGGTGGTGGGTATGCTCAAGCCGGTGGCCAAGGTGGTGGCAGTGGTGGTGGACAAAGTGGTCCAAGTGGTAGCGGATATGGCAGCGGTTCTGGAAGTGGTTCAGGAAGCTCTTATGGTGGACACCCGTAGTAATGTTCCACCTACATTACCAGAGCTTCTACGTGCAACCAACTAGGTTGGGCAGATATATTACTGTTATTTTTACGTGAATAATAAGAAATAAAGGGCTTCACTGAATGTACTAATTAGAGTGATGTTGTGTACCACAATGCAGTTGTAAGCTCACGTGTAATTGAATGTTTGATCAATATGTTATTCCAAATGCATGATATATCACGAATTCACGATCGAACCACACTGAGAACCATTTTGGTTTGAAGTCAAAATATGCCTACTAAATTATACGACTTTTAAATAGTACTTTGCTAGTGTTTGGTTTGTTAATTTGTATTCTTTGTTTTGGCCGGTGTTAATCCGCAGCTCTAAGGTGAAGAGATTGAGATCCTCTCACTTAAGTCAGGTGACTTTAGGGTCATAGATATATGGGTCCATAGCAAAGAGAGACCACATGTCACTGACTTAAAGTGAGCTTAAGTCAGAGGATCCCAATTCGAGGTCAAAATGACACTCCTGTTATCTTAGACGGAGCTTGTTACAGTAACGCCTCACTATAGAGTGAAAAGGCTAGGAGCAATGTAGGAAAGGAGGGGGAGAGAGAGGGATTGTGGGAACGAGGAGAGAGAGGGTGGGAATGAGAGTCTTTAGTTCTTTGTAGCTTGTTATAGAAGCACCTGCAAATCCAGCTATTTGATATAATGAAAGGCTGTGTTCGTTTGTTGTGGTTATTAAGTGCGCACGAAAAACGGAACGGTCCATTAGCGCGTGATTAATAAGTATTAGCTATTTTTTTCGAAAATGGATTAATTTGATTTTTTTAAGCAACTTTTATATAGAAATTTTTTGAAAAAAAATATATCGTTTAGTAATTTGAAAAGCGTGCCATGGAAAAAAAATACTGTACGACGCTGGTAACCTCCAAACGAACTCAGCCAAAGTGTGTAGTTTGATCTACTACCACGTGCCTTCTGTTCTAGAGGTATGGTGTATGAGGCTGCTAGTTGTGCTAGCAGCTGGGCTGTGGGCGAGATGCAAACTGTTTGAAGTGTCCAAAGCTCCCGGACAATTTATTACCCAAAAAAACATTGATATTTGTTTATATTTTCCTTGTTGATATTAAAAAAATAATTTATTTCTTTAATTTGTCGTTAGAAGTTAAAATTTTTTTAGACGGAGAGAGCGCCTGCTACGCCACTTGATCGATCGATGTCATCCGAGGTTGGCATGCATATGCAGTTTGGGACCAGCATTTCCTCACTCAGAGTACGTGGATTTCATACTTTTATATATATACTTTCCCTGACCATGCATGCATGGGAGGCGTACGTATTAGGCAAGCCTAATCAGAAAAAGAAAAAAAGTTGTCCTAACTGGCCTGACAGTCGTGCCTTGCCGACCTGATATTTTCTTTCTGAGAACACTGATTGTTTGGATAAATTAACTAAAACAAGTGACCGAAAATGTCACTTCGCTCTACACTTAGCTTTGCATGGTCTCCTATACACGGCGTACTAGAAGTTCTGAGCCAACTCGACACTTTGCATTCAATTAATTTGACGAACATATGCTGATTCATTCTCCGCTGATTTTTAAGTCGTATTGTAGTTTACAAACAGTTCAGTTTTTCTGCTCAATAGTTTATCAAATTATATATAGATATGACCAATATATTTGCATTCCAATATGCTTTTGGTCATTATTAATTGGCTTTAATTACATACTTTTTTATGTAAGATCAATTAAGTATATCAAAGTTTAATACCTAACATACTTGAAATTATAATATGACCAACATACCACTAGTACAGATTTTGTTTTTCCGTACGGTCAAAATGTATTTTTTCATGTGGAGGTCTTGCCCGTCTGCACCCAGGTGTCTGGGAAAATAAATATTTTCGCGTGCGGACGGCCCAACCGCACGAAAAAATACATCTTCCCGTGCGGTCCACTTAACCCGACCATACGGGATAATCGTTTATCCCGTGCGGTCCAGTTATACTGACCGCATGGGAAGATGTATTCTTGTAGACGCCCTAGCACATGTTAGCTGTTTGGGAAGATCTCGTACGCAGTTGTACTTTTTTTTTGTTGTGTCTTTTAATGATACACGGCGGTGGCGTGGAGGACTTGGAGGCGGCGGCGTCGGGGAGGCCGGCGGCATGGAGGACTTGGAGGTGACAGGGAGGGAGAGGCCAGCGGCAGGGAGGCGGTGACGATGGCGTGGAGGAGGCGGGGGCGTCGAGGAGGACTTGGAGGCTGGCGGCGGTGGCGTGGAGGACTTGGAGGCGAGGGGGAGCAGGCAGCCGGCGGTGAGGGCGAGGAGGAGGCGGGGGCGTCGAGGAGGACTTGGAGGCTGGCGGCGGTGGCGTGGACGAGGCGGCAGCCGGCGAGGAGGCGGTCAGCGAGGAGGCGGTGGTGGAGGATTTTGGCAGCCTGGCGACAGGCTTAGAAAATTTCTTCGGGACTTAGAAATTTTCGAAGCCCGCCCATACCTTATATAGGAAGCGGTAATCACGTGCAGGTGGCTTAAGCCGACCGCACGCAAAAATATCTTTGCGTGCGGGCGACTTAAGCGGACCGCACGGGAAGATAAGCTTAAGCGAACCACACGGGAAAATATTTTTTGGGCAATATATGGCATACATCATCGCGTGCGGTTGCGTTAAGCGGCCCGCACGTGATAATGGAGATTATCGCGTGCGGTCGTGTTATGACGCCCGCACAGGATAATAGATTATCCCGTGCGGGTGATGACCGGGCCCCGGTGGACCGGTTTTTTCAGACGACGCCACTTACGACCCGCCTGAAATCTACCAGGGGCCTCGTACAGAAAAAGTTTTTCTGTAGTAGTGTACAAATCGGGTGAATTAATATGCAATAATATTATTGATCCGACGTCATTAGATGAAATGAGGTTTGTGCATTTATATATATACAGTTAACTTATATATGCATCCTGCATATATAAATGCAAACATTGCCCCTATATATTACAATACCTCTCATCAACTTATTAATTATAATCTGTGGAAACGAGTGACTCACTTTATGACAATGTAGTAGTACTAGCCATTGTGGACTTGAGGGTGTGTGGTGTGTTGCAATAGCTACAATCCAATATGTGCTGCTAAATTTTGCCTATTGGATGCTCAGATACCTGGATTATATTCAGAGTACACGGTACATGCATGTCTCTCTGCATGACCTAGAGTTAGCCAAATTATATCCTGGCCTACTATACTTAAAGGAAGAGAAAAAAAAACAACAGCATACCTGCTAGCCATCAAAAGTCATAATCCATCTAATTCCGCTGTAATCTATTTCCCGCCAAAGTAGACTTAGCAGTCAGCCAGTCATCATCTTGTAATTGATCAGAGATCAAGTGGCATCTTAACTGCAAGACAGCTTTGCATGCCCTCCGGTGCTATAAATACTGACGAGCCCCATCACTTCGAATTCATCTCATCCTTCACTTCTCGCTAGATCAATCACAATGGGTAAGCTTGTGGCTCTTAGCTTCGTTGTCCTCCTAAGCGTTGGACTTGCCAATGCTAGCAGGGTAGCTAGATATGCTAGCGCCAGTGGCGGCGGTGGTGGTGAGGGAGGAGGTGGTGGATCGAACGGTGGTTCTGGCTGGGGATCGGGATCTGGCTCAGGATATGGTCAAGCGGGCGGTGATGGATCATATGCTAGTGGAGGCGGAGGAGGAGGAGGCGGCGGTGGTGGAGAGAACGGTGGATCCGGATATGGTTCTGGTTCTGGGTCTGGGTATGGACAAGCTGGTGGGTCTGGACCGTATGGTGGAGGGTATGCCCAGGGAGGAGGTGGTGGCCAGGGTGGTGGTGGTGGACAAAATGGTGGATCTGGATATGGTTCTGGCTCTGGCTCAGGGTACGGTCAAGCCGGAGGGTATGGACCGTATGGTGGTGGGTATGCTCAGGCTGGTGGCCAAGGTGGTGGCAGTGGTGGTGGACAGAGTGGTCCTGGTGGCAACGGATATGGTAGCGGCTCAGGAAGCGGGTCCGGAAGTGCCTATGGTGGACAGCCATAGATGTGCTTCACCTAAATAACCTAGCACTCATACTATGTGCTGCTTGGTTTGAGAGGTGTTATTAGTTTGCCTGAATAATAACCAAATAAAGGGCTTCACTTCGATGTAATAATTAAAGTGGTATTATATACCACTACACAGATGTAAGCTCAGCAGTGTAATTGAATGTTAGATCAATGAGTGTATTGTGTCCTATATAAATGGTCTAGAGAATATTTCACTAGTAGAGAAAGCTTAATCACTACCGGTGCATAATTGGGAATCATGGCCGTCTTAAACTGGCAGTGGGTTTCATTAGTAAGAACCAGTATCGCTTCCGATCGTGTCTATTTTATGCAGTAAGAACCAGCATCACTATGATCATCGCTAGAACCCATTAGTGATAGTAGTTCCCAGAATTTGATTTTTAATATGCTAAATGTAAAAAAAGTAGTGATAGTAGGGCATGTCACAAGTCATGTACGTGTGGTATATGGGACTCAAAACAAGCACGTACCATGCATGCTATAACTCAGCTCATACCATCTTACCATAATTTTTTCATTTGACCCTTCCTCGCTGAGACTTCTAACACATATTTGGGTAGATAAATCACTTGAAATAAAAAGGTTATTAACTAAAAAAATGTAGATCTCATCATTGTCTACAACTTTTAGATATAAAGTTTGTTCAAATTCATATGAAAAAGTTATGTATTATCTTTTGATCTTTATTGTCAATTTAATGAATATTTGGGCATATAATGACTCCGAATCAGCTATAACTATCATATAAAGTTCATCTCCATCTAAATTGTCACAAAAAATATGAATTTTTTGAAGATGAGGTGTCAGTGATTCTTACATGGTAAAGAGTTGTCTTCAAGCTCCCTTAAGTGGACCGAGAGAGGAAGGAAATCAAGGAGGCGACGGTGATGAACTATCTTTAGATGTTTATTGTCAATTTTAATGAATATTTGGGCATATATAATGACTCCAAATCAAAAAGCTTTCTCAACTATAAAGTTGAAGCTCATCGAGAGCTATAACTTTCGTATTAAGTTTCTCCATCTGAATTTCCATGAAAAAGTTATGATTTTTTTTTAAAGATGAGGTGTCAGTGATTCTTACATGTAAAGGAGTTGTCTTCAAACACCGAACATTAAGTGTGGATCAAGAGAGGAAGGAAGGAAGGAAGTACGCGTATTTGGTCACATATGTTGGGGATGCATGAGCGGGCTTGGAATTTCAGTGGTTATACCTATGTTGAATAAGAGGAGGATCACGGTGATCAGTAGGATCGACAAGGTAGGCAATTGCACCTTGGGAGTGAGTAAGAGGCAGTAAATTTGGCAGCATGACACACTAATGGTGAACAAGGAGAGATGGAATGGCATCACGATAGTAAGATGGAAGAATGCACTACTACAGAATTAATTTTTTCCAGACAAGACCCCCTTTAGGTTGCAAATGGACCATAACTATTCTCGCTTGCAAAAATTGCTCCCTCGAGCACGGCTCAAGGACCGCATGCAAAAACTAATTTGTGCAGGTGGATCCAACGGTGGGGAGGGTAGCAACGACAGATCCAACGGTGGGGAGGGCAGCGGTGGTGGACCCGGCGATAGGGAGGGCCATGGCTGCGAATCAGGCGATGGGGAGCTTCGCGGCGGTGGATCCAACGGTGGGGAGGACGGCATCGACGGATCCGGCAGTAGGGAGGGCGGCGACAGCGGATCCGATGGTGGGGAGGACGGGGATCTGACGGTGGGGAGGGCGGTGGCAGCGATGGATGACTCTGGCGGCAGCAATGGGTGGTGGGGAGGGCATCGGTGACAACGAGGACAAACCCTGGGCACGGGAGCGGCGGCGACGGCGACAACCACTAGGCACAAGAGCTGTTAGGGTTTCGGATGGATTTTTTTTTTGCCAATTTTTCTTTTTGCAGTCGGACGGCTTAAGTGCCCACATGCAAAAATGTTGCTCTACCCGCATGCAAAAACAATGATTTTCGTAGACACTTGGGTGCATAACGGGCCACCCACCCGCCTGCGAAAGTCAATTTTGACCGCATGAAAAAATTGGTTCATTCATAGTGATTAGTGTGAAGACAATAAAATGTGCTATTTGTTATTCACTCTGTCCCAGAATATAAGTTACTTTGATCATATGGGATACATTCTAGTAATACGAATCTAGATAACTCTCTATTCATATTCGTAGTAGTAGGATGTGTCCTATCATGTTAAAAAAGTATCATATATTTTAGGACGAAAAGAGTAAGTGATAAAACATAGACAACAGTGTCGGGAATTAGAAATAGTCAGTATCTAACATAGAGGAGGAATGGTATTGTGAGTTAGATAGGACACTAGTGTTGGCGAAAGAGCACGGGAGACAGAAGGGTTATATTAGTGTTATTTCTTTGCACAAGAGTATGCACCTTTTTCCTTATATAAAAATCTTTGCACAAATATCTAAGAGAGATCATAGCCGATAAAATATACTCTTTGTTTTTAAATATATGACACGGTTTATTTTTAATATGTTGTTTCACCATTTATTTTTATTAAAAATTTAGAACAAATATTCATAAATATAATTCACGCTGAAAATATTTTTTAGTAATAAAACAAGTCACAATAAAATAAATAATATTTGCATAGTTTTGTAATGAGAAATTAAAATTTAAAAGGAAGGCAGTAATTAGTTTATTTTTATAAAAACGAGCAACAAGTCTGGGTGTTTTAATGAATCCCAACTAAATATGCGAAGTGAGCGTAGCTCAACTGTTTAGGTTTATTCTAAAGGGACTAGCCCATCGATTTCTAGTTGTAGACTTGATACGAGTGTTCATATTAACAACTGATTATTTTTTAGTGATAGATGATGTACCCATCGACAACGAGACGTCTGTGATGACTTCGTCAATCTTAAGATATGTCACGACATACCTGTCAACAGCAAAGCAACCGTGATAACTTTGTCAATTTTAAAATATACTGGTTTAGTATTCGAAGTTGCTCATAGGGATAGGTGTGAGTGTCTGCGTGTTGTGAGCGTCGTACCGTGTTTTTTTTAACAAAAATCTCAACTAAATATACTATGAGTAGAAGTTATAAACTGCAATAAGTAATTGCTTGCTCTTAAACCTGAAATTTGTATCTATAGTTGATTATATAAAATTGGCACCTGTTTTGAGAGAGAAAAGATGAACTAACTGATCACCTAAATACGTGTACATAAATGCAAACATGTGATATATATTCTTTCATAAATGTTCTACAAACAACACATAGCTAGCCAATATGTTTATAGGCATGCCTAAAAGATTATTTAAAGTGTAGTGCTGTAGAAACGACTATTATTAATTGCGGCTTCCTCTTTCATTGAGTGAAGAAAAAAGCAGTCAATATTAGCATGCATATACTCTAAATTTTCTTCGCTAATCACGTTTTTCATATAATCATTACTTGATGCATGGCACGGTGAGTCCGGCCGTGACTGTTCATGGGCAATGCAGGTCGATCCATCAATCTTTTTACCTGACCACACTCACGTCGCAGTCGGTGTGCGCCACACCATCTACTCGTGCTCTGATACTTGACGACAACGATATATATACACACATATCACAGTCTCTGAGTTTAGCTGGTCAAAGCTATACGTACATACTAAGTCACATGGTCAACATCATACGAGTCAGAAACAACACACACACACACACACTCCTACATGCTAGCAAGCGACACTCAGAGTACGTGGTTTTAATACTTTCCCAGATTAGTATACAATATGGGCTGAACATTTGTTTTTCTGGAGAAAACAAAGTATCAAGTCAACATAGCCAACCACACATGTATTAGGCAAAGCCTTATCAGAAACAAAAGGTTTTCTTATAAACTGGCTATTTAAGAGTCATACCTTGCCTACCTTTGTATAGTTCTTTTAAGAACAGTGTTGGTGTGATAAACCAGCAAACGAAAATTTCACTCTCTTCACACACTTCAGCTTTGCCTGGTCTCCAACTCTAGAAACTCTAGATTTTGATCTTCATATTTACGTATCGCTATGTCCGTACTCTGTTCCATAATATAAATGATTTTGGCTTTACATATTTACATAGCTAAAATCCACGATTACTCATAGTTTTTATTTAAAGATGTCATGGCTAATTTGTAGATTTTGGCCAATCGTCATTTGTGTACACAAAATCTATATATAACTTGTTTTGCCACTTTGAGAAAACTCTCATATTAAAAAACCCTAGGTATTAATTTGGCGGATCATAATATCATGACAGTATATCAAGTTGAGATTCTCGTCAAACAACACATGTCAAAAATATTTATCGTTTAGGAAAGACTTCATTAAACTTTTATAAAATCTAATGAATTTATGTTATTATGATAGTACTTTTCTGGCAAACAATGTGTATCATTTTTTTTGTTTTTATGCTAAGTACTTAAGAAATTAAAATTAATGGTGGTCAGAATTTTAAAATTTTGACCAATTTTTGTACTAAACAACAAATATTTTTTGCCAAATGGAGTATTTAGTTTTTACTCAACACAGTTTTAGATTGAAACAAGAGTAACTATATATTAGTTACAAACATATGAAAAAAGCGAACTGTCTATTAACAAGTTAGACTAGAATAAAAGTCCTTATCAACTATAGCCTGATAATCATTAATTCTAAATTTTTGAATTATTAGATCATGGATAACCGATTTAAGATCCCCAAAATGTAGTACAACTTGGTACTTTATTAATTCCAAATTCCAGAATAAATAAATGATGAAACATACTGAATTGAGACTACAACATAAATAAAACTGGATACATATTAATATGAATTTCAATAATATCAAATTAAAATTTCAAAGCAACAGGAGATATTTAATTTTGTAAATACTAAATTTCAACCTCAAAACTTTTAACCAAACACTTTTCTTTAATACTATAGATACAATTTATAGTAACCTCCAAAAGAAATGTAGGTAACAAAAAGGATAAGTTATACCAATTGACTAATATTAATTTCACTATCAGATAATATTGCTATATCACTATCAATTGTATATTCTATAAGAAAAATGGTTGGGGCTTTAACATTATATTTTTCACTTTCTTGAATTATAATCTGTCCTATAAAAAATCAAAAGGGTGGATAAGCGCAAGATGCAAAAGACTAATTAATCAGACGTCATACGTGCATGCAAGAAACCAAGAAACTGTAGTATTTAGTGCATACAGCTATGTATCCTGCACGCATGCATACACTACTATACACTGCCACACACGAAAGATATATACGTGTCCGTGTTAACAAGCATAACTTAATTATTAATTAAGCGACTCATTTTATGATATTGTCGTACTAGCTATATTAGTGTGGTACTAATATGCTCCAGCTATGAGCTATCATCCTGCCCATAATTAAATTTTGTCCATTGGATGTGCTCAATTACTTGGACTCAGTAAGCGGTTATGATTAGAGATAGCTAAATTATATACGTGTCAATTCACACGTAATCTTTATTCAGACATACTAATAAGAATAGTATATATAACCAGGCATAAAAGTCATAGTCCATCTAATTCGGCTGTACTCTTTTCCCCCTGTGAAATAGACTTCGTAGTTATGTTGTAATTGACTAGAGATCGATCAAGTGGCATCTTGCATGCCAGCTTTACATGTCCTCCGGTGCTATAAACACCGAGCACCCCTTCGCTTGAATTTCATCTCATCCATTCTTGGCTTATCTAGATCAATCACAATGGCTGGCTCTTAGCTTCGTTGTCCTGCTAAGCATTGGACTAGCCAATGCTAGGGTGGCAAGATATGCTAGTGCTGGTGGTGGTGGTGGTGGTGGAGAGGGAGGCCGGGGGTGGTGGGTCAAACGGTGGTTTTGGATAGGGTCTGGTTCTGGATCTGGATATGGTCAGGCAAGTGGTGGTGGAGCATATGCTAGTGGAGGTGGTGGTGGAGGTGATGGTGGGGGTGGACAAAATGGTGGATCTGGTTATGGTTCCGGTTCTGGGTCAGGTTATGGACAAACGGGTGGGTATGAACCATATGGTGGAGGATATGCTCAAGGAGGAGGTGGCGGTCAAGGTGGCGGCGGTGGACAAAATGGTGGATTTGGATCGGGTTATGGCTCTGGCTCAGGGTATGGTCAAGCTAGAGGGTATGGGTCGTACGGTGGTGGGTATGCTCAGGCTGGTGGCCAAGATGGTGGTGGCGGTGGTGCACAGAGCGGTCCTGGTGGTAGCAGGTATGGTAGCGGCTCAGGAAGTGGATCTGGAAGCGCATATGGTGGACACCCGTAAAAGCGCGTATTGATTTAAATAGACTAGCAGCATCGTTCACATGTGCTGCTTGCAGGTTTGATGATGAATGCCATATATAGCCCTAGCCCGAGCTTGACACAAATTAGGGGGAGAGGTTTTCAACCTCAAATCTTTGCTTGTAGCACCGTTCAAGTAATGCGACCGCACGCGATGATGAATGCCATATATAGCCCCAGCCCGAGCTTGCCCCATTCAAACCCAGCGTTTTCTCTTTCCTAAACTTGACACAAATTAGGGGATGAGGTTTTTCAACCTCAAATCTTTGCTTGGGATCCATATAAAAGGTGACATGCTTGTTGTCCTCCTTCATTTGCTTCCATTTATTTCAATTTTTATCGGTGCAATGCGATGAAATTTGCACCTTTTTAAATGGAGTAGTGTAGGCACTTTTTTATTTTTACCTAACATATATTATTTGCATGGCATATGTTAAAAAGTGTGTAATTCTTGGTTAGGTTTGCCTCCATTTATTTCAATTTTTATCGGTTAAAAGCGACGATTTTTTTTATTTTTGGAAATGGACTATTTGTTTATCGATTAAATATATTGTTTGCATGAATAAATGAATAGTATTTAGTAGTGCATAGTACTTTAATTTACTCTTTGTTTAGTTTCCTTCATTTATTTCAAATTTGTTCGGTGGAATGTGACGAATATACTAGTTTTGCAAATCTAGTAATTATAGTTAATTTTTTATTTTTAAATTAATGTTATTGGACTCACTAGTGCACGAAGAGTAATATAATGTTCGTTTAAGTCGTATCGTTTTTTATACGATTTAATAAAGTTCAATTCAACCCATCGAAGATGTTTTTTAGGAGATGGATCGAGCATGGATGTACGACACAAGAAGAACTTATCCGGCATTCTTAAAGGAAGCATCCAAATTTATTGATCAGGCAAAGACACATGCTTTGAGAGAGAACAGGAGAGACATTTTTTGTCCATGCTTTGATTGCAAGAACGAAAAAATGTTGCAAGACCCAAAGATAATTTTGGGGCACATTGTAGAGCGTGGATTTAAGGATGATTACAAGATATGGACTTGTCATGGGGAAGTCGCCGTTCGTAATGAAAAGGCTGATGTTTTTTGCTTTGATGCGGGAGAAAATTTTATAATCGAAGACATGTCCCAGGGAATGATCCCAAAATTTGGTGGCTCTGGGATAGATGATGCAGATATTGATTTTGATCTGGAGGATATGTTGCGGCACGTTGAACCAAAGGTCCTAACTTCGACAAAACAAGGGTTGGACAATTGGAAAGCGTTGGAAAAAGTAACGAAGGACCTTCTTTACGACGAATCGAAAGGATGTGACAGGGACTATACGGTGTTACGCTCTGTACTTGAACTGCTCAGATTGAAGGCCAGACATGGATGGTCGGACACTAGCTTCATCGATTTGTTGAATCTGTTGAGAGTTATGCTTCCGAAGCCGAACTTGTTGCCGACCAACACATATCAAGCCAAGAAACAGATATGTCCATTATCTCTAGGTGTTCAAAAGATTCATGCATGTGTAAATCATTGTATACTGTACCGCAAGGAATACGCGGATTTAGACTGTTGCCCAACATGTGGGACGAGTCGGTACACGATGGGCAACGGAGCCTTAGACGGAGAGGTGGTCGACCAAGATTCATCGGTGCCAGCAAAGAAAAAGATTCCGGCTATGGTGATGTGGTACCTGCCAGTGAAAGATCACCTGAAGCGGCTGTTTTCAAACCGTACCGATACCGAGTTGATGAGATGGCATTAAGAGGGTCGGAAAACAGATGGTATGATTCGACACCCCACCGATGCTCAACAGTGGAAAAACTTTGATGCACTACACCCGGAATTTGCAAAGGAACCGAGAAATGTAAGGTTTGCCTTGAGCATGGACGGAATGAACCCGTTCGGTGACTTAAGCAGCTCACACAGCACTTGGCCAGTGCTGCTCACCATGTATAACTTGCCTACATGGATTTGCCAGAAGCGAAAGTACATTTTGTTGACTATCCTTATACAAGGGCCAAAACAGCCTGTGATTGATATAGATGTGTTTCTTGAACCATTAATGGAGGACATGCAAGAAATGTGGAAAGAACGGTTACGAGTGTGGGATGAGTACTGCAGGGAACATTTTACTCTGCGTGCCATCATATTCGTTACCATCAATAACCTACCAGCGAAGTTTTCGCTCTCAGGTCAGGTTAAGGGGAAGTTTGGATGTCTTATATGTATCGACAATACGTCGTACAACTACCTCACCGCCTCAAGCAAGGTAGTGTACATGCGTCATCGTCGGTTCTTACCACAGAGGCACAAGTGGCGTGCGATGGCCAGATTATTCGATAATACAGTACAGAATGATCTTCCTCCTGAAACACGAACTGGTACACAAGTCTTCAACATGACAAAGAATATTAAGGTCATTTTCGGGAAGGGAAAGAAGAAGGCAGGCAAGAGGAAGAAAACAACGAATTAAGATAAAACAGATGCAACAGATCAGGAAAATACGTTACCTTTTAAGAAGCACTCAATATTTTTCAGGTACCTGGATTACTGGAAAGACCTGGAGATTCGTCATGCCATTGACGTAATGCATCTTGAGAAGAATGTGTTCGACAGCACCATTGGCACTTTACTAGACATCCCGAGTAAGACGAAAGATGCGCTGAAGTCACGTACCGACCTAGTCAATATGGACATAAGGCATGACCTTCACCCAAAAGATCTGGCAAATGGGAAGATCGATATTCCTCCGGCATGCTACTCACTGACACCAGAAGAGAAAAAAGCTTTCTGTAGATGCTTGCATAGTTTGAAAGTCTAGACTGGTTTCTCATCGAACATCAGAAAACTTGTATCCATGAAAGATTTGACCATCTCTGGGTACAATGCTTATGACTGTCACAATATGTTAACTGTCTTCCTACCTATTGCTATAAGAGCGGTCAAGCCAGTTCACATTAAGGCAGTGATAACAAAGTTGTGCTACTTTTTCAATTGAATATCACAGAAGGTTTTTGATCCTGAAGAGTTAGGCCCCCTTCAATCGTTCGCAATCGAGACAACGTGCCAGCTTGAGATGTTTTTCCCTCCATCGTACTTCAATATGATGGAGCATCTGATTGTCCACATCGTCACTCAGATTATCGAAATTGGTCCCCTATACCTACATTAGATGTGGGCGTATAAGAGGTACATGTCGGTTCTGAAAGGATAAGTTCGTAACCGAGCTCATTCGGAGGGATCAATGATACAGGGGTACACAACTAAGGAGGTGGTCGACTGCTGTATAGATTACATGAAGGATGCCACACCCATTGGGATACCCCCCGCTCTACACGAGGGTCGGTTAACTGGGAAGGGGACCATAGGCAATAAAAGGTTCTATGATAACGACTACATTGCTATAGCAGAAGCACATAGCAGCGTGCTGCAATAGCTCGCCATCCTCAAGCCGTACATTGAGAAACACATGAATGAGATTAGAGCCCCCAACCCCAGAAGACCGGCTCCTTGGATCTCAAAGGAACAAAAGCGCAGATTTCCTGAATGGTTGAAGGAGCAAAACCTGCCGTTCGGTGAAACGCTCGAGGAAAAAACCTTGCAGAGGTTGGCAACTGGCCCAAGTAGCCTCGTGACCTCATGGCAAGGGTACGACATCGGCGGATATACATTTTACACGATAGGCAAGGACAAAAAAAGCGCAGCTCATAATAGTGCAGTTCGCATGGAGGCGTTGGACGCAACAGGCGAGAAGAAGTCATACTACGGCATCATACAAGACATTTGGGAGCTTGACTACGGTCTTAACATCCAGATCCCGGTGCTTCGATGCCAATGGGTCAAAGACACAACAGGCATATCGATCGATTACTACGGCCTTACAGTTGTCGAACGCAGTAAACTAGGCCACAAGGATGATCCGTGGGTTCTCGCTGAGCGTGTTGCACAAGTTTTCTATGTGAAGAACTCATCCGATGAGCGGATGGACGTTACTGTACCAGGCAAGCAACAAATCGTTGGCATTGATAACATCGAAGACGCGTCAGATTACAACCAATATGACGACGTACCGTTATTCACGGATCTTCCTAACCGGATCAAACACATAGAGCGAAAGATTGATGAAGACAACTTTTGCAAAAAGCGGACGGACGGTTTTGTAAAAAGTGTAAAACGATAGAACATTTTGTAATTGTTTATCTCTGTGAAAATATGTTAGATGTCCTTGTCACATGGAAAAGAAAATATTTTGTAATGGTTTATTTATGTGGTATTTTTTAAAATTGTGGTACTTTTTTAATGGTTTAAAGAAAGAAAGAACCATTAAAAGAAAATATAAGGAAATAAAGAAATAATTGTTTGAAAAATAAATATCAGGAAAGAAAGAAAGAAATATCAGGAAATAAAGAAATAATTATTTGAAAAATAAATATTAGGAAAGAAAGAAAGAAATATCAGGAAATAAAGAAATAATTATTTGAAAAATAAATATCAGGAAAGAAAGAAAGAAATATCAGGAAATAAAGAAATAATTAGGTACTATAAATATTTTTGAAAAAATATTTTTGCGTGCGGTCCACGTACAAGACCCGCACGGGATAATAATTATTGCGTGCAGACGCCTTAGTCGCCTGCACGGAATAACCATTATCCCGTGCGGGTCACTTAATGGCCCGCACGGGATAATACTTTTACGTGCGGGTTTCTTAAGCCGCCCGCACGAAAAGATATTTTTCCGTGCGGGCGGCTTAAGTCCGGAGAAATTTTCGTCGTCCCCGCCGCCAGGATGCCGAAATACGTCGCCGCCTCATCTCCTCGCCCTCGCCGCCGGCTGCTGGTCCCCTCGACGCCGCCGCCTTCCTCCGTCCACGCCGTCGACGCCACTCTCCTCCATGGCCGCCTCCATCGCCACCGGCCCCTTCCACGCCGCCGACGCCACCGCCTAGCTTCCTCCCGCCGGCCGCTCTCCTCCACGGCCGCCGACGCCGCTGCTGCCGCCGGCCCCTTCCACGCCGGAGTATGTGACATTTTTTTTGGTTTTTTATATAATGCGAAGACATTTTGATGTATTATAGGTGAATTTAGTATATATGTGAATTTTGGATAATTATATGTGACTTTTGGATGATTATATGTGAATTTAGTATATATGTGAATTTTGGATGATTATATGTATATTGTAATTACATATACTAGTAGTATATACAAATATAGGTAATTCACATATATTCATCCAAATATCATATACTATAGTATTATGTATAGTATTATGTATTATATCATATACTATAGTATTATATACTATTGTATATAATTTCTATATTCTATTGTATATATATATAATTTCTATGTTGTATAATTTCTATAGTATATATATCATATACTATAGTAGTATATATATAATTTCTATATTGTAATTACATATACTATAGTAGTATATAGAAATATCATATGTTCAATGTATTTAGTATGTACGTAATTAATATAATAACAAATATCACATCAATTAGTAGAAAACTACAAAAAAATACCGCACTATTCGCATGTAGTATATATAATTTTTATATATGTATGTACTATAGTAATATATATTGAGATGCTAATTTTTCCCCTTCGAAGATCGCACGTAGAAGAAAATGTTGAAGAATGAAGTTTCCTCCAAGACACCCGTACCAACATCGGGCACAGAACCAATAGTCAATCAGCCCTCCCCGACACTCGTAGCAGCATCGGGCGCAGAGCCTACGAACAATCCACGCTCAGAGACACATGAAGCAGCTGTCGGAAATGAAGTAGCGTTGAGCGAGGAATCTTGGCGCACACCGAGCGACCCGTTTGAAATAGAACTAGCACAAATGGCCACTGAGCAACCGGAGAATGACCCTGATTATATTTCTATCGAGCAAGCAGTAAGTTCACAGTCCTAACCATTCTACTATTGTTAACGTTCCCGATCATAGCCGTCTAATGGCTTACTCATGCAGATGGCTACTCGGCGTCAGTCGAAACAGAAGGCTGACCAAATTACTGCCAAGTCTCACGCAGAGGTCGACACAGCCACATCAGGGCCAGATCCAACGGACACGTCAGCAAGTGGAGGAGGACGTGCAAAGAAACGACGTGGTGAGAGGAGCAGGAACCAGTTGCCAAAGGAGACCTACTACATTGTTGCTCTGAACAAAGATGGGAAGCCCATCGAGCCGAAACACATGATGGCCAAGTTTAGCAGCGCATGCGGGATAGTGGCAAGACTTCATGGGCCGCTGAACGTGGTTGAGTGGAAGGACATTAACCAGCACATCAAAAATTTAATGTGGGAAGAGCTGCAGAAGTACCTTGTGTATCCACCTGGATCAGAGGTTATTGGGAGCAGATTTGCATTGAGTACAATGGCCCATCGGTGGCGCCAGTGGAAGTCTAATATGAACACTAATTATGTTCAGAAGAACAAGTCTCCATTTGAAAAATACGACAATATCCCGCCAGTTGAATGGGACAAGTTTGTGGCCAAGATGACAACACCTGAAGCTCTAGCAAGGAGGAAGAAGATGTCGGAGCTGGCAAAGAAAAACAAATATCCACACCGATTGGGGTCTAGTGGATACGACGGTCACGTGGACCAATGGCGAGCAATGGAGGAAAAGTTTGCAGCTCAAGGGAAGCCGTTGTTGGTCCAACCCCTAAATCCACGCAGTCACAACTGCGTATGGGCACGAAGTATGGGGCAAGTGACGGATGAGGGTGAGATGCTTTTTGAGTCTCCTTATATCGAGCATGTGACCATGTCTCTCCAACAGATCACCGAGAAGGAGAAGTCAGGGGAGTTCGTCGCCAGAAGGGAACATGACGAACTAACCGTTGCTTTAGGGACTGCCGAACACTCCGGGAGGATAAGAGGAAAATCTGCAAGGACGGGTTGGAAGGTAGGGTTTCCAACGGAAATGAAAAGTTACAAGAAGCGGGAAGCCTACAAGGCGAAGTGCACGAAGAAGTCACCGAACAAGTAACTCAACAAGTCATCCAACAGTTCTATAGGCTAGCCGCACAACATCCCCAAGCCTTCCCGAGCTTAGTTCCCCAAGCCGAGCAGACGGTGCAGATCCCGAGTAGTGTCGGGTCCGTAGAAACAACACCCTACCCGGTTGATCTTATTATCGGCCCGACACCGTGTAGCCTTGTCGTTCCGATAGGCAGAGCCAGGAAAACGAAGGAGGTTTGGTCCGTACTAGCGATACCAGGGAGACAGTTCCATAATATCCCATTTCCGGAAGACTACGCAAGGGTGTAAGTGGGAAGGGTTAATGCCGATCAAATGTCGTTGGAGCTGGACATTCCAACACTAGAGGGGATAGAACTACTCGGAGATGCGGTGAACCAGATCATCCTTTGGCATAGTCGAGACATCATCCTCATGGGACAGGCAACGTTGATGACCCCAGCTCCATCAGTGCCATAGACGACTGCCCCTCCAGCACTGCCATCCCCACCGAATTCCCCAACCCCGCCAGTATCTCCAATCCCACCAAGATCTCCGATCCCAGCAAGATCTTTGTCCCCAAAAAGAGTACCTTCTCCACCTGCAGAGCCTGCGGGAGCAGAATCCCCAACTGCGCTACCTCGGCAGCCGTCTCCTGCACATCAGTCGCCTCCTACTCCACAATCTGCTCTCGTGCAACCTGTGCCACCTTCAAGGGAAGATGCATCTATCCAGAAGCCAATTACTTCGCAAGCCCGCAAGCTCATACCACAAATGGTTTCTACGTACAAATCGAAGGAAATGGCAGAGTATGAGGCGAGGATAGTTTTCAAGTCATTCAGGGGACATGGTTTGCCAAAGCCAAGCTCACCTGAACTGCAAACGGAAGCACAGAAAAGCATACTAGGTCATGCAGACAAAATGCAATCTTGGGATTCTACAGAAGTGCCAAAGGTGTACGAATATGGCAAGCCATTCTTGCCGTACCACATCATGCTCGAACTCCCATGGCCAATGAGGTTGCTGCATGATTGGTATCTAAAAGCAAGTGAGAAGGGTCTCGGGATGATTAGTGTCAAGGTCCCGGATAACGCTTTTGTCGAGGGACCCAACGGAAACTTCATCATCACTTTCAATGACCTACACGCCCAGTGGCGAATCTAGAGCGAAATGATGGGTGGTGCACCACTTAATTCTTAACAACACTGACTGATATGATGTTCAATAAAAAATAGCACAACTAATATGTAACTACCATATTTTAATATGAAATTTGACTTCTAACAATAGATATGAGATTTTGGTCGAAACAAAACACTCACCATTTAATAAAAAAAAAGTGTATCCATTGCTAGAATGCCAAAATCATCAAGAAAACATGTCCGTATAGCAAAATCTTTGATCCAGGAGACCATCATGAAGATCCCACTAGCCTGAAAGGAAAGAGAACAAATAGATCAATTATTTAGCAAATAAATTGGACAATTGTTGATTAAAACTTAAAAGTAGATACATTACGTTACCTATTAGAGATCATATTTACGCCCTTTTCCTTCCATGGCCATGAAACTACGAACCACAGCCTCGTTGCTAACTTTCTGTCACGCCCCAAACTAGCCCTGGGCGGAGGCCAGTGTAAGGCGATCCAAATTAACCTGTATGCCTGTACCAGTTGCAGGAAATAGCGCTGGTACAACAGGAAGACTGAATATCACAACCACAGCGGTCTCTTTATTAAGAGTAGGATTACAACCAAGGTTGGAACTGCGGACAGAACCCGAGTTCACAACAGCATTACAAAAAGGCGGAAGCGGAAAGCGGAGACTAGCCCTAAGCCACAAGCAAAGCCTTGTGGAAAGGCTGAAACCCTACTACTGCTCGAAGTCTGCTTGCTCCTGGAAGAACTCTTCATCAGCAGGGTCCACCTCTCCGTCTTCGAGAACTGGGGGGGGTTTAATTATATAGAGCAAGGGTGAGTACGGGAGTACTCAACAAGTCAGGGGAATTAAGTGTTTAATGCAAGCTTCGAGGGAAAGCCAGTTGTTTTTCACAATTGATTTTAGTTTAAGACTTTCAGAAACGTCTAAGTAAGTGCTTCTCAACGACGCGGATGAGAAAGTGCGTCTCATCCGGCCGGAGCAGTGAAAATGTATCGATTGATTCTTGTCGACACGAGAGGCTCCCTGCCAATCGTTTACCGACCCGGCTGCTCCAACAGCCACACGCGAGAGGCTCCCTGCCAATCGCTCACCACACCGGCTGCACCAACAGCCACAAAACAAGCACGTCGGAACGAGAGGCTCCCTACCAATCGTTCACCGACACCGGCTGCTTCAACAGCCCAACTTAAGCACAGGAAGGAAATTCTCACACACCAACAGCAGTTCACGAGGATCCCATTTAAAAACTACGCTAAGGAATCACCTCACATCCGCCCATGACCGTGGGCACGGCTGTTCGAACAGTTGTTAACTTCTGCAGAGGGGGTACACTTTACCCACACAACGTTACTAACCCCGAATCACCCAGCCCGTGACTCTCGGTCACGTCTGGCGACCTTGAGGCTTTCACGACAAGACATTTCGAAAGCCGACTCAGGGTCATCTTATGCCAACGGGAGGGGTCCCACGGACCAACACCAGGTTAGGTCCCAGACCATACTGTGCCAGGAAGCCCAGGGGTCCTCCCCGACACCACCCCGGCGAATCCACTTGTCCCTTGGCATCAAGATTTCCCTGGCCTAGCTAATTACTCAGCCAGGGGCGTCCCATATCACCCATGTGGTCGTACTTGACATATGCTTGGATGTAATTCCCAAGGAATCGGTCCTTAGAGCGAGAACGGGCAGACCGTACCTCCAGTACGTCTTCCGTACCACGAGTTTTAGAAACTCACTTTATTTTCAAGGCACCGACCCAAGTGTCGAGTTTTCCAAGCATTTTGTAAACTCAAGTTTTACCCAGATGATCAATTTTAAAGTTTGAGGGGAGTCTCGATATTCGTACGCGAGGTACGGATACCGAGGCTTCATCTGAGGGGTGACAAGGGTGTTGGGGTATTCAAATATCAAGGAAGGTGAATGCAGCAAATGGGTTGGGCCTGCCGGTCGTATTGCAAACCGAGGCCAAGTGCCAAGTGTAACCTAATTAATGCATAGTTTGCGGAATCAAAATACTTAATTTAAATTATAGGTTCAATTGATCAAAGGTGACTTGCCTTGCTCGAGATCTTGAGCTTCTTCCTCGAAATCCGCGCACTGCGGGTCTTCGGGCTCCGAGACTACATGTGAAACGAGACGACTCAACAAAGCGATAAAAGAAGCCCTATTAAAGACCACTAAGCCCTATTAAAGGCCGACGGGTGGAAAGGGAAGGGGGACGTCGGGATCAACGGCGTGCGGCAACGGCGGAGCCATCGGGCGGCGCGGTGCGAGACTGGCGAAGGGGAACGGCACCGGGGCGAGAGGGGAGAGAGGGAAATTGAGCCACCAGCTCGGATTTGAGAGATGAGGCACGACTGCGGCCGGCGACGACGCGAGGTGGCGGCGGCAGCGGTGGCGCGGGGAGGGAACGGAGGAGAGGGGTGGCGGCCTCGGCGGTGCTCCGGGAGGAAGCCTACAGTGCTACCCAACGCGCTACGCCGAGAAAGAAGGAAAAAAGGTGGAGGGGGAGGTGTTTACCGCGGTGGAGCGGCTTGCCGGGGAAGAAGACGATGGCGCGGGCGCGGCGCGGCTCGGCTCCGGCCGAGGAAGAGGGCGAGAGAGATGGCACCCGGAGCTCCTTCGGGAGCCCTCGGCTGCGACGGCGGGCGTGGGCGGCGGCAGTGGCAGCGGAGAGGAGAGTGGAGCTCGGTAGGGGCGACAATGGTGGCCGGGGGAGAAGGATTTAAAGAGGGGAACGAAGTCGGTTCGCGGAGGTCGGTTTGGGGCTCGGAGAGGCGGTTCGAGGGCGTGGGGAGGGGACCGGCGCACTCCGGCGCTAGAGGCCAACAGCGCTGTCGGGTGGCGTCGGCCGTGGTCGGGGAAAGGAAGAAAAGGGCGCTCGCTCCATGTCGCTTCGGGCAAGGGTGCGCGGGGAGAGAGAGAGGGGAAGGGCGCGTGCTCGGCCCCTTGGTGGCACGCGCGCAGGCGGCGGGGCCGGGAGCGGCGGTCAGTGGCGACGGAACGGGCCGTCGGCAGGGGAGAACGGCGGAGAGAGAGAAGGGAAACGGGAGTGAGGAAAGAGAGAGAGCGGGCGCTCTCGGCTCGGGCACGTGCGGCGCACGCGCGGCGCGTGTGGGCCGAGCGGCTTGGCGCGGCCTAGCGGGGAGGAAGCGAGGCCGAAGGGCGGTGAGGGAGGACTGGGCCAGCAGCGGCCCAGGAGGGAAAGGGAGAAGGAAACAGGCCGAGAAGGAAAATCGGCTCGGGACAAAGGGAGGTAAGACAGACTTTTTCTGAGGATCGAACTGGAAGGATTAGGGCTCGGATTTGAAATCCGATTTCGCAGTTTTCTCTGGGATTGAACTGAGAGGGGAAACACAAGACCTTGGCACACGACAAGACTCAACCGAAGAGCAAACTTTCGTAAATAGGGTTTTTAGCAAATTAGTTTTCCCGTTAACGCCGCGACAAAACGGGCGTTACACTTTCTTCATTTCTTCTTTCTCTAGATAGCAAATAAGTCTATGACTCAAGTGTTGATCACCCATGCAATTAGCCAAACTTGTTTTGACAATCTTCATTCCAGAAAAGCATCTCTCAACTGTTGCAGTAGCGACAGGCAGTACCAGTACAAGCTTCAAAAGTCGATAGACCAACGGATAACGACGATGTTTCCCTACCTCAACCATTTTTTGAGAGAGCTCACCAATAGTGTTGATGTTGGAGAATCTAGCATCATCTCGCACATCAGCAATGTAAAGGCAAAGATCATGACTAAGGTCCCTCAACTCATCAGAACTAAAATCATCAGGATATAGTTTTGCTAAGCTCATTAAAGTCTCCACATCAAAAGCATGAAATTGATCCCTTGGGTCGAAAGCAGCTGAACAAACAAGCAATTGAGAGTGTAAGCCACCAACATCACCAACATGTGAGTTTAGCCTTGCTTTCCTATGATAACCATTCCAAACATTAACTACAAATGATTCATATCATGCATCCTTCTTTTCTTTGAATAAGAAACAACAAAAACAATATGCTCTGTCCTTCGACTCACTATATTCAAGCCAACTTCCAAACTCATCAAACCATTCTGGGACAAATCTTCTCGGCTTATCTCCAATATCTGACACAGGAAAATTACATGTGCGAGGCTGGCAAGGTCCATTTTCCAAATATTTTCTTCTGACCTTTTCTCTGCGGTTAGGATGGTAAGCATCAATATGTTTTCTCAAGCTTGGATCATATTTAATCTCCTCTTCCCAATTGAGATCATCTAGACATGAATTTCTGTTATTGTTGGCTGTGACCGTGTCTGGAGCTTTCCGTTTATAAAACCTCTCCATGATTACCTATCATTTTCAAGCAAAATCAAATTGCAAATCCATAATTTGATAAATTTATATGCATATACTAAAAAGAAAAAACCCCAATTAACTCACTAACCCTAAAGTGCCATATTACCAGATACCAGGAAAAATCAAAATCGGATGTTAGGCTTAACTTGATTGAAATATAAGATAAATAATTTGAAGGATTGATTCCTTGCCTTTTCTTCTTTTGGAGCGGAAGTGCAGAACCAGAATATAGAGGTAGAGGGCCAGAGGCGTCGTTGGCCTGTTGGCTGTTGCTGATGCCGGTTGCGATGGATGGATCGCAGGAAGCCGGGAATGGGAAGAAGCGCAGCGATGGATGGATCGTGGCTGGCGACGCCGCCATCGGTGCCTTCGCGTTAGGCGAAAAGCTGCGGCCACATCCGCCTCCAGTGCCTCGCGCTCGCCGCTCGCGGACTTGTGCGGCGCGGCCAGGGAAAACTTTCACTCGACTCTTTCTCCTGGAAGCAAGCAGGCAAGCAGCCAAGCAGCAATGTGTTCACATGGGCTTGGGCCGGTGGGGGTGGTGCCCTGTGTTGGGCCGAGGGGGGTGCACCAAGGGTGGAAAATTTCACCTGATCACGTAACCACGTCATTTGCGTGGGTGCCTGGGCATCCAGAATAGCCAACGTACGTCCGCCCGTGTACACGCCTTCTTTAAGATGGAAAAAATGGATGTCAATCTCGTCGGCGCATGGTGCCTGTATGTTTTTGCTCTTGTTTGTTGTTAGCGAATTTGTCCCAACAAATTATAAGTCATTTAACTTGCATAATTCCTTAGGTCACAATGGGTAGACGCCCAAAGAACGGGGGCCTCAGTAGGCTACGCCAACCCGACGCGGGTTTGCATGACGGCCCACACTGTGAGGCTAAATCTGGATGGTCCGCAACTAAAGGACAAGACGCCGAAGGAAAGACAAGCATATGTCGACAAGTTGCACAAGAATAAGAGGGTCGAGGTGGCAACTTACTTGGGACAAGCTATCCTCACGCACACGGACAAAAGAGTCTTGATGGTCCCATACCACCTAATGTAAGCAACATTCCCTTTGTTCCATTCATATAATGTCATAGCACATCAAAACATCTACCAGATGCCTTATGTAATTCATAAACCGTGTTTGCAGCGATCACTACATACTATTCCTCGTATATCCAAGGGACCACTTGGTCGTAGTTCTTGATCCAGTCCACTACGAAGAGCACAAGTTCATGGAGTTCCTTGTCTTGCTGAATTTGTAAGTTTCAATCAAACCTCCTGCATACCATACTGCTTAGATGTAATTGTAAAGTTGGCTCAAACAAATATTTTATCTTTGTAGAGGACACGACTATTACAAGAGACATGGCGGGTTCGTAAAGGATCAAAAGAGAACAAAGCTTCTCATAAAGGCACACTGGCCGATATGTGATCATATATTCGCTAACTTAATGATGCGATTGTTAGTTTTTAATACTGACCTATGTACTTTTCTTAAGCAGTGTTACAAGCAACCCCCGGCACTAGCATATGCAGATATTACGTGTGCGAGATGCTCAGAGTTTGCGGGAGATATAGAACTGAGTTTACAGATGTAAGTCATCGTGCTCCTTATATATACGAACTAGTTCATTTAAGTTGATTTTAACACATATCATTTTTCTTCTATTTTCAATAGCTCCCGAGCATTCTGTCCACCGCAAACCAGTTCGACAAAAAAACGCTTCTCAACTTGTGCGCGGACTTGTGCCGATTCATTCGTTGCGACATCTCCAACCATCTAGGAGAGTTCTATGACCTTGAGAGCGAACTTTCTTGCGACGACAAATTCAAACGTCTAAGGGAGTAGGAGAGAGAACATGCAGTGTAAAAAAATATTTATTTGTGAGGGAGACAGAACTTGTAATATTTGTTACACTACCAATGTAGCTGCTTTTATGTATATATGCTATTTAATTATATATATCAATGTTTTATATAGTTTAACTTGTGATATTTTTATTATAAAATTCAATCGTGTTTGTAATTGATCATGAATAACTGCGACTAGATTTGGTAGTGTACCATTCATAAACACAACAAAAAAATACAAGTCCGTACGAAATCTATCCAAACGGCTAGTATGTGCTAGGGCGTCTGCAATAATACATCTTCCCGTGCGGTCGGTCTAACTGAACCGCACGGGATAAGGATTATCCCGTGCGGTTGACTTAAGTGGACCGCACGGGATAAACTATTATTTCGTGCGGTCGAGTTAAGTGGACCGCACGAGAAGATGTATTTTTTCGTGCGGTTGGGCTACCCGCACATGAAAATGTTTATTTTCCCATATCCCTGGGTACGGACGGCTAATACCTCCACACGCAAAAACATGTTTTGACCGTACGAAAAAACAGAATCTGTAGTAGTGCTCCCCATGTGCTGATGCCTGGAGATGCATTTGATTAATATGAAAAAGATCGTGCAGGTTAAGCTATGACTTAAAATTAAGCCGAAGCTGATAAAACAGGCCAAAAGTTTCTGTTACAAAACATAACTTTTCTCCGGTGTCAAAACTTTATTCTAGCTTTCGTAACAATAACTAAGCAGAAGGTAGTTACGAGCATGTATAAGACGTACAGTGTAGAGCTTCACGGTAAATGTTGCATGTACTTACGGATTAAGCGTAGAGCTACCTAATCCTTAAATATTTTTGTCAAAAATAAATAAAAGTTCAGCCCACCGTATTTTAAACCCACCTTTAAATTTTATAGATTAAAAGGTTGGGTCCTTTACCACCCTTACACATATGTATATGTATATGTATAGTAGGCGCAGGTTGCGGTTGATCGAATACCTGATAAAATTTGGTGGCAGCGTCGTTGTAGCTTGCAAGTCATGAACGATAGGAGTATGCGAGTGCCAACTGCCGATTGGTCTAATGATTATTATAAACCGTACAACTTATTATAAAAAAAAGTAATTTATAGATAAAACTTATATATATATGTATGTTTTTAAAAAATAAACTATAATAAAAAACTTAATATCTACTTTAAAATTAAGTTTTAGAATTTAAATTATGATTACGGCTTATAAAAAAGTAAGGCCACAAGAGTTGATTTATATTAGTGTGTTACGGTGGTACTAGGCAAAAAGGCTATTTGGCGATCGCTCACTGCACGGGAGCGATGCGCGATCGATCGGATTTTCTTTTTTACTTTTTTTTAATTCGTTTCAAATTCATTTGCAAAAATTTATTTACCAAATGTTTCTATGTGTAAATTTTATTTATGTAAAGTTTCTATGTACAAAATTTATATGTACAAAAGTTTATATGTCTAAATTATTTATATATAAAGTTTATATATCAAATATTTATATGTATCAAGTTTGTATACTTTATATTTCTATATATAAAATTGATGTACCAAATATTTCTAGGTATAAAGTTTATATGTATTATGCATACATATATAATTTTTATGTATAATTCAGTGGTCTAAATGCATATAAATATAGGTTGCATTATACTCGTGGGCCAAAAGCAGAAGTGCTAGTTAGCAAGTGGGATAAAACACTAGCCAACACATGAGTCAAAAGACAAGGCAATATGTGTAGCCTATGAGATAGAAACTGAACCCAAGCCAATCGGGAAAAAAAGAAAATGCGTGGACCATGTGGTATCGTACCACAAAAAGGAAAACACATACTGTAGCACTGAAGCTAGCATGGACACGATCACGTGCGGTAAGGTAGCGTGATTGATCGCATACTAGATCTACCCGCTAAAAAGTCCTAACTCACAAATAGTTACATCGACAATCTATGAAAATACAGATTCATATAGTCGGTCGTCGAAGCAGGATCCAAATAGTATACTTATATTACATATATATAAGTACTACGTAGTATTTGATATGAAACATGTCAGTTTTTAAAAAGTATCCAGGTAAGAATCGTAGCAGGATCCACATAGCATACTTACATATGTTGCAGATATTACCATATTTATCGTGGAAAAAAAATTGTAGCAGTGACGTGAAACCCAACTTGTGAGCACATCCACACTACATATGATTTACTCCTCTCTTTGCTTCCACATAGTTCACGTGACATGCATATAAGGTATGACTGACATTTAGCATCCTCCATCCCTTTTAAAAAGGAAATTTAGTACTTATTAATTTTATATACATGACATTAAAACATTAAAACTTGCTATTCACATATATAGCTTCCTACCTACATTTTAAATTTTTATATCTAAACTTTTAGCGTAGGCTTTTGACTGTGAATATAAGTTACATTAGAAAAATAAATCTTTTTGTAGAAAAACTCTTTATAGAATCATTTTAGATAAACTTTTTATTGAAAGTTGTTATTTAAAATTTTGTACCTAAATAGTGCAAATTTGTGCTAGAGTTTAATTAAAGTAATTTTTGAATCAAAATTTAAAGAAAGAAGCCCACATCTTGTGTGGATGCTTGTCAACTTATGGCAAACAGCTACTGATCAGGATAAAGGGCACAGCATATTTCTGTTTGGACACGAAAGCGGTAGCTCGCTAAATTAATAGCATCGTTTGCGAGCTCACAAACGTTCTTTTTTCTACATGTGTTTTGTGTGGTAATGTTTTTTTACACAAATCTCTAGGAGATATGAGTCGTTGAAATGTTGATGATTTTATTTACCTGGCGAATAGGGACGATCCTTATTTCTTATAGCACTAACAAAAAAAACCCAATGCCTATACTTCCTTTGATAATTATTTTCGCATAATCGTGACATCTATCCCATGTATAACCGTGACTGGGGCAACGCAGACTCAATCCATGATCCATAATATCGTGCAGCCATCTCCATTGTTTTGATTGGGAAGCACACTCACACATCGTCGCAGTCGGTGTGCGCCACACATGTATTCGGTTTTTCCAAGATCCATACACAAACTAGACCTATCAAAGGTAATAAAAACCGCTCGATTAGCCCAAAAAGTCACGCTGAACGTATCCCATTCCATGATTCCTCGTGAAGCCACGGCATAGTATTTTATTTGTTAAATTAGATGCAAAGTGTTATTCTGGCAGAAATCTACGTACCTAACTACTAACTCTAGGTAAAGACACTGGATCACTTATTAGTATTATACCGAGAGGACTAACTACAGGCCTTCTGCGAGAAACACGTTTCAGCTCAAGTCACAAACGCGTCCCTCCGTTCTTACACCGTTAACTCTTTTGAGATATTATCATTCGTTTCATTCAAAAAAATTTATGTAATTAACATTTATTCTGTCTTGAATTATCATTAAATTATCATTAAAGATTTTTGAATTATATATCAACCACATCGTACATTAAAAAAAATAAAGATAGGATCTGTTGTGACAAAGTAAAAAAATAATCGATTGCCAAATGCTGTGGACTCAGGGTACGTGGTTTTCATACTTTCCCTGAACATAGCTACCAACAATTTCAACACAGCATACATAGCCCACAAAGTGATAGTCAAGCCATGCCTGAAACGAAAAGTTTTCTTAACTAACTGGCCTGATGAGAGTCATACCTTGCCTACTCGGTTCTTTTTGTTCCCCTGAAGAACACTGATTCTGATAAACCGAGGGACAAAAAATGTCACTCTGAGCTAGAGCTCTGCATGGTCTCAAACACAATAAATACCCAAGCAACCCTCACACTTTGCACTCATCTCATCATCCAAACACAGAGTAGTTAGCAATGGCTAAAACCAAGTTGGTAGCTCTTAGCTTTGTTGTCCTATTGAGCATTGGTCTAACCAATGCTGCAAGGGTAGCTAGATATGCTAGCGCCGAGGGCGGTGGTAGCGGAGGGGGCGGTGGTGGAGGGTTTGAGGGCGGTTCTGGGTGGGGATCTGGCTCTGGCTCTGGGTATGGCCAGGCTAGTGGATCTTCTGGTGGAGCATATGCTAGTGGAGGCGGCGCGGGTGAAGGTGGTGGAGGTGGTCAAAATGGTGGATCTGGATATGGTTCTGGGTCTGGTTCTGGCTATGGCCAGGCTGGTGGGTATGACCCTCATGGTGGAGCGTACGCTCAAGGAGACGGCCAAGGTGGAGGTGGTGGTGGTGGCGTGAATGGCGGGCCAGGTTTTGGCTCTGGGTCTGGGTATGGTCAGGCTGGCAGTTATGGCCCCGGTGGAGCATATGCTCAAGGAGGTGGGCAAGGTGGAGGTGGAGGTGGTGGACAAAATGGTGGGTCAGGGCATGGTTCTGGCTCTGGCTATGGCCAAGCTGGTAGTTATGGTTCCGGTGGAGCATATGCTCAAGGAGGTGGACAAGGTGGAGGTGGAGGTGGTGGACAGAATGGCGGGTATGGACATGGTTCTGGCTCTGGCTACGGCCAAGCTGGTAGCTACGGCCCAGGTGGAGCATACGCTCAAGGAGGTGGACAAGGTGGAGGTGGCGGCGGTGGACAATATGGTGGGTCTGGGTATGGTTCTGGCGCTGGTTTTGGCCAAGCTGGTGGATACGGGCCTTATGGTGGAGGACATGCTTAGGCAAATGGTCAAGGCGGTGGCGGGCAGAGTGGTCCAGGTGGCCACGGATATGGTAACAGCTCCGAAAGCTGTTCTGGATCTGCCTATAGCGGTGGTGGGCATCCATAGAACTTCTATATAGTGAATAAAGACATGTTATGCCGTTAAATAATATCAAAGAGGCATTGCCATGTGGTTACCAATAATAGAATAAAAGTGGTGATGTAAACTACTGTGTATTGTTTACTCATGCAATGAATAACCTCGTCTTATGCTTCTTATATGTCTGTACAAACTATGACATTAGTACGTACGGTCCTATATGTATATTTGTTTGCTTTTGTCCCATTAACGTCCATATCCTTGATGGCTTCACCTCTTCTCTCCTCCCCAACCATCAGCGTCTGCCATGGTAGCGCAGGAGCTGCCTCAAATTTACCCGGTGATCAAAAACTGGCCGAAAAAAATCGTTATGTTATGTGTAATAATTTTTCCAGGTAGCTATATTAAGACTCACACTGTCACCTTGAAAAACTATCATACAATGCTTAATTAGATTATTATTACCTCCAGTCTTGAATATACGATGTTTAGGACAACCAAATTGACATAAATATAGTTATATTTTTCTTATCCTAAACGTTAATTAGTATCCCAGCTGTCGATCTATGGGTCACCGCAAATTTGTCGATCTATGGTTATTACCGCAAAATTGAAGCCTTGAAGAGCATGGCGGTGGCCAAGCAAATCCGCGATGGCTTCGCTGAGCACATGTTTGATCAGACATTATTTTGTCAAATATCTTGCGGAATGCGACAATTGTGTGGCATCAAATTTGTTGGTCATAAGTATGACAGCTTTTGACTAAAGTTTACGACACTAGTACAGATCCTCTCATCTATGACGGGTCCTTACATATTTGGACTTTGTGGGCCGTCAAAATGAAGTCATCTTAATCGGGTCAAAATTAACACCGTTGTAGATATACTCGTTCGAGGTGCATATACGTACCTATAGCCCATCACCGATGACACTCATCTGTGACGGGCACAAAGTTAGGCCCGATTGAGATTACCTCCACTATCTCAATCGGGCCCAAGTATAAAGCCCGTCACAGATGAGTGTCATCGGTGACGGGCTCCAAATAAGGCCCGATTGAGATTCGGTTAACGCCCGCCAATGATACATATCGATGACAGGCTTTCTTTTACGCCCGTAAGAGATAACTGTGCGTCCGTTAGAGATGTCGTTTCTTTGGCCCGATTGAGATATATTTTGCACACTATAAATACTTCACTCGACTGTTGTCTGAAGTTATCCCACTGTTCACTATTTTGGTGGGAGGTTGAAGGGGGCAAATTTTTGTATTTTTTTCAACAAAAACAGGAAAATCTTAAAGTAAGTAATACTTATTAATTTAGTAGTACTTATCTCATGAAATGTTAACTAATATTTTGTTCATTTTTGCAGTGATGGATCGAAGTTGGATATATGCGACTACTTTCAAACGTCATTGCAAGGAGTAGAGATGGCGTATTAAGTTTTATGAACGCTGCGGAGGAGGACAGGAAAAGAAGAAACAACAAATACATGTGTTATTCATGTAGAGATTGCAAGAATGAGAATATGTTTGAAAGCAGAGTGGACGTACACTCTCACTTGATACAACGAGGATTCATGAAGAGCTACACATGTTGGGTGAAGTATGGAGAGCAAGAATCGGAAAGTGGTGCAATTGCAGACAGAAGTGGTGCAAACAATCATAAAGAAGGAGATGAAGATGAGCATGACATGTTTATACCATCTCCATTAGGCGGTGAAATGATTGATGTGGACCCTGATCTGCTGCAAGACATGTTACGTGACGTTGAGGATCCAACTTACAACGAGAGAGATTTCATGAAGTTCAGCAGGTTGGTCAGTGACTCGGAGACACCTCTATACGTCGGATGCAAGCCAAAACACAGCAAATTATCAACTACCTTGTACCTAATGAAGCTGAAGATAAGTAGTGGGATGGACAGACAAGAGTTTCACAGATCTTTTGGGAATATTGAAGGCCATGGTTCCTGAAGAGAACACATTGCCGGAGACGACATATGAAGCAAAGCAGGTTATGTGTCCCCTGAGGTTAGAGGTCCGTAGAATTCACGTTTGTCCCAACAACTGCATGTTGTACCACATGCAATATGCAGACTTAGATACTTGTCCTGTCTACAAGGTTTCTCGATACAAGCGAAACAAAAGTGCGGGGGAGGGAAAGAAGTCAAAGCGAGGTGGTCCAGCGAATGTTATGTGGTATCTACCTATCATTGGTCGTTTCAAGAGAATATTTGTCAACCCCAAGGAAGCAAAGTTAGTACGTTGGCATGCCACAGAGAGAAGGAATGACGGTTTGCTAAGACACCCTGCGGATTCGATTCAATGGAGGAATATCGATCGAAAGCACAAAGACTTTGCTGCTGACCCCAGAAACATGAGGATATGTTTGTGTACGAATGGCATAAATCCTTTTGTAGACATGAGCAGTTCTCACAGCACTTGGTCAGTTCTTATTGCGAACTATAACCTCTCACCATGGTTGTGCTTCAGAAGGAAATATATTATGTTGTGCTTGTTAATCCAAGGTCCAAAACAACCCGGCAATGATATCGATGTGTTCTTGGAGCCTATTATCGATGATCTTGAGATTCTCTGGAAAGAAGGTGTGAAAACTTGGGATGCATATGGTCAGGAGAACTTCAACCTACGAGTTCTATTGTTCTGCACCATTAATGATTATCCCGCAGTCGGTAATCTTTCTGGATAAACCGTGAAAGGAAAGAAGGCTTGCTCTGACTGTATGGAATATACACGCAGCAGGTGGCTGAAGAAGTAAAGAAAGATGGTTTATATGGGTCATAGGACATGGCTCCCACTACGCCACGCCTTTAGAAGAAAGAAGAAAATTTTCAACGGTAAGAGAGAACTTGGGTCTGCTCCCAAGGATTTGTCTGGAGATCAGGTCCACGACATGGTGAAGGACATTACTAATGAGTTTGGAAAGAAAAGAAAACGTAGCAAGGCAAATGATCAGGGTACGTGGAAGAAAAAATTCATATTTTGGCGGCTACCTTACTGGAAAGATATCGAGGTCCGTCATTGCATTGATCTAATGCACGTAGAGAAGAATGTGTGTGATAGTTTGATCGGACTACTGCTGAATATGCTTGGGAAGACAAGGGACGGGTTGAATGCGCGCCTGGATCTACAAGAGATGAACATTTGCAGTGAACTTCAGCCTGTTAGGGATGAAGAGACAGGAAGAGTGTACCTCCTACCAGCTTGCCACACATTGTCGAAGGATGAGAAGATCGCAATGCTATCATCCCTAGCAGATATTAAAGTTCCTTCGGGCTATTCAGCAAGGATCAGTAAGTATGTTAAATTGGAGGATCTAAAACTGGTTGGAATGAAGTCTCACGATTGCCACGTGCTAATCACACAGATCTTGCCAGTTGCTATCAGAGGCATTCTACCACCCAAAGTCCGTCACACGATCCAACGGCTCTATGCCTTCTTCAATGCAATCGGTCAGAAGATTATAGATCTCGAAGATCTAGATGGGTTGCAAGCTGATATTGTCAATACCCTGTGTCACTTGAAGATGTATTTTTCACTGTCTTTCTTCGATATCATGGTTCATCTCCCTGTTCATCTAGTAAAGCAAACAAAAAATTTTCTAAGGGAGATGTACCCGTTCGAGAGATACATGGGAGTTCTTAAGTCGTATGTTCGAAATAGAGCAAAACCGGAGGGAAGCATCATTGAAGGGTACACGACGGAAGAGGTTCTTGAGTTCTGCGTCGATTACATGGCCAAGACTGATCCTATCGGAGTTCCTGCGTCTCGCCACGAAGAAAGGTTGGCAGGTGTTGGCACAACAGGAAGAAAAAGAATTGTTCCCGATCAAACTTCCTATGCGTAGGCTCATTTCGCTGTGCTGCAACATATGGCTGAAGTAACCCCATACTTTGAGGAGCATTTAGCGAAGGTCCGACAGGAGAACATGGGTTGATTAGATATGTGGATCAACAGAGAATATAGTACTCGCTTCAACGAATGGTTCAAGAATCGTATCACACGGTCGACCAATGGCCCAAGTGAGACAGTTCGAAGGTTGGCAAGGGGCCCATGTTAGGATGTAGACACATGGCAAGGGTACGATATCAATGGGTACACATTTTACACCGTCACTCAAGATAAGAAAAGTACAGTTCAAAACAGTGGAGTCCGTATAGATGCATATCAGGATCAAGCTGGATCGAACACATACTATGGTCGCATAGAGCAGATCTGGAAGCTGAACTACTTGAATTTCAAAGTCCCTTTGTTTCGTTGCAGTTGGATGAATATTCGCACTGGTGTCAAAGTCGACAAGGAAGGATTCACTTTAGTGAACCTGACCAAGGTTGGATACGCCGACGAACCATTCGTCCTAGCGAAGCAGGTCGAGAAGATTTTCTACATAAAAGACCTCGCAAACAACAAGCTGCACATCGTTAGGGATGGCAAGCGAAGAATTGTTGGGGTTGACAACGTCGTCGATGAAGAAAGAATACAACCAGAATCTTCATGTGACACCTCAGATCGCCCTTGAAGATGATCCCGAAGACGATGTGGCATACGCTCGTTCAGACCATTCGGAAGGCATATCCTTGTAAATGAAGTCTTTGTAATTTGCAAATTATTATAAGTAATTAAGTATTTTGTTTCAAGCCATTCCAGTAACTTAAACCATGTTTAATAGGGCATTTGTTAATTACACGTGATTATTATAATTTAATAACAATTTTATACTATTTTAACAAGGCATATTTTAATTACATATGATTTTTAAAATTTAATTGCAATTTTACACTATTTAAAAAGGTGATTTGTTAATTATATGTGATAAATCAAATGTAATAGCAATTTTAAATCGGGTATAAGTTAATTATAAATAATTTTATAACTTAAATATTATTATTAAATATAATTAATAAGGAATATATTAATTCTATAGTGGGATTAGCTTATCTCTATCGGGCATATAACTAATGCCCGTCAAAGATGAGATTATCTTTATCGGACGTAATACTTGTGCCCGTCACGGATGCGTGTCATCGGTATAGAACGTATTACATGTGCCCGTCACGGATATGTGTCATCCGTATCGGGCATAGTAGTTATGCCCGATAGTGATGAGCTTCGACCAGGGTTAGTAAGTCTCCAGATCCAGATCTACCGCTGCCTCCTCCCTCACACTCTCACTCTCTGTCCCGACCGTCGCTGCCACCTCCTCCCTCTCACTCTCTCTCTCTGTCCCAACCGCCGCCGCCTCCTCGTCGCCACCAGTTCCTCCTCGACGCCGCCGCCTCTTCTCTCCAAGATCGGCCTCCTTCTCGTCGACCGTGCCCCCGCGCCCCCGCCGGTTGCGCTGCCGCGGCCTCTCCCTACCGTCCCTGTTAGGCCGTCTCTCCGAACAGGTTCATTCCTAAATTTACAGGTTCATTCCTAAAATTTTGATGCCAATCAAATTTGACGTGTTCATTCCTAAATTTGATACTGTTTTTATTCCTAAAATCATATATTCCTAAATCATGTATTCCTAAAATTTAGAATAGTTTGATGCCAATCAAATTTGATGTGTTCATTCCGAAATTTACAGCTTTAGATCCTAAAAATCATGTTTAGTTTGTTAATTATCCAACTATAAAATTTGGTACCATCAAAATTTAGTAAGGTTGAAAGTGCCAATCAAAATTTAGAATAGTTTGGTGGTAACCCTACATTAATTATAATTTACATTATGTAACCCTGAATTTATTTTATCATTTTATATAGTTATGTAAATTCAAATGTGTGATTTCACTGTTTAGTGTTTCTGATATTTATTACCGTTTTCCTATCGATACCGACGTGTTTTCATCCGTGTAGTTTCGTTTTCCTATTTTTTGATATTTTCTATATCGACCATTTCATCCCTAGATAAGAAAACACTTTCATCCCTAGATAAGAAAACACAAACAATTTTATGTGTGAGGTGGGGTAGTGGGGTGGCAGGTGGATGTGGTGAAAATGGTGGTGAATCGACGGTGGTAAACAGGTTGAATTATTACACTGTAATTTTTGTTAGAAAATAATTTACAAACCTAACAAAACTATAGCACTATAGAATTATTTTTCAAGATAAATTTAGACATGATTTCCATCCAACATAAATTAAAAAACATTCATTATTATGTTCAGAAAGTGTTGATATGATTTTAGACCGGAGGGGATCGAAACACTCAAACTATATTTTTGTATTCCTCCAGAGAACCAACAGCTACATTTTTATGCCAAAATTAAGTTAGAGCTACATGTAAATCAAGATATACATGTGTAGTACACCTTTTTTTTAACTTTCTTGCCGTACAACAGTTATATAGAAAATGTCACAGCAAGACGAACCCATGTCAGCGACTACTAGTGGGACAACATCGAGCCGGACTCCTAGGACCCAGAATAAAATTCCTAAGGAAGTATACACCATAACAGAGGTGGGCGATCTGGAATTTCCGACGGCTCCTGTGAAAGCTGTCAAAAAGTTCTCAACGATATGCGGAGTCCTAGGGAGGCGGAACTTCAACATTTTGAAGGACCACATCGATCTGGTCCCATAGGCAGAAAAAGATGAGGCCTGGAAGCAGTTCAAGGAAAGCTTCCAATACCCCCCAGAGGCCGAGGCAAGACTTAAGCAGCAGGCTATCCGCAAGATGGGTAACTTATGGAAAAATTTCAAGACCACGCTGGTCACCGACTACGTCCTCAACCCCGCCCAGCCAGAACCATTTGGGAGGTACCCGTTCATCACCCGGGTCGTGTGGGAAGAGTTCCATGCCGCCAAATCAACCCCTGAGTCTCGGGCAAAAAGCGAGGCCTATAGGGAGTTGCAGGCAAAAAACCTTCACCCGCACCGGCTTAGCACCGGAGGCTACGCCGGAAAGCTGCAGGAATGGGTGAAGGAGGATGAAGCTGCTGCAGAATCTAACACGCTGCTAGTTCTTGATGATATCCCGACCACCCAAGCAAGGAACTGAGCAAGAGCAAGGGTGAAGAAGAATAGTGATGGAACACATATGTTCTCAAATCCCGAAGATCAAGCGGTGTACCAGAAAATCGTAAGTTCAACACATAGAGTATGTTTCGTTAGGTTGTATCATACTCTTGATTTAATTCGTCCTAACTGTACCACAGGTCGACCTGACTGCTGAGAAACAGTCCTCCCAAGAGGTCTGCTCACAAAGACGCGAGGATGACATCCTCACAAAAGCGTTGGGAACCGAAGAACACCGTGGACGGACAAGGGGCATTGGCTCCAATGTTCCATGGAAGCTTGGGTTTCCCCAATACGCATGGCAATACATGAAGCACAAGCTTTCAAAGGCATAGAAAGATGCACACCGTAAGGAACAACTTCAGGAGGAGATTAGAAACGAGCTTCGAGAAGAGTTCGATGAGAAGTTGTTATAAGTGGAGGCTCGGGTGGAGGCACGCTTCAGGGAAAGCGAGCCCGCTGCCGCTCCCATAGTAGAAACGAGCCCCACGCAAAGACGTAGCAGCTGCGCATCAACTGAGGCGGCGGCACAAGAACCACCAGCCCCCACTGCGGTGGACCACATAACAGTAAAATCAACAAAAAAATGTATATGTTGTCTTAGCACCACAGTACATTATAACATATTCTAAGGACACGTATAAATCTATCGCAGGGACCCACATTGTGCACCCTAGTCGTTAGGGTAACACATGCATTTGCAATTCCTGTCGCAGAGGGTCTTGCGTTCAAGCCTATGCCGGAGACCCGAGTGCATGGGAGGCAGCTGCTAGCCGGCCATGCCAAAGTTCAAGTGGACATGGTGAAGCCTGATTGGGTTGGCTTCACTCTCCCGCACCCACCAAATGACGAGATTATGACCCTTGGAGCTGCACATGAGACCTTTATGCAATGGCCCAAGCACAACATTCAGATCAACATAACTCCTAGGCCAGCACCAAGTGCTCGTCCACTGCCGCCGCGTCCCCCTCCAACTCTTGTATCTACCCCTCCTGCCATTGAAGAAGGAGATCAATATCTCCAATGGCAGTATGATACAGATTTTGGGGATGACGGTACGGAGGTCAACAGCAGAGCGCACCTCCCCACAGTCTCCAAAAAAAGAAAGAGGGCGACATGTTCTCCACCCAAGCTTGAACATGTAGAAGAGCTGCTGGAAGGAGGAAAGGAAGAGGAAAGGTGGAAGGGCCACTTCTGGCTCCAAAGAAGCTAGATCTTGGTAAGGCGCCATCAGCTCCTCCTAAGTCTTCAGCCGAATTCACATTAGGCATGCCATTGGTCGAAGACAACGCCTTATCGAAGATGGGCCCTGCATGCAAAGAGTTACACGGGTACTACATGGAGAGGTCCAACGCAAGGAGGAAGCATAGAGAGACCTCCATGACGGGCCACCACGATAGACAGCCGTTCCTCGGCCCTGAAACCTTCATCGCCGTAGACTTTAAAGATCTATGGGACCTCTACAGGGTGCGAGTGGTCGACACCAACCTCCTTAAGTGCTACTCCTTGTAAGTATTCTTGCGTACGAGATATGGTAATAACTATCCATATATTACGCTTACCCGGATTCTTGTCTTGCTTCTAGGTTAACTTGGAAGCATGTCCATCGTAATGCACCCCATGTTGCCTTACTCGATCCAGCTGTCATCAACGAGACAACTATGAACTACAATCGAGCCAGCATGTTAGAATATATCAAGGACTGCTTATGGTCCCGTCAAGATAAGAACTTCATTATGTGTGCCTACTCTGAACAGTAAGCGTGTACTCTACTTAGAATCAAATGTGCGATGCGTATAGCTTTAGTATTTAACTTGCAATTTATTAATGTCGTAGTCGTCATTGGATTCTTCTAGTCATAGTGCCGAAGTGAAGTTTAGTATACTACCTTAACTCCAATATCAAAAAAGACATATACGATTGATCGGCAATCGAAGCTGCCTTGAACGACGCCTGGGACCAATACGTGGCAAAAGGCGGGAGGCATAAGGAAGGGCATCCTACACTCGGTCACAAAAAAGACTTTCCAATACGTCAACAAGTTGGCGACCAGTGTGGGTTCCACGTCTGCCATAACATGAGGAGCCTCGCAGACAAGGTGATATTGCTCGACCTTGAGGTGTGTGCTTCAATTGTTTATATACATTAGAGAGGAGATAGCACGATTCATACTAGATGTAGACTAACTTTCCAAGTATGTAGACTAACTTGGCGCCTCACGTGCAGGAAAAACTTTCAAGGATTCTGGAAAACAACTTCGATATCATTAGAGAGGAGATAGCACAATTCATACTAGATGATCTCCTGTCACCCAAAGGAATGTTTACAGTCAAGTCCTAGCTAGCTCGTCTCTGAATGGTTAAACATTTGCAATGCTTGCGACAAACATTTGCTTTATGTAAAATATTCTTTGTAATACAATTCTGCGCGATGTTCTGTATATATTTGCGTTTCTAATTACATATAAACTTGTTTCAATTTATAACTCAGTTTTACAGGTTTTCATGCATGTTGGTGGTTTGGAGAGCAAAAAAGGATGTGAATGACATATATATGTGAATGGGTTTGTGGATGTGAATGTATATATGTTTGATTTTGTGAATTGGTTGTGCTGTGATGGAATATGTGATTGGACTGAAATATGCACTGAATATCTGAAATATGCATGTTGGGAATATCTGATGGAATACTGGGAATATGCACTAAATATCTGATGGAATATCTGAATGCTGGGAATGGGGTTGCTGGGAATAGGGTTGCTGGAACTGTCATTTTTTTACAGTAGGCATGGCTAGCAAAGGCCTGAGGCTAGCCAAAAAAACAAATTTTATTTTTTTTGTTGACATACTCATCCCTGACGGGCATTTTAAAAATGCCTGAAAGAGATATTCATCCGTGACGGTCTCCAACCAAAGACCGATAGGGATATAGTCATCACTGACGGGCTCTTAATTTAAGCCCGATAGAGATAAGTCATCCGAACCAGGACTATTTTGACTCAACAGGTGGGTCAAACCTATCGGTGACAGCCTGTTCCGTAAGGCCCGATGGAGATGGTTAATCATCGGTGACGGGCTTAATAGTTTGCTCGATTGAGATTAGTCATCTGTGACGGGCTCGTACCTAACCTGGTTTGACTTGTATTGCTTGGTCAATCTTATCTGTGACGGGCTACATTGTTAGGCTCGATTGAGATAACGTCCATCCATGACGGCCTGGTGCTCGATTGAGATATTTTCTCACATCACTGACCTTTGCTTAGTGATGGGGGCCCTACCCATTAGAGATGACGCTTGAAGCCTGTTAGAGATAACCAATCCCGTGCTAGTGCGAGTACGATGTTGAAAACATGAATAGATGACATGTCACAAGCATGGCAATAAACCAAACACTAAACTAACGCGATCAAACTGCCCTGCCATAAGTGTGGCAAGCTATAGCATCCAATCAAACAACACCTGTATACAAGCCTAGGACAGGGTTTAAAATTCCAGAACGAAAATTCCAAAATTTCAGAAATTTCGGTTCTATCGGAGCCCCCGATATGATATTATTTCGGTCGAAATTTTTAACTTTTTTCTTTTTTTGTGAATTTGGCCATATTTGTTCGAATTTGACCAAATTTTGTTCAAAAATTCAAATAATTTCAGACCAAAAATTTAGTATTTTGGCACCCCCGATACAAATGACAAAAACTAAAGATTGAACCCTGGCCTAGGATATGTTTAGGGGTTAGATCTCATCAGAGCCTACCAAGGCAAAGCCAAGATCGATGAGCATGCCTAGCAGCAGCCATGGATGTAGGAATGGCAATTTCACCTACGGGGCCAGGGCCGAGTGGAGTTTCTTCCCCGCGGGGAGTCGGGGCCGGGGCTGAGGCCCCGCAATTGGGCAGGTGAGGGGGCGGGGGAGCGGGGGAGGCATTCCACTCTCGGGTGACCCACAGGACCCTAGAGAAGGTATATTAGACTTCTAAATATAGTGCCAACCCTAAATATAGCCCATTAGACCCAACCCAACTTGGTGAAAACCCTAACCCTAATACACCTCCACCACTCCTCCACCGCCCCTGTCTCAAACTCTCTCCCTCCTCACTCTTTAGCCGCCGCCGCCATGCCAGTGCGCCGGCGCACCCCTCCCCTACCCTCTCCATCTCGCCCTCTCCCCTCAGGCCCTCACCCTCGCCCTCGCCCTCTGGTCGCAAGCGGGCCGCGGCCACGCGCCCCTCTCCCTCTCCCTCTCCCTCCTGTCTCTACTCTCCACATGACAACGGGCGGGCGGCACGAGGACGGCGCACAGGCACGGCGAGCCGGCGACCGGTGAACGAGCGACGCACACGAGCCTCCTACCTCCATCCCTGGCAACTGCGGGGCCCCGAAAGGGCCGGGGCCAGGGGATGATTTGGCCCCGCAACTCCACTCGGGGCCAGAGCCGGGGCCGGGTGGAGAAGTCAGGGGTCGGGGGCAGGGCCGTTCCAGCCCAACCCGCCCCCGACCCACCTCGTTGCCAACCCTACATTGATGTTCTGGTAGAGCCCGTGCGAGTATAGCCACATGCAGTGTAGGGCACATTCATCTACGTTTTATGTCATGGAGTGAAATATCTTTTGAAGGACTATTTTAGAAGTTTTGAATGAAACATTTTAAAATTTAAACAAATTTTCGCTGACTTTGAATATTGTTTTATTTTGAACAGAAATACTGCCAGGCAATGCCCAGCAATTATGGCTTTTAAAGGAACAAAACAAGAAAGAATTGAGGAAGAGAGAGCGTCATTCAACCTACAAACATATAAGGGAATATCCACCTTAAAAGAAAAGAACCACGCCCCAACCCTAGCCATAATATTCTGAAAATAATTCATCCTTATTGTTGAAAATTTGTCAAGGGGCTCCAAACTTGTACAGTCAAATCAATCATTAAAAATTCCAAATCATCTATCACTCACAAATTAATATTCAAAACAAAGCACCACACGAGAAACAAAAATGAAATATATAGGTAGTGAGCCAGATAATTTGCTTATAGGAGGGAAATAGGCTTTTTAATTTTCTCCCTTTTTGATATATGTGGATCAATTTTTTACCTTACATATTTAATTTTAGAGTTGATGGGCAGTACCATAATTTTTGTTGCCAAATATTTTCTTAATTTATCATAGATGGGTAAATGGCTTTCCATTTCCCCCCTTCTAACTGGAGAAAAAATTGCTTTGCCCAGTTGTACTTGTATACGTTGTTCATTTTGTTCATCACATCTTAAGCATGCACATGCTGACAAGTTTGTCCAGCAAACATACCTCCTTTTGTAGATTAAGGACTCATGCATGGTCTAATCATGTTGAAGATTCAGCGCTTGCATGGGGTGACTGACAACACTACTAGAAAAACGATTTTTTCCAACATCATGATTATGATTTTCCAGACGAACTATAAAATCACCATTTACAAAAATAGCTAAAGGTAAAATAAATCTAGTCCCGCCTGTGAAAATCGATTTTCACAGGCGAGACGTAAAGAAGTCCGCTTACAAAAGGTTAGAGGCCTCATAAAATCTACCTCCAGCCCTCTATCGGCTAAGTCCCTCACTCCCTCACCTGACCCTCCACCCACCTCGCCTTCCCATCCCTCCCCGATTTGCCCCAGCGGTGCAACAGTATAGAGGCGGCGCGACTACCCTCCCCCAGATCTGGCCCTCCCCTCCCCTCCCTCTCTCTCCTAGATCCAGCCGGAGGAGGAGGGCGGCAGCGACGGTCACAGCAGGCGACATGGCGGCGTGGCTCCCCTCCCTTCCTCCTAGATTCGGCCCTCCCCTCCCCTCCCCTCCCTCTCCCTCCTAGATCCGGTCGGAGGGGAGAGGGCGGCAGCGGCGGCCACAGCAGGTGACGGTGGCGGCGCAGCTTCCCTCCCCTCCCTCCCTCCCAGATCCGGCCCTCCCCTCCGCCTCCCTCTCCTTCCTAGATCCGGTCGAAGGGGGGAAGGCGCCAGTGGCAGCCACATCAGACGACGGTAGAGGCACGGTCCTCCCCTCTCCTCCCTCCCTCCCTCCCAGATTCGGTCGAAGGGCGGAGGGTGGCGGCAGGTGGGGGGTGATGGCGGGGGATTTTTTTTCGCCGAGAATGTTTTCACAGGCAGGGCCAATGGCCGCCTGTAAAAATCATATATTTCGTAGGCTTTGCAGTGTAGGCGGGGTGGATGGCCACCTGAAAAAATATATTTATGTCGTTTGCAAAAATCTGTTTTCTAGTAGTGCGAGAACACTGCACATGTAGTTCAGTTTATTTTGCCACATAAGTTTCCCAGCTTGGTACACTGCAAAGTCACAAACTGACAATATCGACAATATCAAATGCAGTACTGGTAGGAAATAAGATAATGTTTATAGAGCCTTGTGATGGTTGCACAAAAAGCTAGGGCAAGCTGCCCGCATTCTTAATGATATTGTTGACGAAACTCTCCCTTCCCTGAATTCAGTAACACTATATATATAGGATACCCATGTACTAGCAACTAAAGTAGAGATGGTCAAATGCATGGGCTTATGTACGTCATGGTTTTGATACTTTCCCTGAACTAGAGAACTGCAAAATCAGATAAATCGTAACCATGCATCCCAGATGTAAATACGTAATAGTCAAGCCTTACGAGAAAAACGTTTGCCTTTGTTAGCCCAAGAGTCATCCCTTACTTACTCTAGTTGTTGTTTTTATTCCTGAAGCACACTGCAATGCTCACTGTTTTCCAAAAATATTGACCAAACTGTCACTATGCACTACAGCTTTGTCTGGTCTCCAGCACTATAAATAGCCTCATAACCTTCATGCATTTCATTTTCATCTCATCCTAGAAATTCTTATAGCACACCATGGCCAGGAGCAAGCTGCTAGCTAGCCCTCAGTTTCATTGTCCTCCTAAGCATTGGACTATCCAATGCTGCTAGGGTAGCTAAATATGCTAGTGCCGGAGGTGGCAGTGGTGGAGGAGGAGGTGGTGGTGGGTCAGGAAATGGTTCTGGGTGGGGATCTGGCTCCGGATCTGGATATGGCCAAGCCGGTGGATCTTCTGGGGGTGCATACGCAAGTGGAGGCGGTGGCGATGGAGGTGGCAGTGGAGAACAAAATGGTGGGTCTGGATATGGCTCAGGATCTGGTTCTGGATATGGCCAGGCTGGTGGGTATGGACCTCATGGTGGAGGGTATGCACAAGGAGGAGGCCAAGGTGGAGGCGGTGGTGGTAGGGCAAACGGTGGGTCTAGATATGGTTCTGGCTCTGACTCTGGGTATGGTCAAGCTGGTGGTTATGGTTCTCATGGTGCATATGCTCAAGGAGGTGAACGAGGTGAAGGCGCCGGTGGTGGACATAATGGGGGATCGGGTTATGGTTTTGGCTCTGGGTCTGGACATGGCCAAGCCAATAGTTACGGGCCTTATGTTGGCGGATATGCTCATGCAGGTGGTCAAGGTGGCGGGCATAGTGGCCCAGGTGGACAAAGATATGGAAGTGGCTCTGGAAGCGGCTCTTGATCTGCCTATAGTGGTGGCTGGCATCCGTAGAACTCAATTTTATCTAAATAAATGAAGTCAGATGCATGGGTGTGCACACAATACTAGTATAGTTTTGTGTACATGCCATATATATATAGTTGAATAATATGTCACGACGGCCTTGTCATGGCTAGTTGCATGTAATAGACGTAGTGGTCTTGTAAGCTACTCCAGATATATCTTTGGTATGGTAATCAATAACCTCTTGTTAGTTTATGGTTTACGTGCTCCCGCCCTCCATGATAATATGTTTAAGTTTTGACTCGATCTACAACTTTGACTGTTATAGCTTTAAGCAAACCCAACAGCAAACAGCACTGAATACGAAATATTAGTATAATACTTGTAAGTGAAATGCTAAAGTAAAAATTGATTAGAAGCAGATGTTATTTATGGGTATGCCAATGAGGGACTGCATGAAAGCACCAGAGTTTGCCTTAGGAGCCTTCATAGATATAAGAAATTTTCTTTGCCATCCACAATGTCTTGAAATCGGCCGTGTAATTTTCCCAATAATCAGAAAAACAGGAATGCAAAAGTAATATAGATGTGATACACTTAGAGAGATTGCAAAGAGTGTCAAAATTACCTTGTTATAATCATCTAGTAGCTCGTCAATATCCAGATTGAAAGGAGAAAGTTCCTCATTTTGCAACCAACTCAAAGCCTAAATTTGAATCAGGAATATGATTGGTTAATTTAACAGCAATGAACAAAGCTTTCGTACAAAAATAAGCATTGTGAATACCAGACCAGGCACTGTTTATCGGTTAACTAAAGGGGCATGGAAAGAATGCATTCTGAACTTATCGTGAGCTTCTAGTTCGCCCTGCATTCTCTACAGACTCTACTGACCACCAAGTCAGAAAGACATTGCCTTACTACAGCTGCATGATTAACTAATCTAGAATTACTGCCAGACCAAAATGCGATTCTTACCTTTTCTTTTTGGGGTGAAAAACAGCAGAGTGCCAGTGTCTGAGCAATTCTAAATTTCTAATATCATAAAATAAAAACTACTCACAGAGTACAATTAACAAGGAACAGCTAAAGATTGCAGAGGGAAGAATTTTCACCGAAGCTACCCAAGCTAGTGCTCAGGCTCATGTCTCACTACTAAAATGCAACTGTCAACTCTGTCTATAAATACCAGATTCCCATTGGACAGGTTCAATGTTTACCATACGGTTCAACAACATTTCTGTGGAGGTAATAATATAATACAGTGAATCACACCATGAAGGCATGGAGAATACACACGCCCTCCAGATTTCTAACCACGGGTGAGTTTCAAATCCAAATCAAATCATCCAATGCATGGCTCAGCTCAATCGAAGCAACCGACAAAATTACGAATTGAGGACAAATACCGAAACACTCGTAGACTAACCTCCTACGATAGTGAGGACGACGCCGGAGGAAGTGGGATGTACGGGCGAGGCCACTACGGCTGTCAACGACGGCGTGGGCGTCGGGAAGGCGGGAAGGCGGCCGCAACCGGCGGCGGTGGCGGCGTGGGCGCCGCTGGCGAATCCACCGCCCGTCGCTGTAGCTTTCGGCGCCGCCGCGGGAGGGGGCGCGGCTCTAGACGAGGTCACCGTCGCCGACGCCGGCGGCATCTCCGCCTCCGCGGCTCCGCGTCTGCTAATGGGCAAGGTAGTATATGGGTCGGCTGGACGAGGCCCAATATGGTACCGACCCACTTTGGTCCTTCAGTTAAATTGGGCCTACGACGAAACTAATGGGCCGTTAAGATTGGACACATTTGGGCTGATTTGGATATGGGCTGAATTCCTAGATTGATTGACGAATGGGCTGAATTCTTTCGTCCAGAAAAGATGGGCCAGATTTATATATGGGCTGGATTTTATTGAGCATAAGAGGTAGGCCGAATTGATTTATGAGCTGAATTCGTTCCGGAAAGGAGGTAGGCCGACTTTATTTGTTGGCCGAATTCTCTGATCCCCTCCGGCGCCGGCGCCGGCGAGGCGGAGACGGCGGCCTCGTGGCTGACTGAACGGAGGCAATCCTCCGACGCAAGCAAGCTCGCCGTTTTGGCTCGCCGGCGATCCAAGGCTCGACCGTCGCGCCGGCGCCGCCCACCCTGGAACGCCAGGTTCGGCGACCCAGCCGTAAATAGCTCGCCGGCCGGCTCCCTCGCAGCCGTGAGCAAGCGCGCCTTATACTTCTCTTCGCCTTCTCAAAATCAAGTTAAATGAATGGAACAGTATTCTGTCACTGAAAGAGAGGTACGATTATTTCTGGCCAATGAATGCTAGTTAAGTCATGCAGATGTCGGAGAATTTTCGTTTTAGGCAACAGCCAACAGATGCAGGTGAATTGGTTTGTGCAAACATATACTCCTATTGATCGATTGTGTATTTGTGTTTTGATGATTGATAGTGTTTTGATCCAAAAGATAGTTTAGTTTGCCTTATGTCTCACTGTGATCATCTCAGAACGCAAGATCAATTGGTTGTTGGAATCAAGTATAGTCAACATCTGCGTGCACACGGAGAAAGAAAGCAGGCACTGTTTTGGTTTTTTTTTTTTCGCAACTTCCATGCTCTGTACGTATCTGACCTAAACGACAACCTGTGTACCATGAAAATAAACTTGCCTGTTTTTGTAGGGCATGTCCTCTGCTGGAGTACAATGGATGGTCAAATGCCTGGGCTCATAGAACATGGTATCGACAGGCTACTTTCCCTGACCATAGGGCATATATACCTAAGCTCAACCTTACAACGTACACACACGTAGTCAAGCAGAATCAGAGAAAAGGTTTGCGTGATTGTCCCAAGAGTCATACGATGCCAACCTCTCCTTGGACTTACACTCACGAGGCACACGGCAACGCTGCTCTGCTTTGATAAAACCAGTGACCAAGTGGCACACATCGCATATCTGCATAACAACTTTGTATGGCCTCAAGCACTATAAATAGAGACACATGCAACCCTCACGCTTCGCACTCTCATCTCAACCTTCAGATCATATCAGTGAGATAACAATGGCTAGAAGCAAGTTTGTTGCTCTTAGCTTCATCGTCCTCCTCGGCATTGGACTGACCAATGCTACAAGGGTAGCTAAGTATGTGAGTGCCGGAGGAGGTGGCGGTGGAGGCGGAGGTGGTGGTGGGTCAGGGAATGGTTCCGGGTGGGGATCAGGCTCAGGCTCAGGGTATGGCCAGGCTGGAAGCTCCTCTGGTGGAGCTTATGCTAGTGGAGGTGGTGGTGGTGGAGGTGGTGGAGGTGGACAAAATGGTGGATCCGGATATGGTTCTGGGTCTGGTTCAGGTTATGGCCAGGCTGGTGGATATGGGTCTCATGGTGGTGCGTACGCTCAAGGAGGCGGTCAAGGTGGTGGTGGAGGTGGTGGGGCAAATGGTGGGTCTGGATATGGTTCCGGATCTGGCTCTGGCTATGGTCAGGCTGGTGGCTACGGTCCACATGGTGGAGCATATGCTCAGGGTGGCGGACAAGGTGGTGGTGGTGGCGGTGGACACAATGGTGGATCGGGTTATGGTTCTGGTTCTGGATCTGGTTACAGCCAAGCTGGTGGATACGGGCCTTACGGTGGCGGCTATGCTCATGCAGGCGGTCAAGGTGGTGGTGGCGGTGGTGGACAGAGTGGCCCAGGTGGCCATGGATATGGAAGTGGCTCTGGAAGCGGTTCTGGATCTGCCTATAGTGGTGGGCACCCATAGAAGTTTTATCTAAATGAACTATGTGAATGATGTGTGCCAACATATATGGCCCCGAAACTAATATGTACCAAATAATATGCCTTTGTACCAAAATAATAAGCCATGACATACTTGTCATAGCTGGATATATAGTTGTAATAAAAGTAGTAGTCTTTAAGGTTACTACATATAATATAATGTATGTAGACTTTCTCCTTAATTGATCGCATAACTTTCTCATTTTGTATGGACAAGAGGGAATTTTGGAAAATAGCCCCCGCGTCACTCTAGGTCAGGTGGCTCGGGAGGCGAAACCCTAACTGCCGCCACCACCTCCCCTCCCACCTCCTCTCCGCCTTGCCGCCACCTTAACAGAGTGCCTGTAGTCCACGCAACCGCGAGAAAGGCAGTGGAAGCTAGGGTGACATTCGTGACAAAACCTATCACGTGGACAAGACGGCGACGTTGGCGCAACGGTGCTCAAATGCTCACAGCGCCGGCAGCAGCGGCACAATGGCGCATGGGCTCATGCTATTATGGCGCAGTGGGGCAAGGGCTCACACAGCTACGCAGCCCAGTTGGTGGCACAATGGCGGTGGGCCGGGGTCGAAGGTGCGGGATTCGACGGGATGGGTCGGATCCTTGGCCGCTGTTAACGTGAAATCCGTTGTTCATACAAAGCCTAGGAGATCTGCTTAGCTCCATTGCAGGTCCTATTAATCGGGTTCAGGGCGTTCCAGTTAGTTCGATCCTGTAACTAACAAGATGGAAATAGATCGATAATCAAGGAGCCAATCGGCCAATAAGCCGATGGGATGTAACGATGACAGTCGATGTCGATAGGGTTTTGGTCAATCAGCTATAGATTCAATGTAGATTTAAATAACCAAATAAACAATGAGATTTATGTTATCATCGGCTGAAACTAAACTATGCATAATCATCAATAAACTGTTCTTTATCAAAAATAATCTAGATAGATCGGACCAAACCGAGATAATATAAGATTGAAGTTGATAAATATGGATTTAACTAAAGATTATACAAGTTTGAGTATAAGCTGATGTAACTCAAAAGATATAACGAGATAATATAATATGAACCAATCGGTCAAAACTAATATAATATGATAGATGTAAATTCGATGGTTTCAACATACATCGGCTGGAGATCTGGTGTAAGTAAATTAAAGTGTATATCGGCTAACTAACTGATATATCTGATAGCTGAAGCCCAAAATAATGATAACATCGGCTAGCACTTCGATGAACGTTGCATAAAAACCTATCGGCTTACGAGAATTAAACTTATCAACAACAATCTAATAGATCAGACCTAACTGAGACAGTATAAGATTGAAGATAATAAGAAAAAAAATCTACTTAGCCGATAGATCTATTCAAACGTGATGGATAGAACAAATCTATTTAGAACAACAGTACGATTAGAGAAATATCAACTTAGCCAGAATATTGGACCTAACCAAAAAAGTCCTAACTAAGCCGATACAAATCTAAACAACAATGCAGTTAAAGATAGAATTAATATATCAGATAGGCAACACTTGTGTCAATCTAGATAGAATATCGGACTTAACTGAGAAAGTTCTAGCCATGCCAATACAAGTGAAGTTGACGGAACATACTTCTCGCCAGAGATTGAACTTAACCGATACAGCCCTGCTCGAAACTAAGAACTCACTAGAATAAATGGGTGACGATGTGTTGAAAGTAATTGTATTGATATGTGAAGATAGATTATAAAGATCCCGGATATACATATTTATACCCTTGGGTTGATACTAGTCCTGATCGAACACAATACAAGTTTCCTAAAGATAAAAGGAAAATTACTAAATCCTGCCTAATTAATAGATAGAATTAAATTGTCATGTCACGATCTTCATAATTTCTTCTTGAACCAGGTCTCTTCTGGATAAACTTGTATCGGTTGATCAACTTCTTTTCTTAACCGAATCCACTAAAGAACCGCACCAAATTTTGGTGTTAACACATGCCTCCCAATTTTGGAGTATGAGCACTCATGCTTAAAAATTATCTTCTTCTTGGTCTTCATGACTCCATAATTTCTTCCTTCTTTGCCTCTTGCAATCGGCTTTCATGAGCCGATATCTTCTGCATTAGATGAGCTAGACTCTCAAACTCTTGGAAGAAAAATCTTTCTTTGATAGGGATTAATAATCCTTGAAACGTCAATTTTGCTAATTGTTCATCACTTAAGCTCAAACTATAGTATCGGCTATGAACATCACGAAATCTTTGAATATATTCTAGAACCTATTCATCCACTCCTTGCCTAACTAATGTCAAATCTAAAAGCTTCATCATCTCATTGATTCCAGCAAAGAAATATTTGTGAGATCTCTTTTCCAGATCGGCCCATCCTCTGATAGAATTTGGAGGTAATGATGAAAACCATGTAAAAGTCGATCCAGGTAATGATAAGGGAAATAATCTAACTTTCAAAGCCTCCTCAGCCGATGCTTCTCCAGACTAAGTCAAAAATCGGCTGATATGCTCAAGTATTGATATATTATCTTGCCCTGAAAAATTAGAGAAATCTAGAACCCTGTATGAGTGAGGCATTGGAACCTTATCGAACCACTCAGGATATAGGCGCTGATACATATATGTCTGCTTCTTAGGTTTGATCCCAAACTGTTTCCTCATCATCTCAATAATTCTATCGGCCAATTTTTTGTGTTAACAGCCACGTTGGCCATATCCGATCGAATCTGTGGCGGCGGCCAAACTTTGATGGCTGCGAAAGGAGTGGCCACTATGGGCAGGTGGCTCGAGGAGTAGTGGTAGCGGCTAGTGGCAGTCCTTAGGCGGCTCGTGGCATGAGCAGGGAAGCGCCTGGCGGGATGATGTATGTCTTCTTGATTGCTAGCCGACCAATATCCTCTCCGTGGAGCTCCTCCCCTCCTATGGCTAGATTTGTTGTTCTAGCCATAGGGAGATTTAGGGGGAGGGTAGAGGTGTCAACTTTCAGAGGATGGCGGCATGGCGGCCTTGTGAGCCTGCCTGAGTTGTGGGGTGGTGGACTAGGCTTGGTGGTTGGTTGGAGGGACGGTGTGTTGTTCTAGCGACGGTGGTTGTGCGAGTTGGTTGTGTGGTATTGGATGGAAATCGCTAGTGAAAACCTTGGCCGACCATTGGCTGGCTTGATGACGGTGACACCCTTAGGCATCGTTCCCCTCCTTGGAAGCGTTGTTATGGTGTTTTTCTCCCTCACCACTAATCTCCAGGTGAAAACCTTTCTCCGGTCTTGGACGAGCGGTGGCGGCGTTTTGCGTCACATCCTCCGTGGGGGGCGCTGATTTGGAGAACCTTACCCGTGCAACAAGGATCATTGCTGGACTATTGCGTCGAAGCTCTGTAGGCCTAGCTATTCGGTGAGGCCTTCACCTTCTAGGTCCATTCTTAGTTGTGGCAAATGTCTAGCATTCTTCACTTTTTTATGCTAACTAAAGTCAGAGCTGCTTGGTTGTGGCGGTTGTCTAGCATTCTTCACTTTTTCTGCTAGCTGAAGTCGAAGATGCTTCGTTGTTGGGGTGCGATGAAGCTTGGCAACAATAGCATGATGTGGTCTCTTTCTGGGGACGCTGGCGTTAGCTGTGTGCAAGAAGTAGCACTTTGGCGGCTTGAGTTGATGTCCAACATGCATAGTCGGTGTTGTTTTGTTCGTTTTAGTGATGCCTTTGGCAACGATGATGTGTTAACTGTGGGGTCGGAGCTGATGTGTTGCTAGGCGACAAGCTTGGCAATGATGAAACATGTCTAGCAAAGTCGGAGCTTTTGTGTCGCCTTACAACAAGCTCATTACGTTGTCTGCTTCGGGCTCCGCCGTTGAGTAGTTGGCTAGAGTTGAGTGTTGTTCTGCGTGCTATGTGGTGGTTGGTTCCGGCCATAGTTGAGGTGCTCGACGAGTCTCTTCTCGTTGAGGGGTTCTTTTTTTTTCTTTTTGTTGTAATCCGTCTGTTTTTAATCATGCTTAATTGAAATATAATTGGAAGTTCTCCTATAGGTTTAGTTTTGAAAAAAGGAATTTAATAATCAATATTGGACATGCTAGAATTGTTTCAGATCAACTAGTGGCCAACCCTGAGGAGGTACCACATGTGCGACTACACATGGCCCCCAATTTTGAGGGACCATGACTTGAGCTATGTACAGTAAGGCCAAGTAGTTGCCAGGCCCAACAGGAGGGAGTAGAAGGTCTACGAGGTAGGCTGGGAGCGTTCAGCATCCCGTCGGTTGGTTTTCTTTTTTCAATCGATCACCACACCGATTGACCAACACAAAACCACCCTTGAACACACCCTGACAAACTATGTTTGCGCTTGCCCCTTGGCTTCTTGCTGCCATGCGTGAGCATCCGAACCACACGCCTGGTCGCCTGCAGGCTCTGCACAGTTGCACGCTTGGTCATTTATCACGCATCAGCCATCAATAGGTAATCAGTTCAATCCACCAAGCACCTTTTTTCTTGTCTTATAAACTGTAATGGTGTTTCCTATTTTGTTTAATACTTGATACAATTGGATCACTAACACTACTACATAAATGATTTTAGCAGACGAGCCCCCTCCAACTTCCATGCAGATCATAACATCGTCCTTCGGTGATAGTGTTGATTCACAAAGGAGACAAGACTTGTATGCAAAAATCAATTTTTCAAATAGGTTTATTTTCACAAGCGGGCCTATTAAGAGGCCTGCCTGCCACCAGGCTAGCCGCCCTCTCCATTAAAAATCTAAGTGTCCATCTCCATCCCCTCTCTCTCCTCATCCTCTCCACAACTCCATCATCCTCACCTCTCCTCTCCTCTCATCCCCCCACTCCACCTCCCTCCACTTAATGGGCTGGGCGACGGCGGCGCTTTGGGCAGCTAAGTCGGACGCATGGCTGGCGCTTTGGGTGGTGGAGGAGGAGGCGAAGGTGGCGACGGCATCCTCATAGGCTCGGGGCTTGCAGTCGGGGCTAGCGGAGGCCAGATTCGGCGACGGCTCCCTCGCATGGGCGGATCTGTCGCCGTCGACCCTGCAGTGCGCGGATCTACCGCCACCGACCCTGTGGCGGGCAGATCAGCGGCAATGGCGATGACGGCTGCGATGACGATGGCGGCTACGGGAGTTAGGGTTTTGAGAGAATCTGTGAGCTAGGGTTTTGGCTGAATTTGTTTTTTGGAATTTTTATTTTTTTCGCCGAAATTATTTTCACAAGCGGTTAGCATAGGTTACCGTGTGGAAAAATCCTGTTTTTGCATGCGATTGCACTAGCCGCATGAAAAAATGCTTTGTACCTTTTGTTGATCAAGATATTTACCAAGGTTAACAAAATACTTTTGGTTTTTTATTTACTTCTAACACATTGCAACCATCAGATAATAAATAGCTTCAAAAATCTTCTTGTGATCATTGGATGCACTCAAAAGAGATGGACAAGCTGATATAGATGCTAATGGACTTCATGTCGAATTGATTCTTCTCCATGGTTTCAATCCGAAACAGAAATGGGCAATGTTAAATTTTGAAGTTTTTTAAGTGTCATAATGATTGTTTTCCAATGCAACAATTGCATATAGAATTTTATATACCAATCTTACGACTGTTGCATACTTGCATTGGCAGAACGAAGATTTTCGATATTGAAGCTATTGACATGGTACTTCCATTCTACAATGACACAAGAAAGATTGAATGGATTGGCTACAATAGCAATTGAGATTGACATGATGAGGAAGAATGACTCTGAAGATATATTTGAAGGTTTCATTTCAAGTAACGCTAAAGGAATTGTGCTTTTCACCCGAAGATTATGCAACAGGTATAATTTTAGCTCTATTTTATATCAATGTAAAATATATCATGGACTCATATAAATTACTAGTATTTCATTTTGTTACTTCAGTTTTGGACTCAGTAAAGATTTTGTACGGGCCCCCCAAATTTCACATGAAGACCCTAGTTAACCATGCATGATACAACAATAAAATCAAAATCAAATTTGAAGCCTAACAAAGACTTTCTTGCCACTGTCGTGCCTGATTCATTGCTAATCTTATTTTGGGCCCATGAAATCTTCATTATGGATGATTTTATTTGGTCTTAACGCATTTGTTTTTCTTCTCTGAACAAGACGGCAAAGGTCTGAGTCTGACCAATCTTTCCTCCCTTGCATCATACACATGCAAAACCCAAACAACATGTTTCTATGACAAACTATTCACTACCAAAAAAAGGCCATTCCTATCAGTCCATCAGTAGTGCTGGTTCACTATGAACCGGTGATGTTAAGAGTATCACTGCTGGTTCACTTCCTTTTTTTTCCTAAACCAATATGAACCGGCAATGTTACTCGGTACCATTGCCAGTTCAAGGATTTTACTGATAGTGAAACTAGGGCAAGGTGAAACTGCTGGTTCACTTTGGCTGCAAGGAAAGCAAGGCTAGTCACTTTAAATAAGAGCAAGGCGAGGTGGAGGCCGAGACTAGAGAGAAAGTTTTAAGGCAACACAACACCACTCTCTTCTCTTTTCTTTCTCCTCTGTCTCCTCTCTCTTTCCTATCCCTCATGTCTTGAGTGCCCTCCCCTCTCCCTGATCCATCTCTAATTAATGAGCTTAGGCGGCAACACATCACAGTTGACCAGTCTGGATCGCTCATTAGGAGAGGAAAAGTGATGTCAGTGTTAGAGATATGAATATATGTAACATTGATCCACATGAATCACAGCAGCAGATAGGATAGAGTTTGTTCTGTTTTGAGATATCTTCTAGCGATCTTGTAGCACAAGATGATGTAACTAATCTTATCTGTAATTGTCACATTGGGGGCTCTTCCCAATAAATATCAACACGTAATCTGCGGCCTCATTCAAGGAGGTTATACGCTTCTACCAGATTTTAGATGGTATCAGAGCCTATGCAGCCATAGATAGATTGCATCTACTGATGGCAAGTTCCTCCAATGTCGTCACCAATCCTCTTTCCGGTCATGCTATCGCAGAGAAGCTGACCAGGCACAATTTCCTTCTATGGAAGACACAAATCATCCCCGTGATTCGCGGCGCCCGCATGGAGGGATACCTCACCAGCGCCACACAGCGTCCACCGGCGGAGATCGACGGCAAGGAAGGCGACAAGGTCGTCAAGGTGGCCAATCCGGCATATGAGGCTTGGATCACTGCTGATCAACAAGTCCTAGGGTTTCTCCTGTCAACCATGGCCAAGGAGATTCTCACCTAGGTCATAAATATGGAGACGGCCTCTCAAGTTTGGACGGCAATCACATCATTGTTGTCATCGCAATCTTGCGCTCGAGCTCTCAACACCCGCCTTGCGTTGGCGACGACCCGCAAAGCTGACCTCAACATGATCGACTACGTCAACAAGATGAAGGTGCTCGCCGATGAGATGGCTGCCGCCGGCAAGCCGCTGGATGACGAGGACATGACGTCCTACATCCTGGCTGGTGTCGATGATGACTACGAGCCCGTCGTCTCTTCTCTCGTGGGAAGAGCGGAGCCAGCCACGGTCGCGGAGGTGTGCTCTCAGCTCTTGAGTTTGGAGAGCAGGGCCAAGCTTCGGCAATCGGCAAGCATCTCCTCCGCCAACAGTGCAAGGCGCGGCGGCGGCGACGGCAAACGAGGCACCTACAACAACTACAACAACTCCAACCAAGGACATGGCAATCCTGGCGGCAGAGGAGATCGTGGTGGATTTGCTGGCGCAAGAGGGCGCGGCGGCAATAGTGGTCGCAATGGCAAGCCACGACCCATCTGTCAGCTATGCAGCAAACCAAGACATGGTGTAGCCGACTGTTGGCACAGGTATGACAAAAATTTCGTTTCAGATGGCAAGACAGCGGCTGCAGCTTCATCCTATGGAGTGGACACGAATTGGTACATGGACACTGGTGCTACTGATCATATCACTAGCGAATTGGAGAAGATGACGACCCATGAGAAGTACAATGGCAAGGAACAAATCCACACGGCGAGTGGTGCAGGTATGGAGATTAAGCATATTGGTCATTCAACTGTTCATACCCCTATACGCAATTTACATCTCAAGAATATATTGCATGTTCCTAAAGCTAAAAAGAATCTTATCTCTACACATCGTTTAGCTGTTGATAACCATGCCTTCGTTGAAGTTCACTCTCGTTTCTTTGCCATAAAGGATCAGGTTACGAAGAATCTTCTTTTTAAAGGTCCATGCTGCAATGGGCTATATCCTCTACCAACAGCCTCCTACTCCACATCCAAGCAAGTCCTCGGAACCGTCAAGCCTACCTTGTCGAGATGGCACAGTCGTCTGGGTCATCCTTCCATACTCATTGTTAAAAGAGTCGTGAGTGAAAATAAGCTCCCATGTTTAGGAGAGTCTAATGAGTTAGGAGTATGTGATGCTTGTCAACAAGCTAAGAGTCACCAACTTCCATATCCTAAGTCTGTTAGTGTGTCGAGTCATCCTTTAGAACTTGTGTTTTCTGATGTATGGGGGCCTGCTCCTGTCTCTGTTGGAGGTAGGAAATATTATGTCAGTTTCATAGATGATTTCAGTAAATTTACTTGGGTTTATTTGCTTAAAAACAAGTTTGAAGTGTTTCAGAAATTTCATGAGTTTCAACAACATGTTGAAAGACTGTTTAGTCGCAAAATTATCACTATGCAAACTGACTGGGGAGGAGAGTATGAAAAATTGCACTCTTTATTTACCAAAATTGGCATTAGTCATCATGTTTCATGCCCCCATGCACATCAACAAAATGGCTCCGCAGAACGCAAACACAGACATATTGTAGAAGTTGGTCTTGCACTTCTAGCTCACGCTTTCATGCCTCTTAAGTTTTGGGATGAGGCATTTCTTGCAGCAACATACTTGATAAACCGCACACCTAGTAAGGTCATCCAGTTTGCAATGCTTTTAGAGCGTCTCCTTGATGAAAAACCAAACTATTCCTCTCTAAGAACCTTTGGGTGTGAGTGTTGGCCTAATCTTCGACCCTCTAATAAGCGCAAGCTCCAATTCCGCTCTAAGTAGTGTGCTTTTCTTGGGTATAGCAATATCCATAAAGGGTTCAAATGTCTTGATATAGCTACTGGTATATCTCACGTGATGTTGTGTTTGATGAAAACGTCTTTCCGTTCTCAAATTACTCTCAAATGCCGGTGCACGATTGAGATCAGAAATTCTTTTGCTCCCTTCCACACTTCTGAATCCTGGAGATGCAGCTAATGGGGTTGAACATGTTAATGATCAAGTGCTTAATCCTCCTGAACAATCTGATGAATTTTTTGAGTCTGCAGCGACTGAACAGGAAGAAAATCTGAGCACAGGCGCAGCTCATCCTGCGGATACAGATGATCCTGATGACGCTGATCCTGAGGAGGGTTTTCCCACTCCGTCAGAGCAGGAATCAGACTCGGAACTGGAGCCGATGGTGATGGATGGCGCAACATCTCCTGGTGCATCGCCTGCGCACTCACCGGCCGCCATGTCACAGGGGGAGCATAGCAGCAGCTCACGTGGCAGCAGTGGAGCGGCTGCTTCACACACACATGAAGTGACACCGCCATCGCCAACATCAACATCATCCGGATCCTCTGCGAAGCAGTCGGATCAGGTTGTGGCAGCACCCACACGACCTACAACGCGTCTGCAAAGAGGGATATGAAAGGAAAAGGTATATACTGACCGTACTGTTAGATATGGTCTTTTAACTAACAGTGGAGAACCTCAAAATCTAGATGAAGCCTTAACAAATAAAAATTGGAAACATGCTATGGATGTTGAATTACAGCATTAATGGAAAATAATACATGGCATCTTGTTCCTCCTAGCAATGGTAGAAATGTTATTGATTGCAAATGGGTGTACAAAATTAAGAGAAAAGCTGATGGAAGTTTGGATAGATATAAGGCTCATTTAGTGGCAAAGGGTTTTAAGCAACGCTATGGTATTGATTATGAGGATACTTTTAGTATAGTAGTCAAAGCTGCAACTATCAGAACTATTCTGCCTATAGCTGTTTCTAGGGGATGGTGTCTCCGACAACTTGATGTACAGAATGTGTTTCTTCATGGTCTTCTAGAAGAAGAAGTTTATATGAGACAACCACCTGGTTATGAAGATAAGAGTAAGTTTAATTATGTTTGCAAGCTAGATAAGGCTCTCTATGGACTAAAACAAGCGCCAAGGGCGTGGTATTACAGATTAAGTACCAAACTATGTGATCTTGGTTTTAAAGCTTCAAAGGCTGATACATCATTGTTCTTTTATAATAAAGGCAATGTCATTATTTTTGTTCTCATATATGTTGATGATATAATTGTTGCTAGTTCAACATAGAGAGAGGATCTGAAGCAAGATTTTGCACTGAAAGATCTGGGTGATTTACATTATTTTCTTGGGATTGAGGTCAGTAAAACCAAGAGTGGTATTTTATTGACTCAAGAAAAATATGCTTCAGATCTACTAAAGAGAGCAGGTATGGATAACTGTAAACCCAGTTAGTACACCTCTGTCAGTTTCAGAAAAATTGTCAGCCCATGTGGGTACAGTGTTAGGGGAGAATGATGCAACCAAGTATAGGAGTACAGTTGGAGCACTGCAATACTTGACATTAACTAGACCAGATATTTCATTTGCAGTAAATAAGGTTTGTCAGTTCTTGCATACTCCAACAATGAAACACTGGTTGGCTGTTAAAAGGATATTGAGATATATTAAGTCTTCTGCTGATCTTGGTCTAAAGATTAATTGTTCATCTTCTACTCTTGTAAGTGCTTTTTCAGATGCAGATTGGGTAGGTTCTTTAGATGACAGGAGATCAACTGGAGGCTTTGTTGTGTTTCTTGGAACAAATCTAGTCTCATGGAGTGTCAGGAAACAAGCAACAATGTCAAGATCAAGTACTAAACCAGAATATAAAGCAGTTGCTAATGCCACAGCTGAGGTAATGTGGATTCAGACTCTTCTTAAGGAAATTGGAGTTAATTCGCCTCAAATGGCTACTTTATGGTGTGATAATCTTGGTGCAACATATTTATCAGTGAACCCTGTGTTTCATGCACGGACTAAACATATAGAAGTTGATTATCACTTTGTTAGAGAACTTGTTGCTAGAAAACAATTGCAAATTAAGTTTATAGCATCTGGAGATTAGGTTGGGTTGCAGATGGGTTTACAAAACCTAAACCTATTACAGTTCAACGGCTTAAATGGTTTAGAAACAATCTTAACTTAGATAAGTTATGATTGAGGGGGAGTGTTAGAGATATGAATATATGTAACATTGATTCACATGAATCACAGCAGCAGATAGGATAGAGTTTGTTCTGTTTTGAGATATCTTCTAGCGATCTTGTAGCGCAAGATGATGTAACTAATCTTTTCTGTAATTGCCACATTAGGGGCTCTTCCCAATAAATATCAACACGTAATCTGCGGCCTCCTTCAAGGAGGTTATACGCTTCTACCAGATTTTAGAGTCAGTTACGACATGCATGCAGAGTGAGGTAGGGCAAGTGTTGGAATTGCATCAGAAAGGTTTATATAGTTTTCTTCAGAGTGATCGAATTTGATCCATTTCAAGGGCTTGAAATCAACTAATTTTGATGAAAGCAAAGCATGCTTACATATACGTAGAAATCGTGTCAAGATGTTTGGTCTTTCTTATTGTTTTTATCTGTTTGGTGTACCCCTTGATTTTGAGCTATACACAGGCTTGGACTAATTAATAGTATTGTGAAATTAAAGCATACAGTTTTTGTTTCAAAATATGTTACTAATTAAGGCATAATAATTGTGCACCAAGAAAAGAAGAACAAAAGGAGAAAATAACATTCATACTTGCTTAGGCTGTGTTTTTAACCGTTTATTGAGTGGGCTACTTTCTTATTCTTATTTATCATAAGTATGTTTTTAACTATTAAATGATGTGTTTTATGAAAAACTTTTTATATACAAGTTTCTTAGAAAAAAAATTCATTTTGCAAGTTCATACTTGTTTTTTTAAGTTCATATTTAATTAATGATTTGTTAATCATCTGTTCTGATTTCCGTGCAACTAATTAGCTTAGCCTTTCTGCACTAAGGCAGCATAGTGTATTATTTTATGAAGTCAACATGTGCACGATTTATGTAGGACTAAGTAAGTATGTTCAACACTTGAGACAGCTACCATTTATGGATAATACTAAAGACAATAATTAGAACATCAATCTTTCGTAGTAATAGATATAGATATCATATATATTTTAATGTGGAGCTTTATCGAGAGAATGTCCCGTTGACGGAATACATGTCCCCGTGGGTATAGACATGTCAACGTGTACTCTAGCGTACTATAAACTATAAATGCAATCGCATGCAGACACACGCTACGAACGTACGAGTAGTACAACGTCAACGCGTAGGCTAACATCGGATCAGTTCACTTCACTGTCATCATCAAAAACCAATTTACGTATACAATAATAACACATAATAGGCCTCTGCATATTATAATTATGAGAATTGCTTAAAACGCATCCCGTCATGTACCGCGTAAAAACGTACACAGATTCAGATTAAGTCTATGTGAGTAACAAGTTTCAGGGTTTTCAGAAAAGGTAGTAACTAACAAGAAGCTTCAACAGCAGCAGCTCAGTAAAATGCTGAAAGTGATTGCAGCTGCCTTGCCTGCCGTGGTTCCCTGATGAAGCTGAAGAGCCAGGTTGCTGCTCTGTTCTGAGCAGAGCAACTGCCATGTGTGTCGTGTGTAACGCTTTGCACCGAAGTGTGCTTTGTGTTACTTTTCCCAAAACAACCTGCAGTTGTTGATTCCGGCCTGTAAAATTGAAAAAAAAATAATGTTATCTCCCAATCTTAAAAAAAATTGATCGACAGGATTCACCCATCGTACTCTTGCCTCGCCCTCCCCTACGGGCAACTCGGGAGGCGACGCCTGTCGTCGCCTCCTCTCCCCCTCCTTCGTCCTCCGCCTTACCGCCGCCCAAGCGACCGCAAGGACAGCGGCGGCAGGGCTTCGTCCTCCTCGCACTCGGGCGACGTGGGGACCTGCTCGGGGCGGCGGGGACCGTCCAGATCCGTGTCGTCCAGCCAGATCTGGCAGGGAGGTAGTCGGTGGTGGGGCTGAGTGGTAGAACAACGGCGACTGGTGGTGGTGTCGGCGGCAGAGGAGACCGTCCAAATCCACGCCTCGGCTGGATCTAGCAGCGTGGCGGCCGGCGGCGGAGCTGAGTAGGGGAGGCAGCGACGACTGGTGGTGGTGGTGGTGGCGGCGACGGAGGGGATCACCCAGATCCGCGGCCGGATCTGGCGGGGTGGCGGCTGGCGGCGGGGTCGAGTGGTGGTGGCGGCGGTGACTAGTGCTGGTGGCGACGACGACTGGTGGGGGGGGGGCGGCAGCGGATACCAAGTCACGGCGGGCGGCCAAAGCTGCGCGACACACTTGCCAGGCCACGGCGATGGTGGAGGAAATGAAGTGGCGACGACGATGACCCAGTGGTCTCGGCGTGGCGCGAGCCTTTCCTACCAGCGCTGGACGCGACGGCTTGGTACGTGTGGTGGGCGTCTAGCCTCACCCCGGGCAAGATCCGGTTCCCTTCACTGGATTTGGGGCGAGAGCGTCGTGCTTCGGTGGACGTTCCAGTGTCGCGACGTTTGGACAGCGGGGGCATTGTGACGAAGGGTGTCATCGGCACGGTGCGGAGGATGGCAAGGCGACGGCGAAATGGTTTGGTGGCCCGAGGTGACGCGGGCAACGGGATAGTGGCAGAGTCGGAGGCTACTCTATCAGGGGGGAGCTGTGGTTCTTCGACGGGCCCCAATCCAGGCTTTTGTCCTCTTGCGACGGCGCCTTTGCCGACCAAAGATGGCCACGTCGGACAGGCTAGTGTGGGAAAGAGGGGATCCATTCTTCTCTCTCACCCTCTCCCCATCCAACCTAACTGTGTCAATGGAGTCGGTGCGTGTCGGGGGTCAAGCTCCCCCATGATGGTCGGCCGGCGGCGTGGCGCCGGCGCGGTGGCCGTGCGTCGAAGGCTTTCGACAGTGGTGGCAGTGGAGCGTGCAAGGGTTTATTTCTTGGGAGAGGTGAAATTTAGGTGAAAGTGTCTTTGGGCCGGCAACAACGACGCCTGCGGGCACCGCTTTCCTCTTAGGGTGTTGTTGCATTTTCTTGTCTCTCCCAATTACTTTCTTCAGGTGAAAACCATGTCCTGGCTTCACGGGATAGGTGGCGGTGATGCTCTTGGTGTCGTTCCCTTCTTGGAGGCGTCGTATCGAAGATCTCCTGTTTTGCCCTTGCAACGGGTGTTGTTTGAGTGTGGTGTAGTTTTTTTTTCTGACTATGGTCTTTCAAGACTATAGACTTGTATTTTTCTCATGCTATATCAATACACGAAACTCGTACTATTTTGTGCGGTTCGTTTAAAAAAAATTGATCGGCATCCTCCTGTCTTCCCGGCGAGAATAGCTGAAAATATACTGCCGGTAAAAGCCTCTCCACTAGATATTTACTCACGTCGCAAAATTTTGATGGAGCTGCGAGGGTTGTTGAGCTAGGATTTTCAGTGACACCTAAAACTAGAGAAGCCATTAGTATGATTAATCGAGTAATAATTGTTATAAATTTAAAAATATATTTATTTAATTTATTAAAGAAACTTGTGTGTAGAAAATTTTTACATAAAACACACCATTCCCAAAATCAGTTTAGAACTTAGTCTCGGTATACCCTGATAAAAAATCTTTTATATTTGTCACCAAGCAGTACTATTCATATTTAAACTTTGATGATTCATCTATTTTAGAAATTCTAAATACTTAAATATATGTCATTATCTATGTGAATTACGCACTAAACATAAACATTGACCTTTCATTTATCATAATTTAATCATTTAAATAGTAGTAAAAGTTAAAATAGTGCCAATTATAGACGAACAGAGGGAAGTATGTACTTGCATGCATGTTATGTGGATAATTCAGAACTATAATTGAGAAGATCGAGAAAGAGGAAGGTTGAGAAGATACGTAAAACGAGATAAGTCATTAGAGCGTGATTAATTGAGTATTAATTATTTTAATTTAAAAAATAAATTAATATGATTTTTTAAAAACAATGTTTCTATTATTTTTTTTAAAAAATATATCGTTTAGGAGTTTGATAAGCGTGTTTGTGAAAAATGAAGAATTTCCTTACCTTATCTCATTCAACCGAACACATCCTTAGTTCACTTGGGAGATCATGATTAATTTGTATACTTGCAGTTGCAGTCCGGACTGCGGACCATCAATCTTCTATCATCGATCGGCTTTAGAAATCAGGCATGCTTTTATATGTTTCAGTCAACTAACGTACGCTGGCATGCAATGCATGCTGCCTGTCAGATTTGTGAAAGGAAAATGCTATGCGTACGATTTTAACTTATTATCGTGGTACGATCTAACGTCAACAATACGGACAGCACCGGCTCGAATGCTGCGTGGGACCACTATAAAAAACGTTTTTTTTAAGAGACCCTCGTTAGGATGCGGACGGATCGTAATTGGCTACGTCTGCAAAAATCATCCTTTATTTTTGTATATAGCTCCTTAAAAGGTCCACATGCAAAAATCGATTTTCGCAGGCGAACCTCTTAAGTGGCTTATTTTTGCATGCGGCCTCAGGTTGATTTTTACATGTGGGCCTCTTAAGAAACCGTCTAGAAGTCTAACTTGCCTCATATTTTTTTCTCTCAACATTTCAAAAAATTTTGAAGTCAACCTTATCTTCTCCTCTCTATCTCACCTCTTGTCCTATTCACCTCCTCTCCTCTTCTCTTCAGCCGATGGGTGGGCAGCGTGGAGACGGGGGTGACGGCGGGCGCGACAGCGGTGGGCGGCAGCGGCTCGACGNTGGGCGGACTACTGGAGTGGAGCGGCCGGCGGCCGGCGGCTCGACGGGGCTCCCCTCGCCCGGATCCGATGGCGGCTGCTGTCCCCGCCGTGGATCTGGCGGCGGCGACCGTCACCCACCCAAATCTGGCGGCAGCGGCCGTCCCTCGCCCGACCCCGCATGGATCCGGCAATGGTGGCGAGGGGAGCACCGATGGCGGGCGGCTACGGGCGGATCTGCCTTCCCCAACGACGACGGTGGGAGCGAACGGCGCGACACCGGTGGCCGGCCAATGGTGGGAGCGGACGGCGTATTTTTATTTTACGATTTTATTTTATTTTTGGATTTTTATTTTTGCATGCGGCCCACATAAGCATCCGTATGCGAAAATCGCTATTTTCACATACGATTGCGCCACCCGCATGCGAAAATAGCGATTATCTTCTCATGTAGACGGGTCGGTCAATCACATGCAAAAACTGAATTTGGCCGCCTGAAAAAATGGTTTTTATACTAGGGTACCAGTGCCTTCAGCATTGGAGCCATTAATAAACACATACTCCCTTCGTTAAAAAAAATGCCAATCATATGTGAAGAGATCATATGTGAAGAGGTGACATCACCTAGAATAATAAATCTGGATAACCTCATGTTTACATTCGTTGTCTTAGATGACGTCACATTCTTATCTAGATTGATTTTTTTGGACAAAGGTAGTAAGCGTTTTATAGTACGAATATCGTAAATATCTTACGTATAGCAGCGCTGATTTGTGAAACAACACACTGCAGTCTGCAAACCGTTCAGTTAATTTGTTCAGGGTTCAGAGTGGCACAGTGTGCGCTTAAAGCACTAGCTACACGGATTAGACAAAGCCAGTCGACGAATGAGCTTGTACAATTTGGTTGTAATTAAGCAGCACAATGTCAATGCCTCAGTTTTTTAAAGGTAAGAACAAATGTCATCTGCATTTTCTACTGCTAGTGGCAAATGTTTTTTGTCAGTCTGGCTATATCTGCTGCCTTTTTGCGATGGATCCATGGTCAAATGCCTGAGCTCGAGTACGTGGTATTGATACTTGACCTGGCCTTATGCAGCATTATTATCAAATATTAAACTCACATAATCCAAACGTAACAGTCAGGCCAAGTCAGAAAAATTAAAGGTTCACTTGCAGGGATTCATCCAGCAAAAGTCATAATGTGTAAAACCACTCCATTTTGTATTACTGGTTCGCGAAGGGCAATACTGCTGCATCGTCACACTAGTACATGTATACATATACAAGTGCCATTTTGCAATATATAATTGCATGGTCTCCCTGCCTGCACTATAAATACCCGTGCAGTCTTGCTTTGGCATCCATATCTCATCCTTCAACCGGAATAAGCCGCTCAAAATGGCTGGAAACAAGCTTCTGGCTATTACCTTCATTGTGCTACTGAGCATTGGAGTATCCAATGCGAGGGTAGGGGTAGCTAGATATGCTGCCGCCGGCGGTGGCGGTGGGGGAGGTGGTGGTGGGTCAGGGGGTGGTTCAGGCTATGGCTCCGGTTCAGGATATGGTCAAGCCGGAGGATATGGACCTTATTATGGACCTTATTATGCTGGTGGGGGCGGTGGCGGAGGCGGAGGCGGTGGTGGTGGAGGCGGTGGTGGCGGCGGCGGTGGAGGTGGTTATTACGGACCGTATGGACCTTACTATGGGCCTTACTATGGACCGTACTATGGACCATACTATGGACCTTATGCTAGTGGCGGCGGGGGTGGTGGTGGCGGTGGCGGCGGTGGCGGTGGAGGTGGGTATGGGTATGGTGCTGGCTCTGGATATGGTCAGGCTGGATATGGGCCCTATGGTGGATATGCTCAAGGAGGTGGTGGTGGTGGCGGTGGAGGTGGTGGGAGCGGTCCAGGCGGTAGTGGCTACGGAGGCGGCTCAGGAAGCGGGTCTGGATTTGCCGGTGGGCACCCATAAAACCTTCATCTGAATTAAAGCACTTGATGCCTGTGTACGGTGCTACCCATGATAAATTTAGGTGTTTTGTGTGCTACAACTAATATATGGAATAAAGGCCTTGCCTTTGGCTGTATATGAATGTGTGGTTGTGTAATCAATTTGTAAGTTCTTATTTGTTCTCTTACTATATGATGATGAAGCATAATCAATTTTGGCTCTATCACTAGAACAGCTTCAGTTATCTCTAACGGGCTTAAAGCACCATCTCTATCGGGCAGGGCCCCCGTCAGTGACCAAAGGTCAGTGATGTGAGAAAATATCTCAATCGGGCATATGCCCGTCACGGATGACTCTCATCTCTGACGGGCTTTAATCTAGGCCCGTTAGAGATGACAGTCATCCGTGACGGGCTTTAAAGCCATCTCAATCGGGCCCGTCTACAGAGCCCGTCACGGATGACTCTCATCTCTGACGGGCCTAGATTACAGCCCGTTAGAGATGAGTATAATAAAAAAAATTTTATTTTTTGGGTTAGCCTGTGGCCTTTGCCCTTATTCGTGTGCCTTCCCGATAGGTCACCCATCCTGAAATTGCACAAGGGCCAGCACAATTAACCTCATAGTTCTTTGAAGATTGGCTTTCAAGAAAGAAATTGTAGTTTGTTAGTGTAACTATTCTATTAATCCTATTAACCCGTGGACCACGATGTCACACCCTAGCATCCCCAATTCATATTCATTCATTCACATACATAACTATCAATATATTTAACACAACTACATTCATATAACATCCCTTTTGATCACATATTTAACTATATAAAATTTAAATTTTAAAATATAAGAAATTCAAATATTTTTTTGGGTAGTAAATGATTTTAAATTGAAAAATTATCAACAACAAAGTTGTATAACTCATCAAGATCTATAACTTTTACTTTGGTCTTTTTGTTATATAACATTGTTTTGAACAATTTGAATTTGAATTTAAAAATATGACAACTTCAAATAATATTTTCAAATACTAAATGATTTCAACTGAAAAAGTCATCAACAACAAAGTTGTATAACTCATCAATATCTATAACTTTTATTTTGTTCATTTTTTCTATACAACATTTTTTTGAACAGTTTGAATTTGAATTTGAAAATATGACAACTTCAAACAACATTTTGAAATACTAAATGATTTCAATTGAAAAAGTCATCAATAACAAAGATGTATAACTCATCAAGATCTATAACTTTTATTTTGGTCATTTCTTCATCCGGTAAAGTAATAGTAACATTGTTCATAAAATTCACATATCTCTAATTTGGTTTTATAAACTATAACACAGATATGTAAATTTTGTGAAGAATGTTACTAATACTTTGTTGGATGAAGAAATGACAAACATAAAAGTTATAGATCTTGATGAGTTATACAACTTTGTTGTTGATGACTTTTTCAGTTGAAATCATTTAGTATTTCAAAATATTGTTTGAAGTTGTCATATTTTTAAATTCAAATTCAAACTGTTTAAAAAAAAGTTGGATAGAAAAATGACCAAAATAAAAGTTATAGATCTTGATGAGTTATATAACTTTGTTGTTGATGACTTTTTCAGTTGAAATTATTTAGTATTTGAAAATATTATTTGAAGTTGTCATATTTTTAAATTCAAATTCAAATTGTTCAAAAAAATGTTATATAACAAAAAGACCAAAGTAAAAGTTATAGATCTTGATGAGTTATACAACTTTGTTGTTAATAATTTTTCAATTTAAAATCATTTAGTATTTAAAAATATTGTTTGAAGTTGTCATATTTAAAAAAATCATCCGTGACGGGCTATAATCTAGGCCCGTTAGAGATAAGAGTCATCCGTGACGGGCTATTAGTTAGGCCCGTTAGAGATGAGGTGAGAGTCATCCGTGACGGGCTATAATCTAGACCCGTTAGAGATGAGAGTCATCCATGACGGGCTATATAATCTAGGCCCGTTAGAGATGACAGTCATCCGTGACGGGCTTTAAAAACATCTCAATCGGGCCCGTCTACAGAGCCCGTCACCGATGACCCTTATCTCTAACGGGCTCTGTCGACGGGCCCGATTGAGATATGCTAGGTCATCTCAATCGGGCCTAAACATATAGCCCGTCACAGATGAGTGTCATCGGTGACGGGCTATATGTATTTGGGCCTAAAGTATGACTGCACGAGTACATCTACAACGGTGCAAATTTAGGCCCGATTGAGATAACTTCGTTCTGATGACCCAATAGTACAGGCATGTAAGGGCCCGTCAGAGATGAAAGGATCTGTACTAGTGTATATATATATAATACCACTAAATTAATAAGTACTCCCTCTTTTTAATATTATAAGTCATTTGACTTTTTTAGTCAAACTTTATGAAATTTGATTAAGTTTATAGAAAAATTTAACAACATCCAAAATACCAAATTAATTTTATTAAATCTAGCATTGAATATATTTTGATAATATGTTTGTTTTGGGTTGAAAATACTAATATATTTTTCTATAAACTTAATCAAACTTACAAAGTTTAACTTAAAAAAAAGTCAAATAACTTATAATATGAAATTAAAACTGAGGGAGTACCTCACACAAACCATGTCTCCTACTCTACTGCCGTTGAATTCGGAAGAAACTAAATGAGGTTTCATGTTCCACCACGGTAAACTTACCAAAACAAACCAGTATAAAACTTTAAATCTTATTGTCCACACTCGACAATATAAGTTGAAATTTGATCAAACAGATACACTATGGTTTTAATTCTCCAACATCGATCATTTAAGTACTGATCATGAACTGGCGTGCGCCGGTTGATCGGCTTTTCTGAGAACACATCAACTGTGGCATTCAGCCGATCAGCTGATTGCCGTTAAGCTATTGGGCTTCGGCTATGATGGGCTGCTTTTGCAAAGAAACATGCATGCATGTACATGGGCCGTTGGATCCTTGGGTATTTCACATATAATGCAGTTTTTTCTGTTCAAGCTTCGATTTTCTTTTCGGCCCAACCAAAGGTTTGTCACGTTCAATAAGAGTATACCGTCTAAAAATGGCTTATTTATAACTACTTAGACCGATCTAGATCCTGTTGTTTTGGAACACAGAAATTCATAAGAAGCAGATCAATTTATACATGAATAAGAAAAAAAGTCAGCGTCGTTGCAGATCGTCTTCATTGTCAGTCTGAACATGCATGAATGCACGTCGGTGCAGGGCACTCTACCCAGGGAACCTACGTTAAGTAGACAAGTTCTGAACCATTCTGTTTGCCTGCTTGGTCGGCGCCTCCCATATGCATTTGACATCTGAAGATGCTGCCTTCAGTACTAACAATAACTAGTAAACAATGCACAGATTTCATCACAGTAAACAATCTAGTGCTGTGACTGATCACATAATTCCTACGTCGGATACTCGATCGCTGTGATATTCGATCCAGCACTCGTATTAATGATGTGATTCTTTCCCTGCCAGATCAATATCATCAACTGATCAAACTGATTAGGGTGATCATACTTCATTATTTTAAGTATCGATCACATCCTTTGTAGGCGTGCATTTTTTTCATTACTCTCAGTAGCACTGTATACTATAAATACATCACCAAACACCTCACATAGAAGTCCATCTTCAACTTCTCTAACTTAGCTTACAATGGCTGCAACTAAGCTTGCAATTCTTAGCTTCACTCTGCTCTTATTAAGCATTGGAGTATCCAGCGCTATGAGAGTAACTAGGTATTCTAGCACCGGAGGCGGAGGAGGAGGTGGTGATGGTGGTGGTAGCTCAGAAAACGGTGGCAGATGGGGATTTTGTTCTAGGTCAGGACATGGAGAGGCTAGAGCTTATGGGTCCTCGAGTGGAGAATATGCTAGTGCAGTTGGTGTAGGAGGAGGCGGTGGGTCGAGCATTGGTAATGGCTGGGGATCGGGCTAAGGTTCTGGATCTGGCCATGGAGAGTCTGTGACATCTGGGCCTTCCAACGGACAATATGCTGGTGGAGGTGGTAAAGGTGGAGGCGGTGGTGGGGGACAAAATGGAGGATCTGGTTATGGGTTAGAGTCTGGTTCTGGAAATAGTGAAGTGAAGGAATACGAACCTTACAATGGAGAGTATTCTATGGGAGACGGTGGAGGCAAAGGTGGGGGTGGTGGGTCAAACGGAGGATCGGGGTATGGTGCAGGGTCTGGCTTTGGCTATGGTGAAACCATTGGCTTTGGTGATGCATCTTTCGCAAATGGCGGTGGTGGTGGCAAAGGTGGAGGTGGTGGACAAAATGATGGATTTGGTTATGGTTCTGGTTTGGGCTCTGGTTATGGTGAAGCTAGGGGTTATAGCCCCTATGATGGAAATCATGCCAAGGGAAGAGGAGGAGGAGGAGGCGAAGGTGGCGGACAAAATGGATTTGGAGATGGCTCTGGATTTGGCGTCGGATTTGGTCGATTTACTGAAGGATGGCCACATAACAATGGATATACTAAGGCTGGTGGTCGAGGGACTGGAGGTGGTGGTGGGTATGGTGGACCTAATGGATTCGGATATGGGTCTGGTTCTGGCGTTGGTATAGGTGAGGCTGGTAATCAATATGGTGACGAGTATGCAAAAAGTAAAGGTAGTGGTGGAGGCGCTGGTGATAGCGCTAGAGGTGGATATGGTGAAGGTTTAGGTCGTGGATCAGGATACGGAGGCACCGGTCCTCAACAGCCGTGAAGTTTACCAATGTATAATCTGAATAAGCTAGAATAAATGAAAGCTCAACACCAATATAATGTAACAGGTACTTTCCATAGTAAGTGTATTAAAGGGCTTATTGTGTTTTGGCTATAAGTTGCGACCTTGTACACTCTAATTGTAAAATAGATATTTTCCTAGTAACAGTTTTGACACTGTTTGCAGTAGTAACGTCTAACGTCCGTGAATATTACACATATGCGAATGCGTTTTCAATATGATGCTACTGACGTCAGGAATTTGTTGTTTATCATGTGTTAAAGCATGTATTTATTATTGCGTGCTTGTGGCATGCGTACATAATGATGTGTCTATGCGGATGCATATATATTCATGTACCCGAAAAAAAGGACTTGATTAGCATCATACTGGTATGTATAATAGGGGTTCACGTCCTCTGCCTTTTGAGGCCGAAGGCAAAGATTGCCTTTAGCTGCCATCCAGCCCATCCATCTCTTATTCAACGGCTCTATGTTTTTCCCTACTTTAACGATTATTAACAGCCAATTAATTAATAAATCAATTGTGCTGGACCTATTTAAAATACAATTGATTGATTAGTATTGCTACACGTACTTAAAATATCCTCACAAAACTCTTAAAAAAAGTCCTTTGATTTAATTAGATGGAACTTGTAGAAAATCTATATTTACTCACACCATGTCAAATCAGCATTTATAAAAGTTCTGTAAGATTTTTTCCCCTATAGCCTTTTCTAAGGATTAGTTGTCACTGTTACTTTTCTTTTGACATAAATATAGTCTTGTGCAATGAAATTGTTTCTCTGAATGAATGGATACCAAATGGTTCCAAAATGTGAAAGTATGTGCCGCTAGTTTTTGTTTCTTCTTGCTTTGCCGTTAGAGATTGTTTTCTTCACTTTTTCTAGTGAGTAAATTCTATCAATTAAATAACTGATAGTTATTGATGGAAAGGGATTAAACCATGTAACGGTTGATCGAAGGATGGAAATTATGGATGAAAGCAACGGAAGACTTAGGGTGTGTTCGGTAGGATGTGTTCTCAACTCGTGTTTCGCGCGCACGTATTTCAAATTACTAAACGATGCGTTTTTTTAAAAAATTTTCTGTACAAAAATTGCTTTAAAAATTATATTAATCTATTTTTTTTAAAAAAATAATATATACTTAATTAATTATGTGCTAATGAGCTGTTTCGTTTTTCGTGTGAAAGGAATGAGGATGTGAACCCGTATAATAGATAACACTACTCCACAAAGATAAGGTTTCCTCTCTAAAATAACACATACCAGCTGTTGGTCATCATATCATGGATCAGGCGAAATGATTGGATCTCGCTGTCACATGCACGGATCGGTTCGTATCCTCTACAACTGCTACATAATGGCAGGGCGTGACATTGTCTATATCTCGACCCTCTATCCAATATCAATGGCTGATGACGCAGGTTGTAGTTGGTGGGGCTAGGTATCCGGCTACCTTGCTTGTCGGTTTCTAAAAAACAATAATTTATAGGTAGAATTTTCATATCATTTTATTAGCTGTGGATATTAGATTGAGGAGCAGAATATGGAGAATGTCACTCCCTCTATTATGTAGCAATGGTAGCAGAGGATCCGAACCCTGCACGGACAGACATGCAAGACGAGAATACTGATTTTGGCTTCCATTACATGTTTACCTCCGCAGCCCATTTTGCCGACACATCATCAATCCGGCCACAACGGCAGCCCACGATCTCCTAACCATTCTCCCCCGTTTTCCCACCAAACCGGCCCAGGCATCGCCAAGCCCACGGCTCCACGGCCGCGGCCGCGCGCGACGACTGTACGCCACGTTTCCGCTCGACCGGTCGGCGGAGTTAGGCCGATCGATCGGGACAACCGCGGCGCGGACACAGGCGGGGCCGGCCCCCATCAAATCTGCGTCGGTTTCTGTCCCCCGAAAACGAAAAACCACGCGACGACGAGACGAGCGACGGTGGTGGTGCCTTGTGTTTGTATCTGTGAAGATGGAAGATGAAGACGAATACAAAGATAAATATAAAATATTTTACGTAAAATGAGGTGATTTTAACGTGCAATTAATTAAGTTTTAATTATTATAAACTTGAAAAATAAATTTATCTAATATTTTAAAACAACTTTCATATAAAAAAATTTAAAAAACGTACCACGATAATTTTTATTTTTATTCAGTTATTCAGAAAGTTAATTACTTTCAAACGGGCCCTATCTCGGTTGGTAGATACTAGTCCTCCTGCTTGGTTGGTTGACGTGCCACCACCGCACCCAACCTAACGCCCGCACGATCATCCTTAGCCTACTAGCCGGCACCACACAGGCACGCACACGCGCGCGCGTCGATCCGTCTCGCTTGCGTCTCAAGGTACGTGTGTGTAGCTACAGCCTACAGCTAGCGCGAGCTGGAGCGCACAATTGGTTATCTCTTCGATCTGCCGCTCGATCGATCGCGCCAAGTCGCGGGGCGTACGTGTCACGTACGTACCGCGTGCGACTGATTTCAATTCTATCAATTCTCGCATGCACAGCATGCAGGACGTACAGGGATAGTGGTGCGGCGGTGACGTGCATGTGTTGTCGGTTAGGTCATCAGCTTTCGTGGGCCTCACTTGTTTGCTATCGTTACCAGGCCAGCGCGATCCATCGGTCCATGCATCCATGTGGGTCGTCCCTTCAGTGTTTAGTTTCTATCATTATTATCCCTTAATTTCTAAACACTGAGTTGATCGATCCATGCTGCTGTTATCGATCAGCATCCATCGATCGATCGATCGATCTCTGGTGTGTTTTGTCAACTGTCAAATAAAGCGGGGATCGAGTTGATAGGGTGTCTGCGGTTCAGCTAGCCATATTAATTGGTCGGTTAGTACCGTTCTATCACCGCGCAAATCATATCGTTGAATCAGTGTACGTTTATGCCAATTACGCCTTGAAACTTGGAGTGGATAGGCTAACAGCAGCCTTCTTTATTGACTTGGTACGACCGTAGACTTGCTGTACTACATGTTGTTTTCAGGACATAAAAATGGCCTGACTCAGTCCAGGCTCCAGCCCAAGCCCCAGAACAAGTTCGGTTAGCCCAGCACGAATAAAGATAAAATTAAGTGTTTGATGTAAAACGAGATGATATTAACGTGTGATTAATTGAGTTTTAATTATTACAAACTTGAAAAATAGATTTATCTCATATTTTTAGAACAACTTTCGTATAAAAAATTTTTTTTTGCACGAAACGTATCGTTTAACAATTTGAAAAGCGTGTCACAAATATCCAAAAATTTATCCAAAAGTTTTAGAAGAAACGAACAGGAACTTAAGTGCATGATCTGACGTACACACGGTGCTTCTTGGACATAACTGACTGGTAAAATTTCCTCGGAGCTAGACACTAAATTTGTTGCATTTGCTCTACATATATACATGGCACATTTTTGTGGTGCTAGCTTAGGACGCTCTATTAGTTTTGCGATTGTTTGCAAAAACACACTCCAATCATTATTTTAATATATCTTTTCAAATGGAGAAATAAAATTTTACAAGCAACCATTACTAAAAAAATCATTTTTTTCATGTGGCCAAAACCTATTTTTTCATGCGGTTGGACCGCCTGTTTGCCCGAAAAGGTCTACGAAAATAGTGATTTTTTCATACGGGTGGCAAACCCGCATGCGAGTGCTTATGTTGTCCGCACGCAAAAATAAAAATTCAAAAAAAAAATAAAAAATTGAAACCCTAGCTCTCCGATACCGGCAGTGGCGACAGATCTAGCCGTCGCGGGGCCGACGGAGGCAGATCTTGCCATCACGAGGCCGACGGTGACGGATCGGGTCGCCTTGTCGGCAGCAACGGCGCTGCCCCCGACCGCCTCCTCGTCGTCGTCATCGTCAGCGGCAGCGCCGGGTGGGGACGGGAATGGCGCCGCTCCCGACTGCCTCCTCGTTGTCAGCGGTGGTGCCGCGTTGCCGAGCTGCTCGCCGTCTATTCCTGGTGGCCTTCTCATCAGCGATGGCGTCGCCCGGAGTTGAGGAAGAAAGAGAGGAGAGAAGGAGGTGAAAATAATGTCAGGAGAGGAAAGGAGGTATAAAAATTTGAAGTGCTGAGAGAGAAAAGATAGAGAAGGGGAGAAAAATCTATGGAGAAAAGAAGGTATTTTTGCATGCGGACTACTTAAGAGGTCCGCATGTGAAAATTTATTTTCGTATACGACCCCTTAAGAGGACCACATGAAAAAATAAGCTTATTTTTGCATGCGGCCCCTTAAGAGATCCGTCTGCGAAATAATATTTTTGTATGCGGGTCTCTTAAGTAGCCGTATGCGAAAATGAAAGTTGATTTTTACATGCGCGAGCAATTACAGCACGTCTGCAACCTATAGGGGTCCTTGTATAGAAAAAATTGTTTCTGTGGTAGTGGACGATTTCACCCTTGAGCTATGATGTAAGATTTAAATATGAACAAATATATACTAGCTGTATTTAAACTTATTTTGCAAAATTCAAAAACTGTCCCCAAATGTGGAAATAAGAAAAGCTAAAAAAAATTAAATTTCATGAATACTTGTTCAATTCGTTTCATTTTAATTTTTCTCAATTCTCATTTCATAATTTGGCACAAGTTTTGAATTTCAGAGAATATGTTTAAATTTAGTTAAAATTTGTTTGAATTTAAATATTGTAGGGTGGCCTAAGGGTGAGATCGTCTTCTATAAAGTTTTATCTCTCCATTAGAAATGAATACATTAAAATAATGGTCCGTTTGTATTTTAGAAAACAATAATAAAACTGAAGTTAAATGCCACAGATCCTAACTAAATCTTGTGCCCTTGGCCATGTGACACGTGGTACACACTTCGTATTTTACCTAGTGCTAATTAAAGAAAAAAAAGAAAAGGTAATTAACTAAACGGCACGAAAAGCAGAGGAGAAAAAAGTAGCCTAGACATTGCAGAGTGATTTGAGATCAAGAAGGTGCTGATGAGCTTGCTAGCAGGCGAGCTAAAATGTACTAGTGGCGCTGATGAAGAACTTTGATTAACCGTTGCAATCATGCTTGGCCAACAGAATTAACGAAAAAAGCTTGGCCAACAGAATTAACGAAAAAAGTACCATCGTTAATTGTAACTTTACACCAACTATCACACTGTCAATTAATTAATTATTAGTCTGCAGATATTTCCATCTTAATTAATTAGCTAGTGAAATCTGCCACTAGCGCCCAGAGTTTAATTTAGCGTCATGTAGCATTCATATATCCTTGCTGGATTGCATTCTAGTTGGTTCTTTTTTTTTCACATCCATGTGATCCTCGTAGTTCGTTGCAAATGACGATTAGTTTCAGTGATGTAATCCCGCGTGGACGCATATGTAGGTAAATTCTAAATAAATAATTCGGCGTCCGTATCTAAAAGCTAATCGTTCAGGGCATCAATCGAATAATTGTTCCACGCCCGTTTCAGTTCGATCATCAACTTGAGCATGTTGCGATTTAAAAATTTGAAGACAGCCAACTAGCCAAGTAGGGAGCCTATGTGCCTTATCCCATTTTCAACAGGATTCAGATAATTCATCACATGTCAATTGGTTCCATTCAATTCCAGTTTCATACTCTTAAACCAACCTAGTAGATTTTAAGGTGTATTAATTCACAAACGTTCCATGGGAGTCAGCACCATAAACACTGTTTAAAACAAGTCCAAGATCAATCATTTCAATGGAAGTTCTGTGATTCGACGAAAGTAATTGTGAGTTTTTCCTGTTTGAAGAACTTAAAATTAAAATTCTGAGTAATAGTTGATTGATAGCTTCTAAAAGTTTAAAAAATTTGGGGTTTTTTAGCTTTTAAATTATATATCTGTAGATTTTTAGAATTCAGAGAGTCGTTTGAGAGATTGAAAATTTTAAGAGAAGCTACTGTGGCTGAAAACTCCCGAAATAGGGCCTTAATTTATTACTTATCATCTCTTCTGATTGCCTTCTCGGTGCTTCCAGAAGGTTAATTTCACTGTACATGATGTCACTGTAGCAAGTTAGTTGGCACGGCCGCGACACCCAGCAAGTCCATCCTGTCGAGAACGCCAATGACTTGCACAGATAGCGTCAAATTATTTGGTAGAGATGGGCGACGTACGCGTGGAAATAATCGCATCGATATGATCTGCTCGCGGCGACTTGGAAGTAAGCAACGAGCGCACACACCCACTGCACCAAGTCGGCACAAGCGATCGATCGACTAGTTCTTCTCAGGACATCATGGCCAGCGATTGTCTTGGCCTTCAGAAATCAAAAGTTCTCCTTGATGATATATCTGTGTAGACTAATTCAAAGTACCCTAGCCATAGCTGTGTGATGTCGACGCTGAATCGCTTTGCTTCTTCTTATCTGCAAATTAAAGCCATTAGGTCATGATCATTTTTAGCTATTTTTATTTTCATATTAAAACGGGAAATTTCCTTACACTCTTGAGTTTTCTTTCTTTCTTTCTTGTACAAACACAAGCGCTCATATAAACATACGTACACGTATCTCTATAAACACACACGTTATAAGCACTTTTAAAGAAACGTACGCACACATGTCCCTGTAAATGCACACGCGCACACTTTACCCCTATAAATATTTTTAAAGATGAAGCCGTCATGTCTTGAGATTAACAAATCGTCTAACACGAAAAAAATAATTAGCCATAAATACGAACACCCGTAACAAGTGTATGGCTTTAACCCGAGTTGACATGATCTACCATTAGCAACCTGACCAGTTATAATACGCTTACTTTGTGATCCTCTTGAGTTTTCACTTTATTCCTTGGATCGATCATTTTTTCCCCGAAATGACTATTTTACCCTTCTCTTGTATTTATATGTTGTGAAATTTTCTTACTTTATTATAAAATCAAATAGGATAGATTTATTTGGTCTCTTATAATAAAATCAAATAGGATAGAAATTCATACAAAAGTTTCACCGAGGATTTGAAAACCAAAATCATTTTTTATCTTAGTCTGAATTTGGTAAAAATATTATATAAATTTCATATAAAATATTTAAATTTGAACTTCCAAATTTATGATCAAATAATTACACCCCCTTTGCTTGTTTTATAAATGCATCTTTTTCATATTGAGAATTATGTTTCTGAAAATGATAGCACATAAGTACGAGAGAGGGGCAAAGTCATTTTGAGAAAAAGAAAATCTAACAATTAATTCACGGGCAATAAACGGAATAAGCAGTGCAATGATCACAATAAAAATATAGGGGTGTAAAGAAGATAACGCAAAATTCAGGAGAATGAAAGGATGGAGCGAAAACTCAGATACACACGTGAACATTTTTTTCTACTGAAAAAGGGATCACTCTGTACTTTATAGGCAAGAAGCACAGTGTCATAAGACTCCGCTTACAATAATTCATATCCTGATGTGTATAATTAGTTGGTGCAGAGTCCATAAGATTATTGATCATTTTGTATGAAGCTTTCAAAATAATGGAAGCAGGATATGAATTTCCATTATTTTAAAAATGACTGATCATTTTATTGGGAGATGGCAATAAATTTCATAAATCATCCTAGAGAAATAAATACATACTTCATGCTTAATTATAATTGGTATATATCCTTGTGGAATGCTTAATTAGAATTGGCATATATCCTTGTGGAAGTCGGGCTGCACGCCTGGAGACAAACTGGTCGATGGTGCTGTAGTCCTGTCCAGGTCAGCCACGGAACTAAATTAATGAGACCGGTCAGTGATGAAATGATGATAAGTTTTCCAACTAAAAGTAAACTATCCCTCCATTCCGTATTATAAATTATTTATTTTAATTTTATCAGAAATCAAGCTTCTCTAACTTTGACTAAATTTGTAAAAAAAATACATAACATCTACAATATTAAATTAGTTCTCTAGATCAACCATAAAATATGTCTTAATAGTGCATTTATATGTTATTGTAGATGTTAGTGTTTATTTTTAAACTTAGTCAAACAACAAAAATTTTGACTTAAAAAAAACTAAAACGCTAAAACAACTTATGATACAGAACAAAGGGAATTGTTGTTTTAGATACAGATTTATGGGTGGCATGCTTAAAATAAATTTCAGTAATTACGCTCCCCTTTTGCATGGGCAATTTGTGATCTTCATGAAAACCGGCGGGTAGCTTAGAAGCAGAAGTAACGAATTTTTGTTTGAGTACAGTGTTGCATGGGAATGGATTCTAATCAATTGAGGGAATTAATGTCCTCTTGTTTATTGTATACCGTTTAAATAATCAAAAAAAATAACATGATAAATTAATATGTGATATATTATTTTACAAACATGTAAGTATTTTAAATTTGATTTCTACAAGTTGTAACAACAAATAAATTAAACTTTAACTAGTATATATACGCATATTCATATTCATATTTATTGTTTGTATAACTTATAAAAGTTAAATTTGATCTTAAATGCTTGTGGAGTGATATATCACATAGTAATCTATTTTGTTTTTTTTTAATTTTTTATAATTATTTTAGTGACATGTAAAAAATAAAAGGTTATTTTCTCGAATGATTAAAATAGTTTGGTTCAGTGATGCGTTTTCATTTGACTAGTATACATATATCGGAAGTTTCTCCAAAAATCAGAAACTCCTCAAAACAGTTTTTCGTTCAGATTATGAGAAACTATACTTGTAGAATTTAAAAAATAAACTATAAGCCATAAGCTGAGAAACCCAACTTTTTTAGATTTTGAGAAGCTAGCTAGATACCAGCCAGCTGCTTCTCATAATCTTAATCTTTCCCAAACATGTCCTAGATCGTGTTTAAAATGCTGCATTTAAGTTGGAATCAGATCATGTATTCATGTAACACAAGAATGGTAAGTAGTAAGAAATGCTGAGTGATGAAAAAAATAACTGAGATAATAACTTACAATATAATTTTATTCTTGCACAAATTTAACTGTTTAGTTTAATGCATTGGCCTGATAGTAATTAATTAAGCCATCCGACTAGGCTCCAACTAGAAATACTAGTACGTATATGTGGGCAGATATAAGTGCATCTGCCACACATCACTGAACCAGCACATGGATCACATTATGCTAATTAATTGATTAACTATAGCCATGCCTAATTGCTTATTAGCAGCCAACGGATTCGATCCATGCATTCGCCAAAACCGGCCGGAGTCGCTCTCATGAAAACAGCGCCAGATGACCTTGAAGTATGGACGGAATACACAACAACAAACCGAATAATTCTATCTCTGCTTACATAAAAGCAAAAGCAAAAGTAAACACACACAAAGCAAAAATAATAATAATAAATCAGTAACATCACCACACCGCTCTCCAAGTGTCAAAAAGAATTAAAGGACAACAGCTACTGGCACTCCATGAACTCTCCTGGTCATCATTTCACACCCATATACTATGTGTCCAAAGTCCAAGCTCTAACGTCTCTAATTTTGGACCATGCAGACTGATGAACATCTGATGAGATAGCCATGCACGAGCTGCACCCTATAAATACCCCCGCTCCCCTTCACTCCAACCACACTACTCAGCTAACTGAAGTAGCAAAGCTCATCAGAGAAGATGGCTACTACTAAGCATTTGGCTCTTGCCGTCCTTGTCCTCCTTAGCATTGGTATGACCACTAGTGCTAGAACCCTCCTGGGTTATGGCCCTGGCGGAGGAGGTGGAGGTGGTGGTGGTGGCGAAGGAGGCGGCGGTGGTTATGGTGGGTCAGGCTATGGTTCTGGGTCTGGGTTCGGTGAGGGAGGTGGTAGTGGAGGTGCCGCCGGTGGCGGGTATGGGCATGGTGGTGGTGGCGGCGGTGGTGGCGGTGAAGGTGGCGGCTCCGGTTCTGGATATGGGTCTGGGCAAGGCTCTGGCTATGGCGCGGGCGTTGGTGGTGCTGGCGGGTATGGTAGTGGTGGCGGAGGCGGTGGTGGCCAAGGTGGTGGTGCTGGCGGCTACGGGCAAGGGTCTGGTTATGGTTCTGGCTATGGGTCAGGTGCTGGTGGTGCCGGTGGTGGTGGTGGACAAGGTGGTGGCGGCGGAGGAGGTGGTGGCCAAGGTGGTGGGTATGGTAGCGGCTCTGGCTACGGCTCCGGGAGTGGATATGGGCAAGGCGGTGCTCATGGTGGAGGCTATGGAAGCGGCGGCGGCGGTGGTGGCGGTGGAGGCCAAGGTGGAGGCTCCGGCTATGGCTCTGGCTCTGGCTCTGGTTCAGGCTATGGCGGAGGCAACGGACACCACTAAGCTCATTTCCTCTACCAGCTACAATAGCCCGTTGTTATAAGTGAACCGTGATCGGTGATGAGTCTCTCTCGCTGCTTTACAAAGAGCTTGTCGGATTGTATCGATATAGCACTGTACTGGCTTGCCGTTTCATCACATAAAGTTGGCAAAGCCTAGTAAATAAAACGATCTTTGTACTAAGATCATACTTCAGTTATTCACAGAGCTGTTCACTAAGATTGACATGCAAGCGCATATATTTGACACTTCTCCTAGTGGTTTACACAGCTAGTGTAACTGGACTTGTTAACTCTCGGTGATCTTGATTTGTAGACTGGACTTGTTTTCAGTAGGGCAGCTAGCATTTCTAGGTTTGGACATGCATGCATGGTTCTCTTACACGGTGTTAAATAAACATGCTGATTGTAATGAAACTAACCGGACAAAACTTCGTCAGCACCATTTCGACAAATCCTCGTGATTAGCTATTCATACTGTAGGTTTTGGAGAAAGACAGCTCGAGTCTTATATATTCCATTGATCAGTGATATTTATAGTACAAGGTACAGACAAGTTCGATAGAAACAAACTCAAAACTAACTACTAGTAGAAGTATATCTCTAACTCTACGTTCTGTTAGACGTTTAAATTTCTCTTAACACGTTGTACGTTCAACACAAGTTCAGCCTAAAGGGTATCGCCTGATTTCTCGGAATTTCGTTTCTGCGTGTTTATTTGGTAATAACATAGGGTGTCATGAAATTTGAATATTTTCTCCTCTGGCTATGACCTCTTAGTGTAGCATCATCATTGTGAAACTTGACAATTATTTGCATGAAACTCTCCTCCAGATTCCAATTTAGCTAGGTGTAATGATCAGGCCTGCTACACGCCTATAAAGTGTGATCGATGCTAACTAATGGTAAAAATGAGTGCATAAACATCTAGATCTAGTTCATCCCTACGTTATAGATTAAAGTAATTTCTAACACTGTGTGGTTTGCAGTCGCAAGAGAACGGTCAAAAGCATATAGCGAGTCACCTTATTTCAGGTTCAGTTCTTTCAGTCGCAAGATATTATGCAGTAACGCCGGTCACTCGTGCTGCATTCCACTGTCATTCTTGGCAGCTTCCTCCGTTTTTTCTTATCCTTTTCCTCTGTACAACTGTAATTATTTTTTTCCTGTCACTTGTAACGCCGGTCACTCAAAACTGATATTTGTAACAATCAGACAACACAGCAGTCAGTCCATGGCTACCAGCTAGATGCATGTTTTTTTGTCTAATCCTTATCTTCTCTTTCTTTACAAATTCTCGTTGATCGACCACTCTCCCAATCCAATTCTGAATTTGTTTCCTGGGAGGCATATAACGCAATTTGTCAGTCGATGTAACATGCAGTTTGTCTGGCGGCTTAACGACTGCTATTACTACATAGTAACATAATTTAACCGTGTCTACTTAATATACTGTACCTTGCTAGTGTACATATCCGTGTTGGTTATTTATGATTGATGATCCATCCAAGCATTTCTCTTATTCTTCCAATTGAAACAATTGTAGTTAAAAGTAACAAAAATAGAACTTCTTCAGTTTTAGTAAGGATTACAAATTTACAGTGGCATCAAACGTGTGTCAGTTCATTAGTACTCTGTATCAGTTTGCATATGACACTAATTGCGAGGCCAATTAATCATGTTGCCAGTCGAACGGATCAGTCGGATGTATAGCAGCGTTGTCACTGAAACGAGTGACTGATCAGCTGACTAGCTGGGTGTGAATGGGTGTATGGTAGTGTATGGCATCCACTGAGATACACTGATCATACACCAATTATTTGGTTCCAGAAAAGCAAGAAAAAAGAAAGCATAAAGCAAACCAACCCAATACAAGTAACATCACACACCGTCCTCTAAAACGTCAAGAAAGGCGATAACCACTAGCACTACAACACTACTGGTCCTCGTTTCACACCAAACGCGTCCAAACTCTTATGTGCTATCTACGTGCGGCATTGTTGTGGTATTTAGCTTTGGACCATTCAGTGAGCTACTGGTGGATCAAGCCATGCAAAAGCACTAGGACAAGCCCTATAAATACCACTGCCCATCTCCTCACTCTCATCACACAGCTGCACTTGCACTGAAATAGCTAGAGCTTGCAAGTAAAGATGGCTACCACCAAGCATTTGGCGTTGCTAATCCTTGTCCTCCTTAGCATAGGAATGACCACTAGTGCTAGAACTCTCTTGGGTTATGGCATTGGTGGAGAAGGTGGCGGTGAAGGAGGAGGTGGTGGTAGCGGCGGAGGAGGTGGTTATGGTGGATCAGGGTACGGCTCTGGATCGAGATATGGCGAGGGAGGTGGTGCTGGCGCTGGCGGGTATGGCCACGGTGGTGGTGGAGGTGGCGGCGGTGGTGAAGGTGGTGGTTCTGGCTCTGGGTATGGTTCCGGACAAGGTTCTGGATCAGGATACGGCTCTGGTGCTTTTGGTGCTGGTGGTTATGGAAGTGGTGGAGGCGGTGGAGGTGGTGGTGGTCAAGGTGGCGGTGCGGGATCTGGGTATGGCTCAGGTGAGGGTTATGGCTCTGGATATGGATCAGGTGCAAGTGGTGCTAGTGGTGGTGGAGGTGGACATGGTGGTGGCGGCGGTGGCGGTCAAGGTGGAGGGTATGGTAGCGGCTCAGGCTATGGATCTGGTAGCGGATATGGTCAAGGCAGCGGTGCTTATGGTGGAGGATATGGAAGCAGTGGTGGTGGTGGAGGCGGCGGCGGCCAAGGTGGAGGATCTGGCTATGGTTCTGGCTCTGGCTATGGGTATGGATCCGGCGGAGGTGGTGGGCACTACTAGTCCTATACTCTGCAATGGAGCAATTCTACCGCAGGACTTGTGCGCTCATATACGATGATTGTGTAACATTGGTATATACACAAGCTTGTTTTAGTGATTATATGTAATGCTGCTTAATTGGGTTTGCAGCTGCCCAATATATATGCGCTTGCCAAAGTATAAATAAAAAAACATAAGGTTGAAATACTTATGCATTTGTTCTCTTAGCTTATGTTGCCTACTCTGTCATATTCACAAATTATAAACCAGATGTCTTTGCATAGTTGCATGGCTAGGATCATGTTTTCATGCTCATACAACCATGTCGACAAATCGGGAAGTGCTACAACACCTTAATAAAATTAGTCACACTCATGTAGTGCATGCTCAGTGTTCTTAATCTATTCCACTGATTCGGACCATGGAGCACTGGAGCTTGGATTGGTCGTTCCAAACTAGAGGCCCACTCAGATCGCTCGTTCTTGAATGAAAGGTTAATTTGGCGCAAACTCTTTGAAGCTTTCAACACTAGGCTGTATACTTGCATGAAAGGTAAGCATGAATGTCTGCTTCGATTAGCTATGAAATTCTGAGGATCCTCCGTGAAATTCGACCGGACAATCCGTTTTTCCGGGAGTTCTTGCCTTGAAATTATGTTCCTTTTTTTTCGCTGTCGCCTGTCGGAATGAGGTCTTGAATACTGGGCTGTTTAGTTGCATTGGCAGAATGGCAGTAGACAGTACTGCTCCATTTCTGGCATGATCGCCAGTGGGTGTGCATTCTGCGTGCAGGCAGGCTACCGGCCGTTCTTTGGATTCTTGACACAAAACCTTTCTTATACATCTCACTATCTCAGCAACATTCCGTTCTGATGTAGAAAAAAGCCATATCTTGTAGGATAAACCTATAGCTAGTCGCTAAGCTGACGGCGAATCTCCGCACGTCCATGCAAATATATGCCCTAGGCTGTTTTGGGTGCTACTTTCCGTCTCCAATCTTGATTCTTGTCCCTGTTCAGATTGTCCTGAACTCTCGACCGGCAGTGGTAGTGTGTGCTACACGCTTGCATTTCGAGTACGGGAAGCGCCAAACTTTTATGTATAGGCTTTATTTTTCTTCATAACTAGTACTCCCTATCGCTTCTCTTCGGTTCCATAATTCTTATCGTTTTGATAAGGTTATGGTTTAAACTTTTAAAACATTAACTATTAATAACTTTAAAAATATTTAGTTAGAAAACTAAAATAATATATATAGATTAGTCTTAAAAGATATTTATTATATACTAAAAGTATATATTAAACTTTCTCAAAACACTTGCAAGCCATCATGTGACGCTTTAATAAATTAAAGAAAATCATAGAAAATCTGAGAAAAAGCAAATCATCTATCACTCGATTTTCAATTAAATCGGTGGATCCAATATTACATACCGTTAAATTAGATTGATCTTAAAATAAAACGAAAAGTGACTATAATGTTCCACCTCAACTTCCATGGTACCTACGTTAGTACACAACCTTTTTTTTTCTTTTCAATGTATATAATTGAGATAAGAATTATTATTATTATTAGTGATAATAAATTTTAAATAAAAGTTACCTTCACAAACAGAGTGTGAAAACCTATAAGATTTATATCTATAAGGTATGGTCCGAGCTCGCTCCGGCTAGGGCCCGGGGCATCCACGCCCTACATTGTTACACACTCTGTATATTAAGAGGAGTATGGAAACCTACAAGATCTATATCTATAAGGTGCGACCAGGGCCCGCTTCGGCTAGGGCCCCGAGGTACCCACATAATTTATGGTTACACATTCTGAATGTAAAGAAGAGTGTGGAGACCTACAAGATTTACATCTTCAAGGTACTCCAAGATACAAATGCATGTTGGAATGAAACTTGTGAAGTTCTGTCTATCATGAACTTCTTCATCAAAGACATCTTTGAGAAGCTCGTCTAAACATGACGAGAACTTCTATTACAAAGCACTAGAGTGTGCTCGAGGCTCGGGCTCGGACTGGGGACCGGGGTACCATGTGTACCTACGGCTCGGGCATGCTCAAGACTCGGACGCCGTGTACATCTCAGAATAAGAACAGCCCGGAGAGTTGGTTCACTCCCAAGGTAAAAACAAACCACACAACATTGTTAGTAAAGAGCCCGATGGCATCTCTTGCCCCAGGTTCTTCATGATGTTTTTTGCCCGGGGCTCATCACCTCGGGGCAAAATTAGTGGGCGCCGCTGACAGACTATTCAGAATGATGGGCCCAGCGACCTATTCGAGGGCAACATCATCATGCCACTGACAATACAACACCCAAGAAATTATGGCTCAAGATTACAGCTCGACCGGGTGTAAACAGGAGGTGGCGAGACGTAGAAACGCTGGCGGTGCTGCGTCGCTTGTAGAAACAAGGGCGGTACGACATGTCGCACGCTGTTGGGTGATCTACAACTTTACCGCCAAACAAAGAAAATCAGCGGTGGATCTATCGTGACTTGGCTTGGGTCTAACTACCCCGGTTTCAAATAGGTGACAAGAGAAGCAAGGCATAGCTTTCCTAGGGCCCCCTGGTAGAGTGCCCGGGGCACGGTAAAAACAAGCCTGCCGTGGTAATTCTTCCATTAAGTCAAAGATGTTAGAGGGAACAATGACAAGACGTAGTTTCAGTATTCCATATGTGACAACAGTAAGGTAGACTCCCCTTGACCTATAAAAGGAGCAGTCATGCTACTTAGTAAGGGGCGAGAAAAAGATGGAAGGAGAAAACCCTAGTAGAGCAACTCTAGCACCGACTCATCTTGTAAGCTTGTATTGCGTACTCTTGGATCCTAATAGTCCCAAACACAAGAGTAGAGTATTACGCTTTCGAGTGTCCTGAACCTGTATACGCGTTATGTTCATATTTGTTTGTTTTACATATTTTTTGCATACCACACACGCCACGAGCTCGATCCCTACTCGCCCCTTGGCTGGATCTTCAAAGGGGGGGTCTTCTCTTCCCCATTGTAGGAGTACCACATTCTGACAACATATTAAATCATCAATGGATAATGATTGGGTTTTTTTAATAACTTGAAAACAAATCGAATATGTGATGTAGAGAGAAGAAGAATCAAGCACCGTGAGTTGAATATAATTAATTTCTCTCTATATGTATATAGACAGGGAGAAGCTATAACAAAAAATTACCCTGTGTCACATACATGTATATTACACATGTAACAATCTATTTACATGTGTTAATTAAGAACATGCTTTGGAAAAAAACATTTTGGACCACGTTTGCGGTGCACGAGGGAGGAGCAGCGTGGCCTTATGTAAAATAAATAAGTAGATAAATTTAGATAAAATATGGCCTATTCGACTATCACAAGATCATGGGTGAGTGGAGAATACCACCGAGCAATGAGTGGACCAAAAATAATGACAAATAGTTTACATCTATATATGATCGAGGGATGACATGAGGTATCAGTTGTATAAAATTTTTTTCTTTGATTATGAATAATGACAAAGACACCTGTATGAAGGGGTGGGAATATGTGTATATTTTAACTTAAAAAATTAGGCAAACAATTTCTTTTGTTAAGTAGTCATGGTTGGTTTTACAAAGTTTCATTAATTCTGGTGATATGATTCATATCGAACTTATTGATTATAATTTACATGACAAAACTATATACTTATATAACCGTATTACATGATAGAAATAAAATTTACTTAAAAAAACTTCAAAATTTACAAGTAAAATATACATACTAATTAAATTTATCTAATTATGGTCTTATTTCAAACAAATATTGTTTCAAAGAAAACAATCGAACATGTGAAAAAGAAAAAAATTAGTTTCAAACAATGTTGATATTTTGCACTATCAAGCCAAGCAATTTGTGTAGGTGTTTGTGTGCGCCAAAACCCTTCAAAGTTCTTTGAAACTATGAATAAAATGTTGTTGAACTTTATATAGAGGAAAAAAAATCTAACTTTTAATCTACCCTTAATTTATTTGTTATGTGCTTTCATGAGGTGATTCAATCACAAGAGAGTTCCTTGATCTCTTAATTTTTGCTTCTAGCCATATTTACATGACATGTGTACAAATGATATGTATGATAATTAGCTAGTGGTGGTTTAATATTTACTCGATACAAAGGTTGTATGAAATTAATCTATGTTCTATTCAAAAGTCAATGAATGGTTTTTGAGATATGCTAAAAATATACTTCCTCCATCCCAAAATATAAGGGATTTTGGTTGGATGTGACACATACTAGTATTACGAATCTGAACATGCGAAATGTCCAGATTCGTAGTAATAGAATGTATCACATCCAACCAAAATCCCTTATATTTTAGGACGGAGGGAGTAAAACCCTGGATATATTTTAAAAAGACATTGTCCGGCTATCTATGAGATAATTGTTGAACAAACTATGGTGTTACCCTTCAATAATATAAATCCCCGCGTATAGGCGCGGTCACCTTCCTAGTTATAATAGAAGTTAATATTTATTGATGTATTGTACATTATATCGTAATAAAAAATTATAGTCAAATGAATGTTCTGAAGACCATGTTGTTGTCCAAAACGTTTAATAATTATAGAACTGTTAACAGCAAATTTTCGTAATCGACCCGGAGAGGAAAGAGGAAACTGAAGCAGAGAGGAAGGATTAAGTTGGAGTCGGACCAAGCATCGTATCGGACTTGGTGAACGTATCGGATTGGGAGAAGCGCTAGTAGGAAGAGTGTATCGGCTGATACGAATTCAATATGGTCGATTGGCCGATAGAGGCTGGAAGTTGACAGAGTCAGCGTGGGCTTGGTTTGGGCTCGAGATAAGCTTCAAGGAAGTTGCCAAATAGAGATAAAGCTCGGTTTTAGGCAGTTGTATCTTGTAAATCAAGTAGGTTTAGATCTGATCTGTGGCAAGAGTCTGCCGCAAAGACTTGTTTGTTAGTTAGAGATAAGATCGTGTCCTACAAGGACCCTGTTGTAATCTCCGGTATAAATATCCCGGTAGTTTGTACATAGAAACTCTCTCACAATCTAATACAACAACCAGTTTGTTTCAATCTATTTTCGGCGCATCGCCAACCCTCGCAAGAGGTCAACTCCGACGAGTTCTTGCTTCCCCGGAGCAGAGGTAAGAACTCGTGCCCGACGATCTGCATCGTCGGGGCTAACGTGTCGCGTTAGACACGTTAAGCCTCGATGATGTGATCGTCGTTTATCATGTTTTGGATGATTTTGACAGGTGTTTTAATTACGCTTCGCCAGCGATTTACTCGTTTTAGGGTTTGTTGCCGACGGCGGTTTAATTATTACGCTTGGTTAAATCATTCAATGCATCGATCATCCCTAAAAGCAATCGGCGACTTGATTCTCTTTGTGTTAAGTTTCAATTCACACTTTGAGTTGTTATCAACCTTAGTCCTGTTTTGAGGTCTAACACAAAGCCTGCTTTCGGTTGTAATTAAGGATAGCACTGGAGTTTCAGCCAGTCTTGTCTGATATGCATGTTTATCATAATGTTTTCATGTGTATCTGCCATCTACATGAACGGATCAATGAATATAGATGCATCTGTTATAGATTACTCTTTAGGGTTTATCTGTGGTCGACATATTTATATTGGTTGATTGGTTCATATAGATTTGCACTAGAGTATTAGCTAGTGTAGTTATCTTTGTTATCCCTTATCGGCCGATGCCATTAATCGACATCAACATGTTGATGAAGGCTGATAAGATCAGATTTATGCTTCAATCTTATTTTATCACAAGTAAGCCGATACAGCTTTGCCCTATCGGCTGGGCCACGACAATGCGACATCGACCTATCGGCCGATCGGCCATTGTTTTCTAACACGGTTTGCTTGTTTGTCTTGTTGATTGCAGATCAAATCAACTGGCACGCTCTACACACGACTAGGCAAGCCTTTGGACCCACACTGGAGTAAAGCAAACCTCCCAGGCCACCGTGGAAACGTGGAACCCGCTTTCTTGTTGGGCGGGTCGAAATTCTACGCCAACACGCTTTTGGCACGCCCAGTGGGACCTCAAGAACACAAGCTTTTCAACGACAACAAGATCACTGCACCATGTCTAAGCAGGGTGAGATCTCTGAGGAGAATGTCGTCGCTGTGACCGCCGACCAGCTCAACGAGGAGCAAACAACTGAAATGGACAAGCTGGTCGAGCAGTTTCGGAATATGTACTTACAGACGTACTCCAGGACTCGGCAAGACACTCTCATTCAGAAGACCAAGATGGTGATGCCGAATCCCGGAGACGGAGCAAGCACGTCGGCGGCAGCCCACGCCGTCAAAACTGAAGAGAACGCCGCGCCGACGTTGCAAGACCGCATTGACTCCGCAGTCCACTCTGTGCTAGTCAACCAGTCGGGGATTTTGGTGAATACGTTGACCAATACGGTCAAATCAATTCTGGATGGTTCGATTCACCAGTATAAACCTCAAGGGCCGATTTTCTTGCCCGAAAACAAATTCCCAACTTATCGGACCTTGAGGACCGATTTGAGTTCAACCCCTCAGCCGACGGCGTCGATCCCGCCTCCATCGGCTCAGCCGGTGCCAACCATGCCACTGGTCCTAGCCAAGCAAGCGGGAGGAAGTCCCCAGCACATCACTGAGGAGCAATTTGCACAGTGGACGAAGGGGAAACAACCGGTGGTCGAGCCGATGCAGCAAGCACCAGTAAACCCGCCATCGGCCGGACAACCTCAAGCCCCTGTGTTCAATAACCCTCCACCACAGACTGCTTACAACGCGTCGCAAGGCTACCAGCAGTATACTACAGGGCAGTACGATACGCAGAACTTGAATCACCATTACCAACCGTACTCCCCAAGCAATATCGGGTAGAGGGCCTACAACAATCCTACCACCAGGACTTTCCACATCAGCCCGCAGGATACTGGGCCGATATGATAGCCGAAGTGATGCGAGATCAATTCGGCTTAAAGCCCAAGGAGAACTCTACAGTGTATCGGCACCCATACCCCAAGGAGTTTGATAGAGTGCCACTGCCAAGCCGATACAAGATCCCGGACTTCTCCAAGTTTTCAGGGCAGGACAACGTCTCGACATACGAGCACGTGAGCCGATTCCTAGCACAGTGTGGGGAGGCATCGGCCATAGAGGCGTTGAGGGTGAGTTTTTTCCCTCTGTCTTTGTCAGGGTCAACATTTACATGGTTCTCTTCTTTACCCTACAATTCCATCAGAGGATGGATAGATCTAGAGAAGCAGTTTCACAGATATTTCTACAGTGGTGTACAAGAGATGAAGCTGTCTGATCTCACCGCCATCAGGCAACATGTTGATGAATCGGTCCCAGAGTACATTCAAAGATTCAGGGACATAAGGAACAGGTGTTACAGCCTCAGCTTGATCGATTCTCAACTGGCCGATCTGGCGTTCCAAGGATTATTAGGGCCGATACGAGAGAGATTCTCCTCTCAGGAATTTGATAGCCTAGCTCAGCTAGCACAACGAGTATCGGCCCACGAGCAACGATTCCAGGAGGCGAAGAAGTTCGCGAAGAAAATTAATACAATTTATCAGTACGCCTTCGACGAAGATGATGAAGAAGATGCCGATGTCGATCTGGCCGAGTGAGCCCGAATGAAGAAGCCGACAACATGCCAATGGGCCAAAAAGGGCGATAAGGAGGACAAATACGACTTCGACATCAATAAGGCCGACAAAATATTTGACTTACTCCTGCAAGAAAAGCAGATCCAGCTGCTAGTAGGTCATATACTTTCATCGGCCGAAGAAATCAAGAAGATGAGATATTGCAAGTGGCACAACACCTATTCTCATCATACTAACGAATGCAAGATCTTCCGACAACAGATCCAATCGGCCATCGAGCAAGGCAGGATTAAGATCGACGATGCCAAGCGGCCGATGAAAATAGAAGGGCACCCGTTCCCAGTCAACATGGTGCGGACGGACAGGGCCGACGGCGGTGGCCATTGGACCGGCAAGCGACCTTATCAGATCTCGCAGGGCCTGATCAGAAAATACCAGCAGCGGCAGGAAGAACAAACACAAGACTACGCCGATCAAGATAACTCCTATGACTCGCATTAGGAATGCGGGTTCTTCCGGTTCTGCTGGAACGAAGGGATGAGGTTGCCATCCATCCAAGAGTGCCCTGCGTGCAATGACGTAGAAGACCCCCATCAGGGTGGCTCGAGCAGGCAAGTGCATCGGCCAAGCAAGCAGGGAAAATCTGTGCACGAGAGGCTGGGACCGATGCACCACGATCGTCAGGATGAGGCAGACGAGCAAGTCCAGAACCCCCAATGGTGCCCAAGCGACGTGTTTAGCAAGACACAAAGACGGCGGGTTCAGAGGCTAAGGAGGAAGGAGCAAATCCAAGAGCAGCAAGCGACAATAGCCCATCGGCCAGCCAAGACCAGGAAGGAATGGAGAATAAAATCCGCAGTGATCAAGGCCGATGAGGGCACCTCCAAGACAGCTCGAGCTCCTGCGTCCGCCAAAGGTAAAGGCGTAGCATCGGCTTCTGTTAATATGGTTTTCATATTGCCAGCAGAATACAGCGTGCAGACGGCCGATGAAGCAATAGCCGACAACGAGCAGTCCTCGGCTCGACTACAGTTGTCACCAGACCAGGCCATATTCGACAAGCCAGCCGATGCCAGCTACAGGCACCTCAGGCCGTTATACAACAAGGGATTCGTCAATGGGCAGCTGATGACGAAGATGCTGGTCGATGGCGGCGCGGCAGTGAACTTAATGCCGTATACAACCTTCCAGAAGCTGGGAAAAGTACCGGAAGACCTCATCAAGACCAACATGGTACTGAAAGATTTTAGTGGCAACGCATCTGAGGTGAAAGGGGTGCTAAACGTGGAGCTCACCGTGGGAAACAAGACAGTACCCACCACCTTCTTCGTCTTCGATGGAAAGGGTTCCTACAGCCTGTTGTTGGGACGGGATTGGATCCATGCAAACTGTTGCGTCCCTTCAATCATGCACCAATGCCTTATACAATGGCAAGGGGACCAGGTCGAGATCATGCAGGCCGATCGGTCAGTACACGTGGCCAATGCCGATCTCGCAGTTTGGGAGATGGAGGGAATCGACTGCTTATTCGGACGAGTTTGGGATGCCGATTTCCTTAAAGTGACTGATTGTGATATCGAGGCAATTGCAGATCAAGACAAGCAGTTGCTTTAACCAAGATGTCCCATCCGCTGCCCAAGATGAGCAAGCTAGTCCCTACACAGATGATGCAGTGGATGAGTTAGATGGAAAATTGGGACAAGGCTTTACGTCGGCCGATCAGCTTGAAGAGATTGACATAGGAATAGGTGATAGGCCTAAGCCAACGTATGTAAGTAATAACCTGCCAAGAGAATATAAACATAATTTGATAAATCTTTTGAGAGAATTCATGGACTGTTTTGCATGGGAGTATCATGAGATGCCAGCATTAAGCCGATCGATCGTAGAACATCGGTTACCTATCAAACCAGGCAATCGGCCATTCAAGCAAGCTCCTAGGAGATTTAAGGCCGATATGCATGAAGCTATTAAGGCAGTATTAACAGCGGATTTTCGTAATCGACCCAGAGAAAGAAGAGGAAACCGAAGCAGAGAGGAAGGATTGAGTTGGAGTCAGACCAGGTTTCGTATCGGACCCGGTAGCCGTATCGGACTGGGAGAGGCGCTATTAGGAAGAGCGTATCGGCGGATACGGATTTAATATGGTTGTTGGCCGATATAGGCTGCAAGTTGACAGAGTCAGCGTGGGCTTGGTCTGGGCTCAAGATAAGCTTCAAGGAAGTTGCCAAATAGAGATAAAGCTTGGTTTTAGGCAATTGTATGTTGTAAATCAAGTAGGTTTAGATCTGATCTGTGGCAAGAGTCTGCCGCAAAGACTTGTTTGTTAAGTTAGAGATAAGATCGTGTCCTACAAGGACCCTGTTGTAATCTCGGGTATAAATATCCCGGTAGTTTGTACATAGAAGCACTCTCGAATCAATCATACAACAACCAAGTTAATCTACTTTCGGCGCATCGCCAATCCTCGCAAGAGGTTAACTCCCGATGAGTTCTTGCTTCCCCAGAGCAGAGGTAAGAACTCGTGCCCGACGATCTGCATCGTCGGGGCTAGCGTGTCGCTTTAGGCACGTTAAGCCCTGGCGATGTGATCGTCGTTTACCGTGTGTTAGCTAATCTTAATGCAGTTTTCTGATTCTATTCCGCCAGCGGCTAACTCGTTTTAGGGTTTACTGCCGACAATGATCGAATTTGTTTGCTTGTCTAGATTATCTAAGGCATTTACCATCCCCAAAAGCGATCAATGACTTGATTTTCTTTATGTTAATCCTCGATCTACACTTTGAGTTGCCATCGACCTTAGTCGTGTTTCGAGGTTTAACCTAAAGCCTGTTTTTGATCGTAATTAAGGATAGCGCCAGAGTTTCAGCCGGTCTTACCTAATGCATGTGATTATTTTATGTTCTTGCATGTGTTTGCCACTTATGCAGGCGGATTGGTAAATATAAATATATTCATTACAGGGTATTCTCAGAATCTCTCTGTGGTTGGTATATTTATATTGGCCGATTGGCTTGTATAAGTTTGCACTAGAGTATTAGCTAGTGTATTTATCTTCATGATACCCTCATCGGCCGATTCCAGTAATTTGCTATAAACATGTTAACATGGGCCGATGAGATTAGATCTACTTTATCAGCCTTATCATATTGTTACCTCAAGTAAGCCGATATAGGTTTGCCCTATCGGCCAGGCCTCTACGATGCAACATCGGCCTATCGGCCGATCGGCCATCGGTTCTCACATGGTTTACTTGTTTAATCTTGTTGATTGCAGATCAAATCAACTGGCACGCCCTACACGCACCTAGGCAAGCCATTGGACCTGCACTGGAGCTAAGCAGATCTCCTAGGCTGCCGTGGAAACGCGGAACCCGTTTTCTTGTTGGGCAGGTCTAAATTCTGCGCCAACACGCTTTTGGCACGCCTAGGGGTGGATACCGAGCCAGCTCGGCTCGGCTCGGCTCAGCTCGGTTTGGCTCATTATGATAACGAGCTGGCTCGGCTTGGCTCGTTATCCTAACGAGCTAAAAGGCTAGCTCGGCTCGGCTCGGCTGTTAGCTTGAGCCAGCTCGTTTAGCTCACGAGCCAGACAGAATGGCAGCCGACGGAAGGGATATGGTGGATGGAGATGGCCGATGGGGAATACGGTGGTGGCAAGTGCCACGACTACGAGGCCATGACGCCTCAGTCGAGTTAGTGATAGGCAAAGCCGAGCCAAAGGCGACGACCAGCCCTCAGGCGAGGGTGAGCAGATGCGAAGATGACTTGAGCGGCGAGATGGCACTGAGGGGAGGAAAACGCAAGCAGTGAGACGGCGTCGGGGAGAGGAAAACACAAGCAGTGAGACAGCGCTGGGGAGAGGGAGATGCCGTCGGATGCAATGGGCATAGGGGATTTGGGTGTCAATTGGCGAAGAGAGGATGTGCAAAGCTCAGGGAAGGTCTCAGGAATCACCTTCGGCCACGCCACCGCCTTCATGGCTGCATCACCGCTAGCCGGCGCCTCCCTCCTCGTTGGCCGGCAGTTACCCCTCATGGCCACCACCGTCCCCTTTGTCACCGATGGAACACCAAATTCAGTGGCTGGCCATGAGGTCAACGGCATCAGATCCGGCAGCCTTGGGCTCATGGCCATCGGATTTCCTTGCTCCAACAGTGGGGAACAGCAGGGAGCGATGGCAGACAGCAGATAGGGCGAGCGGCAGGGCGGCGAGCGACGACATCAAGAAAGGGAGCCTCTTCGTTTCTTCTCTCTGTTTTTCTTTCTTTTTTCTCTTGCCGTGCCGCAACTGTCACCTTGATTAACTGAATAAAGGATGTGTACTGTACTACCAGGGCCTAGTTGGGCCTACTTGGATTGGACGAGTGGCATCCGGGGCTGCTCGGCCTGATGTTTTCTTGGCTCGTTAAGGCTCGTGAGCAGCTCGCGAGCCAGCTCGAGCTAGCTCGTTATCTCTAATGAGCTAAAATGCCAGCTCGGCTCGTTAGAAAAATGAAACGAGTCGAGCCGAGCTGAGCCAAGCTTGTCGCGAGTCGAGCGAGATAACGAGCCACGAGCTTTTTGTCCATCCCTAGGCACGCCCGGTGGGACTCAAGAACGCAAGCTTCACAACAACAAGGAGACCACTTCAAGATGTCGAAGCAGGCCGAGATCTCCAAGGAGAACGTCGTCTCCGTGACCGTCGACCAGCTCAACAAAGAACAGAAGGCAGAGATGGAAAAGCTAGTCGAATAGTTCCAGAATATGTACCTGCAGACATACTCTAGGACTCGGCAAGGCACCCTGATTCAAAAATCTAAGGTGATAATGCCGAGTCCTAGAGATGGAGCTAGCACGTCGGCGGCGGCACACGACCACATCGTCAAGACCGAAGATAACGCTGCGCCGACGTTGCAAGACTGAATCGACTCCGCAGTTCATTCTGCGCTAGTCAACCAGTCGGGGATCCTGGTGAACACATTCACCAATACAGTCAAATCGATCCTAGATGGGTCAATCCACCAGTACAAGCCTCAAGGGCCGATTTACTTGCCAGAAAATAAGTTCCCTGCCTATCGGACCTTGAGGAACGACCTGAGCGTGACTCCATAGCCGACAGCGCCGATGCCACCCCCATCGGCGCAACCAACAACAACCCTGCTGCTGGTCCTCACCAGGCAGGCGGGAGGAAGCCCTCAGCACATCACGGAGGAGCAATATACACAATGGACGAAGGGGAAGCAACCAGTGATCGAGCCGATGCAGCAAGTTCCTGTCAACCCGCCATCAGCCAGACAACCTCACATCCCCACGACCGGCAACCCTCCGCAACCAGCTGCATACAACGTGCCGCAAGGCTACCAGCAGTACACCACGGGGCAGTACGACGCGCAGAACCTGGATCACCATTATCAGCCGTACTTCCCCAGGCAGTGTCAAGCAGAGGGCCTCCAACAATCCTACCAGCAGGACCTCCCGCATCGGCCCGTAGGATACTGGGCTGACATGATAGCCGAGGTGATGCGAGCTCAGTTCGGCTTGAAGCCCAAGGAAAGTTCTACAGTGTATCGGCATCCATATCCCGAGGAAAGTTCTACAGATATTTCTATAACGGCGTGCAAGAGATGAAACTGTCTGATCTTACTGCCATCAGGCAACGAGTGGATGAATCGGTCCCAGAGTATATTCAAAGATTCAGGGATATAAGGAATAGGTGTTACAGCCTCAGCCTGACTGATTCACAGCTTGCCGATCTGGCGTTCTAAGGATTGCTGGGGCCAATACGAGAGAGGTTCTCTTCTCAGGAATTTGACAGCCTAGCTCAGCTAGCACAACGAGTATTGGCCCACGAGCAACGGTTCCAGGAGGCAAAAAAGTTCGCAAAGAAGATCAATACAGTCTATCAGTATGCCTCCGACGACGATGATGAAGAAGACGCCGATGTCGACCTGGCCGAGTGGGCCCGGATGAAGAAGCCGACAGCCTGCCAGTGGGCCAAAAAGGGCGATAAAGAGGACAAGTACGACTTCGACATCAACAAGGCCGACAAGATATTTGACCTACTCCTGCAAGAGAAGCAGATCCAGCTGCCAGTGGGTCATGTACTGCCATCGGCCGAAGAAATCAAGAAGAGAAGGTATTGCAAATGGCATAACACATATTCCCATCACACTAATGAATGCAAGATCTTCCGACAACAGATCCAATCGGCCATCGAGCAAGGCAGAATTAAGATCGATGATGCTAAGAGGCCGATGAAGATAGATGGACACCCGTTCCCAGTCAACATGGTGCGGGCAGACACGGCCGACGGCGGTGGCCATCGGACCGACAAGCGACCTCATCAGACCTCCGAGGGCCTGATTAAAAAATATCAGCGAAGACGGGAGGAACAAGCACAGGATCACGCCGGTCAAGACAACTCCTATGACCCTCATTGGGAGTGCGAGTTTTTTCGTTTCTGCTGGAATGAAGGCATGAGGTTGCCATCCATCCAAGAGTGCCCTGCATGCAATGATGTAGAAGACTCCTATCAGGGCAGCTCGAGCAAGCAAGTGCATTGGCCAAACAAGCAGAGAAAGTCTGTACACGAGAGGCTAGGGCCGATGCACCATGATCACCAGACCGAGGACGAGGAGCAAGTCCAGAACCCCCAATGGTGCCCAAGCGATGTGTTCAGCAAGACACAGAAGCGGCGGGTTCAACGGCTAAGGAGGAAAGAGCAGATTCAAGAGCAATAGGCGACAACAGCCCATTGGCCGACCAAGACCAAGAAGGAGTGGAGAGCCAAATCTGCAGTGGCCAAGGTCGATGAGGGCACCTCCAAGTCAGCTCAAGCTCCCGCGTCCGCAAAATGTAAAGGCGTAGCATCGGCTTCCGTTAACATGGTTTTCATATTGCCAGCAGAGTACAACGTGTAGACGGCCGATGAGCAGTAGCCGACGATGAGCAGTCCTCGGCTAGACTACAGTTGTCACCTGATCAAGCCGTGTTCGACAAGCCAGTCGACGCCAGCTACAGGCACCTCCGGCCGTTATACATCAAAGGGTTCGTTAATGGGCGGCCGATGACGAAGATGCTGGTCGATGGCGGCGCGGCGGTCAACTTGATGCCATACACGACCTTCAGGAAGCTTGGAAAAGTACCTGAAGACCTTATCAAGACCAACATGGTACTGAAGGACTTTGGTGGCAACGCGTCTGAAGCGAAGGGGGTGCTAAACGTGGAGCTCACCATGGGCAGCAAGACGATACCCACAACCTTCTTCGTCTTCGATGGAAAGGGTTCCTACAGCTTGTTGTTGGGACGAGATTGGATTCACGCAAACTGTTGCGTCCCTTCAACAATGCACCAATGCCTTATACATTGGCAAGGGGGCCAGGTTGAGATCGTGCAGGCCGATCGGTCAGTACACGTGGCCAATGCCGATCTCGCAGTTTGGGAGATGGAGGGAATCAATTGCTTGTCCGGGCGAGTCTGGGACGCCGATTTTCTCAAGGTAACTGATTGTGATATCGAGACGATTGAAGATCAAGACAAGCAGTTGCTTTAGTAAAGATGCGCCATCCACTGTTCAAGATGACCAAGCTAGTCCCTACACAGACGACGCGGTGGATGAGCTAGATGGCAAATTGGGACAAGGCTTTACGTCGGCCGATGAAATTGAAGAGGTTGACATAGGAATAGGTGATAGGCCTAGGCCGACGTATGTAAGTGCTAACCTGCCAAAGGAATATAAGAATAATTTGATAAATCTTTTGAAAGAGTTTATGGATTGTTTTGCATGGGAATACCATGAGATGCCAGGATTAAGCCGATCGATTGTAGAACATCGGCTACCTATCAAACCAGGCTATCGGTCGTTTAAACAAGCTCCTAGGAGATTTAAGGCTGATATGCACGAAGCTATCAAGGCAGAGATCACAAGACTTTACGATGCCAACTTTATCAGGCCCTGCCGATACGCGGAGTGGGTCTCCAACATAGTTCCAGTGATGAAGAAAAACGGCAAGCTCAGGGTGTGTATCGATTTTAGAGATTTAAATAAAGCAACACCAAAGGACGAGTACCCTATGCTGTTGGCCGATTTGCTAGTTGATGCTGCATCTGGACACAAAGTTATCAGCTTCATGGATGGGAACGCAGGCTACAACCAGATTTTCATGGCCGAGGAAGATATTCACAAGACAGCCTTCCGGTGTCCGGGGGCAATCGACCTGTACGAGTGGGTTGTTATGACCTTCGGCTTGAAGAACGTTGGAGCTACTTATCAGAGGGCCATGAATTATATTTTTCATGATCTTATTGGCTCTTTGATTGAAGTCTACATTGATGACGTCGTCGTAAAGTCAAGAGAATATGATATGCACTTGGCCGATTTACGCAAGGTACTTGAAAGAGCAAGGAAGTATGGTCTCAAGATGAATCCTAACAAGTGTGCCTTTGGCGTATCGGCCGGTCAGTTTTTGGGTTTCTTGGTCCACGAAAGAGGAATTGAGATTACACAGAAGAACATCGATGCTATAAAGAAGATCAAGTCTCCGACGAACAAGACCAAGGTACAATCTCTGCTCGGCAAGATCAATTTTGTCCGGCGCTTTATATCGAACCTGTCAGGAAGAATAGAGCCGTTCACTCCGTTATTGAAGATAAAAGACGATCAAGAGTTTACATGGGGTGATAAGCAGCAGAAGGCGCTGGATGACATCAAAGAATATTTGAGCTCCCCACCAGTTCTAATTCCTCCACAGAAGGGAGTTCCGTTCAGGCTGTACCTATCGGCCGATGAGAAGTCTATCGGCTCAGTCTTGGTTCAGGATATTGACGACAAAGAGCGAGTTATTTTCTATCTCAGCAGGAGGTTGCTGGACGCCGAAACAAGGTACACGCCAGTGGAGAAACTCTGTTTGTGCTTATATTTTTCATGTACTAAGTTGAGGCATTATTTACTTTCCAATGTGTGCATTGTGGTAAGTAAGGCCGATGTGATGAAATACATGTTATCGGCCCCCGTGTTGAAAGGAAGAATTGGGAAGTGGATTTTTGCCTTAACAGAGTTCGACTTACGATATGAATGGGCCAAAGCGATCAAGGGATAAGCCCTGGCCGATTTTATTGTTCAGCATAGAGATGATTCAATTGCATATTCAGATATTGTGTTATGGACATTGTATTTTGATGGATTTGTTTGCAGACATGGATGCGGTATTGGCCTAGTGATCATATCCCCTCGGGGGGCAAGCTTTGAGTTTGCTTTTACTATCAAGCCTTATTATACCAATAATCAAGCAGAGTATGAGGCTGTTCTAAAAGGTTTGCAGTTATTACAAGAGGTTGAGGCCGATTCCGTAGAGATCATTGGTGATTCACAGTTGGTCATTAATCAACTTTCTGGGGAGTATGAGTAAAAGAATGATATTCTTAGAGTTTACAATGAGGAGTGCAAGGAGTTGTTACAAGCCTTCAAGATTGTGACGATAAGGCATATACCCAGGAAGCAGAACTTCGAGGCCAACGATTTAGCTCATGGGGCATTGGGATACAGGCCGATGGCTAAAGATATTCAGATTCAGGTTGCTACCGTGGATGCCAATGACTGGAGGTTTGATATCATCGAGTATTTGAGAAACCCTTCTCAATCGGCGTCACAAAGAATGAAATATAAAGTTTTACATTATGTCTTATTGGATGATGATCTGTATTATCGGACGATTGATGGTGTCTTGCTCAAATGCTTGAGTCTCGAAGAAGCCAAAGTTGTCATGAGCGAGGTCCACGAAGGGATTTGTGGAACACATCAATCGGCCCATAAAATGAGATGGCTTTTAACGCGCGTCGGATATTTTTGGCCAATAATGCTAGAGGATTGTTTCAAGTATTATAAAGGATGTCAAGATTGTCAGAAATTTGGAGCAATTCAGAGAGCACCGGCATCGGCTATGCATCCAATCATAAAGCCGTGGCCGTTTCGTGGATGGGGAATAGACATGATCGGCCAGATAAACCCGCCATCAAGCAAGGGACACAAATATATACTAGTGGCTACAGATTACTTTACAAAGTGGGTTGAGGCCGTTCCCCTTAAGAAGGTTGATTCCAAGGATGCAATTCAGTTTGTCAAAGAGCATATAATATATCGGTTTGGACTTCCACAGACATTGACTACAGATCAGGGATCAATCTTCGTGTCCGATGAGTTTGTTCAGTTTGCTGAGAGCATGGGTATCAAGCTATTCAATTCTTCTCCATATTATGCGCGAGCTAATGGGCAGGCAGAAGCTTCTAATAAGGTTTTAATCAAGTTGATCAAGAGGAAAATTGATGAACAGCCGAGACGATGGCATACCACGCTGGCCGATTCCCTTTGGGCGTATCGGATGGCTTGTCATGGTGCAACTCAAGTGCTGCCTTATCAGTTGGTTTATGGGCATGAAGCTGTGCTACCATGGGAGACCAACATCGGTTCAAGGAGGATTGCCTTGCAAGACGACTTGACAGCCGATGAGTACCATAATCTTATGGTTGATGAGCTGGATGACTTGGCACATGTCTGACTGCGGGCATTGGAGAAAATAAAGCGTGATAAAGATCGAGTTGCTCGTCACTATAATAAAAAAGTTGTTGCCAAGTCATTTGAGGAAGGGGATCTCGTTTGGAAATTAATAATGCCGATTGGTTCTAGAGATAATAAATTCGGCAAGTGGTCACCTAATTGAGAAGGTCCTTTTCAGATTCATCGGTGTGTTCCCCATAATGCTTATCTGTTCAAAGGATTAGATGGAGAAGTTTATGGCCGAGCTCTCAACGGCAAGTACTTAAAGAGATATTATCCAAGCCTATGGATCGACTCATGATCGGCCCTTTAGCCGATTTATGATTGCAGCCGATGTGCTATGCATCGTCTTTAGATGGCCGATATATACTATCGTCCTTAGTTCAAATTTTACAACATGAGCCCTCATCTTCTAAAAATTGGGGGGCATATATATACAAGCGCGGAATTTTTCAAGGAATTTTTCAAGTTTCAAGTCTTATTCTTCATGATTTTTCAAGGTTGTTAGATTGATTAAAGGATTCAAGTTTATGGGATTCAATTTTTCAGACTTGGACTTTTTCAGATTGAGATCAAATTCGGCTGATTGGCCGATGAGATTAATTATAGTAAGAGGATATCTGTTTACAAGATGGACTTCAAAAACAATTTTCAAGCTGGAGTTTCTTCAGATTTATTCAGATCAAATTCGGCTGCTTGGCTGATGAGATTTGTGTTTACAAAGTATGAAGACAAAATATGTTACATCACTCTATAAAATCTGCAATAACTGCGACGGCTCTACGGCGAATTTGCTCAATATCTTCTATAGCTTGGGCGTCATCGGCCGTCGACCCTGGGATTGGCTTCAACGATTTGCTCAGGGTTGCAAGGTACTTGGCCGATGCCTTTAGCTTTGCCGTCTGGTCTTCTATAGCCTTGGGTGATGCAGCTATCCCGGCTTCAACTTCTTGGATTTCTTGGCGCGTGGCTTCCAGCTTTGACTCTAGGTCTGCTTCAAGGCGACGGAGTTCTTCGAGTCTGTTCTTCAAAACAATCGGCTCCACAGCTAGCTCATCCAACCGGGTTTTGTCAGCATTTACTTGAGCCTTGCTAGCGGACACGTCCGATTCCGGTTGTTCACGTTCTCGTCGCTCCGCAAGTCTTTCTTTCGCCTTGTTAAGTTTGAATCGATATTGCTCCAAGAAGATGGTCGGTGTTAGGATCTCCATCAGGTCTTCGGGCAGTTGAATTTGAATTTCTTGTACCCTGACCCTGATGGGAGTACAATCTTCCACCAAGAACTCCAGTGAGGACTCCAGCCGATTGGCAATGTCGGTTAGCCAGTTCTTCAGCTCATCAGAGATTGACGCCTTGGCTGTGGTGGGTGGCTCCTTGTCCTCATCATCAAGAAACTGGCCAATGTCAAAAGAGAACATATCGGCTAGGTTCTGCAAGTATCAGTATAGGCCAAGGTTAGTCTGGTCAAACAAGAATCGGTAAATGGGGATCAAAATAATCTTGTTTACCTGTGTTGGAGCATTGGTGGTGCTTGCATCGGCTTCCTTTTGCTGTGTTGAAACAGTAGGCGAGGGGGTTGGCCGATGTGGTGCAGGTGATGGAGCCCTTGGCTGGAGAAAAGCAAGGAATTGGTGAACAGATCTATGTTGTTAGAAAGACAATGCAAAATTAATTCTTACCGAAGCAATCGGAGAGGGTGGTGGAGAAGGAGAAGGAGTTTTTAATCGTGCCTTAGCTCATTCGCGCCTCTGTAAGGTTGCCTTTTTGGTTCTTGGTAAAGGGGCCGATTGAGTCCGTTCCTTCAACAAAGACGACGCAAGAACCTACAAGGGATTAAAGTGTAACATACCAATAGAAGGAGATTGCATTAATTCAAGACAGGAAACATGTTACCTTGCGGACTGCGTGCCTGGTTTTCTTCGGCTGGGTGGTATCGGCTTGGTCATCGGCCGGTTGGACTGTGGTGGTCTTGGCCGATGGTTCTTCAGTGGTCTCGGCCGATGGATTTTCTTCTTCAGGCGTATCGGCAGCTGCTGCATCGACCTCTTCCTCCGTCACTTGTTCATCAAGGAATTCTTCTATGGAGGGGTCTAGCTCTTCAAGATCAGCCTGATCATTAGTCTTAGCCTTCTTGCTGGATTTTTGAGATTTTCCTTTGGCTGGCGCCTTCCTCTTGGGATTTTCTTTGATCATCGGCCCTTGGAGTAATGATGATGCCTTTGGGGCAGTAAGGCCGATGATGAATTCCAGGATAGTTGATCCTGATGGAGCTACAGCTTGAGCATAACAGATTTTCTATCCACTATTGCTCACAGATGGAATCGACCCATCTAGGACTTGAGGGCTGATATCTTGGATAAGCTCTGTCACATAGAATCTGGCCGATTGATGGAAAATATGAGCAGCCCATTCTTGCCACCATGCTTGAAAGCTGATATGGACAAAGGCGCTCAGGTGCAATCGGTCGCAGTCACCCAGGTTCGGGATTCCAATCTCCAGTGCCTTGCTCATGATCAACCCTGATGACACTATGCCCCTGCTCTCTAGGAGTCTATGGAAGTACAAATTAATGGGGAGTTGTCCAAGCCCGCACTGTCTGGCAGCCACCATGGGATTATAGAATTCATAAGACAGGCTGGTGCTTCTTGCTTGAAATATGCCTACTGGGAGCAGGCATGGGGTGATGCCGATCATAAATGACTCTCGGGATTCCATGTCATCATTTACCAGGTCCAAGTGGAAATCGTCAGGGAGTTCAAAATCCTGGTCCGAGAGGTAGATGAACATATCCATCATAACTGATGGAGGCTCGGTGTAGAATCGGATGAACTAGGTGGACATGTCTTCGGCTAATTGATCTGCTCCAGGATAGACAGAGGCCGCCTCTCCAAAAGACATGCACCTTCTAGTTTTGTGGTCTTCGTGATCGGCATACTTTGATGGGAAGCGGGAGTCCGATAGTGGAGGCCGATCGACTATGGTGTTGGTGTGGATAGTTAGCCAAAGCTGAATAAACCACCATGGTCCTCCATGAGCCACAGTTTGCTTCAACATTAGATCCTGAGTAGAGATATGAAGCAGCCGATACACAGCTCCCAAGAGATATCGGCCAAGGGGGATTTGTTTCTTGTCGACCAGAGCTTGAGCCAAATGTTGACAATTTGTAGTGGGGCCGCAAGTCGATCCGCAGAAGACAAATCTTTCCAACCACAGCGTTAGGAAGGCCACGTGTTCTCTCTCTGAGACTGATCCTTGTTCTATGTGCTCAGAAATGTATCCAGACCAGCCTCCAATCTTCTTGGTTTTCAATTTATGGCTGCTGTTTGCCAGGAGGCTAAAGGGATTGATCTCGGACTGGATGTCTAGTCCTGTTAGCATCTTGATGTCAATCAAAGTTGGGGTCATCGGACCTTGCTCGAACAGGAAAGCGTTCAAGGTGCTAGACCAGAAGTAGGTGGCCGCTGACATGAGTGGTTCGTTTTTCTTGGTATCGGCCAGGGATAAAGTGATACATTGGCCGATTCCTATCTCGTCCCAATGGACCTGTTTGGCTGCAACAATCCTCTTGTGCCAGGTTCTGTACCCATTGAGCTTCGACGGCCAGGATCTGAAAGTGTGCTTCCACGAAGAGACGTTGGGCTTGGCTTGCTTGAAGGGGACTCTGTTTGTTTCGACATTTATCAGCCAGGTCGGGTCGCAATCGCCCATGGGGCCTAGCAGGAATCTGTACGATTTTTCGTTGGTGGGGATCAAGATTTGGTTTTTGAAGACCTATGTCATAAGAACAACGATGAAAAGTAAGACCCGGGGGGCAAGAGCAGAAACCCTAGTTTGAAGAAATCGGCGGGAAAGTGAAAATGTGAATTCAGAACGGATTGACTTACCGCAGGGATCTCGAAGGCGTAAAATGGAGCGGAAGCCATTGTTGTCGTTGGAGAGGTCAACGTTGAGGGGGTTGATGTCGATGGGACGTCGAGGGGTCGCCGGAGTTGAAGAACACGAAGAGATTGCTGAATCAGCAGCGGAGGGATGCGAATCTGGATCAGCGCGGTTTTCAGTCAAGCCCTAGCAAGGAAGTCGATAGGTTCCTCGGAGCTAATTCCACCACATTATATAATGAAGCGGAATTGGGGAGCATGTGTTAACAGAGGATTTTCGTAATCGACCCAGAGAAAGAAGAGGAAACCGAAGCAAAGAGGAAGGATTGAGTTGGAGTCAGACCAGGTTTCGTATCGGACCCGGTAGCCGTATCGGACTGGGAGAGGCGCTATCAGGAAGAGCGTATCGGCCGATACGGATTTAATATGGTTGTCGGCCGATACAGGCTGCAAGTTGATAGAGTCAGCGTGGGCTTGGTCTGGGCTCAAGATAAGCTTCAAGGAAGTTGCCAAATAGAGATAAAGCTCGGTTTTAGGCAATTGTATGTTGTAAATCAAGTAGGTTTAGATCTGATCTGTGGCAAGAGTCTGCCACAAAGACTTGTTTGTTAAGTTAGAGATAAGATCGTGTCCTACAAGGACCCTGTTGTAATCTCGGGTATAAATATCCCGGTAGTTTGTACATAGAAGCACTCTCGAATCAATCATACAACAACCAAGTTAATCTACTTTCGGCGTATCGCCAACCCTCGCAAGAGGTTAACTCCCGACGAGTTCTTGCTTCCCCAGAGCAGAGGTAAGAATTCGTGCCCGACGATCTACATCGTTGGGGCTAGCATATCACTTTAGGCACGTTAAGCCCTGGCGATGTGATCGTCGTTTACCGTGTGTTAGCTAATCTTGATGTAGTTTTCTGATTCTATTCCGCCAGCGGCTAACTCGTTTTAGGGTTTACTGTCGATGATGATCGAATTGGTTTGCTTGTCTAGATTATCTAAGGCATTTACCATCCCCAAAAGCGATCAACGACTTGATTTTCTTTATGTTAATCCTCGATCCACACTTTGAGTTGCCATCGACCTTAGTCGTGTTTTGAGGTTTAACCTAAAGCCTGTTTTTGATCGTAATTAAGGATAGGGCCAGGGTTTCAACCGGTCTTACCTAATGCATGTGATTATTTTATGTTCTTGCATGTGTTTGCCACTTATGCAGGTGGATTGGTAAATATAAATATATTGATTATAGGGTATTCTCAGAATCTCTCTGTGGTTGGTATATTTATATTGGCCGATTGGCTTGTATAAGTTTGCACTAGAGTATTAGCTAGTGTATTTATCTTCATGATACCCTCATCGGCCGATTCCAGTAATTTGCTATAAACATGTTAACATGGGCCGATGAAATTAGATCTACTTTATCAGCCTTATCATATTATTACCTCAAGTAAGCCGATATAGGTTTGCCCTATCGGCCAGGCCTCTACGATGCAACATCGGCCTATCAGCCGATCGGCCATCGATTCTCACATGGTTTACTTGTTTAATCTTGTTGATTGCAGATCAAATCAACTGGCACGCCCTACACGCACCTAGGCAAGCCATTGGACCTGCACTGGAGCTAAGCAGATCTCCCAGGCCGCCGTGGAAACGCGGAACCCGTTTTCTTGTTGGGTGGGTCTAAATTCTGCGCCAACAGGCAGAGATCACAAGACTGTACGATGCCAACTTTATAAGACCCTGCCGATATGCGGAGTGAGTCTCCAACATAGTTCCAGTGTTGAAGAAAAACGGCAAGCTTAGGGTGTGTACACGACGCTGGCCGATTCCCTCTGGGCGTATCGGATGGCCTGTCATGGTGCGATTCAAGTGCCTCCATATTAGTTGGTTTATGGACATGAAGTTGTGCTGCCATGGGTAACCAACATCGGCTCAAGAAGGATTGCTTTGTAAGACGACTTGACAGCCGATGAATACCACAATCTTATGGTCGATGAGTTAGATGATTTGGCACACGTTCGGTTGCGGGCCTTGGAGAAAATCAAACGAGACAAAGATAGAGTGGCTCATCATTATAACAAAAAAGTTGTTGCCAAGTCCTTTGACGAAGGAGATCTGGTTTGGAAGTTGATATGGCCGATTGGCTCTAGAGATAATAAATTCGGCAAGTGGTCACCTAATTGGGAAGGTTCTTTTCAAATTCATCGATGTGTTCCCCACAATGCTTATTTGCTCAAGGGGCTAGATGGTGAAATTTATTTACAGGCTCTTAATGGCAGGTACTTAAAGAAATATTATCCTAGCGCCTGGATCGATTCATGATCGGCCTGCCAGCCAATTTATGATAATAGCCGATGTGGTATACATCGTCTTTAGATGGTCGATATGCATTATCGCCCTTAGTTCAAATTTTATAACATGAGCCCTCATCTTCCAAAATTTGGGGGCCATCTATATACTTATCGGATTGATCCAAGTTTATGGACTTAAAATTCTTCAAGTTTTTCAAGTTTATGAGAATAATTCAAGTTTGGGGTTTCAAAACTTTTTCAGATTTAGACTTATTCAGGTTGAGATCAAATTCAGCTGATGGGTCGATGAGATTAATTATCAAAACTTTTTCAGACTTGGACTTGTTCAGGTTGAGATCAAATTCGGCTAATGGGCCGATGAGATTAACTAAATTAGGAGGATATCTATCTACAAGAAGGACACAAAATATATTATATTACCCTATGAAGTTTTCAATAGCTGCAAGGGCCCTACGACAGATTTGATCAATGTCTTCTATGGCTTGGGCGTCATCGGCTATCGACCCTGGAATCGGTTTTAAGGATTTGCTCAGGGTTGCCAAGTATTTGGCCGATGCCTTCAGCTTCGCCGTTTGGTCCTCTATGGCCTTTGGCGATGTAGCTATCCCAGCCTTGACTTCTTGGATTTCTTTGCGAGTTGCTTCCAGCTTGGACACGAGATCTGCTTCGAGGCGGTAAAGTCCTTCGAGTCTGTTGTTCAGGACAATCGGCTCAACGGCCAGCTCGTCTAGCTTGGTCTTATCAGAATTGACTTGAGCTTTGCTGACGGTTAAGGCCGATTCCAAGCTCTCACGTTCCCGCCTCTCCGTGATTCTTTCTTTAGCCTTCTGAAGCTTGAAGCAGTATTGTTCCAAGAAGATGGCCGGTGTCAGGATTTCCATCAGGTTTTCAGGCAATTGATCTTCAATTTCTTGTACTCTGCTCCTGATGGGATTGCAGTCCTCCACCAAGTACTCCAATGACGACTCCAGCCGCTTGACGATATCGGACAGCTGGTTCTTCAGATCGTCAGAGATTGACGCCTTGGCCGTGACAGGTGGCTCTTGGTCCTCGTCATCAAGAATGGCTGATGTCAAAAGAGAACATATCGGCTAAGTTCTGCGAACAACAAGATGGGGCAGGGTTAGCTCGGTCAAATAAAAATCGGCAAGGGATTTGAAGTGATCTGGTTTACCTGTGACTTGTAATCTCCGGTATAAATATCCCGGTAGTTTGTACATAGAAACTCTCTCACAATCTAATACAACAACCAGTTTGTTTCAATCTATTTTCGGCGCATCACCAACCCTCGCAAGAGGTCAACTCCAACGAGTTCTTGCTTCCCCGGAGCAGAGGTAAGAACTCGTGCCGAACGATCTGCATCGTCGGGGCTAACGTGTCGCTTTAGACACGTTAAGCCTCGATGATGTGATCGTCGTTTATCATGTTTTGGATGATTTTGACAGGTGTTTTAATTACGCTTCGCCAGCGATTTACTCGTTTTAGGGTTTGTTGCCGACGGCGGTTTAATTATTACGCTTGGTTAAATCATTCAATGCATCTATCATCCCTAAAAGCAATCGGCGACTTGATTCTCTTTGTGTTAAGTTTCAATTCACACTTTGAGTTGTTATCGACCTTAGTCCTATTTTGAGGTCTAACATAAGGCCTGCTTTCGGTTGTAATTAAGGATAGCACTGGAGTTTCAGCCAGTCTTGTCTGATATGCATGTTTATCGTAATGTTTTCATGTGTATCTGCCATCTACATGAACGGATCAATGAATATAGATGCATCTGTTATAGATTACTCTTTAGGGTTTATCTGTGGTCGACATATTTATATTGGTTGATTGGTTTATATAGATTTGCACTAGAGTATTAGCTAGTGTAGTTATCTTTGTTATCCCTTATCGGCCGATGCCATTAATCGACATCAACATGTTGATGAAGGCCGATAAGATCAGATTTATGCTTCAATCTTATTTTATCACAAGTAAGCCGATATAGCTTTGCCCTATCGACTGGGCCACGACAATGCGACATCGGCCTATCGGCCGATCGGCCATTGTTTTTTAACACGATTTGCTTGTTTATCTTGTTGATTGCAGATCAAATCAACTGGCACGCTCTACACACGACTAGACAAGCCTTTGGACCTGCACTGGAGTAAAGCAAACCTCTCAGGACGCCGTGGAAACGTGGAACCCGCTTTCTTGTTGGGCGGGTCGAAATTCTACGCCAACACGAACCGGAGAAAATAGCTTCATAGGCTACTCTGGTCACTCGAGTATTTTTAATCCAATCACTTGAGTGGAGCAGCATCAAGTGGGAGATGCCCCAGAGCCTCGCCAAGTGGAAACACTCGTCTAAAAATTGAGCTCAAGCTACACACGACCGAATCCTTGTGATGGAAAAAATACATCTGAGGTCTTTCATCTTGTCACAGAGTTATAAAATCGTTCTTGAACCGAAAAACCAGATATATGACATCCATCAACTTACAAAACTGGATCACTCTAGATCTTAGATAGTATTGACTCTGGTTGACCCTGGTTTTGTTCGACGTGGCGGCTAAGTCTGCGTGGGACCCACATGGGCTCCGCATGTCAGTGAAACCACAACTTCTTTTTCCCCTTTTCCCTTCTCCCCTCTCTCCTCTCTTCCCTCATATCTTTCCAGTGCATGATTGACAGGAGAAGGTGACGCGGGTGGCAGAGAGGAGATAAGTGGCAGCGGCACCAGCGGAGAGGAGTTGGGCGGCAGCGGCTTCGGCTGGCCAACGAGCTCGAGCTTGTTGGCCAGCCGGAGCCGCTGCCGCCTCGCCCACTCATCAGCAGAAAGCTGCAGCGACGGGTGGGTAGTGGAAAGGCAGCAGCGGCGAGCTCGGGGTGAAACCGGTCGCCGTCAAGGAACCCTCCCCCCTCGACCGAGTGGGGCGCACCGGTTGCTACTAGCGCAATCCATGGCGGACGGGGACGGAATCGGCGGTCAGGAGCAATAGGCCAGGGCGATTGGTTGTGGTGGCGAAGCTAATCGTAGCCCCGGGACCTCGCCGGCCGCGTCCCCGTGCCCCGCTTCAATCTCCCTAGCTTCCCCACGTGCCGCCTCAACCTTGCTGGCCGTGTCGTCCTCCCGCCTCCCCATGCCCCGCCTTGACCTCGTCGGTTGCGTCGTCCTCGGCCTCCGCCTCCCTACGCCTCGTTGCTGAAGCTCGGGATGAAGAGAGAGGTGCGCCGTCGCCGGTGTGCGCTAGGGGGAGAAAGGAGAGAAGGATTTTTCTTTCATATCTTTTTGTGTGTGTTACATATGGGGCCCACGTTGACTCGGTTGGGTTGACCCTAGTCAACTTGCCACGTCAATGAAACCACGCCATGTAGGTGTCACGCCAGTCAAAACAAGAGACAATACCATCGAGAGACCTCGTTTATAATTATAAATTAAGAGATGTCATATATCTAATTTTTTCGGTTCAAGGACGATTGTGTAACTCTCCGACAAAGACGAGGGCCCTCAGCTAAATGACCGTCCGCGCGTTTGCGACCCCAGCCTGCCATCACGGCCCGTTTCCTGTGATATCAGGGCCGCCTACTGGGCACGCTCACATCTCTGCCGCGGCCTCCCGCCGTGTTGGTTGGGCCAGTTGTGTGCGTGCGGTGCGGCTCATCTTCGCGATCGATCAGCCGCTCGCCGTCTCCGCGTTAGGAGGATCGCTGCCTCGCCCGCGGACCGCGGTGGCGGCGGCGGCGGCGGCGTCACGGAAAGGGGGCCGCGCGGTTGCGCTGTGAACAGCTGAGAGAACATACTGGTAAGAGTTGCAAAGAGCAAATTACTGGGACTAGCAGAAAAATAACTGGAGATCGATCAACACTCATAAGAAAAAAGTTACACAACATATGCAGCTGTAAATTGTAGTACGCAAGAGACCACACCGTAGTACATGCAACAACCATATAAACTACTACATGGAGAACGAACGGACATGTTCGGAGATGTTCTTAAGAAAGGAACATATATGTGACATAAGAAAGCTCGAGTTCGACAATATTATAACTCACACTGTCACGTACGGCTATCATTTTATTGGTGTTCTTGAACTCAAATTAATCAACATCTTCTGTTTCATCTTGCTGCAACCTGACCATTTGGCTTTGTCCCACTCGGTCCAGCTTCATCATCCCTTACTCCACGATGGCCAGCAGCTGCCTGCTGTTGTGCTGATGCCTGATTGCCACTTACACTTGCTTCCTGCTGCTCTGCTTCATTATCCTTTGGAGATTCCTGCTGTGGCCAGAGCTTGCTTTCTTGTATGTTGCAATGAGAAAGAATGGCCCAGATTTGAGTTATGAACTCGCCACCGGTTGAAAGGCATTTCTTGTGAGCTGCTGCATTCCAAGAAGGAGCAATATGTACTAACATATCGGCCCACACCCTTGCCAAGATCTCCCAACGAGCCATGACTTCAATTTCAACCAAGGACTTAGCAACTTGTGCGCTTTTCTTGAGTATCACATTTGGGTGACGTCTGTTCATATTCTCGTCATTCACAACATCCCCAAGATACATCAGTTTTCTGTATATGCTCTGCAGGTTGTCAGATCCCTTCAGAACATCTGAAGCCTCTTTCACGGTGCTTTCAAATATCTCCGCAGAACTTAAGTAGGTATCAGGTAGCAAATCTGGCTCTGAAACAAGCAGATAGGCACAGTATCTTGAAATACAACTTGCGACTATGTAATTAGCTCGCAGTGCAACTTCCAGCCTTTCTTCCTTTACAATGTATGGCTGTGAGTTCTTACCAGCCTTGACTGCACGCAGCAACTCAGAATCAGTAAAGCATGCGTTGTAATGTTGAGAAAGTTCAATCTCACATAGGCTTGTTGCTATATGCCACACGAGGATGATGTGGGAGCATGGAAGTCCAAATGTCGAAAACAATCTTGGGAAATTTGGCTTCAAAGAATCTCGCTCAAGGTTTAGCGAACAGAGAGACCTTAAAATGGCGGCCTTCACGTCTTCTGGTAGCTCGATTGATTTGCCTGGTTTCTCTCCATCTCTTCGTCTTGGGACCAATCCAAGGGTTCCATAATAGAGAGTGTTCCACTTGCAAGGCTTGTAATTAAATGATCGAAGGAATTCATATTGATTTACTTTATTGTGCCAATGGTGGACAATTTTGGATCTTCGAGTGCATAAAAGCCAAAGAAAGCCCTTGCAAAGCCATCGTGGTGCATGCTTAAAGCTGTCGGCAGTGTACTCGCACAGCAACATCACCTTGGTCCAGTCTGACAGCAAGTAGGTGATCATCTTCCAAAGCTCCTTGAACACGATGATGCCCATGAATCCCCACGTAATGAAGATATCAACGTTGGCGCCGTGTACAACATGGGCAATTCCTCCCTGCTTAGGCTTGTAAATTTTGTAGAGATCCCTTCCAAGCCAAACAGTGAAAGCAATTGTTAGCACAGGGTGGCAGACAGCAAAGATTGGGAAGCCACGCCAAAAGAGGACGGGGTATCTTGTGTAGAAGTAGTCGTTGAGGAATGCTAGCTCTGATCTCACAATCCTGAAAGTCCTCTCGCTGTAGTTGCTTATTTGTGTAGCCAAATCCGTTCTGTTTTTGCCGATGATTTCACTGATTAATCTTCTGGTGTTGACAACACTGTCACTTGGCAGGCTCAAGTCATCAAATTTGCAACGGAGTAACCGGTATAATGCAAAAGATAGGCACATGTCTTTCATCTGTGGTGTTCGGATGTCAGTCGTCGAACTGTCCGCCACCTCATTTTCTGGACCATTGCTTGAATTCTGCTGGTTCCTTGGCTGCCAAACCTTGTCAAGTGTGATGAGCATTTTCTTTCTGTGTTCTGGGACAAACAGAGTGAACTTATACTCAGGAGGCTTCACTTCAACTGTTTGCTTTTGATCTCCAGATACCAAGTACTTGTATCCTTGCATTGTGGCTGCATCACCATTCGCAGCAATACCATCGGGGGTGCCCATGTATGCTGTCAGAAGGGGTGAGCTCCAGCCATGCAAGTAGGACCTTGTGGCTAACCTGTACACCGTTATGAGGTATCCACATCTCACCACCTGCATCGCCCAAAGTGCCCAGATAGGATGCTTGAACCGGCTGTTCAATGTTCTGTTTAAGAATGCCACCCCTATAAGTGCCATCACCCTTGCTATCTCCGTAAAGCGGCGGTTCTGTTGGTCGGGGATGCCGAATGCCGAGATGAAGCACACGCTGCTCCGGAGGTTGACGAGTATGAGCGCCCACACTGGGAACAGGTCTTTCTTTATCAAAGGCACACTCTGCATCAGCCCAATTGTGTAAATCAACGTGGAATCGCTTATGCCGTCGAGGATCAATAGAATATACTTGATGAGGTTGTCGCGTGACCGATGACGGAACAAGTCCAAGATAGACATCAAGAGCAACAGGACGGCAGTGACCACCACAAGGAACTCGATCCGCATGACCATGGCCTCATCTGATTTAAGAAACAGAAAGATCGATTTGGCAATTTCACTGGGCTTCTCCATATTTTTCTCCTATTAATGCGTCCAACAGGCAACGACTCCTTAATAATTCGTCCAGTTTAAAGAGTTTAGGCTGAAAAAGTTCAACAACATTTAGCTAAAGGAGGGTACATAGGACCAAGATAAAAAATTCATGGGAGTAACTAAATATTTTCCTATGCCGAAAATGTAGCAAATGTTGAAATACCTATGCTCTCCATAGGCACCTATTTTTTTCTTCCCAATATGATAGTATCACAATAAAGTTTGTTCAAATTAAGGACACTTTGAGGGAGCTTGCATGGTAATCTGGAAGATCAAGTCACTGATTAGGTGGATGGTATTATCATTTGTTAAAAAAAATGCAATTGGAGATACCATAGGCTCTTAATTTTACCTTCTCAAAATTTAAATAATTCGGAATTAATAGATACAAAGTTGAACATATCTTGGATTCTCAAGTTATTCTTATTAATTTAATTTTGAAATTCAAAATTTGCAATTAAAGACAAGTCCATTTGACACCCAGAACTCTCACTTTGTATAAAACTCACCCCTGAACTTCAAAACCGGATATTGGAAACCACCAAACTTCGCTACCGTACCCTTGACCCTCCTTGAGCAGTTTTATCTGGCTTTCGCCTACATGACATTGCTAGGTGGTCTAATCAACATAGAAAATATATATAGAAAATCATGGGGTCCCTGTTTGTTTCTCTACCACTTCATCTCTTAGAGACCGCACAACCAATGGAATATGCCTGCACTCAGCAGCCGCCGATGAGACCCATCCCATTGAGCTAGACCTCTCTCACGTGGGCAACCGCCAACTCGGGGTCCTCCCTAGGGGAGGCACGGGAGTGGAGCATCCATGGGTGTAGGGGTGGTGGCGGACAAGTTGTGTGGGTGCGGTGGAGGAGGGGATCGTGCCAAAACCGAGCCAAGGGTTGTGGAGCTTATCCATGGCACGCTAGTGCTGGAGGCCACGTGGCGCGACGATGAATGGTCCTAGACCAGGGACAGATCAGGGAGCTCTCCAACGGCGAGGAGCGTGACTAGCGTGCCAGATCTAGCAGCGTGGTAGTCACCCCTGACACTTCAATAGGGATGGCGAGCTCGAGGTCCTTCTCGGTGGCAGAATCTGGCACTATCCGCGAGGATGTGGCCATTATTTTCTCACTGATGCAGTGGTCTCCTCACCCGACCTCCAATGCTACCCCACTACTGTTGGCTCCTTCAGAAGCCTCACTACTGCCCATGGTTCCGTCCCTAACGGACCTATGACACCACCGTACCGTCACCATGTGAGATCCCTCATCCCCTGCTTTGAACGAGACAATATGCCCATCACCAAGCTCAATTGCTTAAGATCAAGGTGGTGTTTGTAACGCCCGTTTTGTCGCGGCGTTAGCGGGAAAACTAATCTGCTAAAAACCCTATTTGCGAAAATCGGCTCTTCGGTTGAGTCTTGTCGTGTGCCAAGGTCTCGTGTTTCCCCTCCCAGTTCAATCCCGGAGAAAACCGCGAAATCGGAATTCGATTCCGAACCCTAAATCTCTCCAAAACCCCAATTCCCAGAAAGTCTGGTTTACCTCCCTTGACCTGGGCCGAATTTTCCCCTTCGGCTTTTGCCCCTCTCTTTCCCCTCGGGCCGCCGCCGGCCCAGCCCCTCTCGGCCTGTTTTCCCCCCTTTTTCTCTCTCCTCTTCCTTCCCTGGGCCGCCTCCCGGCCCAGCTCTCTCCCGCGTGCCGCCGGCCCGGCCGCCTTTTTCCCGCTGGGCCGCGCCAGGCCGCTCGGCCCGCGCGCGCGCCCGAGCCGCGTCGCCCCCAGTCGCGCCGTTCTTCTTTCTCTCTCTCTCTTCTCCTCAACGGATCCCGCCGGCGCCGTTCCGTCGCCGCGACCGCCGCTGGTCCCCGCCTCGGCCC